>OX359279.1:1265000-2465000 GCA_947179155.2 Hedera helix
CCTCCCACCTACCATGCATAGTAACTTATTTTCTCCTATAAATAGATTGTTCAGCTGAATAGAAAAATCACACCTAAAACATAAAATTTTTCTATAAGAATTTTATGAGTTTTCTCTGAGAATAGTAAGGCTATTTTGAGTGTTTGAAAGCCAAAAGGAGTGCAGGAATTTTTCAAGTAAGTCTTTTATTAAAGAGTAGTAATTTTATAAATTCCTATTTTTCACGGTATTCACAAATCTTCCTTTAGAAGACTCTTCTTTGAGAAGATTCATTTTTAAAAGCTTTCTTTGGAAGATTTATTTTGGAATATTATTTTTAAAACTATTTTAAAGTTGGTATTTTATACTACAAAAATTATGTTAAATATATATAATTTTGATAGTTCATAATATATGAGTTATCATACACTTTGAAGTTTACATGTTGTAATTACTAATTTTATTATAAATATATAGGTTGATCAATCTCATTTAAATCAATATCCAGTCACGTGTTAAGGTAAGAAATGTCATTTTTTTACACTCTTGAACTTGCTACGGTAAGGGATATTATTTTCTTTCATACTCCTGAATCGAAACTTATTATGGAACTATTGCTTCTATAATTCCTGAAAATATTATATGTTCCATAATAGTTGAACTTCATTATTTCAACTGAACCTTCCTATTTTCTGAATCTTTCTATTGAACTGTAACCGTTATTCTGAACTGAGAATCTTGAATAACATTTTTAAATTTCACTCCACATCATGTTGACAATTTGGACATTATTTGAATCTGCACAAAGTAAACTTCCGATACTTATTGTTTATCCTGTTTCTTCTGTTCATCAATTGTATCACTATTATTTGTACTAATCATCAATAATCAAGCTGTTGTGAATATCTGTGGTCGGGGGCACAGATGTGATATATTTGTTGAACAGATGATAGGTTAAAGGCGATATATTAGGTTAAAGGCGATACATCTGTTCGGTGTCTTTTATGGCACGTGGTGAAAGTTCTCTTTGGCCCGTAGTGCATAGATGAACTGTTGTTTGGTATGATTATGACCAAAGGCTGAATCTGGTATAATCATGACCGTTGTTGTTATATTGAAAGTTCTCTTTGGCCCGTAGTGCATAGATGAACTGTTGTTTGGTATGATTATGACCAAAGGCTGAATCTGGTATAATCATGACCGCTTGTGCTATATTGAATGTTCTCTTTGGCCCGTAATGCATAGATGAACTGTTGATTTGCATGATTATGACCAGGAACTGTGAATTTGTATTATCTTGACTAATGGTATTTCAGATGATAAAAGTTGATGATATTTTTACGAAAAAGATAAGCGCGTGGACATTATAGTCTACATTATTCTTCTAATAGATTGCTCATTCCGCCGCTATTATTGATCTGAACATTGTTCAAGAATTTAACTGCAGTTTTTGATATACACCTTGTATTCTGTTGTATTCTATCAAGAACTCACCTGTTGAAGGCTAATGATAATTTATTCGTCATTATCTTAGTCATGATATTTCTTACTGGGTTATTTGAGCTCACCCTTTTGTTCCATTATTTTTCAACAGGATATGAGAACGTAGCTGGGTCTAGCCAGGGAATGGAGTGGGAGTCCGAGGGATATATATTATAGTCTTCACGTGTTGTAAAATAGTGTGGCAATAATAGTGAAGACTTAGTTGTGTATTATTATACACGGTATTGTTGTACGTTGTATTTCATTGTAATAATTTTGTTGTAGTCTTTTGACGACTCAAGTTTGGGCTGTGTGGGCCTAGATTTGGGGGCGTCACAGTTGGCATCAGAGCTTAGGGATATGGTCTTTAATGGAGATCTGGGGTAGAACTAGGAGGGGAGAGACGAATATAATCAGTCACTAGTGTGTCCCACCTAAATTAGATTTTATTATCTAATGAGTTGATTTGAATATAGGGACATGAAGTGATGAGTCAGTTTGTTTGAACTAACAATTATTTTGTGACCACAGTTAAGTATGGCATCTGAAAATCAGGAGGATAACTTTGAAATGTCCGGTACGTCAATTTCGGGGACGAAATTTCATAAGGAGGGGAGGTTGTAAGACCCCGAAATTTATGAAATATAAAAATTAATTTTTCTTCATATATATTTTTCCTGAAACAGTAAGTGGTTAAATTAACGAAATTGAAAGTTAAGGATGTTATGTGTAAATTTTATTTTGTCGGACAATATTCGTTTTGTCGGGGAGTATTCGTTTTGTCGGGGAATATTCGGGTCGTACGACGGCGCCGAAATAACAAATTATTTGTGGACCCCACAACGGAATATTTGTCGGATATAGAAAACGACAGAAGTAACCTTTTTAATAAAAATAGTCAACGGTGCTAACTGTTAAAATACCGATGATAAAAGAATAGTAGCATACGGTAATTTATGGTATTTTACTGTAGCATGCGGTACTCTACAGTAGCACACGGTATTGCATAGTGTCTCATATTATTGGTCTGATAATTGACACCGTAACTGTTACGCATCATTGCATCAATAATTGTCACTGCATAATATTTTATATTATCAATCCAATAATTGTTGCTACACAGTATTTTGCATTATTGATTCAATAATTGTCATTACACTGTATTTCATATCATCGAGTCAATAATTGTTGGTACACTGTAGTTTAAAATTATTGAATCTAATAATTGTCACAGTAGCAAATACACTATAATTTATATTATTAAATTAATAAAAATATGTAACGTGTTTCTTACATTATTGTGGTAACATTATTTTATATGTTGGACTCACAGGAAGAATAAATAAATAAATAAATAAATAAATAAATAAATAAAAAATTAATTTTACTATTTGAAATAGTAACGTGAATAGTGACGTGAATAGTACGTGAATAGTAAGAAAACATGTGGGCCCTCTGTGGGACCCACCTGAGGAAAACCAAATTTGAAAATGTGCTGGGAGAAAACAAAAACGTGGGCTGCTGCCGCAGCTGCTGAAATTTTCAGCACTGGCGTGCAGTACGCCTCCCACCTACCATGCATAGTAACTTATTTTCTCCTATAAATAGATTGTTCAGCTGAATAGAAAAATCACACCTAAAACATAAAATTTTTCTATAAGAATTTTATGAGTTTTCTCTGAGAATAGTAAGGCTATTTTGAGTGTTTGAAAGCCAAAAGGAGTGCAGGAATTTTTCAAGTAAGTCTTTTATTAAAGAGTAGTAATTTTATAAATTCCTATTTTTCACGGTATTCACAAATCTTCCTTTAGAAGACTCTTCTTTGAGAAGATTCATTTTTAAAAGCTTTCTTTGGAAGATTTATTTTGGAATATTATTTTTAAAACTATTTTAAAGTTGGTATTTTATACTACAAAAATTATGTTAAATATATATAATTTTGATAGTTCATAATATATGAGTTATCATACACTTTGAAGTTTACATGTTGTAATTACTAATTTTATTATAAATATATAGGTTGATCAATCTCATTTAAATCAATATCCAGTCACGTGTTAAGGTAAGAAATGTCATTTTTTTACACTCTTGAACTTGCTACGGTAAGGGATATTATTTTCTTTCATACTCCTGAATCGAAACTTATTATGGAACTATTGCTTCTATAATTCCTGAAAATATTATATGTTCCATAATAGTTGAACTTCATTATTTCAACTGAACCTTCCTATTTTCTGAATCTTTCTATTGAACTGTAACCGTTATTCTGAACTGAGAATCTTGAATAACATTTTTAAATTTCACTCCACATCATGTTGACAATTTGGACATTATTTGAATCTGCACAAAGTAAACTTCCGATACTTATTGTTTATCCTGTTTCTTCTGTTCATCAATTGTATCACTATTATTTGTACTAATCATCAATAATCAAGCTGTTGTGAATATCTGTGGTCGGGGGCACAGATGTGATATATTTGTTGAACAGATGATAGGTTAAAGGCGATATATTAGGTTAAAGGCGATACATCTGTTCGGTGTCTTTTATGGCACGTGGTGAAAGTTCTCTTTGGCCCGTAGTGCATAGATGAACTGTTGTTTGGTATGATTATGACCAAAGGCTGAATCTGGTATAATCATGACCGTTGTTGTTATATTGAAAGTTCTCTTTGGCCCGTAGTGCATAGATGAACTGTTGTTTGGTATGATTATGACCAAAGGCTGAATCTGGTATAATCATGACCGCTTGTGCTATATTGAATGTTCTCTTTGGCCCGTAATGCATAGATGAACTGTTGATTTGCATGATTATGACCAGGAACTGTGAATTTGTATTATCTTGACTAATGGTATTTCAGATGATAAAAGTTGATGATATTTTTACGAAAAAGATAAGCGCGTGGACATTATAGTCTACATTATTCTTCTAATAGATTGCTCATTCCGCCGCTATTATTGATCTGAACATTGTTCAAGAATTTAACTGCAGTTTTTGATATACACCTTGTATTCTGTTGTATTCTATCAAGAACTCACCTGTTGAAGGCTAATGATAATTTATTCGTCATTATCTTAGTCATGATATTTCTTACTGGGTTATTTGAGCTCACCCTTTTGTTCCATTATTTTTCAACAGGATATGAGAACGTAGCTGGGTCTAGCCAGGGAATGGAGTGGGAGTCCGAGGGATATATATTATAGTCTTCACGTGTTGTAAAATAGTGTGGCAATAATAGTGAAGACTTAGTTGTGTATTATTATACACGGTATTGTTGTACGTTGTATTTCATTGTAATAATTTTGTTGTAGTCTTTTGACGACTCAAGTTTGGGCTGTGTGGGCCTAGATTTGGGGGCGTCACACATATATATATATATATATATATATATATATATATGAGAATGATCCATAGCAAGCGTTTGCTATGGACACTATTCCAGCAAACACATCTTCAACCGTTAAAATAATAATGTAAAAGGATGAGATGGATTTCCACCCGTTATCTAAGATAACGGGTAGGACAAAAAAAAAATATTCATAGTCCACCCGGCATCTTAGTTAGCGATTGGACTGAAATTTTATTTTTTTTAAAACTAAGTTTAACAAAAAAAAAATAATAATAATAATAATTTGAAATCCTCCACCCGGCATCTTAGCTAGCGGGTGGAGTGAAAAATTTTTGTCTGTTTTTTTTATATTTTAAACTAATTTTAATAAAATAAATATATATATATATTAAAATCCTCCGCCCGACATCTTAGCTAACGGGTGGAGTGAATTTTTTATTTTTTTTTAAAACTAAGTTCAACAAAAAAAAAAAATTGCAAATCCTCCACCTGAAATCTAAGCTAACGGGTGGAGTGAAAAAAAAATTGTTTTTTTTTTAATTTTATTATTTTTTTTTAAACTAAGTTTAACAAAAAAAAAATTGCAAAACCTCCACCTGGCATCTAAGGTAACGGGTGGAGTGAAAAAAAATTTTGTTTTTGTTTTTGCTTTTTTTTAAAATTAAGTTTAACAAAAAAAAAAAAAAAAATTGCAAAATGTGACGCCCCCAAATCTAGGCCCACACAGCCCAAACTTGAGTCGTCAAAAGACTACAACAAAATTATTACAATGAAATACAACGTACAACAATACAGTGGATAATACAACACAACTAAGTCTTCATTATTATTGCCACACTATTTTATAACACGTGAAGACTATGATAGCTATCCCCGCACTCTCACTCCATTCCCCGGCTAGACCCCGTTACGTTCTCATCTCCTGTTGAAAAACAATGGAACGAAAAGAAAGGGTGAGCTCAAATAGCCCAGTAAGAAATATCATGACTAAGATAATGACGAATAATTTATCATTAGCCTTCAACAGTTGAGTTCTTGATAGAATACAATAGACTACAAGGTTTATATCAAAAACTGCAGTTAAATTCTTAAACAACCTTCAGATCAATAATAGCAGCGGAATGAACAATCTATTAGAAGAATAATGCAGACTATAATGTCCACTCGCTTCTCTTTTTAGTAAAAATATCATCAACTTTTATCATCTGAAATACCATTAGTCAAGATAATACAACTTCACAGTTCCTGGTCATAATCATGCAGATCAACAGTTCGTCTTTGCACTACGGGCCAAAGACATTCAATATAACACCAACGGTCATGATTATACCAGATTCAGCCTTTGGTCATAATCATACCAACCAACAGTTCATCTTTGCACTACGGGCCAAAGAGAACATTCACCACGTGTCATAAAAGACACCGAACAGATGTATCGCCTTTAACCTAGTATATCGCCTTTAACCTATCATCTGTTCAACAATTATATCACATCTGTGCCCCCGGCCACAGATATTCACAACAGCTTGATTCTTGATGATTAATACAAATAACAGTGATACAAATGATGAACAGAAGAACAGGATAAACAATAAGTATCGGAAGTTTACTTTGTGCAGATTCAAATAATGTCCAAATTGCCAACATGATGTGGAGTGAAATTTAAAAATGATATTCAAGATCCACAGTTCAGAATAACGATTACAGTTCAATAGAAATGTTCAGAAAATAGGAAGGTTCAGTTGAACTAATGAAATTCAACTATTATGGAACATATAATATTTTCAGGAATTATAGAAGCAATAGTTCCATAATAAGTTTCGATTTAGGTGTATGGAAGAAAGTAATATCCCTTACCGTAGCAGGTTTGATTAACAAAAGGTGAAGGGAATTAATATCCCTTACCATAGTAAGTTTGTATAATGGAAGATGAAAAAGATGGTATCCCTTATGAGTATAAAGGAAAATGATATCACTTACGAATATGGAATAAAAGTGTCATGTGATAATTCGTGTAGACAAATTATTTCCACACGAGACAAATAACAAGGGTTATTCACCAACAGGCGATAATCCGCACCGTAAGGTTATTCCCATCAATTTGAATACGAATAGTTATTCACCAAACAGGCGTAATCCGCACCGTAAGGTTATTCCCACAATTTAATAGAATTTGAACACGAAGAGTTATTCACCAAACAGGCGTAATCCGCACCGTAAGGTTATTCCCACAATTTAATAGAATTTGAACACGAAGAGTTATTCACCAAACAGGCGATAATCCGCACCGTAAGGTTATTCTCAAAGATTAATAAGGAATGAATACAAAAGGTTATTCACCAACAGGCGGTAAACCGCGCCGTAAGGTTATTCCCACAATTTAATACATGGAAATAAATGGCACAAGAAAGAAACGATATTATTTTCGAGAATCAAAGAATGATAATCCCTTCAAGTAAGAAAGAAAATAATATCCATTTATGATGATGAAAAGAGTGATACCCCTTACCTTAACACGTGACTGGATATTGATTTAAATGAGATTGATCAACCTATATATTTTTAATATAATTAGTAATTACCACATATAAATTTCAAAGTATATGATAACTCGTATATTATGAACTATCAAAATTATATATATTTAACATAATTTTTGTAGTATAATATAACAACTTTAAAATAGTTTTTAAAATAATATTCCAAAATAAATCTTCCAAAGAAAACTTTTAAAAATGAATCTTCTCAAAGAAGAGTCTTCTAAAGGAAGATTTGTGAATACCGTGAAAAATAGGAATTTATGAAATTACTACTCTTTAATAAAACACTTACTTGAAAAATTCCTGCACTCCTTTTGGCTTTCAAACTCTCAAAATAACCTTACTATTCTCAGAGAAAACTCATAAAATTCTTATAGAAAAATTTTATGTTTTAGGTGTGATTTTTCTATTCAGCTGAGCAAACTATTTATAGGAGAAAATAAGTTACTATGCGTGGTAGGTGAACAGAAAAAAATTCAGCAGAGGCTGCTGCGCAGCCTCCACCAACTCTTCAGCAAATTCTCACATTTCTCACATTTCATGTGTGTGACGCCCCCCAAATCTGGGCCCACACAGCCCAAACTTGAGTCGTCAAAATACTACAACAAAATTATTACAACAAAGCACAACGTACAACAATACAGTGTATAATAATACACAACTAAGTCTTCACTATTATTGCCACACTATTTTACAAAACGTGAAGACTATGATAACTATTCCTCGGACCCTCACTCCATTCCCCGGCTAGACCCTGTTATGTTTTCATCTCCTGTTGAAAAACAATGGAACAAAAGAAAGGGTGAGCTCAAATAGCCCAGTAAAGAATATCATGACTAAGATAATGACGAATAAATTATCATTAGTCTTCAACAGTTGAGTTCTTGATAGAATACAATAGACTACAAGGTTTATATCAAAAACTGCAGTTAAATTCTTGAACAATATTTAGATTAATAATAGCAGCGGAATGAGCAATCTATTAGAAGAATAATGCAGATTATAATGTCTACTCGTTTCTCTTTTTCGTAAAAACATCATCAACTTTTATCATCTGAAATACCATTAGTCATGATAATAAAAATTCACAGTTCCTGATCATAATCATGCAAATCAACAGTTCATCTTTGCACTACGGCCAAAGATATTTAATTTAGCACCAACGGTCATGATTATACCAGATTCAGCCTTTGGTGATAATCATACCAAACAACAGTTCATCTATGCACTACGGGCCAAAGAGAACTTTCACCACGTGCCATAAAAGACACCGAACAGATGTATTGCCTTTAACCTATTATATCGCCTTTAACCTATCATCTGTTCAACAAATATATCACATCTGTGCCCCCGGCCACAGGTATTCACAACAGCTTGATTTTTGGATGATTAGAATGATATAAATGATGAACAGAAGAAATAGGATAACAATAAGTATCGGAAGTTTACTTTGTACAGATTCAAATAATGTCCAAATTGTCAACATGATGTGGAGTGAAATTTAAAAATGATATTCAAGATCCACAGTTCAGAATAACGGTTACAATTCAATAGAAAGGTTCACGTAAATAGGAAGGTTCAGTTGAAATAATGAAGTTCAACTATTATGGAACATATAATATTTTCAGGAATTATAGAAGCAATAGTTCCATAATAAATTTCGATTTAGGAGTATGAAAGAAAATAATATCCCTTACCGTAGCAGGTTTGATTAACAAAAGGTGAAGTAAATTAATACAAAGGGTTATTCACCAACAGGCGGCAATCCGCTCCGTAAGGTTATTCCCTCAATTTAATAGAATTTGAGTCCAAAGAGTTATTCACCAAACAGGCGGCAATCCGCTCCGTAAGGTTATTTTCAGAGATTAATAATGAATAAATACGAAAGGTTATTCACCAACAGGCGGCAATCCGCTCCGTAAGGTTATTCCCACAATTTAATACATGGAAATAAAAGGCACGTCTTATGAGTAAGGAAGAAACAATATTATTATCGAGAATCAAATAATAATAATCCCTTACCATAGTACGTTTGAATAAATGGGAGATGAAAAAGATGGTATCCCTTACCGTAACACGTGACTGGATATTGATTTAAATGAGGTTGATTAACTTGAACAGTACACGTCTACTTATAGATCTTCACAAATACTCAAGATGACTTATGCACACTTAGAGAGAACTTTCACAAGAAGTATTTTAGAGAGAGAAAGAAAGAACAAGTAAGGAAGTTTATGAAAAATCCTTAAGTTAAGGCTTCTATTTATAGCCAAAAATCTTATCATTCATTTAATCTAAACCATTCATTTAAAGATCATCTTTTAATCTACACCATCCATTTCAAATATTATATTATCTTTAATCTACACCATTCATTTCATATCACCTAATAATCACCTAACTTTATATTATAAACAAATCAATTTAATTATTCAACAATAATTCACACTTTAATCTACACCATTCATTTCATATCACCTAATAATCACCTAACTTTATATTATAAACAAATCAATTCAATTATTCAACAATAATTCACACTTTAATCTACACCATTCATTTCATATCACCTAATAATCACCTAACTTTATATTATAAACAAATAACTTTATCAATTCAATTATTATGACTAATTGTTATAAATACAGTATAGTTAGCTCTTAGATATCAAGTCAATAAATTAATGAAATACAACTGTTTAAATAACATCATAATAGAGATAACAATAATGTAAAATAAAGCATACGTTACTGTGTAATGACAATTATTGATTCAATAATGTGAATTACTGTGCATATGTTACTGTGACAATTATTAGGTTCAATAATTTTAAAACAGTGCAACAACAATTATTGACTCAATGATATAAAATACAGTGTAATGACAATTATTAAATCAATAATGCAAAATACTGTGTAACAACAATTATTGAATTGATAATATAAAATATTATGCAGTGACAATTATCGATGAAATGATGCGTAACAGTTACGGTGTCAATTATCAGACCAATAATATGAGACACTATGCAATACCGTGTGTTACTGTAGAGTACCGTGTGCTACAGAAAATACCATAAACTACCGTATGCTACTATTCTTTTATCACCGGTATTTTAACAGTTCCGTTGACTATTTTTATTTAAAAAGGTTACTTCTGTCGTTTTCTATATCCGACAAATATTCCGTTGTGGGGTCCACCAATAATTTATTATTTCGGCGCCGTCGTACGGCACGAATATTCTCCGACCAAACGAATATTCCCCGACAAAGCGAATATTGTCCGACAAAATAAAATTTGCACATAACATCCTTAACTTTCAATTTTGTTAATTTAACCACTTACTGTTTCAAAAAAAATATATATGAAGAAAAATTAAATTTTGTATTTCATAAAATTCGGGGTCTTACAACCTCCCCTCCTTATGAAATTTCGTCCCCGAAATTGACGTACCTGACATATTGAAGAGGTAAGGATACTTAGATTTCATCTCAGATTCTAGCTCCCAGGTCATTTCCTCAGTATCTTGGTTCCTCCATAAAACCTTAACTTGAGGTATAACCTTTGAGCGTAGGATCTGCTCCTTCTTATCCAGGATCTTAACAGGTACCTCCTCGTATGTTAAATCTTCTGCTATAACGTCTGGTTCTAACTCAATGACGTGGTTTGGGTCCTTCACATATTTACGTAACATAGATATGTGAAAAACGTTATGGATGCGAGACATACTTGGTGGTAGGGCTAGTCTGTAGGCTACGGTTCCTATTCGATCGAGGATTTCAAATGGGCCAATAAATCGAGGGTTGAGCTTTCCTCTCTTTCCGAATCTCGTAACCCCTTTCCATGGAGAAACACGTAAGAATACATGATCTCCGACGTTGAAACTTTCGTCTCTCCGATGAAGATCAGCATAACTCTTTTGTCGTTCTTGTGCGGTCTGTATTCGTTGTCGGATCATTTGGATCTTTTCGGTCGTCAAGCGTACCAACTCGGGTCCCAACAATTTTGCTTCTCCTACCTCATTCCAACATATTGGAGAGCGACACTTCCTTCCATACAATGCCTCGAATGGAGCCATGCCTATGCTTGCTTGGTAACTGTTGTTGTAAGAAAATTCCACCAACGGCAAGTACTTATCCCAACTTCCTTTGAAGTCTAATACACAAAGTCTCAAAAGATCTTCGAGGGTCTGGATCGTCCTTTCCGATTGTCCGTCCGTTTGAGGATGGTATGCAGAACTAAAACGTAGTTCAGTGCCCATAGCTTTTTGTAGACTGATCCAAAAGCGTGAAGTGAATCTAGGATCTCGATCAGAAACTATGGAAACTGGCATGCCATGCAATCTCACGATCTCATTTATGTACATACCGGCAAGACGTTCAAGTGAAAAGTTTTCTCGTATAGGCAAGAAATGAGCAGATTTGGTCAATCTATCTACGATGACCCAAATTGCATCTAAGCCTTGAGAAACTTTTGGAAGACCCGTCACGAAGTCCATATTGATGTGTTCCCACTTCCATTCGGGAACTTCAAGTGATTGTAATGGACCTTTAGGAATTTGATGCTCTGCCTTGACACGTTGACAAGTTAGGCACCTTGAGATAAACTCCGCAATCTCTCTTTTCATATTGTTCCACCAAAATGTATGTCGAAGATCTCGATACATCTTGGTACCTCCTGGGTGGATTGCAAACGGCGTGTTGTGTGCCTCCATCATGATTTTATGCTTTAATTCAGGATCGTTAGGAACACAGAGTCGAGAGTTGACTCGAAGTATTCCTTTCTCGTCGATTCTTGCTTCAGGAATGTCACCTTCTTGTACTTTCTTTATCATGTTTATCAGTTCCGGATCGGTAGCTTGAGCAGCTTTAATTTTATCGATTAAAGTTGGTTATACTCGCACGTGAGCAATCTTCGAGTGGGTCCCTGGTGTCTTTAGCTCTATCTCCATCTTTTGCAAGTCGTACAAAATACACTTTTGTGTTGTCAGCAGTGCACTTGTACTTGCATAAGATTTTCTGCTCAAAGCGTCAGCTACAACGTTCGCCTTTCCCGGGTGATACTGGATTGTGTGGTCATAATCCTTTAACAGCTCAAGCCAACGTCGTTGTCGCATGTTGAGTTCCTTCTGGGTGAAGAAATACTTGAGACTTTTATGATCCGTATAGATATCCACTTTTTCTCCGTACAAGTAGTGTCTCCAGATCTTCAACGCGAAAACGACTGCTGCCAACTCTAGATCATGAGTAGGATAATTTTTCTCATAATCTTTGAGTTGTCGAGAGGCGTAGGCTATAACCTTTCCATGTTGCATAAGGACACAGCCTAGACCTTTGCCAGAAGCATCGCTGTAGATAACAAATTCTCCTGATCCTGATGGTATGGTCAGAACAGGAGCTGAAACCAGTCTCTTCTTGAGTTCTTGAAAACTTTTCTCGCATTCCTCGCTCCATATGAATTTTGTGCTTTTCCGAGTAAGCTGCGTTAATGGAGTGGCGATTCGAGAAAATCCTTCTACGAATCTCCGATAATAACCAGCTAGACCCAGAAAACTTCGGACTTCGGTTACTGTTTTGGGTTGTTCCCAATTTAGTACCGTTTCAATCTTCGCAGGATCGACTGATATTCCTTGACTAGAAATCACATGCCCAAGAAACGCGACCTCCTCAAGCCAGAACTCACATTTCTTCAACTTGGCATATAATTTGTTTTCACGGAGCTTTTGTAGTATCAATCTCAGGTGTTGTTCCTGATCCTCGCGACTCTTGTAGTATATGAGGATGTCATCAATAAAGACAACCACAAAATGATCCAAATGTTCCTTGAATATCCGGTTCATCATGTCCATGAAAGCTGCAGGAGCATTAGTTAGTCCAAAAGGCATGACTAAGAACTCATAATGCCCATAACGAGTTCTGAAAGCAGTCTTTGGAATGTCCTCAGCTTTAACCTTTAACTGATGATATCCAGAACGGAGATCAATCTTTGAGAAATGTTAAGCGCCTTGCAATTGATCAAACATGTCATCAATCCGAGGTAACGGGTACCTGTTCTTGATGGTGACATGGTTCAATTCTCGGTAGTCAATGCACAATCTCATACTCCCGTCTTTCTTCTTCACAAACAGAACAGGAGCACCCCAAGGTGATGCACTCGGACGAATGAAACCGGTATCCAACAATTCCTGTAGTTGGACTTTTAACTCTTGAAGTTCAATGGGAGCCATTCGGTAGGGAGCTTTGGAAATGGGCTTGGTACCGGGTTCAAGATCAATATAAAAATCAATTTCACGGTTTGGGGGTAAGCCAGGAAGTTCTTCAGGAAAAACGTCAGGAAACTCATTAACAATGGGAATATCATTTAAGTTTGACGTATTTTTGTTCAAATCAGTGACATGAGCTAAAAAGGCTTGACATCCGTTTTTCAATAAACGAATGGCTTTATGGCTAGAAATAACAGTTATAGATTTCAATGGTTTAGTTGCTTGAATTTGCATGACAGGTTGATTAGGAATATGAAAACTAATAATCTTATGAAAACAATCAATTTTAGCATGATGGGTAGTCAACCAATCAATTCCTAAAATCACATCAAATTCATGCATCTCCAAAGAAATAAGGTCAACAGGTAATGTGAGGTTGTTGATTTGAACTAGGCAAGATTTATAGACAGTAGATGTAATGGTCATTTCTCCTAATAGGGTTTCAACTGATAAGTCAAAGGCCAAATTTTCAGGAGTTAAGTTTAAACGCTGAGCACATGCAGGTGAGATAAAAGAATGGGTAGAGCCAGTATCTAACAAAGCGTAGACTTCACGAGAATTTATGAATAGCTTACCGGTTATCACCTCGTTCGAGTTTCGCGCCATTTGGGATGTCACAACAAAAGCTCTCCCTTGAACTACAGATTTTCCCTTATCCGCGCTAGCTTTTGGTATCATCATTGCAGCTGGACTTGATTTTGTGGCAGGACAAAACCGCGCAAGATGACCCTCTTTCCCACAACTGTAGCACTTTTTGGACTGCAGTGTACAGTTTGGGCTGATGTGACCTTCCTGACCACACCTATAGCATCTCACTGGTGGTCGATCTTCTCCCCTTGAAACTGGGGTCGGTGCTGGTATTGGTACTGGTGCTGGTGCCTTTCCATAATTATTATGGAATCTCTTTCTTTTGAAATTGTTCCCACTAGATTCTCCTCTTCTGTTATTTGGTATGGAATTACCACCGAAGTGTTGGTTACCTCCTCGATGGTTCTCGTTCCTGTGGTTGTTGTCACTCCTTTCTCTATGCTGATCATTAACTCTTGGCTGCAATGTTTCATCTGTTTGCTCCACCCTTTGAGCCCTATCTACAACATCTGAATACAAACTAAATTTATGAGAGCTAAGTTGTTGACGAATTTTGAATCTCAAACCTCTTAGGAACATCCGACTCATTCGTGCTTCGTCATCCACAAGATGGGTGGCAAAGCGAGATAACTCGGCAAACTTAGCTTCATATTGGGAGACTGTCATGTTTCCCTGCTCCAGCTTAATGAATTCCACCTCTTTCATATGGCGGATGCTTTCTGGGAAATACTTCTCGTTAAACAGTTCTTCGAATTCTGTCCAAGACATTTCGAGTGCTGAAGGTTGGATACGTTTTACCGCTTCCCACCAATGGTCCGCCTCACCTCGTAACATAAAAGTGGCAAATGGCACCTTCTGATCATCAGCGCATTGTAAGACATCAAGTATTTTTGTCGTCTGCTTTAGCCATGCCTCCGCTTTGAGTGGGTCAGGCTTCCCGTGGAATTCAGGTGGTCCTAATTCTTTAAATTGCTTAACAGTGACCATCCTCAAATTGCCAGCGTTTCTACCGTTATTATTGACTGGATTTCCTCTTCCTTGATTCTGTATGAACTGCATGAAATTCCTAAAGAATCCATCGTTCATCATGTTATCAGGAACATTATTTCCTGAGTTGGCAGGAGGATTGTTTGAGGCCTCTTGATTCTCGGCTACATTTGCTTCGGGTATTCCATAGTTAACCTCTTGATTTTCAGATGCCATACTTAACTGTGGTCACAAAATAAATGTTAGTTCAAATAAACTGACTCATCACTTCATGTTCCTACATTCAAATCGACTCATTAGATAATAAAATCTATTTTAGGTAGGACACACTAATGACTGATTCTATTCGTCTCTCCCCTCCTAGTTCTACCCCAGATCTCCATTAAAGACCATATCCCTAAGCTCTGATGCCAACTGTGACGCCCCCCAAATCTGGGCCCACACAGCCCAAACTTGAGTCGTCAAAATACTACAACAAAATTATTACAACAAAGCACAACGTACAACAATACAGTGTATAATAATACACAACTAAGTCTTCACTATTATTGCCACACTATTTTACAAAACGTGAAGACTATGATAACTATTCCTCGGACCCTCACTCCATTCCCCGGCTAGACCCTGTTATGTTTTCATCTCCTGTTGAAAAACAATGGAACAAAAGAAAGGGTGAGCTCAAATAGCCCAGTAAAGAATATCATGACTAAGATAATGACGAATAAATTATCATTAGTCTTCAACAGTTGAGTTCTTGATAGAATACAATAGACTACAAGGTTTATATCAAAAACTGCAGTTAAATTCTTGAACAATATTTAGATTAATAATAGCAGCGGAATGAGCAATCTATTAGAAGAATAATGCAGATTATAATGTCCACTCGTTTCTCTTTTTCGTAAAAACATCATCAACTTTTATCATCTGAAATACCATTAGTCATGATAATAAAAATTCACAGTTCCTGATCATAATCATGCAAATCAACAGTTCATCTTTGCACTACGGCCAAAGATATTTAATTTAGCACCAACGGTCATGATTATACCAGATTCAGCCTTTGGTGATAATCATACCAAACAACAGTTCATCTATGCACTACGGGCCAAAGAGAACTTTCACCACGTGCCATAAAAGACACCGAACAGATGTATTGCCTTTAACCTATTATATCGCCTTTAACCTATCATCTGTTCAACAAATATATCACATCTGTGCCCCCGGCCACAGATATTCACAACAGCTTAATTTTTGGATGATTAGAATGATATAAATGATGAACAGAAGAAATAGGATAACAATAAGTATCGGAAGTTTACTTTGTACAGATTCAAATAATGTCCAAATTGTCAACATGATGTGGAGTGAAATTTAAAAATGATATTCAAGATCCACAGTTCAGAATAACGGTTACAATTCAATAGAAAGGTTCACGTAAATAGGAAGGTTCAGTTGAAATAATGAAGTTCAACTATTATGGAACATATAATATTTTCAGGAATTATAGAAGCAATAGTTCCATAAAAAATTTCGATTTAGGAGTATGAAAGAAAATAATATCCCTTACCGTAGCAGGTTTGATTAACAAAAGGT
This sequence comes from Hedera helix, assembly GCA_947179155.2. Lineage (NCBI taxonomy): Eukaryota > Viridiplantae > Streptophyta > Magnoliopsida > Apiales > Araliaceae > Hedera > Hedera helix. The sequence continues at coordinate 1,281,779 of OX359279.1, forward strand.
GAAGTAAATTAATACAAAGGGTTATTCACCAACAGGCGGCAATCCGCTCCGTAAGGTTATTCCCTCAATTTAATAGAATTTGAGTCCAAAGAGTTATTCACCAAACAGGCGGCAATCCGCTCCGTAAGGTTATTCTCAGAGATTAATAATGAATAAATACGAAAGGTTATTCACCAACAGGCGGCAATCCGCTCCGTAAGGTTATTCCCACAATTTAATACATGGAAATAAAAGGCACGTCTTATGAGTAAGGAAGAAACAATATTATTATCGAGAATCAAATAATAATAATCCCTTACCATAGTACGTTTGAATAAATGGGAGATGAAAAAGATGGTATCCCTTACCGTAACACGTGACTGGATATTGATTTAAATGAGGTTGATTAACTTGAACAGTACACGTATACTTATAGATCTTCACAAATACTCAAGATGACTTATGCACACTTAGAGAGAACTTTCACAAGAAGTATTTTAGAGAGAGAAAGAAAGAACAAGTAAGGAAGTTTATGAAAAATCCTTAAGTTAAGGCTTCTATTTATAGCCAAAAATCTTATCATTCATTTAATCTAAACCATTCATTTAAAGATCATCTTTTAATCTACACCATCCATTTCAAATATTATATTATCTTTAATCTACACCATTCATTTCATATCACCTAATAATCACCTAACTTTATATTATAAACAAATCAATTTAATTATTCAACAATAATTCACACTTTAATCTACACCATTCATTTCATATCACCTAATAATCACCTAACTTTATATTATAAACAAATCAATTCAATTATTCAACAATAATTCACACTTTAATCTACACCATTCATTTCATATCACCTAATAATCACCTAACTTTATATTATAAACAAATAACTTTATCAATTCAATTATTATGACTAATTGTTATAAATACAGTATAGTTAGCTCTTAGATATCAAGTCAATAAATTAATGAAATACAACTGTTTAAATAACATCATAATAGAGATAACAATAATGTAAAATAAAGCATACGTTACTGTGTAATGACAATTATTGATTCAATAATGTGAATTACTGTGCATATGTTATTGTGACAATTATTAGGTTCAATAATTTTAAAACAGTGCAACAACAATTATTGACTCAATGATATAAAATACAGTGTAATGACAATTATTAAATCAATAATGCAAAATACTGTGTAACAACAATTATTGAATTGATAATATAAAATATTATGCAGTGACAATTATCGATGAAATGATGCGTAACAGTTACGGTGTCAATTATCAGACCAATAATATGAGACACTATGCAATACCGTGTGTTACTGTAGAGTACCGTGTGCTACAGAAAATACCATAAACTACCGTATGCTACTATTCTTTTATCACCGGTATTTTAACAGTTCCGTTGACTATTTTTATTTAAAAAGGTTACTTCTGTCGTTTTCTATATCCGACAAATATTCCGTTGTGGGGTCCACCAATAATTTATTATTTCGGCGCCGTCGTACGGCACGAATATTCTCCGACCAAACGAATATTCCCCGACAAAGCGAATATTGTCCGACAAAATAAAATTTGCACATAACATCCTTAACTTTCAATTTTGTTAATTTAACCACTTACTGTTTCAAAAAAAATATATATGAAGAAAAATTAAATTTTGTATTTCATAAAATTCGGGGTCTTACAATGTGGGCCCCACAATGGGTCCCACATGTTTCTTACTATTCACGTACTATTCACGTCACTATTCACGTCACTATTCACGTTACTATTTCAAATAGTAAAATTAATTATTTTATTTTTTATTTATTTATTTATTTATTTATTTATTCTTCCTGTGAGTCCAACATATAAAATAATGTTACCACAATAATGTAAGAAACACGTTACGTATTTTTATTAATTTAATAATATAAATTATAGTGTATTTGCTACTGTGACAATTATTAGATTCAATAATTTTAAACTACAGTGCACCAACAATTATTGACTCGATGATATGAAATACAGTGTAATGACAATTATTGAATCAATAATGCAAAATACTGTGTAGCAACAATAATTGAATTGATAATATAAAATATTATGCAGTGACAATTATTGATGAAATGATGCGTAACAATTACGGTGTCAATTATCAGACCAATAATATGAGACACTGTGCAATACCGTGTGCTACTGTAGAGTACCGTGTGCTACAGAAAATACCATAAATTACCGTATGCTACTATTCTTTTATCACCGGTATTTTAACAGTTAACACCGTTGACTATTTTTATTTAAAAAGGTTACTTCTGTCGTTTTCTATATCCGACAAATATTCCGTTGTGGGGTCCACAAATAATTTGTTATTTCGGCGCCGTCGTACGGCCCGAATATTCCCCGACAAAACGAATATTCCCCGACAAAAAGAATATTGTCCGACAAAATAAAATTTGCACATAACATCCTTAACTTTCAATTTTGTCAATTTAACCATTTACTGTTTCAGGAAAAATATATATGAAGAAAAATTAAATTTTGTATTTCATAAATTCGGGGTCTTACAACCTCCCCTCCTTATGAAATTTCGTCCCCGAAATTGACGTACCTGGCATTTCGAAGAGGTATGGATACCTAGACTTCATCTCAGATTCTAGCTCCCGGGTCATTTCCTCAATATCTTGGTTCCTCCATAAAACCTTAACTTGAGGTATAACCTTTGAGCGTAAGATCTGCTCCTTCTTATCTAGGATCTTAACAGGTACTTCCTCATACGTTAAATCTTCTGCTATAACGTCTGGTTCTAACTCAATGACGTGGTTTGGGTCCTTCACATATTTACGTAACATAGATATGTGAAAAACGTTATGGATGTGAGACATACTTGGTGGTAAGGCTAGTCTGTAAGCTACAGTTCCCACCCGATCGAGGATTTCAAATGGGCCAATAAATCGAGGGTTGAGTTTTCCTTTCTTTCCGAATCTCGTAACCCCTTTCCATGGAGAAACACGTAAGAATACATGATCTCCGACGTTGAATCTCTCATCTCTCCGATGAAGATCGGCATAACTCTTTTGTCGTTCTTGTGCTGTCTGTATTCGTTGTCGGATCATTTGGATCTTTTCGGTCGTCAAGCGTACCAACTCGGGTCCCAACAGTTTTGCTTCTCCTACCTCATTCCAACATACTGGAGAGCGACATTTGCGTCCATATAAAGCCTCGAATGGAGCCATACCTATACTTGCTTGGTAACTGTTGTTGTAGGAAAATTCCACCAATGGCAAGTACTTATCCCAACTTCCTTTGAAATCTAGTACGCAAAGTCTCAAAAGATCTTCGAGGGTCTGAATCGTCCTTTCCGATTGTCCGTCCGTTTGAGGATGGTATGCAGAACTGAACCGTAGCTCAGTGCCCATAGCTTTTTGTAGACTGATCCAAAAGCGTGAAGTGAATCTAGGATCTCGATCAGAAACTATGGAAACTGGCATGCCATGCAATCTCACGATCTCATTTATGTACATACCGGCAAGACGTTCAAGTGAAAAGTTTTCTCGTATAGGCAAGAAATGAGCAGATTTGGTCAATCTATCTACGATCACCCAAATTGCATCTAAGCCTTGAGAAACTTTGGGAAGACCCGTCACGAAATCCATATTGATGTGTTCCCACTTCCATTCGGGAACCTCAAGTGGTTGTAATGGACCCTTAGGTACTTGATGCTCTGCCTTGACACGTTGACAAGTTAGGCACCTTGAGATAAACTCTGCAATCTCCCTTTTCATATTGTTCCACCAAAATGTATGTCGAAGATCTCGATACATCTTGGTACCTCCTGGGTGGATTGCAAACGGCGTGTTGTGTGCCTCCATCATGATTTTATGCTTTAATTCAGGATCGTTAGGAACACAGAGTCGAGAGTTGACTCGAATTATTCCTTTCTCGTCGATTCTTGCTTCGGGAATGGTACCTTCTTGTACTTTCTTTATCATGTTTATCAGTTCCGGATCGGTAGCTTGAGCAGCTTTAATTTTATCGATTAAAGCTGGTTCTACTTGCACGTGAGCAATCTTCGAGTGGGTCCCTGGTGTCTTTAGCTCCATCTCCATCTTTTGCAAGTCGTACAAAATACGCTTTTGTGTTGTCAGCAGTGCACTTGTACTCGCATAAGATTTTCTGCTCAAAGCGTCAGCTACAACGTTCGCCTTTCCCGGGTGATACTGGATTGTGTGATCATAATCCTTCAACAGCTCAAGCCAACGTCGTTGTCGCATGTTGAGTTCCTTCTGGGTGAAGAAATACTTGAGACTTTTATGATCCGTATAGATATCCACTTTCTCTCCGTACAAGTAGTGTCTCCAGATCTTCAACGCGAAAACGACTGCTGCCAACTCTAGATCATGAGTAGGGTAATTTTTCTCATAATCTTTGAGTTGTCGAGAGGCATAGGCTATAACCTTTCCATGTTGCATAAGGACACAGCCTAGACCTTTGCCTGAAGCATCGCTGTATATGACAAATTCTCCCAATCCTGATGGAATGGTCAGAACAGGAGCTGAAACAAGTCTCCTCTTAAGCTCTTGAAAACTTTTCTCGCATTGCTCGCTCCATATGAATTTTGTGCTTTTCCGAGTAAGCTGAGTTAATGGAGTGGCGATTCGAGAAAATCCTTCTACGAATCTCCGATAATAACCAGCTAGGCCCAGAAAACTTCGGACTTCGGTTACTGTCTTGGGTTGTTCCCAATTTAGTACCGTTTCAATCTTCGCAGGATCGACTGATATTCCTTGACTAGAAATCACATGCCCAAGAAACGTGACCTCCTCAAGCCAGAACTCACATTTCTTCAACTTGGCATATAATTTGTTCTCACGGAGCTTCTGGAGTATCAATCTCAGGTGTTGTTCATGATCCTCACGACTTTTGGAGTATATGAGGATGTCATCAATAAAGACAACCACAAAATGATCCAAATATTCCTTGAATATTCGGTTCATCATGTCCATGAAAGCTGCAGGAGCATTGGTTAGTCCAAAAGGCATGACTAAAAACTCATAATGCCCATAACGAGTTCTGAAAGCAGTCTTTGGAATGTCCTCAGCTTTAACCTTTAACTGATGATATCCAGAACGGAGATCAATCTTTGAGAAATGTTGAGCACCTTGTAATTGATCAAACATGTCATCAATTCGAGGTAACGGATACCTGTTTTTGATGGTGACATGGTTCAATTCTCGGTAGTCAATGCACAATCTCATACTCCCGTCTTTCTTCTTCACAAATAGAACAGGAGCACCCCAAGGTGATGCACTCGGACGAATGAAACCAGTATCCAACAATTCCTGTAGTTGGACTTTTAACTCTTGAAGTTCAATGGGAGCCATTCGGTATGGAGTTTTGGAAATGGGCTTGGTACCAGGTTCAAGATCAATACAAAATTCAATTTCACGGTTTGGGGGTAAACCAGGAAGTTCCTCCGGAAAAACGTCAGGAAACTCATTAACAATGGGAATATCATTCAAGTTTGACGTATTTTTGTTCAAATCAGTGACATGAGCTAAAAAGGCTTGACATCCGTTTTTCAATAAACGAATGGCTTTATGGCTAGAAATAACAGTTATAGATTTCAATGGTTTAGTTGCTTGAATTTGCATGACAGGTTGATTAGGAATATGAAAACTAATAATCTTATGAAAATAATCAATTTTAGCATGATGGGTAGTCAACCAATCAATTCCTAAAATCACATCAAATTCATGCATCTCCAAAGAAATAAGGTCAACAGGTAATGTGAGGTTGTTGATTTGAACTAGGCAAGATTTATAGACAGTAGATGTAATGGTCATTTCTCCTAATGGGGTTTCAACTGATAAGTCAAAGTCCAAATTTTCAGGAGTTAAGTTTAAACGCTGAGCACATGCAGGTGAGATAAAAGAATGGGTAGAACCAGTATCTAACAAAGCGTAGACTTCACGAGAATTTATGAATAGCTTACCGGTTATCACCTCGTTCGAGTTTCGTGCCATTTGGGATGTCACAACAAAAGCTCTCCCTTGAACTACAGATTTTCCCTTATCCGCGCTAGCTTTTGGTATCATCACTGCAGCTGGACTTGATTTTGTGGCAGGACAAAATCGCGCAAGATGACCCTCTTTCCCACAACTGTAGCACTTTTTGGACTGCAGTGTACAGTTTGGGCTGATGTGACCTTCCTGACCACACCTATAGCATCTCACTGGTGGTCGATCTTCTCCCCTTGAAACTGGGGTCGGTGCTGGTGCTGGTACTGGTGCCCTTCCATAATTATTATGGAATCTCTTTCTTTTGAAATTGTTCCCACTGGATTCTCCTCTTCTGTTATTTGATGTGGAATTACCACCGAAGTGTTGGTTACCTCCTCGATGGTTCTCGTTCCTGTGGTTGTTATCATTTCTCTGATCATTGACTCTTGGCTGTAATTTTTCATCTGTTTGCTCCACCCTTTGAGCCCTATCAACAACATCTGAATACAAATTAAATTTATGAGAGCTAAGTTGTTGACGGATTTCGAATCTTAGACCACGTAAGAACATCCGACTCATCCGTGCTTCGTCATCTACTAGATGAGTCGCAAAACGAGACAGTTCAGCAAACTTAGCTTCATAGTGAGAAACTGTCATGTTTCCCTGCTCCAGCTTAATGAATTCCACTTCCTTCATATGGCGGATGCTTTCTGGGAAGTACTTTTCATTAAATAGCTCTTAGAATTCTGTCCAAGACATCTCAAGTGCTGAAGGGTGGATACGTTTTACCGCTTCCCACCAGTGATCCGCCTCACCTCGAAACATAAAGGTAGCAAAGGGCACCTTCTGATCATCAGCGCATTGTAGGACATCAAGTATTTTTGTCGTCTGCTTCAGCCATGCCTCCGCTTTGAGTGGGTCAGGCTTCCCGTGGAATTCAGGTGGTCCCAATTCTTTAAATTGCTTGACAGTGATCATCCTCAAATTACCAGCGTTTCTACCGTTATTGTTAACTGGATTTCCTCTTGCCTGATTCTGCATGAACTGCATGAAATTCCTAAAGAATCCATCATTCATCATGTTATCAGGAATATTATTTCCTGAGTTGGCAGGAGGATTGTTTGTGGCTTCTTGATTTTCGGCTACATTCGCTTCGGGTATTTCGTAGTTAACCTCTTGATTTCCAGATGCCATACTAAACTGTGGTCACAAAATAAATGTTAGTTCAAATAAACTGACTCATCACTTCATGTCCCTATATTCAAATCAACTCATTAGATAATAAAATCTAATTTAGTTAGGACACACTAGTGACTGATTCTATTCGTCTCTCCCCTCCTAGTTCTAACCCCAGATCTCCATTAAAGACCATATCCCTAAGCTCTGATGCCAACTGTGACGCCCCCAAATCTAGGCCCACACAGCCCAAACTTGAGTCGTCAAAAGACTACAACAAAATTATTACAATGAAATACAACGTACAACAATACAGTGGATAATACAACACAACTAAGTCTTCATTATTATTGCCACACTATTTTATAACACGTGAAGACTATGATAGCTATCCCCGCACTCTCACTCCATTCCCCGGCTAGACCCCGTTACGTTCTCATCTCCTGTTGAAAAACAATGGAACGAAAAGAAAGGGTGAGCTCAAATAGCCCAGTAAGAAATATCATGACTAAGATAATGACGAATAATTTATCATTAGCCTTCAACAGTTGAGTTCTTGATAGAATACAATAGACTACAAGGTTTATATCAAAAACTGCAGTTAAATTCTTAAACAACGTTCAGATCAATAATAGCAGCGGAATGAACAATCTATTAGAAGAATAATGCAGACTATAATGTCCACTCGCTTCTCTTTTTAGTAAAAATATCATCAACTTTTATCATCTGAAATACCATTAGTCAAGATAATACAACTTCACAGTTCCTGGTCATAATCATGCAGATCAACAGTTCGTCTTTGCACTACGGGCCAAAGACATTCAATATAACACCAACGGTCATGATTATACCAGATTCAGCCTTTGGTCATAATCATACCAACCAACAGTTCATCTTTGCACTACGGGCCAAAGAGAACATTCACCACGTGTCATAAAAGACACCGAACAGATGTATCGCCTTTAACCTAGTATATCGCCTTTAACCTATCATCTGTTCAACAATTATATCACATCTGTGCTCCCGGCCACAGATATTCACAACAGCTTGATTCTTGATGATTAATACAAATAACAGTGATACAAATGATGAACAGAAGAACAGGATAAACAATAAGTATCGGAAGTTTACTTTGTGCAGATTCAAATAATGTCCAAATTGCCAACATGATGTGGAGTGAAATTTAAAAATGATATTCAAGATCCACAGTTCAGAATAACGATTACAGTTCAATAGAAATGTTCAGAAAATAGGAAGGTTCAGTTGAACTAATGAAATTCAACTATTATGGAACATATAATATTTTCAGGAATTATAGAAGCAATAGTTCCATAATAAGTTTCGATTTAGGTGTATGGAAGAAAGTAATATCCCTTACCGTAGCAGGTTTGATTAACAAAAGGTGAAGGGAATTAATATCCCTTACCATAGTAAGTTTGTATAATGGAAGATGAAAAAGATGGTATCCCTTATGAGTATAAAGGAAAATGATATCACTTACGAATATGGAATAAAAGTGTCATGTGATAATTCGTGTAGACAAATTATTTCCACACGAGACAAATAACAAGGGTTATTCACCAACAGGCGATAATCCGCACTGTAAGGTTATTCCCATCAATTTGAATACGAATAGTTATTCACCAAACAGGCGTAATCCGCACCGTAAGGTTATTCCCACAATTTAATAGAATTTGAACACGAAGAGTTATTCACCAAACAGGCGTAATCCGCACCGTAAGGTTATTCCCACAATTTAATAGAATTTGAACACGAAGAGTTATTCACCAAACAGGCGATAATCCGCACCGTAAGGTTATTCTCAAAGATTAATAAGGAATGAATACAAAAGGTTATTCACCAACAGGCGGTAAACCGCGCCGTAAGGTTATTCCCACAATTTAATACATGGAAATAAATGGCACAAGAAAGAAACGATATTATTTTCGAGAATCAAAGAATGATAATCCCTTCAAGTAAGAAAGAAAATAATATCCATTTATGATGATGAAAAGAGTGATACCCCTTACCTTAACACGTGACTGGATATTGATTTAAATGAGATTGATCAACCTATATATTTTTAATATAATTAGTAATTACCACATATAAATTTCAAAGTATATGATAACTCGTATATTATGAACTATCAAAATTATATATATTTAACATAATTTTTGTAGTATAATATAACAACTTTAAAATAGTTTTTAAAATAATATTCCAAAATAAATCTTCCAAAGAAAGCTTTTAAAAATGAATCTTCTCAAAGAAGAGTCTTCTAAAGGAAGATTTGTGAATACCGTGAAAAATAGGAATTTATGAAATTACTACTCTTTAATAAAACACTTACTTGAAAAATTCCTGCACTCCTTTTGGCTTTCAAACTCTCAAAATAACCTTACTATTCTCAGAGAAAACTCATAAAATTCTTATAGAAAAATTTTATGTTTTAGGTGTGATTTTTCTATTCAGCTGAGCAAGCTATTTATAGGAGAAAATAAGTTACTATGCGTGGTAGGTGAACAGAAAAAAATTCAGCAGAGGCTGCTGCGCAGCCTCCACCAACTCTTCAGCAAATTCTCACATTTCTCACATTTCATGTGGGCCCCACAATGGGTCCCACATGTTTCTTACTATTCACGTACTATTCACGTCACTATTCACGTCACTATTCACGTCACTATTCACGTTACTATTTCAAATAGTAAAATTAATTATTTTATTTTTTATTTATTTATTTATTTATTTATTTATTCTTCCTGTGAGTCCAACATATAAAATAATGTTACCACAATAATGTAAGAAACACGTTACGTATTTTTATTAATTTAATAATATAAATTATAGTGTATTTGCTACTGTGACAATTATTAGATTCAATAATTTTAAACTACAGTGCACCAACAATTATTGACTCGATGATATGAAATACAGTGTAATGACAATTATTGAATCAATAATGCAAAATACTGTGTAGCAACAATAATTGAATTGATAATATAAAATATTATGCAGTGACAATTATTGATGAAATGATGCGTAACAATTACGGTGTCAATTATCAGACCAATAATATGAGACACTGTGCAATACCGTGTGCTACTGTAGAGTACCGTGTGCTACAGAAAATACCATAAATTACCGTATGCTACTATTCTTTTATCACCGGTATTTTAACAGTTAACACCGTTGACTATTTTTATTTAAAAAGGTTACTTCTGTCGTTTTCTATATCCGACAAATATTCCGTTGTGGGGTCCACAAATAATTTGTTATTTCGGCGCCGTCGTACGGCCCGAATATTCCCCGACAAAACGAATATTCCCCGACAAAAAGAATATTGTCCGACAAAATAAAATTTGCACATAACATCCTTAACTTTCAATTTTGTCAATTTAACCATTTACTGTTTCAGGAAAAATATATATGAAGAAAAATTAAATTTTGTATTTCATAAATTCGGGGTCTTACACAAAACCTCCACCCGGCATCTAAGCTAACGAATGGAGTGAAAAAATATTTTTTTTTTTAAAATTAAGTTTAACAAAAAAAAAATTCAAAACCTCAACCCGGCATCTAAGCTAACGGTAACGGGTGGAGTGAAATTTTTTTTTGTTTTTTTTGTTTCTTTTTTTTTTAAAACTAAGTTTAACAAAAAAAAATTTGCAAAACCTCCACCCGGCATCTAAGCTAACGGGTGGAGTGAAAAAAAAAATTTTTTTTTTTTTTTGTTAAACTTAGTTTAAAAAAAAAAACAAAAAAAAAAATTCACTCTCCCCTGTTAACTTAGATGCTGGGTGGAGGTTTTGTAATTTTATTTTTTTTGTTAAACTTAGTTTTAAAAAAACAAAAAAAAAATTCACTCCACCCGTTAACTTATATGCTGGGTGGAGGTTTTGCAAATTTTTTTTTTTTTTTTTAGTTGGACTTAGTTTTAAAAAAAAAAAAAATTCACTCCACCCGCTATCTACGATGTCAGGTAGAGGATTTTAATATTTTATTTTTTTATTTATTTTTATTTTTGTTAAACTTAGTTTAAAAAAAAATTCACTCCACCGGCTAGCTAAGATGCGATTTTAATATATTTTTTTTTTTTTTGTGTTTAACTTAGTTTAAAAAAAAAAAATCACTCCACCCGCTAGCTGAGATACCTGGTGAAGGATTTCAATTTTTTTTTTTTATTTTTTTTTTTTTTGTTAAACTTAATTTAAAAAAAAAAAAAATCACTCCACCCGCTAACTAAGATGCCGGGTGGACTATGAATTTTTTATTTTTTTTTGTCCTACCCGTTATCTTAGATAACGGGTGAAAATCATCTCATCCTTTAACATTATTATTTCAACGGTTGAAGATGCATTTACTGAAATAGTATCCATAGCAAACACTTGCTATATATATTTCAATCAAACTTTAAATACATGGATTTATATTTATGTTAACCAAGAATATCACACATTTCACAAATATTGCATCTTATTGAATTATGGAACTTTGAAAATAGAAGTACCAATACAATCTAATGTTACTTAAATTGAATTAGGAGATTAAACAGAATATTAATATGTATTATTATTCTAAAATGGATGGATAGTTACAAAGGATTACAAGTAAAAGAGGGATTCTTTATGTAGCGTGCACCAACAGTTGTGGACAAATATTGTTACCCTATGTATTTAATAATAAAAAAAAATGATGTAAAAAATTAATAAATTTTATTAACAATTTATATAATTATATAATAAAACCACACAATCATGAATACTAACATAATAAATCAGGGATTCCCGAACTTATAGTCCTCTCTTCACCTTTTCTTTGGGGCAACCAAAAGGGATAATTTCATCAAAAATAGGACTCGAAAACAAAATGCAAGCCCAATATGAGAGTTTCCATGCCCACACAGGTAGGAACTCTTTCCACCGAGGAACATTTGGTAGCATTATGCACATTGTCATTACAAAATTTATACATAGAATTAAATTTGTAGTCTAACTCCACTTACAAGATGTTTGATATATTCAAACAGACACCATAACTTCCACTTTTGGAGAAGGGATGGAGGAACAATGGGAATGTATCCTAGTGAACAATGCACATAATAAAGGTACATTTTAAAGCATGAATATTACACCAGCCTAGCAAAGGACTCGAGCCTCCATAGAGAAATACCGAGACAAGTGCAGGAAATCATCAAAGTTTGCTGATAACAATTATAATAAAGTATACGAAAAAATAATTGTTTCGAGCAAAACCTGCCAACGTCAAAAAAACCTATTCCTCCCACAATATATCACAACCCATCATCCAACAACATCAGAAAATGGGGAAGACTAACGACATGGTGAAGAAAACCTACTGTCAGTAGTATTGTACAGCCTGCTAGAATCAAACATCTCTATCCTGCGCGCTGCTAATATTACCGTACATCCCCCACTCTATTAGAGGGAAAAACTTCCAGAATTCATTAGATCACAGAATGAGGGGGGAAGGGGGGCTCTGACCAGTTGTAAAAGGAGAAGAAACGAAAAAAACAAAATGTTTATCCTACGAAAGTTAAATATCTGTTACCAAAATAAATTCAAGTAGGGTATAATTTGAGATGTCAATCCCACGCGCTGGCCACACCTGACCCATATGCTCCACCATACCCCCCACCGCTGGGAGCCCCATACCCGCTCATGTTGCCACCGCCATAATAGTCTGCACCGCCCCTGTTAAAAGAAGAGTCCCTTCGAAAATCACGACCACCAAACCGGCCTCCGCCGCCACGGCGGTTCTTGCCTCCACCATATGAGGCTCTGGCTGCAAAGCGAGCAAGCCATGCAGGAACTTCTTGATTTGCTTCTTGCATAAGTTCAGATAATGACCGCGCCATTGAGGAATTATTCTCGTTGAAGAATGCAGTAGCAAGCCCTGATTTTCCAGCTCGTCCAGTTCGTCCTATACGGTGGACATAATCATCAATGTCATTTGGTAGGTCAAAATTGACCACATGTGCAACATGAGGGATATCAAGACCACGTGCTGCAACATCTGTAGCAACCAAAATTGGAGTGTGACCACTTTTGAATGATCTCAAGGCTTGTTCTCTTTCCTGTAGGAAATACCAAAAAATACCGAATTTTTGTCAGTGCATCTTGATCTGAGGCTACAGCACATAGATTCTAAATAAATGGACTCAAAATAGGAAAAAGGTAAAAATGAATATATGAGCAAGGAAAGAGAGGTGCCTATGAGCGTATGACCATTTAAAAAACAAGAGAAAAAGAAAAAGAAACCCAAACACAAAGGCATAAGATAACATATCATACAGTAGGCATCTAATCCATATATATGTAACAAAAACTACTGATTTCTGGAGATCTGAAGCAAATTATTGGAACCCAGAATCTTTTTTAACAGAGATGATTCCACAGCAATAAATTTGATGTTGAGACAGGATAAAGTACCCTATGAGAACTACACAAGGAAATTACGCACTTAATGCCATTATAAAGCTTATTGCTCCTGCCCCCAAGTAAAGGACAAATGATACTTCATAATTAAAGGACTAAGAGAACTCAAAAACTATGTTTAGCTTAAACTAAAAAATTTCCCCATGAGTTTAATGCAGAACTTCACAACCTCTACTGAAAATAAGCAGAAAGTCAAGACCAAACGTGTTGCTCTGGTCATATAGTTGAACAAGTGAAGCTTCAAATCCCTGTGTCCAATTCAACCAGTCCATAAAAACATATTCATGCGTATCAAGGTGTGGAATGTAGTAATGACCAAATCATCTAAACACTAAAAATCAAGAAGTTTGGTCTTATCAAATACGAGGATATCCAAGAAAAGATTGTGGTAGCATGAGGAGAAGATGAGGGAACAGTGGTTGAGATAGTTTGCCATATCCAACAAAAGCCTATACATGAATCAGTGAGAAGAGTTGTGTCAGAAGAAAATATAATAAATAAAATAATGAATAGTTGACGGCTCAAATTTGATTAGGGTTGTGAAGCACCATTATTGTAACGTTGTAAAAGAAGTATTTTGATGGGTCAGATTTGATTACTCTTAATTATTATAAACTAGTTGACGCATGTCACTAAATTACACGAAAATTTACGGGTGTTCATATTTTTGCATGCTCTTTGTATATGTATGGTTGGGTTATTAAGTAAATGTTGAAATTACTTCATCTTTGAGTGACCTTACATAAGCTATCTAAGGTTGACCTTAGAAAACATATGTATGTGTGTGTGTTTTTACATGTTTCTACATGTGAGCGTGTTTATATTTAATTTATTTCCATCTACTTCTATTCTTTTAATTTGCATATATTATTCCTTTTTTATTTTAAAAATTTTATCTATTGTATTTTCTCTTTACTTGCATATGAGATTACCACAACTAGTTTGGTATGAAAGGCGCTGAATCGTTGATATAGTTGTTGTTGTACAACCAATAACTACTCATTATCCAATTCAGTTATATATCATGCATAGAGTCCTGCTTTCTTATGTATCAAGTTCCAAAGCAAGAAGCTTGTCCAAGGCCTAGAGTAGGTACTTGCTATGTGACCATTCATAAAAAAATAGAATTCACTATTAGATACTGGATAATGAATCTTATACAAAAGACGAACAATATCTTTGGAATTCGGAACCGAGGGAAACAAAAACGTCAAAAAGGGATATAAAATAGTAAAAGAGGGTTTAGTTGATCCATGATTTTTGTTTCATATTTTGTAAAATACTGTATGCAACAAAATTCATCCCAAGCATACACAAGCAATGTCAAAAATGCATGCAAGCACACCAGAACGACTAAGATTCAAACAAAAGTACCTGCTGTGTTCTATCACCATGAATCGTAGTAGCAGGGAAACTATTACCACACAACCAATATTCCAGTGAGTCAGCTCCCTTCTTTGTCTCAACAAAAACCAAAGTAAGAGCTTGCTGCATGGAAAAATCAAACATAAGAATCACTTAATAGATAAGTTGAAATTAGCTCATCACTTTCTAGATGTTAAGGAGTAAAGTGGCGGAAGAGTTCATTCTCTACATGAAAAGCATGAAGAGAATAAAGTATCCTATGAATTGTGCTAAAGACCAAGGATTTTTAATTCAGAAATTGATATTTTGAAACAACTTTATTATGGAAATACTTGGATATCATCCTTCTCTCATCTTCATGTAATTATCTGAGGCTTCTAAGCCTGTATTGCAGCTAAAAAAGGGAATCTGAGTGGCAGACTGAATATGAGAGTGAGAGATACAGAAATCCCTCAAATCCTCATCCTTCATTCTTCAAAGCATGATCAAGATTAAATTTGGGCCTTTTTGCTTTCTTATTTAGGTAGTGAACATTACTGTATTAGTATAGTACTCTCCTTGAAGAAACCCAACTTCGAGAGGGCATTCAAGGACAACAATACATAATAAAAAAGGGCAATGGCCTTGCCACCTCAACTCCAGGCTACACATAGGCATCACCTCATAAAATTCGTCTTGCCTCAAGTGAGCTAAAACGCTCCAGGGCTACCTTGCCTCGCCTTAGTACCTAGGCAAGGCGCCTTTGACAACACTGCTTTCAAAAACATATGTTCTATAACAAAAACATAGCTAGTTCCATTTCATTAAAAGAGTACTGTTTACCTAACTTTAATTTAACTTCAGTTATAGAACAATTACAAAGATCATTATTGTTACTCTCTCAGCTACAGCAGAGATGTAGAAAGGAATTAAACAACATATTAAGAATTTAAATTAGAGAAGTTCTCTACTATTTGAAGTTCTTTCCTTGACCATTCCTAGCTTAAATACAAGATCGTAGCTTAAATACAAGATCCTAGCTTTACATCCATGTTGCTCTGCAGAAAAACACGCCTTTGGGTTCCAAATAGAAATAGCTACGTAATATATATGACCAAAGAAGGAAGACAGGGAAAAACATCTATTTTGGACAAAATTCAAGAATTTACTGGCATGCCAAGAGCAAAGAGACACCTTGAAAGAAAATGGTTTCTTAGGTATTACTACCTTTCCATGAGCACCATTTGCTCTCTGTGCATGAAGGAGGTCCATAAGGTGACTTCGCTTGTCACTTTCCTGGACATATTCTACTCTTTGTACAATCAAATCAGTACTTGAACCAACTCTTCCAACAGCCAAAAAGATGTAAGTCGCTAAAAAATCAGAGGCCAATCTCTGCATGTCAACCAAATTGTAAATTTGTCACAAAGCTGCAGTTCGTTTTTCTAAAGCAAAAGTAATATAAATTTGCTATTGAAATAAACATGCACGCATATCAGCAAAGCAGCTAACTGCTTCAATCGAGCATGAGAAATTGGGGATGAAGAAAGCCTCAGTTCAAGCAACAGAGAATATTTAATGACGGTGCAAATTTAGTGTCCAGCATCATACAACTATGTCAATCTCTGATCATCAGAATCCTAAACGAGCATCACAGAGTCCACGTGCGGTATACATTCATATTCCAAATGTGAACAGAGCATGTTGAAACTGAAAAGCTTTACAAACATAATATATACCTGTATCTCTTTTGGGAAAGTGGCGCTGAATAGCATTGTCTGTCTTACACCTGGCGGAGGCATGTCCATTTGCTGCACAATTTTCCTAATTTGAGGCTCGAAACCCATGTCCAGCATCCTATCTGCCTCATCCAGTGCTAAATACCTGATCATCTGTAATGAAACTCTTGCCCTCTCCAGCAGATCTACCAAACGTCCAGGAGTTGCCACAAGAATGTCAACACCTCTATCCAGTTCTCGAAGCTGTCCAAATTAAAACATACAAGCACTTAATGAACAAGATATTTTCCCGATTGAAAATAATTTTGAATCCTGCTATGGTAGCTTTCATTAGTTACCGACAGGACAAGACATCAAGTTCGTCATATATGTACAAGTTTTTTATAAAAAAATCAAGTTTGTTAAATTTATTAATATTATAATTGTTATTAAGCTATAACCATATTATATTAAAATTGATGAAAAGAAATTATACTTGTGTCAATAGATAAAGAGGTTGAAAGCAACACAACCACAGGCAGCAACCATAAAGAAAATTGTGATAATAATAAAAATAGCCAAATTGAATATAATGGGGTACATACATTATGCTTTTTCATCCTACAAACTCTCGAGAAATGATGTGCTTCAGACAACTCCATTCAGTTATTTCTGCTTCCAAAGGAAGTATCTAAAATGGTTCTGATTCATTGTCCGAAGGGAAAAAGTGAGTGTCAGAAAATGTTAGAATATTCATGCAGCGGTTCAACTTAAGCTTGCTCATTTCTAACCAACCAAACTTGTTCTTTGGCGGTGACAAACCTAATGCCACTTATCCAAAAGCCCATTGCGTCCATTAGAAAAGATGCCCTTTGACAGAATTCACAGCAACACTTGATGGAATTCACAGCTATGCAAACATGCACTTTTGATTATCATTTAGAAGCTGGTTGCTGAAAAGACTATTCACTATTGTCAATTCTACCAGCACCCTCTCATATGTTCATAGCGCTTGGTATTCCATATCCCTTTCAATTCTCTCTTCCCTTTCTAAATGATTCTTTCAGACAACCTCTAATACGGCTAAAACAAACTAGCTAACGCCCATTCTCATTAAACGATGATAACCAACACAGATAAGTAAATCACGCTCATTAATACTAACTTCATCCACCAAAGATAAACCAAGTACCAAAAAAAATTTGTCCACCAGAGAATGGCTTACCACGTACTTGTGTCACTTATATGAGGTCCACTATATTTTATTAATGCTACGTTGGGATTGTAGGAATCAAGGAATTGAATGACTCATTCCATGGAATCAAAATGTGCGTATGATTGTTTCATTGGAATGGAAAGAACCATTCTTATTCCTACCAAATTTGTGAACTTTATTCCCAAGTGCAGTCAATAACGGAACGAATCATTTATTTCTTCATTCAATTCCCTTCTCAAATTCCATTCTATTACTTCACTAATTCAATTTCTCTAATCCAAACATAAAGCCAAATATAGGGGTAATCCTCTAATTTGACATTCTTAATTTGCATAAAAATGGAATTCAAGTCGCTATTTGGGAGACGGAGTATTCATTTGATAAGCATTTGTTGTTCATTAATCTAACAAACTATATAGAATTCAAAAGCGTCAAGCTTAGAATTCCACAACTACTAAGTCGTGCTTTTTACCCAAACATAGCCTTCAATTTTTACAATAGTATAACTAGGGGTGCAACTTGGGTCGGGCAACCCAAGCCCGCCCATGATTTCTTGGTACTTGAGTAAGGTTTACTATATATTTTAAATACCTGCCCAACCCTTGGTACTAGGGTGAAGTTCCGCACTCCACTACCCTAGGATCATCAACCATGAAAGAGTAGAACTGATCACAATCAACTTAGGTCGCAAAATAATTCTTCATAATTTTATGGGGATTACATTATTTAAAACAATGTTTAGAAAATCGGACTGGCGGTCCAACCGGAACCGGTCGGCTTTCCGGTCCGGTTGGCCCAAAAAACCGGTTTGACAGCGACCCGGTCAAAAACCGATTGACCACCGTTAGAACCGGTTAGTTGAACCGGTTAACCCAGTTTTTAAGTATTTTTTTTTTTTACAAAAAAAATTTTACTAATATTATAACATTATTTTACTACATTTTAACTTATAAAAAATTAGATATTTTAAAATTTTATTAATTATTAATAATATATTTTTTATGACGTCACTAGTTCAATAACGGTTCGACCATTGGTTGAACCAGTGACCCATCCACCCGGTAACTTTTCCAATTTGATGACCGGTCCGGTTTTCTAAACATTGATTTAAAGGCACTCAAAATCGTAATATTATTTAGGAAATAATAAAAGTACTAAATGACTAAAATATCCTAACTAAATAATAGTATTTCTTAATATCCTGAATCCCCACTAATAAATAAAATGAATTACATCAATTATTCTCACATTAAACATAATAAAAACTCCAAATAGTAAGCATAAAAAATCTTCTCTTTGTTCTGACTTGTGGTCTCCTTCACATAAAGAGCAAATCACACCTTGTATAAGAAAGAAACAAAACACGGAAAGAGAACTACAACCATTAAACCATGACCATCATGTAAATATTTGTGAATAACGAGAGAAGAAAAGGCATAAAGGCTTGAGCAACTTGTTTCAGGCTGTTTTGAGGGCCTAATATAATCATGTAACAAAACCGTAAACAAAACGAACTAATTCTTAAAAAAAATACCGGCACTTCCTATGTACCCTGCTTTTCATGGTTGCATTACCTTGATGGTGTTTAAAAAGAAAAAAGAAGTTATTTTCAAATCAAGAGGCATTTGTAAGATTTCAACTTTTTGCATCTGTTGGAACTTGAAGGCTCCTTTCCTGTTGCTCTCTACCTTTATCCATAAAGTAAAACAACACTTGTTTTGTGCTTATAAAGTAATAAAACACAACTCAAAACCGGCTAACAGTTATGTGAAGAATCCACTACATGAAGCCCATGAAAATTTAAAATAAGTATCCGACACATCATAATTCATAGCTAATTAGAATATGATACCTGATGGTTAATAGGTGCACCACCATAAGCAACAACCACCTTGACACCAGTTTGAAACGCAAATTTCCGAGCTTCTTCATGAATCTGCAGTTAGAACAAATCACAATGTCTAAGTTCATTCAATGTAAAAAATTAGGCCAAGAAGCAGAAAACTTTTCAATACTGACAATAAGAGAAACCCACTTGGCATGATAGCTCTCTTGTTGGAGACAATATAAGAGCAAGTGGACACGCCATTCTTGGCATGTGAGGTGCTCTCTGTGCAGATTGGCCCCTCATAATTCCACTGATAATGGGAAAGCAGAAAGCAGCCGTCTTGCCAGAACCTGTCTGAGCACAAGCCATTAGATCCCGACCTGCAAGAGAGATTGGTATGGCATGCCGTTGCACAGGGGTCGGCTTGACATACTTGCACCTCTGAATATTTTTATTAAGTGCATCGCCCAAGTCAATCTCTGCAAAAGTATTCACCGGAGGAGGCACATTATCCCCAGTTGTCTCCACAGGAATATCTTCATAAGCATCAAAATTAATCCCCGTGTTCTCCTGCTCACTAACTTCTTCCTCTATACCATCATCACCAAAAGGGTTAACTTCCCGTTCCCTCCCACGGTCCCAACCACCAGTCCTGTTGTTCCAACCACCACCACGGCCACCTCCTGAACTATACCCAGATCTATTATTGTCATTCCTTGGAGGCACAGCCCAACGATTCCCACCTACGGCAACATTACCAGAGCTGGACCCACTCTGAACTGCAGCAGATGAGTCGGCTGAAGGTGGCCTATTACGAAGATGTGGAGGAACATAAGCTGGTCGATTACCCCCAGAAGCAACTCCACCAGCAGCAGCATTTTCAGCTGCAGCAACCGAATCAGCCCATGACGTTGGCATAGTCAAAGTTCACCTTTCCCTCAATTATTCTTCAAACACCTTACAAAACCCCTCAAAATCCTCTCTAAATATCAAATTTTCAATTCAACCTCAATAATTTTCGTCACCATCAAAATCAAAGGCTCCCTGATCAAAACATACAAATGTAAATATTAACAATCATGATCTGTTTAGGTCACAACAGAACAAATCAATTAAGTATATTTCCAGACGAAAAAAAATACAATAAAATGCAGCACAAAATATACAACAGAACCAAAGAGGGAAGATACGTACAATGGAGTTAGATGCGTAAAATTAGTGAGAATGAAAAGGATACAGAAACCCTAATTTGGGTGCGATCGGAGGCGAAAAGGAAAATATCTTCTCTCTCTAAAAATTAAATAAAAATAAAAATGGACGTTTAAGTTCTCTCACTCGCTATAAAGAATGGTTAGGAAAGCCAATACAATTGAGGGGTTAGGAGAAACGTGTGTATATATATCGGTTCAAAGACATAATTTTTAAATTATTTGTATTCATTTATGTTTTTTAATCGCGGAGTACACAACCATCATTTTACTTGAATTTTGTTTATTAAAATAAAAGTGTTTTACTAAATATCATTGCAACTAACTCCTAAGATACATGAGTAATTTAACTTGATAATTAATTTTAAAATTTAAAATTTATCTATTCGCCCTTATGGTCTATTTTAATATTTTGTGACCAATAATTATTTTATACGTTCCAGTTATATCAAAAATTGCTATTTAAAATAAAATAATTTTATAATTAAATATTTAATAATTATAAGGATTGTACAATAAAATACATAATTACATCATAAATTAACTAACAACGTTGCCACATTGTGTCAACGAAATATTACTAAATTTTGGGTAGAGATATGACATTATATCATTCATTGTATTTGTACTAATAACCTTTTAAAATGGAAGTGTTAAATAAAGGAGAATAAAATTTTATACAAGATTAGTGTAACATTCTATTATATGAATTAAATTGGGGCCTCACAATAACTAGCTAATATACTTTTATCTCATGTTTTTTCTTCGTTCATGGTTGGATATTCTAATGTCATAGGCATAAAGGAACAACACCAATGTATCATGTTCTATACGAACTTTACAAGTCAAGTTTATATCAATACACAATTTTAGCATCCATTTTTAAGCACAAACGAGTTGTTTTTAAACTTATAAGAAGTAAGCGTATTAAATATATACGAGTCCATCATTTGGAGGTTTGTTAGTTGTTCTTTACGAAAAGGACACAAGCTTTAATTGCGAGCAGACCTAATCTCGAACTCAACTCCTTTAATTAACTATCCGATATTGTTGTTTAAGCTTGACTAGCTAAGAAAATGAACTTGAACTTCACTCAAAGAACCCTAGATAACTTAGTCAAGTTTTAGTTGGCTCAGTTCAAGTTATGCCCCTCTATAATTTTATATAATGGGATCTTCGTAAACAAAAACAAAATTACCAAATTATTTTTGTCTTTCAAATATATATACTTATCTATATTATAAAGGGAGAGTAACATAGGGGATATTTTTTCAGATTCCTGGTCTCTCATATTTTTTTAACTTTTTTAATCTAATATTTGTGTTTATATTTTTTTTTTCCTTTTCCACTCTTGTTTCTACCTTTTTAATTGCATACACAACTGTGTGTGCTAAGCAATTAATGTGTGTGTGTGTGTGTGTGTGTGTGTGTGTGTGTATATCTATATATATAGGGGATGATCCAGGGTCAACATTGACCCTGACACTGTTTAAAGTTATCTTATCTTTTACTGTTTGATCTATGAGTGAAGGGTTCAGATTTAAAAATTTATTAAACTATCCACAATAAATTGTTACAGAAGTATTTATTGCAGATAATTTTTATGTTAAAAAACCTAAAAAGGTCAGACCAATCATTCTTTCTCCTGCTCAACTTTTTCTATCATATTCAATTTATATACTAAGGACAAATATGTCTTTAGCCATTTAAATTCACGTCGTTAACACATAAAACATTTTTTTATTTCACCTCACAAACTCAGGCGTTTAAATTTAGGTTTTTAAACTATAGGTGGTTAATTAAGGATTTGATCAAACCCCAAGTTATCATATAAAATTTACCCTATTTTTAATGTCAATCATCCTAAACACAAGAATCTACGTGCATTGAAAACTCTTAAAAGTAAGTTATAAGTGGTGTATAATACTCTTTAAATGCACATAGAAAATGTGAATTAATGGGACTTATTCCTAAGTATATCGTCTCTCTTTTTTCTCTCATTTTTTTTTTCTCTTTTTTTTCCTGTAGGCAAAGATAGGGATGAGCAAGAAATCGATTTGCCCCCGAACCGCACCAATGGTTAACGGTTCTGGCGTATGTGGTGGTTTTAGGTGGGTTGAAAAATCGAATTTGCAGTTTGAGTTTGGTTTCTGAGCAAAACCGCATTTAAAAAATCGCACCGCACCATCACCAAAATGACGTCGTTATCATAATTATTTTTTCATAATTTTGTGATTTCGGTTGCTCTTTGAGTTTCTATTTATGGTATTTGGTGGCTTATTATGGGCATACCTTTTATGTTAAATAAATAGTCTACATAAATGGTTATTTATTTCTTTCTTAAGCTTATAAAAATATTCTTTTTATTTCACATTAATGTCATAACTTTGACAACTCCTTTTTCTTTTTTTTTGTATATAAATTTGTGCTACATTATCGTTGGTCAACGAAAATGATTTACTTTGTTCATGAATCTCATAAAGTAAAGGATGATTAAATTGTTAATTTTTGGACAAACCACATTTTATCAGTTTATATTATAAGGGTTATTGAACTTGAAGAGTCATTATTATTCAATGTGACACTTTTTAGTTCCTTATAGGTAGCATTCACTGGAAAAATATTTTTATTGCCATCAATTTTTGTAAAAGAAAAAATATTTTTCAATATGTATATATTCATTTGGTTTTAAAACCGAAACCGCACTCAAATGAAACCGCACCGCATGTTTTAAAACCGCACTAAACTGCACCTTACAGTTTCATATGCAGTTTTGAATTTATCAAACCACACTTAAGCGGTTTCGGGTGCGGTTTGAACTTCAAACCGCATCATGCTCTGCTTTAGGCAAAGACTCTAACCTTCCATTTAATTTTGGGGACGGCTCTCTTACTTTTTGAATAATCCCTCCCACTTGATAATTATTTGTATTCATTTATGTTTTTTAATCACGCACTCCACACTTTTAACTTTTCAGTATATGTTTGATGCTAGCAGTACACAACCATCATTTTACTTGAATTTTGTTTATTAAAATAAAAGTGCTTTACTAAATATCATTGCAACTAACTCCTAAGATATATGAGTAATTTAACTTGATAATTAGTTTTAAAATTTGAAATTTATCTATTCACCCTTATGGTCTATTTTAATGTTTTTGGGATTAATATTTATATTATACGTTCCAGTTATATCAAAAACTACTATTTAAAATAAAATAATTTTATAATCAAATATTTAATAATTATAAGGATTGTACAATAAAACACATAATTACATCATAAATTAAATAACAACATTGCCATGTCAACGAAATACTACTAAATTTTGGGTAGAGATGTGACATTATATCATTCATTGTATTTGTACTAAAAACCTTTTAAAATGGAAGTGTTAAATAAAGGAGAATAAAAATTTATACAAGATTAGTGTAATATTCTATTGTATGAATTCGATTGGGGCCTCACAATAACTAGTTAATAGACTTTTAACTCATGTTTTTTCTTCGTTCATGGTTGGATATTCTAGTCCTAGGCATAGAGGAACCACACCAATCTATCATGTTTTATACAAACTTAACAAGTCAAGTTTATATCAATACACAATTTTAATCCATTTTTAAGCACAAACGAGTCATTCTTAAACTTATAAGTAAGCGCATTAAACATATACGAGTCCATCATTTGGAGGTTTGCTAGTTGTTCTTTATGAAAATGACACAAGCTTTAATTGTGAGCAGGCCTAATCTCGAGCTCAACTCATTTAATTAACAATTCTATATTGTTGTTTAAGCTTGACTAGCTAAGAAAATGAACTTGAACTACACTCAAAGAATCCAAGATAACTTCGTCGAGTTTTAGCTGGCTTAGTTCAAGTTACGACCCTCTATAATTTTATATAATGGGATCTTCGTAAACAAAATTACCAAATTATTTTTGTCTTTCAAATATATATACATATCTATAATATAAAGGGAGAGTAACATAGGGGATATTTTATCGGATTATTGGTCTCTCATATTTTTTTAACTTTTTTAATCTAATATTTATGTTTCAATTATTTTTTTTCCTTTTCCACTCTTGTTTCTACCTTTTAAATTGCATACACAATTGTGTGTGCTAAGCAACTAGTGTGTGTGTGTGTGTGTGTGTGTGTGTGTGTGTAAGGGATGATCTAGGGTTAGCGTTGACCCTGACACTGTTTAAAGCTATCTTATCTTTTACTGTTTGATCTATAAGTGAAGGGTTCAGATTTAAAAATTTGTAAAACTATCCACAAGAAATTGTTGCAGAAGTATTTATTATAGATAATTTGTACTTTAAAAAACCTAAAAAGGTCAGACCAATCATTCTCGTTCCTACTCAACTTTTTCTCTTTCTTCATTCAAATTTTTAAATTCAGTTCTTTTTTATTATAAATCCAAAATTATCAATCTCTTGAAAAGACAAAAACTATTTTTTGATGTATTTTTATTTAGATAAAATAACTAAAACTGAGATTAAAATTTTGTATTTTAAGATACACCATTGTAAGTTTTGGTTGCAATTTTAGACATCTTAATTATATCAAAACATTGAATGGATCTTGTTTTAAAGATCTTTTCAACGATATATAGATTAACAATTTTAAATTTATAATGAAAAAAAATATTAAATTTTGAAATTTATTTAAAGAAAGGAAAAGTTTTGTTGTAAGAGAGGGAATGAATGTTCTGACCCTTCTAAGTTTTTTTAACGTAAAAAAGTTATCCGTATGAATTAATTGCGGATACTTCAAATTTTTCTCAACAATTTCTTGCGAATAGTTTCATAAAATTTTAAATCAGGACTCTTCATTCCTAGATCAAACGGTCGTGATAGATGGGTTGCCTCCAAAAAGTGTCAGGGTCAACACTGGCGTTGGATTATGCCCATGTATATATATATATATATATATATATATATATATATATATATATATACTGATGGGCTGTGCAGATAGTGACCTTGACCTTGCAGAACAGGGGTTTACTACTCACAGATCATAACCATAAATAAATTATGCATGATGCAAGGGGAAGTAGGAAATGGACCTCACAGTTGAATATTTATAAACTGAAATTATAAGTATAAGTATAATCCGACCATATAGGCGGTAGAGATGCAGATGCAAATAATCTGGCCAACAGATGTCAGTCCAATATGATTACTTATTGAATCTGAAAATATTTACATACAAGAAGTATAACACATAAACAGAAAATAAACAATTAACTAGACAGAAGGACTCAGGAAACAAAATAGAAACTTAAGATTAGTCAGAGAAGGAACTCTGAGTCTTACGAAGTTTCTACAGGTTTCTTCCTAAGGTGTAGTTCCGTCCTCTAACTCTGAATGCAAGCCTTCCTTTTATAGAGTAAGGAGTGAGCTGCGTACAATTATTTGGGAATATTACTATTACAAGCTGACAAATTACTTTAAGAAAGTAAAATGATTACAGACACATTACTATTGATGAATAGTAGACACTTTTGACTAAATACAGACACTTTTTACTGTTTGCTTTTTTCAAAAGGAGGAAAAGCAGTATTCTTTTGACTCGACGTGCAAGAGCAGGGGCCAGAAAGCATTAGATGCTTAAAATGAGTGCGCGGGCACTGATGACTAGGGGCCACAACATGTGACTGAAAATTTAACTGTCGGCAGGGGCCGAAAATTACTGTGAGCTCACGGGAGCAGTGCAACAGTAGTTATGCAAAGGGATCCTGAGCATCTTGGAGATTAATGGTGCCGTAAGGATCCTGATTTACTGAGGTTTGGGATGACTTTGAGGAAGACGAGGTATCTTCTTCCTTGATAGTGTTAACTCTTTCTTGAATTGCTTTTGCTAATAAATTTAGCTCAGCAGCACTGTATTCTTTTACTCCTGCTAGAGTAACAGCAACTGAGGATCCTGAACTGGAACCTTTAACTTTGGACTTGCTGGAGGAGCCAACATTTTTCAATTTCACAGGAGTAACAGGGGTAGGAGGAAACTCCTTTTGAACTTGTTGGGCAATTCGATCAATGTCAAATTTATCCCACCATTTAATAAAAAAAATTCTGGTAACTGATGGAGGTTGAGAAGAAGCAGGAAGGTTATACTGTCATTTCAAAATCCAAGGAATTTTATATTTACTAGAAAAACGGAGCAGTACCGGGATACCTTCCATTTTAGGGTTGTATGGAGATTTATTACTAAAATGATTTATCTGAGTACGAAGAGACTCAGGGATAAGTTCTGTAGAAAGGCCATATCTGGACCACCAAAGGGTGAACCAAATCGGGATCTGACTTTTAAATTTGTGGTCAAATTGGATAAACCAAGAGTGACTGAAATTGGAGCTCTGGTAAAGAAAGATCTTATGTCAAGCATCCATATAATCAAAATAACAGAAATAGTTACTAAAAGAGGATTCAAGATTATCCTCAATGGTACGTAAATCAGAGAGACGATTGGTAAATCGGTGATTCTCCCAATCCTCCCCGGAAATAATTTTCTTAATATAAAGAGAATGAAAAATAATTTTTAAACTGTCATTTTTATCAAAAATTGGTTTAATATTGACAGATTCAGTTTTTATTAAAATATTTTTATAATAAGTAAGTGACTTGTAAGGGGCCGGAGGGGCGAAATGCCAGCCAGGAGGGAAAAACTGGGTAGCAAGTTTGACTGGGTCATCTTTTGAGTCCATATAAGGCTCAACATAGAACATGTTAACTTCATAATTAGGAATATATTGGGAAGTAGGTCTGAATTGACTGGTCTTTTGAATCTGGCTTGGGGCTTGGGATTCAAAAGGATCATATGGTTTAGGTTGACTTGCAAGGGCTGAGCTATAGGGTTTAGGGATTTGGCCTAAAACCTGAAATTGGGTGGTAGGAGGTCTAACTGTATAACTGGGATAAGGAACTGGAACCATAGTTCCCTTACCAGACTGTCCTGAAACAGGAGTTTTACTAGGCTGCCCGGAGGCAGGAGCTTTACCACGATCTTTCTTATGTTTCTCTCTTTCACTCATATTTAGTACCTGTTTGGATAAATTCTCTGGTCAGAAAATATGGGATAGAGTTTTGAGTTCCTTTGATATATTCTATATCAAAATCAAAAATAGATAAAATAGCTTGCCATCTAGCAAAAATCTGTTTAGAGGCAATATTTTCAACATTTTTTTCTAAAACATATTTTGCAGATTTGCAATCAATTCTGATTAAAAACTTTTGATTTAATAAATCACTTTGAAATTTATTAATGCATGAAACTAAAGATAAAATTTCTTTTTTAATAGTTGAATAATTGAGTTGAGTTGGATTCCAAGCATGAGAGTAAAAACAAACAATTTGCTCAGAAGAAGTAGGGGTTAACTTTTGCTTGAGAATACCTCCAAAGCCAATTTCAGAGACATCAGTTTCAACTATTTTGAAAGCTGTAGGATTAGTTATTCCTAGACAAGGAAGAGTCCTAACATGCCTTTTTAATTTTTGGACAACAGAAGTATGAATATCTGTCCAAGGAGGAGGATTAATGTTTAGTCTATCAAAAAGATGTTTGCATATAATTCGCAGATTTTTATAGAACTCACTAATATAATTTAGAGAGCCTAAAAATCTTTGAAGTTGATTTTTGTCAGTAATGACATCTGGGAATTTACTAGCAAATTGGATAGTTCTATGAATGGGGTAAATATGACCATACTAGATGTTAAGGCCAAGGAATTTTACTTGAGTTTGGAACAAACTATATTTTGACTGGGATAGAACTAAACCATTAGTCTGAATAGTTCTAAAGAATGAATTTAGATGTTTCCAATGTTCTTCAATAGAGTTTGAAAAAATTAGAACATCATCAATATAAACAATTGCAAAATGACTGAAAGGGTTCAAAATATCATTCATAATATTCTGAAATTCACTAGGAGCATTCTTAAGGCCAAATGGCATGACATTCCATTCATAGTGACCAAAAGGTGTGGTAAAGGCTGTCTTATATCTATCTTTCTCATGAATTTGGATTTGCCAAAATCCACTCTTAAGGTCGAATTTACTAAAGACAACGGCTTGACTTAATCTACTAATTAAATCCTTCTTATTTGGTAATGGATACCTAATCCATTCAAGAATCTTATTTAAAGGTTTATAGTTAATAACAAGTCTGAGAACCCTCTTTCTATCTCAGAATTCTTATTGACATAGAAAGCAGGGCAAGACCGGGGGGATTTACTTTTTCTAATTAAACATTTGGCAAGTAAATCATCAATTTCTTTTTTACAGAATTCCATTAACTCATGATTCATTTGTATAGGTCTAGCCTTAGTAGGAATTAAATGTTCCTTGAATTCCTTAGCATAAGGTAGCCTAACAATATGCTTTTTTCTGTGCCAAAAAGCATGAGGTAAATTGGAACAAACATTTTTATCTAAAAGATCCTGAAATTTTTTTATTTTTCTTTTGAGTTCAGGATTTTTTAATTGCTCCTCAACTCTTTTATAATTGATTTCATTTTTTAAATAACTTAAGTGCTGGGTTTTATATATATACATTAATCCCCACATATTCCACAGACTGGCACCTATTCTTTAAGTTTATATGAACAAGCTTATAATTTATCTATTTTGAGAGGGGGTGTGAAGCCATTCGTGTGGCTATATTGCAAATCTTAAATGAGTAACAAAAGAGCAAACAGAGACCTAAATGGATGATTCAACAAATATATTCACTGAGTTTTATTTATACTAGGAATGAGGAGCTAACTTCGAGTAGCCTTCTCATTAGTCCAAAAGCGACAAGGAAGGTGTACATTAGGACAAGTCTATATACACAAAATCAAACACTACATCCATTTTAACCATAAAAAAATGGAGCGTGACACGAATTTCAATATCATATCCTACTTTTTAATGGTTAAGATGGATACCGTGTTTGGATGTTGAGCACTTATGTGACGCCCCCAAATCTGAGCTCACACAGCCCAAACTTGAGTCGTCAAAAGACTACAACAAAATTATTACAATGAAATACAACGTACAACAATACAGTGGATAATACAACACAACTAAGTCTTCATTATTATTGCCACACTATTTTATAACACGTGAAGACTATGATAGCTATCCCCGCACTCTCACTCCATTCCCCGGCTAGACCCCGTTACGTTCTCATCTCCTGTTGAAAAACAATGGAACGAAAAGAAAGGGTGAGCTCAAATAGCCCAGTAAGAAATATCATGACTAAGATAATGACGAATAAATTATCATTAGCCTTCAACAGTTGAGTTCTTGATAGAATACAATAGACTACAAGGTTTATATCAAAAACTGTAGTTAAATTCTTAAACAACGTTCAGATCAATAATAGCAGCGGAATGAGCAATCTATTAGAAGAATAATGCAGACTATAATGTCCACTCGCTTCTCTTTTTTGTAAAAATATCATCAACTTTTATCATCTGAAATACCATTAGTCATGATAATAAAAATTCACAGTTCCTGATCATAATCATGCAGATCAACAGTTCATATTTGCACTACGGGCCAAAGACATTTAATATAACACCAACGGTCATGATTATACCAGATTCAGCCTTTGGTAATAATCATACCAATCAACAGTTCATCTTTGCACTACGGGCCAAAGATATTCAATAAAGCACCAACGGTCATGATTATACCAGATTCAGCCTTTGGTCATAATCATACCAACCAACAGTTCATCTTTGCACTACGGGCCAAAGAGAACATTCACCACGTGCCATAAAAGACACCGAACAGATGTATCGCCTTTAACCTAGTATATCGCCTTTAACCTATCATCTGTTCAACAATTATATCACATCTGTGCCCCCGGCCACATATATTCACAACAGCTTGATTCTTGATGATTAATACAAATAACAGTGATACAAATGATGAACAGAAGAACAGGATAAACAATAAGTATGAGAAGTTTACTTTGTGCAGATTCAAATAATGTCCAAATTGCCAACATGATGTGGAGTGAAATTTAAAAATGATATTCAAGATCCACAGTTCAGAATAACGGTTACAGTTCAATAGAAAGGTTCACGTAAATAGGAAGGTTCAGTTGAAATAATGAAGTTCAACTATTATGGAACATATAATATTTTCAGGAATTATAGAAGCAATAGTTCCATAATAAGTTTCGATTTAGGAGTATGAAAGAAAATAATATCCCTTACCGTAGCAGGTTTGATTAACAAAAGGTGAGGGAAATTAATATCCCTTACCATAGTAAGTTTGAATAATGGAAGATGAAAAAGATGGTATCCCTTATGAGTATAAAGGAAAATGATATCACTTACGAATATGGAATAAAAGTGTCATGTGATAATTCGTGTAGACAAATTATTTCCACACGAGACAAATAAAAAGGGTTATTCACCAACAGGCGATAATCCGCACCGTAAGGTTATTCCCATCAATTTGAATACGAATAGTTATTCACCAAACAGGCGATAATCCGCGCCGTAAAGTTATTCCCATCAATTTGAATACGAAGAGTTATTCACCAAACAGGCGATAATCCGCACCGTAAGGTTATTCTCAAATATTAATAAGGAATGAATACAAAAGGTTATTCACCAACAGGCGGTAAACCGCGCCGTAAGGTTATTCCCACAATTTAATACATGGAAGTAAATGGCACAAGAAAGAAACGATATTATTTTCGAGAATCAAAGAATGATAATCCCTTCAAGTAAGAAAGAAAATAATATCCATTTATGATGATGAAAAGAATGATACCCCTTACCATAGTAAGTTAGAATATGAAAGAAGATAATATTCCTTACCTTAACACGTGACTGGATATTGATTTAAATGAGGTTGATCAACTTGAAAAATTCCTGCACTCCTTTTGGCTTTCAAACTCTCAAAATAACCTTACTATTCTCAGAGAAAACTCATAAAATTCTTATAGAAAAATTTTATGTTTTAGGTGTGATTTTTCTATTCAGCTGAACAAGCTATTTATAGGAGAAAAGAGGTTACTATGCGTGGTAGGTGAACTAAAAAAAAATTCAGCAGAGGCTGCGCAAACGTTTTTAAAAATTTTCAATACTTGCACAGTAACTTTAAAATTTTCAAAAAGTGAACAGTAATGAACAGTAACTTTTGTCGGCAGATGAACAGTAACTTCCCCCGAGATGAACAGTGACTTCCGTCAGTGAATAGTAACTTTTTCGGGAATGAATAGTAAATTCCGAGAGTGAATAGTAACTTTTGAAAAATAAAAATTTTATTTTTCCTGTGGGTCCAACATATAAAATAAAATAATGCTACAACAATAATGTAATAAATACGTTACAGATTATTATTAATTTAATAATATAAATTACAGTATATTTGCAACTGTGACAATTATTAGGTTCAATAATTTTAAAAAAAACAGTGCAGCAACAATTATTGAGTCAATGATATGAAATACAGTGTAATGACAATTATTGAATCAATAATGCAAAATACTGTGTAGCAACAATAATTGAATTGATAATATAAAATATTATGCAGTGACAATTATCGATGAAATGATGCGTAACAGTTACGGTGTCAATAATATGAGACACTGTGCAATACCGTGTGCTACTGTAGAGTACCGCATGCTACAGTAAAATACCATAAATTACCGTATGCTACTATTCTTTTATCACCGGTATTTTAACAGTTAACACCGTTGACTATTTTTATTTAAAAAGGTTACTTCTGTCGTTTTCTATATCCGACAGATATTCCGTTGTGGGGTCCACCAATAATTAGTTATTTCGGCGCCGTCGTACGGCCCGAATATTCCCCGACAAAACGAATATTGTCCGACAAAATAAAATTTACACATAACATCCTTAACTTTCAATTTCGTTAATTTAACCACTTACTGTTTCAGGAAAAAATATATATATGAAGAAAAATTAAATTTTATATTTTATAAAATTCGGGGTCTTACAACTTATACTTACTATGTACATTGAGGCAGTAAGTGAATGACCCATTGGGAGAGATTCACATGATGGCATGTGCAATAAACTCTAGTCCTTGCCCATTTTTGGCCCTGTAAATTTAGATTTATTGCAATTTTGTCCTTCCTAATATTTTTTTATCTTCTAAATTTGATAAAATTCTTATTATATGCTTGTAATAATTATACATGCAATATGTATGCCACGAGAACTAGTAAGTATAACGGGTGGGAGAGGTGAAAGAAGTAGAGAAAATAGATTACACGAGTTTATTTTCTTTTTCTTTTATTATGAAGAAATGATTTATATATCAAACAATTTATTTTGGATGTAGATTGCGGCTAACGTGAAATCGTAAGTGATAAAATAAAATAATAATAGGTGGGTCTCTTATTTACTCCCCCTCATTCCATATACGTCTCGATTTGATATGGACATGAATCTGCTGTCATATATAACAACACTCTTTTTTTTAAAGAGATAAGATTTTCTTTTGAAAAAAGATAAAGATTTTCCTAAAAAACAAACGTTATTTCTCCACCTTTGTCTACTAAAAAAACTTCACCTTGTTTGTAAGTCTTTGTACTCTTAAGATATAAGAACAATTTAGTCCTTTTTTTTTATAAAAAAAAAAAATGATGATGTAACTTTTTAAAAAATATGTTAGTGCATTTAGTTAAAAGATTTGATGATGATTATATAATTAAAGTTATTGATTGTATGAATAATCGTATAGCTTAATGTATAAAGTGATGATCGTATTGCTAAATGGCGTTGATACAGTTCAGTGCTTACATTGAAAAGTGTTAGGATGTTGTACAGTCCTTAAAAGATCGTATTGTACAAGGACTTAAAATTGATATGATTGATAATGTATATTTGTAAAATGTAACTTTTGTACAGTCCTTAATAATGAAATTAATGTATAAGAACTTAGTGTAGAAAAAGATCAAATTTGCTAAGTTTATCTACTGAGAAAACTGTTATATAGAGTCTTAGGAAATAGTATAGCAACAACAGATAATATTGAAGGAAGATCAGATCGTGGAGCCAAGACAGAATCAAGATTGTATGACATCAAGCTCAACAGCAGAGCTATATACATAGTTCGAGATGACATATCATAAAGGCAAAGGTTGCACTACTGATCACTGAAACATAATGGGATATATCAATTGAAAGAACATAAAGTGAGTATATTGCATGAAAAGATTAAGCTGCAGAGTAATTCAAGAAGTGTAATAGAGGAATTCAGACTGCATGACAAAGTCAGGGCAGATCGTATCACAAGCTTCAAATCGTATGGTGAAGATGTTGCAAGACAAAATATATGGCAGAGACAAAGATCACATAGTTGAAAAAGAGTCAGACAAAGAAAAAGGGAGACTCAACAAGAAGTCAAGACTACTGAGGATACAACTGAACAAGTTTAATAAAGAGAATCGTGAGCAAAGAAAAAGAAGATTATTGGACAAAAGAATGTATCAATGAGAAAGAACCATCAAGATACAAAAGACATCGCACAAGATCAATATAAAGGAAAAGTTCGTAGAGTTCTATCAAGAAGACTCATCACATCACAACAAAGATCAAAAGGCTCCAACTAAAGAAGTAAAAATGAAGACTCACAAGATACTGAAAAGACTAAGGTACTCAAGATCGAAGAATGAAGCTGAATTGAATATCCTCAGATCGTTGAGTAACAAATTTTGCAGAGCTACTTCAAGACACATAGCTACAACAAATATGAGATGCCTCATTGTCTTACCTATTAGAATTCACAAAGCAAATAGCATTGAGAGATAGACTTACTACAACATATGATTGAGATGATCTTATAAAAGAATTCTCTAACCAGAAGCTGCTTGTGCTAGCCTGGCCAAAGAAGTTAAGAAGTAAAGTGCTAAGGTTAGCTCATCAGAAGAAATTATATGTATCAGAGAAAAAGAGAACATTGGGTATCCACTATCACAAAAACATGTTGAATAGAGAGAAAGTGTTTAACATAATCTTATAGAGGATGAGAATGCTCAAGTAAGGGGGAGTTAATCATAAGAAGAAAAGTCTTAGTTCTCATAAAGTGAACTAAGCTCATCTAGTATATCGTAGAGCGAAAACCCTGATCGAAAAATTATTGGAGACATAAATATCGTAGTATAGAAGGATCTTATAGTCCACAAAATTAAAGTTAAGAAGAATGCTAATCACGAAATAAAATAAAGATCAAAGCTCAGCAGAAAAGTAGAATCGTAGAGCCAACAGAATGAAGGAACAAGTACGAGCGCAAAGCATAAAGACCACATGTAAAGCATATCATAAAGGCTATCAGATCGTAGAATAGATCGTAATACAACAAAAGAAGATCGTATAATTGCTCTAAGATTAGCCAATCGTAGAGTCGAAGGATCGTAAGGGTGGAAGAGTCAACGGACTTCATAATTAGTAAAAAGGGAAGGATCCTAAAATGGATTAATCAAGGAACATCGTCTAATAAATGAATAAAGGAATGAAAGTGACAAAATGATCATTGGTCAAGCTCTGAATTGTAGTATCATATCAGAATCACTTAAGGAACTGAATCATATTGGAAAAACCAAATTATATAATAAAAGTGAATCGTATTAAAAGAACAGATTGTATGAAAGAATTCAGTTCATATTATAAAGACAAGTTACTATTATAAGTTCAAATCGTGCAGAAGAGCACATATCATATTGTAAAGACAAGAGCAGATAAGATCGTATAAAAGAGCTCAGACTGTTTCGTATTGTAAAAGTTAAAACATATTGTGAACCTAACCGTATAGTAGAAGCTGAATCATATTATGAAGTTAGAACATATAGAAGGAATCAGTTCCGAAAATATGATCATATTAAAGATGGAAGAACGTATAAGAAAGCAATTGTATTAAAGCGCTGATCGTTTTATCCTTACTATATGATTGATTCACTTATGATGATGAGTGCTGACTAGGGTTATAAATGGTGACCGAAAAATTTATATTCGTCCGCATCCGTATTCGAAAAAAAGCGAATATTATTCGTATTCGGAAAAAAACGGATATATCCGTATTTGGTTTAAAGGTATCCGCAAATAAACGAATACGGATATAGGCATATTCCTATTCGTTTAACATCCGACCGTAAATATATCCGGAATCTGATATCCGAATTCAGATCCGTATTCGAAATTTGTATCCGAATAACTTATATATATATATATATATATATATATATATATATATATATATATATATATATATATATATATATAATAATAATAATAATAATAATAATAATAATAAGCAAAATAATTTTTTTAAGTGACTTTCCTTATATAATAATTAATTTTCACTATCATAAGAAAATTATTTTTAAAATATGTCATTTCACTTCTAAAAAGTAGGAAATAACATTTTTATTATAATATTAATAAATTGAAATAAATTAATTTAAGTATAGTTAATGGATTTTTACTATTATAAAGTTAAAATATTTAAAATGTATCATTTAACAAGTGTTATAAATGTTATAAATATCATTTAACAAGTGTTACGATATAACTTTTGGATCATTTAACAAATGTTATAAATATCATTTAAATTTTACAATTATAGATTATAAATATTCATACATACTACAGTATTACTCCAAACACATAAAATGGACATCAACTTATTAATGAATATCCAAACTTTAATTAGTAGAGCATTCATTTTGAAATTTATAATTTCAAAAATAATAAAAACTTATTTGAATTGTAATTTAGAACATTGATTATTGTATTTATTAAAAATAAATAAATTAACATTCATTTATTAATGAACTATACTTTAAAACTCATTATTTTTCTCCCCTTATTCTAGTTATATATAGTGTTACAATATATCTAAAATGCGTCATTTAACAAGTGTTGTAAATATCACTTAAATGTTATAATTATAGATTATAAATATTCATATATACTACAATATTACTCCAAATTAACACATAAAATGGACATCTACTTATTAATGAACATCTAAACATTAATAAGTAGAGTATTCATTTTGAATTTAGGATTTCAAAAATAATAAAAACTTATTTGAATTATAATTTAGAGCATTAATTATTGTATTTATTAAAAATAAATAAATTAACATTCATTCATTAATGAACTATACTTTAAAACTCATTATTCCCTCATGTTAATTCTAGTTATATATAGTGTTACAATATATCTAAAATGTATCATTTAACAAGTGTTATAAATGTTATAAATAACATTTAAATGTTATAATTATAGTTTGTAAATATTTATACACACTAAAGTATTACTCCAAATTAACACATAAAATAGACATTTACTTATTAATGGACATTTAAACATTAATAAGTAGAGCATTCATTTTGAATTTAGGATTTCAAAAATAATGAAAACTTATTTGAATTATAATTTAGAGTATTGATTATTGTATTTATTAAAATTAAATAAATTAACATTCATTCATTAATATATATGGTTTAAACTTTAAATTGTGATAGGTTATGAGTAATTATTCGATTTTTTTTCTTTATTTTTTGTAAATAATTTGAATGAATTTTATATTAGGTGACTGATAAACGAATCCGGATACCTGAATATTCGAATAATCTGTTTATTCGAATAAAATAAAAGAAAACAGATATTATCCGTATTCAGATATTATTTCGAATATCGGATATGGATAACATTTTTAAAATTTGCCGAATATCGGATACGAATACAGATAACGAATTAATTTTTCGGATAGGGATACCGATACTACTGTATTCAGATTCGTTTAGATCCGTTTTACACCCCTAGTGCTAAGAAATTACTCAGAGTTGACATATCACTAATTGAAGAGCTCGAAGCAATCTCTATGTTAAAGTCAGAATCTGAGTATCTAAACATAACAATGTTTACTGGTTAGCTTGAATTTTGAAAATATCAGTCGACCGTTAAATGGTTATCGGGAGAAGGCGTACAGTATGACGATATCTACGTGATTACCATTTTTGGTATACTGCAAATAAAGACAGAGCCGAAATCAAACTTACAGTTAGCTTCAAATATCGAGATTAGAGATCTTCAAGAATTTACACCAAGATTTGAGTAACGACTACTTTTCAACAGACATTTTAACAGACATCTCTTTATAAATAAAGTTTCTCTTTTAAATTTAAGAGTGAGAGAAAAAGGAGAAAACCGAATAGAGAAAGTATGGATTGAACCTCTAAATCGTAGAGTCAAGATAGAAAAAGAGAGGAGAAGAAAATTGATCTGCTAAATATATTTATCATCAACCCAAAACTTGTATACACTTTTAAGGATCAATCAAGGGCAAAATCCACCAATCAGAGCAGAAGAAATGAAGTCATATCAAAAGGCTCAAAAATCAATGTCAAGAAGAAATTGCTTAGCTGCTAAGTTCAACAATGAAGAAGAACTTAATGCCAACTTAGCAGCACCTCAACCATTTTCATCAACAACATCAAAGAAAAAACTTAGTGACTCGCCTGATTCAAATCAGGCCCAGTGTGGGATGGACTTAGTGTTCAAGTGTGATGGTTTTTAGTGAACCAGGTCTTAGTGGCCGAAGTTTTGAGACTTAGTGACTCGAAGGGACTGAGTGTTCAGGCGTTCCGAGACTTAAGGACTTGAAGGAACCTTAGCGGTTTAGATGTAACAGATCTTAGTGATCTGATTGTAATGAGCTTAAATGTCCTTAGTGGATTTTCAGTCGAAAGTGCAGAAGAGCGGAGTAGGAGTAATTCAGGCTCCGAAACACTTAAAATTATTGTGTCCTCTGTGACGCCCCCAAATCTGGGCCCATACAGCCCAAACTTGAGTCGTCAAAAGACTACAACAAAATTATTATAAGGTAGAACAACGTTCAACAATACAGTGTATAATAATACACAACTAAGTCTTCACTATTATTATCACACTATTTTACAACGCATGAAGACTACGATAGCTATTCCTCAGACTCTCACTCTATTCCCCGACTAGACCCAGCTACGTTTCCATCTCCTGTTGAAAAACAATGGAACAAAAGAAAGGGTGAGCTCAAATAGCCCAGTAAAGAATATCATGATTAAGATAATGACGAATAAATTATCATTAGTCTTCAACAGTTGAGTTCTTGATAGAATACAATAGACTACAAGGTTTATATCAAAAACTGCCGTTAAATTCTTGAACAATGTTCAGATCAATAATAGCAGCGAAATGAGCAATCTATTAGAAGAATAATGCAGACTATAATGTCCACTCGGTTCTCTTTTTAGGAAAAACATCATCAACTTTTATCATCTGAAATATCATTAGTCAAGATAATACAATTTCACAGTTCCTGATCATAATCATGCAGATCAACAGTTCATCTTTGCACTACGGGCCAAAGACATTTAATATAGCACCAACGGTCATGATTATACCAGATTCAGCCTTTGGTCATAATCATACCAAACAACAGTTCATCTTTGCACTACAGGCCAAAGAGAACGTTCACCACGTGCCATAAAAGACACCGAACAGATGTATCGCCTTTAACCTATTATATCGCCTTTAACCTATCATCTGTTCAACAATTATATCGCATCTGTGCCCCCGGCCACAGATATTCACAACAACTTGATTTTGGATGATTAGAATGATATAAATGATGAACAGAAGAAACAGGATAAACAATAAGTATCAGAAGTTTACTTTGTACAGATTCAAATAATGTCCAAATTGTCAACATGATGTGATATTCAAGATCCACAGTTCAGAATAACGGTTACAGTTCAATAGAAAGGTTCACGTAAATAGGATGGTTCAATTGAAATGATGAAGTGCAACTATTATGGAACATATAATATTTTCAGAAATTATAGAAGCAATAGTTCCATAATAAGTTTCGATTTAGGTGTATGAAAGAAAATAATATCCCTTACCGTAGCAGGTTTGATTAAAAAAATGTGAAGGAAATTAATATCCCTTACCATAGTAAGTTTGAATAATGGAAGATGAAAAAGATGGCATCCCTTATGAGTATAAAGGAAAATAATATCACTTACGAATATGAAAGAAAATGATATTACAAACGAATATGCAATAGAAGTGTCATGTGATAATTCGCGTAGACAAATTATTTTCACAAGAGACAAATAAGAAATGAATACAAAGAGTAATTCACCAAACATGCGGTAATCCGCGTAGTCATGTTATTCTCAGAGATTAATAAGGAATGAATACGAAAGGTTATTCACCAACAGGCGGTAATCCGCGCTGTAAGGTTATTCCCACAAATTAATAAAAATTGAATATGAAGAGTTATTCACCAAACAGGCGGTAATCCGCGCAGTAAGGTTATTCTCAGAGATTAATAAGGAATGAATACGAAAGGTTATTCACCAACAGGCGGTAATCCGCGCCGTAAGGTTATTCCCACAAATTAATACATGAAAATAAATGACACATCTTATGAGTAAGAAAGAAACGGTATTATTTTCGAGAATCAAATAATGATAATCCCTTACCTTAACACGTGATTGGATATTGATTTAAATGAGGTTGATTAACTTGAACAGTACATGTACACTTATAAATCTGCACAGATACTCAAGATGACTTAAGCACACTTAGAGAAAACTTTCACAAGAAGTATTTAGAGAGAGAAATAAAGAACAAGTAAGGAAGTTTATGAAAAATCCTTAAGTTAAGGCCTCTATTTATAGCCAAAAATCTTATCATAACCAAGATTTCCTAATTTAATCCAAACCGTTCATTTCAAGATAATGTTTAATCCATACCATTCATTTCATCTTTTAAGATTTCTTTTATCTAAACCATTCATTTAAAGATCATCTTTTAATCTACACCATCCATTTCAAATTCTATATTATCTTTAATCTATACCATTCATTTTATCTTTTAAGATTTCCTTAATTTAAACCATTCATTTAAAGATCATCTTTTAATCTACATCATCCATTTCAAATTATATATTATCTTTAATCTATACCATTCATTTTATATCACCTAACTTTATATTATAAACAAATAACTTTATCAATTCAATTATTCAACAATAATTCACACTTATTAATTATTATGACTAATTATTATAAATACAGTGTAGTTGACTTTCTGAGTTAGATATCAAGTCAATTAATTAATGAAATACAACTGTTTAAATAACACCATAATAGATATAACAATAATGCAGAAAGTATATAAAAGAAAGATTACGTTACTGTGTCATGACAATTATTGATTCAATAATGTGAATTACTGTGCATATGCTATTGTGACAATTATCAATTTAATAACATGAATTATTGTGCATGTGACAATAAAGTCAAATATTGTACGATAACCACTTTATCAGTTTAATAATACGAAACACTGTGCAATGCCATGTGCTACTGTGCAATACCGTGTGCTACTGTGCAATACCGTATGTTACTTATAATACCGTATATTACTATTATTTTACTACCAGATATTTTAACAATTAAAAGTAATAGTACCATTAACCATTTAAAAATTATTTATGTATTTTCTATATCCGACAGTTATTCATTGTGGGGTCCACCAATGATTGGTTCGTACGGCGCCGTCGTACGAATATTCCCCGACAGAACGAATATTCCCCGACCAAAAGAATATTGTCCGACATAATATAATTTACACATAACATCCTTAATTTTTAACTTTATCAATTTAACCACTTACTGTTTCATGAAAATATATATGAAGAAAAATTAAATTTTATATTTCATAAAATTCGGGGTCTTACATCATCTCCTATGATTCTTATTGTCTTACATTATAACTGAGCTAACTACTCCAATTGCTATAAATGTCTTTAACTAATCTATTGTTTGCAATAACATTTCAGCAATCTATCTAAAAACAGAACTGATATTTCACAATCTCATGTTTAAAAGGGTTTTTATCAAATTAACTATTCCGCTGCAATTACAAAGTAAAATGATTTGATAATTGAACTTTAAAATGAGATTTAAAGTGATCTATTCAACCTCCTTTCTAGATCATTTTTGTGTCAGTTGGGAACTAACAAAATATAAATTAGTGTCAACATGGATAAGCTATTTTTAGTAAGGATAAACAAGTATTTTTATCAAAAAAAATTTATTAAGCAATGTTTCAAGCTATTTTTTTAAATTTATTTTTTCACCATTTTAGATTCCTCGAGAAGTTGCATTTGTACAAAACAAGAAGTATAAAACTTCAATTTATTTTGCTTTTAATGGTTAAGTGATCATATCACCCGATTAATGACACAGCAAAATAACGACAAACACCCGAAAAAAGGTGATATTATAAACAATAAATATGCATGTCTAAAAAATAACACAATAAACATGGGATTACATGCATGCACAAGAGTAAATTAAGAAACATATATAATTTCTCCCTTCAATAAAGAGCAATATAAATTCATTAAGAAATTGATTCAGCAAGAATCAATCCCGAAAAAAGGTGATATTATAAACAATAAATATGCATGTCTAAAAAATAACACAATAAACATGGGATTACATGCATGCACAAGAGTAAATTAAGAAACATATATAATTTCTCCCTTCAATAAAGAGCAATATAAATTCATTAAGAAATTGATTCAGCAAGAATCAATTACTATCCCAATAAATAAATTCAAAGTCTTGGTACTAAATATCCAAATAATAGCACTTATTAAGTTTAGAACTTGAGATTCAGCAAGATTAATTCCGATCCTATATATTTCCCCTATTAACTAGTTTGCCTTGTCAAAAGCCTCCCTACAAAATTTGAACTTTGTTGTATTTCTAATTCTAAACATTGCATTAAAGTAGTCATATCGAATTGGATATATAAATATGTAAACACTTACATTTATATATTCAATTTACTAATTTCTCCCCTAGGAATAATGCCCACTTAGATTATTATTATTAAAATACATGTTGGCATATATATTTTTTTGAAAAAAGAAAAGCAAGTTAAAAAAAGGTCTAAATTATCCTCTATTTTAGAGTACAAGTACTAACTAATATGAAAATAAAAAGAATTGAAACCAACTGTTGAGTGCAAGGAGGACCAAATGGTTGTTTATTTTACTTAAAAAACCTTGAGAAAAGGTAAATAAAATTAGATCCAATTTTTCTCAAATTAGCAAAACCATTGGAAAGTTAAGAATTAAAAAAATTAGATTAGTATATTTCTTTTTAATTCTTAAATTGCCCTTAACATTAATATAGGAAAACAAATTTGGACATTTATATCCTATATATAATGAAACTTCCTTAAATAAATTTACAAATACAACTAAAAATAAATAAATTTAGCCCCCTTTTCAATCCGATCATTTACGGTTGAAAAGTTTATAGGTACATAAATAGTTAAAAATTATAGGAGGGTTCCACTTATTATACATCAATCATCATTATATAAAAATTATTATTAACACTTATTCACGTGGACATAAAATATATATCATAAAAATAAATTTATAAATATATTTAATTTATATTTTTCTTTTCAAAACCCAAGTTCAAAGTTCGTTGCACGAATAAAAGTAACATTTGGAATCCTTTTAAGAAAAGATAATTTGCATGAAATGTTAATTTTGGCTTCTCTTTTTTTTATATAAAAATAATAAAGAAGGGAGTGGTGACTGAAGATTTACTTTTCCTTTTCCCCGTGGTTTCACCTGCACCGCTCGATCCCCACCCTTCTCGTCTCTCTCCTCTCTCACACTTCCACTAATCGAGAACGACGACGAAGAAGAAACAAAACTGATTATTAGGGTTTGAAAGAAAATTCTAATAATAAAGGTAAATTGAATCTTCAAGGGACAAGAAAAATGAACTTCGATCCGGTGCAGCCGAGCGCCAATGGAAATGTCGATGAGGAAATTGCCCAGCTTATGCAGTGCAAGCCCTTGTCTGAGCAGGAGGTTCAACTTTTTCTCTATTATCATTTTACTCCCATTTCTTTACGGTTTTCTCCAAATATTTCATCAGATTCGATTTATTAGGGTTTGTGTTTTTGGGTTTCTCTGATCCGGTGTTTTATTGATTGGTGATCTGAGGTTTGAAACGAGTTTGGGTTTTTCTTTGTTGTTTGAATTGTGGTGTATCTGTGATTTATTTATTTTTATCGGATTTAGCTAGCGATTGAATTGGGTCTGTCGAGAAGTTTGGTGAATCGAAAATTGTTGTTTTCCTTTTAGAAATGAACTGTAAATCTTGAGCTTTGCGTTGGGGAAAATTTGAAGAGAATTAGTGACGTGAAAGAATAGGCTTCCTTAAATTAACATTTTGTTGGTGGAATGTGCGAAATACATGCGAGAGCTGTAGGCATTTTAGTTATTTTTTTTGTATAAAGTTTGAATTTTTACTATGACAAACACAAATTTTAGTTGTTCTGACTACTAACTGGATTATGGTTTCTGTTTAAGTAGTTCTTTAATTAAGAAACATTTTCTTCAGAAAAAAAGAGAGTCAAGAAACATGTTTCCTTCTCAGATTATTCCTTTTGGAGTCAGAGGTGTTTCTGTCATTCCAAGGGGGTATAGTTGTTGAAAAGGAAAAAATCTTGAAGAAGTCTTGTTTATATTAAAAAGAAAAACGAATGAAACTTTGTTGTGACATTTCAAGAATGTGATGACATTAAGCGTGAATAACATACAGTAGGCTGGGTATTACGTATCTGGTTGTGCGGTTAAGTTTGTAACAATACCCCAATAAGATTTTCACAATGTGCGGTTAAGTTTGTAACAGTACCCCAATAAGATTTTCACATGGTGGCGTCAAAGAGGAAATTCATCTCATGAAATATTCAAGGAAGGA
Source organism: Hedera helix (assembly GCA_947179155.2). Taxonomy (NCBI): domain Eukaryota; kingdom Viridiplantae; phylum Streptophyta; class Magnoliopsida; order Apiales; family Araliaceae; genus Hedera; species Hedera helix. The sequence goes on from OX359279.1 coordinate 1,326,547, forward strand.
GTGATAAGCCATATTTTCTTATGGGATGAGGCTAAGGTGGGCTGGTTTGGCTTATCTTGAATGTGAAGACATTTAGCGTGAATAAAATATGGTAGTCTGGGTAGATTGTATATCTGTGTGCTTAAGTTGTAATAATACCCTAGTAGGCTTTTCGCATGGTGGCTTCAAAGAGTAGTGATAAGCCATATTTTGTTTTGAGTTGGGGAGGCTAGGGTGGGGTTTGTTTTGCTTATCTTGGAGGAAGGTGAGAGAGCTTCAAATTTTTAACATTATGGAGAAAATTCTGCCTTTAGAAGCTCAATCAATCTTCTTAAAGTTCGTTTGTCTCAAAAAGGTTGATGTAAATTAAATTTGTAGCACTGTATAGTGCCTGCTTTAAGGTGTGCAATTTGATATCTGAGATGGTACAAGGACATACGTTCTACATTTCACATCAGCCATTCCTTCCTTTATAGAAGTTTTTATGTTTCTGGTCTATAATATGTCTTCTATTTGATCTCTCATTCTGCTTTATTTATGAGATGGTGAAAGAGGGTTTGTCATCGTTATTTGTTTCTGTGGTGTAGGTTAGGGTGCTGTGCGAGAAGGCTAAAGAGATTCTAATGGAAGAAAGCAATGTGCAGGTTTGTCATTTTGTCTTTCAGTTTTTTCCATTGCTGGTCTTACTAACAGACCCTTACAAGAATTAGATAATGCTTTGTTAAATTATACATTGATTCAAATTATCTTTGAACCTTTATTTTCTCCACCTTAGGTTTCATTTATTTTATGAAAATATTTTTTTGGCAGACTTTAAGGAAATGGCTCCGTAGATTACAAGTGCAAGCATAGTTGTCATATCGTATATCGAAAGTCCCCTATTATGAATTTTATCATAAGATATGAAAAATGTAAATGCAGTGTTCTAAAAATCCCGGCCTAGGTTCGATTAATCCCCACTTAGGCGCTAGGCCCTCCCTGACGCCACGCCTAGGAGCTAGGCCCCCTCTGACGGGACTAGGCGGGTAAGATGGAGAAATTAGGCGGACCTAGACAGAGAAATTAGGGCAATAATTGTTTTTTATTTTATTTTAATAATTAAGTTACAAAACGATGTCGTGAGAGTGAATGATGAAATTGAGGGTTGTTCGGGTCTTACTTGGGAGGCGGTTGGTAAAGTATCCGGAGCAGATAGCGTGCTGGAGTCTAGGAGAAGTAGTAGAAATGTTGGAGTCAGAGAACTCTATGAAGAATATTTTTTTGTCTGATGATGACACGGAAGATGAGGAGTATGAGTGTGAGTCCGATGGAGACATTATCTTATAGAGATATGGAAAAGAAGAGTTAGAGATGTAGAGAGATATGGAGATGATGACTATTAGTTTGTATTTTTTATTATTTGTTTGTGTTTTTGAACTTTAACCAATTGCATGTTTGTGTTTGAACTTTGACATTGACAATATGGATATATGTTTGAACTTTAAGCAAATGCCTTTATTATCTTTATTATAGATTATTTTGTTTTATGTTATTGTTTTGTTTGGATAAATGTAAGATAAAATAAATTGGCTTAAAATAAAAAATCTCGTCTAGTCCCCCTAGGCCCCCCCCGGGCCGCCCTCCTAGCGCCTTTTAGAATATTGTGAAAATGCGATAATATATATCTAAACATATAGAAAACACAAGTTATTGGACAATAAAGCATACTGGCTTGACTATTATATGTAAAAGAAGTCGAATAATAATTATTATAGCCTAGAAATGAAACTTTAAATAGCTGAATAGGGGTCAAAATACTCTAAATTCATGTAATTAATTAATATAAATATTTAAGTAATATTTATATAGTAACAGAGAATATGAAATGTTATCTTCACCTTTGGACTATAAAATCCCAGTAAATGCCCCAAATTACCAATTCTAGCGAAAAAGTTGATTTTAAAGGTAAGCATTTTTGTGTTTTTGGTGTGAAAAATGGCATGACCGCATGAGAAACGAAAGCGACGTTTTGTAGAAGAAGATAAAAAAATAATCCAAAAAGCGTTATACGGCTCATGGCCATCAACCTGTAGAGAAGTGAACATTGAAAAACTCTTTTGTTGGTAAAAAGCATCAAAGTCTGTTTTAACCTCTCTGGACCTCCAATTTTTTCCCCTAGAGTCTGTTGGTAACTTTGAAAGCGTATCGTTAAATCGTATTGTTAGCTACGTATCGTATCATAACTGATACATGCGATACAATGCCATTTTCAATATACCTGCGATATTGTATCGAGTTGTCTGTGTATCATATATTCATATGGAATAAATGTATGTTGTAGGTCTTGACTTCTCCCCTGCTTCGTCTTTTACTCCACTAGAATATCATGTGAGATTTAGTTTTTATACTTTGAAAGCAATCTCTTATATGCCTCCATTGCAGCCTGTCAAAAGCCCAGTGACGATTTGTGGTGATATTCATGGGCAATTCCATGATCTTGCAGAGCTGTTTCGAATTGGAGGGAAGGTAACTGTTCTCTCTCTCTCTCTCTCTCCCCCCCCCCTCTCATCCTTTCGCTTACCTTCTGAATAAAGCATATTGCGATGATCTCGTGGGTATGGAAGTGTTGATTAGTTGTAGGACTGTATTTAAAATTGCCATTGGACTTTTTCATGCTTATCGGAAAAGGGTTGAATTTTTCTATTATTTGATTGAGCTGGCCACTGTATTGTTTAACGATCAGATGTTACGCAAAAGAGAAGTAGAGAAGGGAGATGGTTGTTTTTCTTTATCTACCTGATATTATACCTTTACATATAATTCACACTAATTCCGTTAGAGAGAAAAGGCCTTAAGGCACTAAAAGGTATCAATTATGAGAAATTTGACTTATTAAACTCATTAAAGGCATTAAATTCAAGGATAAATGACCAGCTGTACATCCAGTGATTTTTCTTTTCCATTTCAAGGGCAATGAGATTAAAGTATCAGGCCATTTGGTTGGAGCATGGATGCATGTATATTACTTATTAAGAGAAGTTTAACATAATTTTTTATACTTTATAGTCGTGCAGATATGTTTACGAGGCTCAAGTATAGATAGTTCATGGCATCTCATTATGTTGGAGAAGTTGTTGATGCCGGATGATCTAACTATTTGCTTGGAAATTAGAATTTTGATCTAGCATCTCATCTTTATGTGCTAACTGTATCCTAATCAAGTTTTGAATAATGGTAATAATATTTCTGTTAGATTAGAGAATTGTAATACGAGAATTTTTTGGGTCATCTCTTTCTCTCTCAGCTTTCAAGTGAATTGAAGAAATTGGAATGCTCAAACTTTGTCCATTCTGTATTTTTACTCTTTCCTTACTGGAGTACGTTGTTGAAAGAAGCACTATGATATAGTAATATGCTACTTGATGTATACTTTTATTATTGTTGAATGCTAGTTTGTGCCGTATTGTTATGCTTTTGAAGTTCTTGTCCTTGGTGAAGGTAGTTGTGTTGCAGTTCGATGCAGCTTATAATTTAAATACAGTAGCCTGTATAAAAATCTTATTATAGCCATGTCTTCTTTTTCTTTATTTCCAGTTTGAATTATTAACTTACCTAGTGTTTTTGGTAGTGTCCAGATACAAATTACTTATTTATGGGAGATTATGTTGATCGTGGCTATTATTCAGTTGAAACAGTAACGGTAAGTGTTGATTAGTATTGCATATATCTTTGGAGTAATATGAACTTATGGTTAGGCAATTGGTGATTTGAGCAATTTAGAAGTGCATATTACTTTGATTTCTGCCTTCCTTTGCATAGATCACTTTTTGCTTGCTAGGTCAGTACCTCAGTATAATCCATAGTTTCTTTGATCGATAATAAATCGATGGTTACTAATTGGCTGGAGAGTTTCTTGTATCGTAACTGTTTCTGTAAATTATTTTGATACTTCAATAGTTATTTCTTGCCTTGTCAATGAACCAACTGAAGTTACTCCAGACCATAAAATTGTTTTGTGTTCTCAAGTTCTTAAACTCTCTCTCTCTCTCTCTCTCTCTCCATAACACACTTGTATTTTTATATATTTAAAGACCATGTTTTGATCATTCTACTGTAAAATGTTTGCTGCCTGTTATAAATTATTCAAATTATGAGGATGTATCTTGATTCTTGAATTTTCCTTCCTGAGTTTAGTTTCTTTCTGTCAGATATGTCCTGATTGTCTCTGATACTACTTTGATAACTTTTTCAGCTCTTGGTAGCTCTAAAAGTGAGGTATTCGCAAAGAATTACTATTTTGAGAGGAAACCATGAGAGTCGTCAGGTATAATTTTGCAGTTATTTTACTTTCCATATTCCTTTGCTTATTTAACAGACTGGTTATGGCTCCCTTTTTGTGTCACTCAGGATGTGTTTCTGTTAATTGAAATAAATATTTCTAGTTGGATCTGGATAATTGCTATATTTAATTATTATTAGAAATTCTATTTTGATGTCCTCTTCCAATTCAGGTTTAGGTTATTTTATTTATTTATTATTCAATTATGTTCTTTTGATCTACTATTTGGGCGCCACATATTCATGGATTTTTTCTTTCTTTCTTGCAGATTACTCAAGTATATGGCTTTTATGATGAATGCCTAAGAAAGTGAGTTTTTCACATCCTTGTGACAGAATATGTGGCAGAACATGTAGCTTGTTTGCTTAGGTGTTGAATTTGTTTATAACCTATATATTTGTTCATGTAATATGGTTTTAATTTTTGAAATATTTAGTTTTTTCTTCTTATTGTATAGGTCATCCCTCCTATCTGTAAAACTAACAATGTGTTTTATTAAGGTTACACAACTAATTAAATAAAGAAAATTACTTTATCTTTATTTCAGCAATCAGAAATGTGAAATAGATGACGAGGTTTTATATAATTTAAAATTTTAATTTTCTCGTTCCGTTTTGCTTAATTCAATTATTTCATGAATAAAAAGGCAAAAGTCCGTATGTAGTGTACACTATATATGGAGGAAGAAATGAACCTTTTATGAACATTCAGGATACGCTATATGAGAAATCCTGTGAGCTAGCTCATAAAGTGGCTATTTTATCTTGGAATATTTTTTTTAATCCTTGGTAAAGTACACGTATTGGATAAGTTCACAGTTGAGCCATTTAAATTTGGATGCAGATATTCCTTGTACCGAGTATCCACCACTTGTCATGACTCATGATGTTCCTCATAAATATTTCTCGGTGATAAATTTTTTAGTATGATGAGGGTTTTCACTTGCTTGAATTTTGGTATTCATCAGTCAAAAGTTCTTGCACTAGCAGCAGCAGATGTTGCGGTGCTTATTTCTTTTTCCCTTGAATAAGGATTATACTAAGTTACAAAATTAACTGCACTAGTGATGTAACAGGCACAAGCTAACACAAATCTTGCACCTACACATATTTTCAAAATTTTGGAAGCACTTTGGGACAAGTAATTACTGTTGTTTTTCAGAGGTTTACTTTCCTGCCTATATTACTAAACAAGATGCATTAAGTTAATAGTTTTCATGTCAAACTGCAATATGGGTCACCAATCGTGCCTGCTTTTAGGTCCTTTAAGAGCTCTTTGACTATTTGAAGAAAATGGAGCCAAGTATGAAGGTGAACCAAGTTATTCTCTGTGTAATACTTGTTTCGCCAATGACTTCCAAGCACATCGTAACTGTGCTGGAAATACACATACTTTTGCGGGATATATTATTGTAAACCAGCGTTTATTGCATAGTTATCATGTGCTTCTATCTCTGTTCTAGTTTCTAGTAACATTTATAATGATACTTGATCCTACTAAGTTTACTTTTTTTTGGTGATAAGAAGTGTGTTTTGGTGTTAACAATTTTTTAAAGGTAAATGTATAAAATAATTTAACTTTTCTTGTCATCTACATTTTGGTGTTTCGCAGCTGCTGCACGAGACATCATAATAGCTATCCCTCTTTTGTTATATTCCTCTGCATATTGATACTCACAACTTATGGTCAATTGTTACAGGTATGGTAATGCCAATGTGTGGAAGATCTTTACAGATTTGTTTGACTATTTTCCCCTTACAGCATTGGTTAGTATGACTATATCTTTGAACTTTACATTTTTCTTGTATTTGAAACTATTAAAGGGAAAATTTCACTTATTTAACCGTGCACCTTGACCATATACTATTATTAAAGAAAGGGTAAAACTGAATTGCGGTCAACAAAACTTGCAGTCTGAGTAAAGTAGAAAATTGTCGCGGGTTATATATTTTCTTTTCAATAGATAATATACTATTTCACTTTTTGGGTAATATGGAGTCATAACAGAATAAGACCATATAAGTTTGCCTCACCCATAATAAATGCAATATATGCCAATGAGTATATATCCTCCTATCTCTCCAAGTGGATTTTTTCAAGAACATATAGTCCATGTGGATGATGTATCGACTTAAATGGTGCTATTTTACTCATTTTGAGCTTTGCTGAGTCAAAATATTCCTTGAGAGTTGCATTCAGAAGTAAATAAAGGGGACTATTTAATAAGTTGGATCATCATTTATTAGATTTGATAAGGTAGACATATTTTTGGGGTATCCCAGAAAGAAATTAAAGACAACTATTTAGGGACAAAAGGGAGCTGTAAGATAACATCATTTATTGTGTTTTGTGGATGCATACACAAGATTTTTTCAAGTGTTGGTATTTTTCTAAGCATAACAAATTATATGTTCAGTTATATACGCGTGAGAAAAATTGTCAAACACATGTACGTGAAGTTCCAGCATCCGACACTATGACATTTTTGAAGTGTCTATGCTTCCTAGTCAAGTGAGAGTACAAAAGAGACCTTTCAAATGTAGGGATATGGATGGGATTAGAGTATTTGTCGTAGATATGTGAATAGTTTTCAATTTACTTGGAAAATATATTATATTTGAGTTCATTGCAGTGTAGTCTTAGTTTTGTAATAAATGTTTTATTCTATTAGTGTTGTGCCTGTCATGTCTGTATTTGTTCTTAAGTATTACCATACATCATATGGTGTTCATGATATAGTTGCGACCAATCAACATAATGCCCTCACTGTGAACTCTCACATATAGCTGTTGCCTGTTGGATGGATTGTGAAGACATGTTTTCAACTCATTCGACAGCCTGCTTCGTTGAGGCTTACTGATTGTAGTGTTGCATATTCCTGAAGTTTATACTTTACTATTCTTTGGAATTCTCCCTGAAAGAGTTTGGGTTCCGTTTTAACTGCTAGCTTTCTCAAAATTCAGTTAATCAGTAGTTTTGATCAATGAAGCTTCTCAATAAAATACTCATTGCAATTCTTTGATCCCTTGGGTGATGCTATCATCCTCGTCTATGATTTCATACTTCCGATGCTGACACAATTATATTGTAAATTTCTAGGTTGAATCAGAAATATTTTGTCTCCATGGTGGGTTGTCACCTTCAATTGAAACCCTTGATAATATACGGAATTTTGATCGTGTTCAAGAAGTTCCCCATGAGGGACCTATGTGTGATCTCTTATGGTCTGACCCTGATGATCGTTGTGGTTGGGGTATCTCGCCCAGGGGTGCTGGATATACTTTTGGCCAAGTATTTTGCTAGTTCTCTCTTTGCTTTGATTTATGGATTTCATATCTTGAGGAGGGTTAAGTTATATCTATGGTCACTTTGTATTCCGACAGGATATATCTGAGCAATTTAATCATACCAACAACTTGAAGCTTATTGCTAGAGCACATCAGCTGGTTATGGAGGGATTCAACTGGGGCCATGTAACTACTTATGGAAACTCTGAAACTCTTGGAAGCAGTTTCGTATTAGTATTTGCTTGACCTCTAGGATTTTGATGGACCCTTGCATTTTTTCTTTTGACAGGAGCAAAAGGTGGTTACCATATTTAGTGCACCAAATTATTGTTATCGATGTGGAAACATGGCATCCATTTTAGAAGTAGATGATTGCAAAGGACACACCTTCATTCAGGTCTCTCTCTCTCTCTCGCGCGCGCACACACACACACACACACACACACACACACACACACACACACACACACACACACACACACACTGTCACACACGCACGCACTCGGTATAAAACAAACCCATGCTTATATGCAAGAACATGCCTCCCCTCAGGCACACTTTTGAGTTCTGTAGTGCAAATCTAAAAGAAAAAATCTTAGATCTAAATCAAATATTATTTCCTGCCGCAGTTTGAACCAGCTCCCAGGAGGGGAGAGCCTGATGTAACTCGAAGAACACCAGACTATTTCCTATGATGCAGTAGAGTTAGTTTCTAAAATTTCGATCTGTGAGTGCCTGCTAATTGCTTTATGTGTTTAAGTGCTACCTAAAATATTTGCAGTGATGGTTAACTATGCTGAAGTGGGTAGTGAAAAGCATGTAAAATGGGCAGTGCAACATATACAAAGATTCAGTTATTATCCTGGAACTGCCTGGTGCTACTGCGGACGAGGCAGAGGAGCTGGTGAGACTGTTTGCTGCATACTGTTCCATTTCCTGCTTAAAAATGCGGAATCCTCTCTCTTCATTCCATTTAACCTCTAGTTATGTTCATTTTTTGTCCAGTGTAGAAGGACGGACCATTTGGGGTGTGGGGTTTTATGTAGATGCAAAAATATTTATCTTTTTTCCTTTTAAATCTTTTAGAGGGTGCTTTTAATTATTCTGTTTACTAGTTGTTGACTCAACCTATTTAAGTTTTTTTGGTTATTTTTCGCCTACTAGTAGCTGTGTAACAGGGATGATTGTTTCTTTTTTTCACTTCTTTCAATATAGAAGGGCTGTTTATCCATTTTGGGTTGGTTGTTTAGATGACATCAATCGGTGTAACTTGGTGGTCTCTATGCTTGCTTGGTATTTATGCTTAAAATGGGCCCAACTAATGTTTGACTGGGTGGGTTCTGATGCAACTTTTATGTTGGATCAATAATTTATTTTTAGATATATTTATGTGGCGTTGTCCTTACTCACCACGGTCCATACCAAAAATTACTTGCGACCTCGAGGGTTTTCTTTTATGCTATGTTTTTGAATTTTGAACGGAATAGAAAATTTATAATTTTTTATTCATATTGTTACCAAGTTTATAAAAGAAAAAAAGAAGAAGGAAACTTAAGTTTTACATTCAAAATATTATTTTATCTTTATATTAGTTTTGTAAAGTTTATAATGTAAAGAGTACAATTTGGATTATAAAAGATTTAGTTATTTTATTTGTATTTTCATCCAAATAAGTCTATTTTTGGACAATACAAAAAATAACTGAAAACTTGGTAAAAAATTATTAATAATTTGAGCTGAACTTCATTTATGCGTATAGTAATTCGACAGGAAAAATATTGCTATGGCATTCAATTCCCCAATGGTAGTAACAATGATTGCTCAAGATCCTGATAAAGAACATTGAAACCTGATAAATGATTGTGTTTTGTCTGTGCTGTGTGGGGGGTGTGGCAAATATGAGATTTAGGATATGTTTATTGTAAAATGCATACTTGGGATTTGACTATTTGTATTAATTTAAAACTGTTTCCGATTTTTTTATCTCATGATAAAGGATTAATAGTCCTTTAAATAGTCCTTGGACTATTTTTTTTTATCATTCTCAAGACTATTTATGAGGGATTATATAATTCCATGATGAATTTGGGATTAATAGTCCCTCTCATTTTAAGCTATTAAATGGTTTTATGAGACTAATATTCCAACATGAAGGGACTAATAATCCCTCATCATAGGATAAAAAAGTTGAAAATAATTTTAAATTAATACAAATAGTCCAATCTCAAGTATGCATTTTGCAAACAAACATACCCCTAGGCTATGTTTGTTTACAAAATATATACTTGAGATAGAACTATTTGTATTAATTTAAAACTATTTCTGATTTTTTTATCCCATGATAAGGGATTATTAGTCCCTTCATGTTGAAATATTAGTCCCATAAAGTCATTTAATAGCTTAAGACGAGAGGGACTATTAATCCCAAATTCATCATGAGATTATATAATCTCTCATAAATAGCCTTAAAAATGATTAAAAAATAGTCCAAGGACTATTAATCCCTCATCATGGGATAAAAAAGTCGAAAATAGCTTTAAATTAATACAAATAGTCCAATCCCAAGTATGTATTTTACAAACAAACATAGCCCTAGTGTAAAATCAGGCTGGAGATTTGATAGTGATTTCGAGTATGCCAGAGGTAACATGAGAAGCTTCTTAGTCCTCCCGACATAGGCTCTCTTTGTCAAGTTACCATACTCATTATCCTCTATTGCATCCAATACATTCCTATACAACATTAGAGATGACCAAACCTGCATAATCCCCACAACAAAACCATTTAGATTACATGAGCCATGCATGAGCTCAACACGAGCCTGTTTACAGTGTTTCTATTTTTACAGTTACTTTTTATGTAAATGAAATGAAGTTCTTATACTCCATCCGTTCCCAAAAAGATGACTTAAGTAGTCAAATAAGAAAGGAGAGTATAAATTTACTTTTCATTTTGCTCCTGTATGGGTATTTGTGTTAATTGCTTTAATTATTTCTTGGGTTTGTGGAGAGAGAGAGTGAATTAATTTGAGTCGTCCATTTGTAATGTGATTGGTTTACTGTTTGGGTAAGATACAATATGACCAATGTTAAATTAGTCGATATAAAATTTTATCTAGCAGAGTTGTGCGATTTAGACATGCTTTTGAGGACAAATTTTTTAATCACTTGAGCCATCATTTTGTGGACGGAGGTAGTTGTTACTAAAGGATAAAAAGGTTGTTTGGTTACTAGCGCTTGCATTTTTGCAGTTGTAGCGTTCGGTGCGTACCAAACTTATCACACTAATTTTGGTGCGGTGTAGTTGAACTCCAAACGTTGCGTTTCTAAGTTAAATAAGTTGTGTTTAAAATAAGTTGATTTTAGGCAAACAAGATTAGAAAGCCAAAAAGGAAGATTTGGATGTTCATGTAATTACCGGCCAACGGCTATCTTTGTCAAGCTGAGAGGCTCCCTCTTCTGCCGGTTGAAATAATATCTTGCCCTTGTAATCTGCTCTTTCACGAATTGTCTCCATCCGTTGGTCACTTTTCTTGAGAAAACATCCTCATCAGTTAACCCAACGTCTTGTGGAAGATAAATTCTCCCTCTCAATGTACTGAAAGGTGCATAATTTAAGTATATCAATGGTTAATAAGCAAGTCGGTTAGCTTCAAAATGAGAGTCACGTTTTAGAAAACCGTGCATTTGAAATAAGTTGTCACTTCCATTATTAAATTTCTAACTTAATTTCGGTAACATGATTGATATTCAAGTTAGGCATCATAACTTTTCATTAAAGGGTAAATTCTGAACCTCATTTCACTTTCAGTCTATGAGTTTGTTCAGTTATTACCGTTTGCGGTGGTAGTGTTTGATACGTTAGGGTTTTCAAACGCACTGCATCATTCTTTGTGCGTTGCGCTTGAGCTCCAAACTCTGCGTTGTGAGTTAATAAGTTGCTTTTAAACAAACAAAATTTTTAAGTGTGTTTGGACTTTCAAACGAACTAAACGCTCCAAATCCCGTGTAACCGGAAATACACTATGTAGAAAGAGTACACTATGTCCCCTAAAAAGTTGCACTGACTGAACAAATCTATACAATATTTTTCTGTAGGAACACAATTATTTCTATAGCAAATGTCAAATTTCGTGCAGAAAAGTATTGCATTCAGGATCTATTTAGCGCTAATTTTTGAAAGATGTAGCATTTTTAATACAGAAAATGAATTCTCATTTTGGGACTAGAGAAAAGCAAGAAAATGGGATTCATATTTGGGGAAAAAGAGGAGCAATATAAAAGCAAGAGACTAAAATAAAGCACCAACAAACTTTATTAGGCATGACTTACTCTTCTCCAACATCCCTAAGAATGTTTGTCAGCTGATTACCAATGCCCAAATACAGGGCTGCATCATAAATACTTTGTGCAGAAACAGGAGATTCTGGTGGAATACCCATAACTGGAACACTCATTAGCTCAACTGTTCCGGCCACATAGTAGCAGTAAAGGTAGAGTTCTTGAAAATTCTTGTATCTAGTTTTCCTCGTGTCCATTCTCATGCCCTCTATCATGTCCGCAAAAGGCTATAAATCAAAAACATAATTATATTTATGTCGGACTAAATTTCTGTCGGATGAGAATTGCGATTAATGTGGAACTAATAAAATAAAATATTAATATGTAGATTCCTTCTTTTACACCCTCAAATCTCATGTGTCCACATATATCATTATGAAATATCGAAAAGTTTTTTGTTTAGTTGTCAAGAGTTGTGCTATGTATTGCAATTTTTTTTATATTTTTTTGGCGAAATACAATTGGAAAACTATAGAATTCATAAGATTACTTATAATTAAAAGAGTGGCCCACCATATTACACGTCTATTTAAAAAAATTATCAATAATACTTATTCACGTAACCAACAACAAAAAAGTCGGTAGATAAATTTGCAATATATATCATTCCGTTTAGTCAAATATAGACCTTTTTACGTTAATACTAAGAATTCACGACTAACTACTTGCAGCATGAACCAGACGTATAAAATAAGAAATTCTTGAGTAATTACTTGCAGCATGACCTCAACAATTAAAATAACAAAATTGTTAGGCGTAAGTACTTGTGAACGGTATCAGCAAGTGCAGCATCAAGCATATCAAAGGGGCGGCCATTGAAGATGTCATATAGTCTTTCCTCCCACCTATTAAGAACAGCTGAACTCATATAGGCAGCGTTTGGACCATCAACCAGCTCATCAGTCCTCCTACACCACACTGCAATAAAATAAAATAAAATAAAAATAAAAACTATTTAATCTGGGGCTAAATTGATTAGTAAAAACGAATGGAAAAGTGCTGTAAAAAACATGTAATTTTTGCTAATTATTTGTGTCAAAATGATTGCGAAAGAGACTCCAAATATTTACAGTTTTGTCCAATTCACAACGATTACTTTCAAGGGGACTTTTCAGTGTTAAAAAACACCAAAATCAGGACACAAATTTTCATTTAAATGAAACAAGTTTTCCTCCTGACACCTTCTCCCAGTTCCCCTCGGCCCCTAAGACTGAAATGTAATAATATAATTTCTGTGAATTTGCTTCCAAATTTATTAACAATTCACTTACCATAAATTGCCCATATAGCTTTCTGTCTCTCCTCTGTCATTAGCAAAGCTCCTGCAAAAGAAAACAAAATTAAATGTAAAAATCAAAACCCATCACATATGGTCCTCCCTGGGTACTAAATGGAAGTCTTATTTGACTTTTTCGTCTTTCCACGTATTAAGATTTCACTAGAACATACTACAAACATAATTTTACCGAGGTATTGTTTCCAATACAAAGTTTTAACAACGAAGAAACCAAGAATCGACATTATTTTATCACAAAAAGTATGCATATTAAAATTAGAAAAGTATCTGTACTTAAAAAAAAATTTTCAAAACAAAATGAATCTTAAAGGAAAAAAGAGAGAGACTAAGTTGAACCTAAGTAGAATGTCTTTGCATATTCGGAACAAATGTTCTTGCACCGTTCATAAGCTTCTGCAAAAAATGCAGAATGAAACTAAGGCTTTCTACAAGAATGATGATCAAAATCATCCACGACAAATCTCTTTGTTTGCCTTTTGACAATTTCGTGTACGTGTAGATCAGTGTGAGGAAGGGATGTTTAATTAAGATGATCAAATAAATGAAAACAAAGAAGGGAAAGTTTTAAGGATAATAATGCATAGAATCATCAACTAGTTATCTGTATACATTCCCTTTTGTCTCAAAACTCAATAACAAGTAATAAGGTGAAGAATTCAATGATATAAATACTATATAATTTCCTTTGTGTGTTTCTTTCTTGAATACAAAACTATAAATATCTATCTCAATGTTTCTCTACTTACCTACCAAAGCCCTGCAAAGATTGACACAAGTTTTATTTTTAGGGTAAAAATGAGTAACTCAAAGTAATTGTTTTTTGTTGAATATAATTAGTTTAACTAAGCATACAATAGATATGAGACAAATATACAATAAGATATCACAAAATATCATCCAAGATTACAAGAGTTTAAAAATGCCTTTCCATTTGTCACATTGATGATTCCCTTTAATGAAAATATGAACGCTGAAATTCTTATACTTTTCCCTCTACTGTGTACAATTGATTGCATCTTAATATATACAAGTATACAGACTCTATTCTAGGGAAGAAAGCTAAAATTAAGCCTAACGGTTACAACACATTTACATGGGATTCTTCCACCTATTATAGAGTATTTGATTGCTGTTATAAGCACATTTTCAGTCATCCCTTATACATCAGAACTACTGCCGTAACAGTGGTCCTCATCGCCGCAGCGATGGTACAGACTGTTTGAAAATTTATGGTATCAAATTGAGGTACTAGTATGTATGAGATTTAGGATGTTAATAAAATAAACCTAAGATATATTAAGTGTTAGTGTTTTGTAGACTAACTTAATTAAGTAATCCAATGGACTTATAAATAGCAAGTCCAATTGGATTATGTAATTAAACTATTATGTTTATTTAATGAGCCTAATATAGTAGCCTTATAAGATTTAATTAATGAACCATATATAAAATATATGGTGAGTCCAAATTAATTTAAACTAGTCCAATACTTATTTTTATTTCAGGTGACATAGTTAGCCCAATTGATTTAATTGTTGGGAGCCCAAATGTGATGACTCAAATGAATTAAATGGTTGGGCCCAAACAATAGTAATTCAAAGTACAATAAAATTAATTTAAATGACCAAAGTGGAGCCCAATACATAGTCAAAAGGATGGTCAATATGTATCTGGAGGTATATATATATATATATATATATATATATATATATATACATACACACACACACACACAGACGATTATATAAGATAAAAGAAAAATGAAAAAGAAAAGGCCAAATGGCCGGTTGGGAGAGGGCCTCATTTTACACTCCATGTAATGCTTCACTCTTTGGCCAAAAGAAAATCCAAGCAAATATCAAATCAAATGTGTTATTCAAGTGGTCAATCCATCAAATAGTAAGCCTAGTTTAGTGTCTAATTTTACCAATGTTAGTTGATTAGAAGCGCTAAGAAAGCTTATAGAAGTTCTATAAATAAAACCATCAACAAGTCTTGAAAAGGTTGTTGGTTTATTTGTTAGTTTTCTAAGTATTGTAGAGAAAGAGTTCTAGAGAAAAGTTAGAACATTTGTAAGAGTTCTTGGGAGTAAAACACTTTGAGTGTTAATAAATGTGAGCTAGTGCTCTAGAGGTTCATTCAAGAAGGGAGAGGAGATTTAGCACGAAAAAGTGTTCAAGATCATAAGGTTAAAAAGTTTTCTTATCTTAAAGCTTTAGTTCATAAGTTGTAGATTATTGTTGTAGTATGTTTTACCATGTGGTTGTGCAAGAATCTATGTGAAGAAGATCTATGGTTAAATATGCTAGATATGTATTCCAACATGTGTTATATGTAAAATGATGAAAGAAAATGTCATATGATCATATTTAATTTTAAAACCCTAGTTAGATGTCTAGGTTGATTATGTATGACTTATGATATATAAGTTGTTTATGTGATTTTTGCATCTTGTATGCTAGTTGGATTAGTTTTGATCGTAACAAAACTTGAATCGTCAAAAACGAAGTTAAAACGAAGAAGTTGTGTGATTTTTGGTAGAAAAGGTCATTTTGAAAACCCTAGATGATTCAATCTTAAATTTCATGTCAAAGCGTTTTCAAATATGTTATTGAATCATGAAATATTGTAAAACAAGAAGTTAGGAAGATAACAACACTGAGTTTGTGTCATTTGAATGTGTAAATTTTATTTTATTCAAGTTTGAACTAATAAAACCAAGGATTTGTGATGTTACTTTTCATCTTGTCTTTGTGGGCAATTTTGAGTCTAGTTCTGTTTAGAATTTGGATTTGTGATCTAAAGAGAAGTTGTAGAGGGAAAAATTCTGATGAGAATGGACTTAAGAATCATCCCAAAATATTTTGAAATTAAGAAGTTATGGTAGTTTTAGTGAAGGAGGGTCGGGCAGTCCCCAAATTAAGGTTTTTGATTTTTGTACCATCGCCGCAGCGGTGGAAACCACCGTCGCAGCGGTCAAATGCACCGCCTAGGACCTGTTTTAGCTGTTCGGGTCGGGTCGGGTCGGTCCGGGTCGAGTTTTATTTAGAAAATTAAGTTAAAATAAGTGTAAATGAATGTGTTTGTATAATAAACCAATATATTTAGATTCCATGAGTGACCAATTGGTAGTTAAATGTTTAAAATAAAGATTAAGATTAACACAATTAAAAAGTTAACTATTTGTATGGTTTGAAGATTATTAAAATATTGTTAAAGGATTAATAATATTAGTAGGTAACTAAAAAGTTATTAAATGTGTAATAACATTAGTACATGAGAAAAATATTATTAAATAATTAATGACATTAGTAAACGATTAAAATATTATTAAATGATTAATAATATTAATAAGTGATTAAAATTTTATATAATGATTAATAATATTAATAAATGATTAAAATATTATTAAATAATTAATAATATTAGTAAGAGATTAAAATATTATTAAATGATTAATAATATTAATAAGTGATTAAAATATTATTAAATGGTTAATAATATTAATAAGTGAATAGAATATTATTAGATGATTAATAATATTAGCAAAGGATTACAATATTATTAAAGGATTAATAATATTATTAAGAGGGTAAAATATTATTAAATTGTTAATAATTTTTATAAATGAGTAAGATATTATGTGATAAATAATATTATTGGAAAGAGTATATGACATTATTAAATTATTAATAATGTTAATATATGATTGAGATGTTACTAAATGATTGTAATATTGATGAGGGAATAAAATAATATTAAAATAATTAATGTTATTCATAAACATTGAAATTATTATTAAACGGTTAATAATATTTATTTGAGGATAGTATATTATCAATTGTGATAATAGTAGAAAATTATTATTATGTTATTAAATGATATTTATGTGATTAAAATATTATCAAGGGTTGATAATATTATTAAGTGAGTAAATGTTATGATTAAGTGTTAGATGATTTAAGTGCTGTATAATACAGTTATATGATATGCTGATTGGTAGATTAATATTGTTGAATGTTAGGTCATTCAAAAGAAGTTATTTTAAGTTGAATAGCAGTAGTCAGCGGAATAAGCAAGTTCTCTAACCCTATTCAAATTATTATTGAACAAGTTTCCTAGACTTGTATTTAATTTCGTTAGAGTTTTAAGTGGTTTAATTATGTAAAATTATTCCACACCGATATTATTATTGATATTCACACTTATGTGCATTTGCATAACTGTTCACGTTATGAACTATTTAAAGATAAATATCTATGCAATTTGTTTCGGCTAGATATTGCATGCGTTATTATGACTGTTCTTATTATGAACTGTTTAAAGAGGGGGATCTATGTCAGTTGTTTCGGCTAGACCATGTATGTATTAAATTCATAAATCTGAATATTGTTGAAGCTAGTCCAAACCATATTGTTGTGGTGCGGAATTTGATGGAAAAAGCTGAAATGAACAAATTATTATGAAATGATGAAACTACATTCGGATGAAAAAATTCCGGTCAAAACGAAACTTGATGGTTATAGCGTGCACAATATAAATGTACGATAGGCTGATCACCTAGAGTATCCATCTTCGGATATTGCACCTGAATTGGTTGTTAATATTCAAAATAAAATGACAGTCTTATGTCTACAGGGTATTGTAAATACTCAAAACGTATGTTCACGGTCTTATGACCTTTCAGCATGAAGAAGCAGTATGTTAAATCAATTGAAAGTTGTTATTCAAAGTTGTACGTCTTCACAATTATTGTATATTGTTGAAGTTCCAAGAGTTAATTTTTTTTCATTCATGATATATCATTTATTGTTTATTTAAACTTGCTGAGCAAAGTAGTTGCTCACTCTTGCTATATCATGAACTATTTTTCAGTTAAGCCGAGTGATCTAAGGAATACAAAGGCAAAGGAAAGGTGAATGAGTAGAAGTAATTAGTTTTTATTTTCATGTTGTAAACCTTTTGTATTATAAAGTAATAGTGATGTATTAAGGTTAGTGGAACCTAGGACTGTTGGTACGTTTTGTAATGAATTTATGTATATTTTCTGCGAGTTATTGAAGATTTAGTTTATGGATGTTTATTAAGTGATGAATAGTGAGCACCGAACCCGAGGTTCGAGGGACCCTGATGTGGGGGCGTCTCATATTTCGTCTGCAAGAGACTTGACTATTTGAAGGTACTCCTGAACTGTTTTGTTTTCTTTTTTAATCAAAGTAAGATCTTCTTTGAGCTGCATAACTCTAATGCGCGACTTACTAGCATACACAATGCTTAATTTTTGCCATTCTTCCTGGTAAGTTTTGGTAGCCAAGATGAATGGAGTGATTGTGGAGGTAGTGGAGGCTAGTATTGCCCTAAGCATAAGTTTATCTTGTCTGACCCAGTGGGTTTTATTAATAAAAGATGCAGGAGTATCATTAGGTACCAGACACGGATAATCGTCGGTGACATAATCTAGAAGAAGAGCTTCAAATTGTGCATGCCATTAAAAAAAGGTTGAAGGAGTGAGCTTTTCGTTAATTTGGGCAGAAATATTCAGGGCAATCAGTGGGTTTTCATTTGGGGATGGTGGAGTTGAGATTGGGTTATGGGTATGTTGAGAATGGGGGATCGAATTCTCGTTGGAGGATGACTCTTTGGATACCATGAAGAAAATATGAACACTGAAATTCTTATTACTTTTTCCTCTATTGTGTACAATCGATTGTATCTTAATATATACAAGGATACAAACTCTATTATAGGGAAGAAAGCTAAAATTAAGCCTAACGGTTACAACACATTTACACGTGATTCTTCCAACTATTATAGAATATTTGATTATTGTTATAAGCACATTTTCAGCCTATAAATCAGGTCTTATGATCTTGAGTTTGATTTGAGAAGTCTCCCCTTATACCCTTGTTGTAACAAAGTTATGTAATGTAAACCAAAAGCGATAATTTAGTGGTAGAAGCCTTTCTGTGCAAGTTTTGAGTCTACCCCTCAACAAAATTTGGATTTCGAAAGATTTCAAAAATTAGCTAAGTCACTACAAGAAAAAGGTAAGTTTCTTGTAGCGAATAAATTCTCAAAAAAGGGAAAAAAATTAAAAACAAAAGGAAAAAGAATAAAAAGTTAAGTAATGTCTAATCTATAAATAAAAAAAAAGGGGGTTTCTTTCCCAATTGTTAAGTTAGAATACATTTCTCTCCCTCTACCTTTCCTATTTTTGTTTTTCTTAAGACACTCTTTAATTCAAGTGTTAACATATATATTTTTCTTGAACACACATATAAAGGGTTTGAGCTCACCCAACTGTTTCATCTAATTATTTTTTGTAGGGTTTGGTGAATACATTACAAGCATGTGTTTTCCCAACTTTTTTTTATGTTCTCCATTTTACTCTCAATCTGGTTTCAATAAGGAGGAATTTGTTTTTAAAATGTTTTATGACTTTTAGAACAATAACAAATGTGTGAGAGAGAGAGAGACACGTGTTAATTGACTCAAATATCCCTAAAAAAGTCAAATGTGTGACTCTGGTCATATTTGACCGATTATAAACTCGATGAATGCATATTAACACCTCAACAATAACTTAGAATGCAAGGAGAAACTTTAATAAGTTTGGGGTGTGACATATTGTTAATATTTATATGTAATCAAACTGTTAGGATAACTGCATATTTGATTTGATGATGAGACAAAGTATATTTGTAACCAATAAGTTTTGTAAAGTTCTTAGATTGAAAGTAATGTAAAAGGACTTAGAGTAGAAGATCAAACTTATTAGGTTAATCTATTTCGTTGAGTAAACTAAATGTATAGACTCTTGGAGATTAATCGTTCATCGTTTGTAAAGCTACTCAGTTGATCGTAAAGCTTATTGGATGATCGTAGAACATAATGGTCAAGATCGCAGAGTTTGCTCAGAGATCGTAAGACAAAATAAAGATCATAGAGTCTGCTCAAAGATCGTAAAACAAGTTGAAGACCGTAGAGTCTGAAAGAGATTATAGAGCCTATGGAACGTAGAACTTACCAATCGTAAAGTCACCTAGCCAGATACTCTACAACCACCTTAAAACTCTACGATTAAGAAAATCGATGAGTATCAGCTATGACAATGGGTTAACAATGTGAAAACTTGTAGAGTGAAGAACTCAAGGTAGTTGCTGAACATCCTAAGTTTAAAAAGAAGATCAGATCAAGTTGTGTCTAACAACTAGTTCAGTGAAGTGATAGTGACCCACGTGTAGGTCATTGTAACAGTCTGATATGACATATCACAGCTAAAAGCAAGTTGACACATATTCTCCAAAAGTCAACAATCAGAGATCTTCTAGGATCAGAGCATTATATGAGCAACGACAACTTTCAAACAGAAAAATATCAAGGACATCTATAAGAGGCATGCATATTCAATCTAACAGTAACGATTATAGATTAACAAGTTGAATTGCTGCCAATCTCTCAATAACGTAACTCTATAAAAATTGAACTTCTTGTTCTGCTACTAAGTCTTTCATTGTTAGACTTGCCACTTAGTAGCACCTTTAACTCAATTTATCTCTTAGTTATTGTTCAGGTCTTAGTGACCTTTGTAATCAAGTCTTAGTGACTTGTGCCAACTCTTTGTGACATATAAGAATCTGAGTGATTCAATCGTTGTAATTGTTCTTAGTGAACATATCTTAGTGATTACTCTATCCTTAGTGAATTTCCTACTCGTGGAGTAGAATAGTGGACTAAGAGATATTTATTCTCTGAACCACTTAAAATTCTGTCTCATTTACTTTTAACATTTACTTTTCAGTTCATTACTTTTAGTACTTTACGATTTAGCATTATAACTTAGTTCTACATTTGATTCCTAAATTTAGAACTGTGACTTTCCTAAATCTTTGAAAGGGGATTTTTAAATTATCATTTTGTTGTGTATAATTAAATCAACCTGCTGAATTTATAAGTTGGTAATATTCTTTCAAAAGGAAAATTTTAAAAGAATCTAGTAAACCCCCATTCTAGATCTCTAAGTGCCTTTGGGAAATAATATGTGGTATCAGAGTAAATCAAAGCTTAAAACACTTGAGTAGATCAATGACACACAGCAAACCCAGTTATGAGCTTGGTGGTGAAAACAAGCCACCCCTATGTAACAAAGATAAATTTACTAACTGGAAAGTGCGAATTCAGCCTTTATATGAATGCACTTGATGAAGAGTTATTTGATGTTGTTCAAACTGGCCTATATGTCCACATATAGCTCGCTCCAATAATAGAAGATCCAAACAGGCTGCGGTTAAACAAAGGGCCAAGTGGATTGATATGGAGAAGAAGCTTGTGTAGCTCGACAAAAGAGCCAAGACGTTATAGAAAACAAGCAAAGGAAATGTGGTAAACTTCAAGACGACAAAGGAAATATGGGAAGCTTTCCTGGTGATGCACGAAGGAACTGAAAAGGTTATGGAAAAGAAGCAATCCCTACTAACTCAACAATATGAAATGTTCTCCCATGTTCCTGGCGAGAACATAATATCTACTTATGAAAGGTTCAACATGCTGCTTAACTTCCTCAGAGCATTCAGGAAGGTCTATCCAAATGAAGACCACAACATAAATTCATGAGAGCTCTGCCAAGCAAGTGGGATGCAAAAAACTACTGCTATAAGGGAATCGAAGAATCTGCATGAGATGACTGTGTAGAAGCTCTATGGTAATCTTCTTACCTACGAGCTCGAGTTAAACCAAAGGGCAGAAACTACTTCATAATCCAAGAGAAAGGAAATAAGAGCCGCCCTTAAAGCAACATAGGCAACTTCTAAAGCTCTGGTTGAAGATAATTATGATGATGATGAAGACATTGCTCTGCTTGCCAGAAGAGTAAGGAAATTCATGTGAAAAGGCAGAATCAGCCAACCTAGGAGATACGACAACAGCAACAACAGAAATCGTGATCTTTCAAAGGACTTGTGCTACAATTGTAAGAAGTCAGGTCATTATATAGCTGAATGCAACAAGCCCCTGAGAGAGGAGTTAAAACAAGATGTTAAAAAGAAAGAGGAGGAAATTAGGACCATATTTGTACACAAAGGCTGAGAAATATGTTTTTAATTTTTAGGGTTCCTATTTAGCCTTCCTTGCTCCATTTCCATTATAAATTCGTGTCTATAATCTTTTAGAAACCCCAAGGATTTCAGGAACTAGTTTTGTTTCTTCTTTTAATAGAACTGAAGATTTCGTTACGAGGAGATTATTGAAATGCCATGAATAACCACCTGTTTGTGTTTTACAATAATAATGCCACCACTCTTCGAAAATCCTGGGTCCACCACTGTCTCCCACCTTAGAGAAAATAGAATTGATGGAACCATTCTTAAACCATATATTTCTTCCTTTGTATCTCAAACATCAAAGCACATATATATTTTATATAAGCCTTAAAAAATGGACAAATTAAAGTCACACTAATGCTTAATAACGTACTAAGGATTTTATTTTTATTATTTACCAATTCGAGTACTTTTCTATTTAATTTGTTTCATAAATACTACTTTTATCCATATTATTATTAGGCTATGAATCCAAAACTATCAATATTTAATTATTTTTTTTCTTATGATAGAAAATATTTTATAATTAATACTTTTTTTCATGTGATAGAAAATATTTTATAATTAATACTTGTCAAAGTTGGTTGATAATATCATCCCCCTTCCCTACAAAAATAAAATAAAATAATATCTTGGATATCTTCCAATTTAAAAAAATTCCATAGCCAAATAAAACATGCATTAATACCAAACATCATATATCCATATTACATACAAAATTTCTTTTTCCTTTTTAAAGAAAATTCCTCAGATCTTGTAGGGAAAGAAATACAATTCCAAGTCAGACTGAAGTTATGTGTATGTGTGTAAATGTGTGTGTATATGTGCGCGCGTGTGTATATATATATTTTACTTATATTTTCTTGATAATTCTAAATGAAGTATAAAAATGCTAATCTTCTCATATAGATCATTGGTCATTCATTATGCCATGTTTCACCCTGTTTTGATTCTTGACAACAATATATAGGGAAACCAAAAAGAAAATTTCAATGAAAAGAAGTCAAATACAACCTCATGAAACTCAATTCTTTTATATGTCCAAATAAAGAAGATAGATTTCATAGTTGTACATATACTGATAGAAATTATTATCTAAGGAAACCAAGTAACAAGAAAAAAGTTATACATGTTAGCTAGGATTTCTGGATTTTAAAAAGCCTCATTAATTTGAAGTATTCAATGTTCAATCATTTCCAAGTGAAAATTACATACTAGATTTTACTTCGCCTCTACGTTTGTTTATTTTCCAGAGTTTTGATACCAAAGCCAAATGCACTTGAGAATCTTATCTGTCTACCAAATTCTTATTTCAAACACAACTTATTTAACTCACAAATGCAATAACTTATTTTAAATACAACTTATTTAACTTACATATGCTCCGTTTGGACACCAAAAATGGTAAGGTTGCGTTTGAACCTCTAAACAAACCAAACGTTATAGCTCTAAATGCACTAAACGCTTGTAAATGTTCATACCCTTAATATAATTTTTGTTTCACTTACAAATTGTCATCCATCATCATTAGCTCTAAATTTAGAGATTCAACCCAGAATAAAATGTACTTGTTTATTTTTCAAGAAATCATGCCACAACGAGGTATGGCTATTATGGGATTGTGCCCAAGGATTTAGTTAAATTTTCAAGAAGATCAAGATAATTTGGATATCAACAAAGACAGAGGAAGCAAAAGAGCAAAAATCCATCTTAAAAAAAAAGGGCAAAAATTGCCTTGAGAAATACTGTAATGTAAGGCATACATATGCTGTATAGACCAGACTAGATCTTGATAGTAAAATTTAGGCAAGTATCTATCTCTTTCATGTATATACATTATGTATGTACAATATACACTTTTATATACTTGACATATAATGATTTAAAAATATTGCATCACTGGTTCTCCTTTAGACTTGATGACATGGGCTTGAAGGCAACCAACATAACAACAACTTTGCATACAAGAAATTCCATAATTCTAAATACAAGTTCTTTTGGCGTCACCACCATGGTATCATTTCCTGAACCAAATTTCATGGCACTAACTGAACATGTCAACGCCAACATTAAGGTAGACATTGGACCCTTTAAGCTTTCAAAAGATTGATAAGATTTCCCTGTCTTGTTACTTACAGTAGAATCCGGAGCTGGAAATTCATCAACAGACCTTTCTAAAAGTAATAGATAGGAAGCCACCAATTCCACCAGTTAGGAATGAAAATGCAATACTTTCCCCTGAAGAAAAGGATATAATTGTTAAACCAGCAAAGATAAGCAGTGTATCATAAAGTAACAACGAGTTCTTTAAATATGCATATTTTCTCATGCTTTTTTCATTTGATATATTGAGAATCTCAGTTGAAGATGATTGTGAGATGTTTTCACTTAGCAAGGTAAAGTTATCCCAAAAAACTTCTATAATTAAGCAAGGTTTAAGTTCCGTCATTGAATTGTCACTTCCCTTTCGTAGCACGATACCTTCATACCGTTGTAAAATCATAACGGAAACCAATAAACAAATCATTGGGTTTTCGATTTGCTTTTAGTAGAGGAGGTGACTGACAAATCATACTCAAACTTGCACTCCCTAGTCTCTATTGACCGGATAAAAGAAAAAAAGAAGAGAGAGTTGAGAATAATAAACACATGTCAACAAAATTCAAAACGAATGACTAATACTGTAGTAACCCTGGTCAAATCCCGAGTCCAGAATAAATCTCGGGTCAAATCCCAAGTGTGAATCGAATCGAATCCATCCAAACAAGGCATTAAACCACTAGCTAAATATTATATTCTTGGGTCATCTTTGCCCACCACTAGCTCACCCAAAATGTTATGACTGAAGGTACTATTGTTAGTTACTTAATTTCTTATATACTGACAAATTTTCCCCATATCTTTCGATATAGGAATGTCGTGTTACAAACTCCCCCACTTAAATTTCTGACATCCCTGTCATAACCGATCACACACACGGTCTAAAGATCTTTGTCTCTCAAACTATTGTGGGATAATACTAGATGATTTCGTATCTCCACACACCTGGTCCTAGGATCTTTGCCTCTTTAGCCATTATGGGGGATAATATCAGCTGACTTAGATCTTTCTGACATCCCTGTCAAACTCGATCACACACACAGTCCACAGATCTTTGTCTCTCTAACCATTATGGGATAATACTAGATGGCTTCGTGTCCCTACATACACGGTCCACAGATCTTTGCCTCTCTAGCCATTGTGGAATAATACCAGCTGACTTAGATATTTGTCTATTTATGGAATAATACCAGTTGGCTTTGTGTCCCCACATTTAGACCTCTCTCCATTGTGGGATAATACCAACAACCTTTGTGTCCCCACCACTGGTGATAAGAAGTTTTGGCTAGGAGTCCCACTGAATCAGCTTATGACTTGAGACATGCTTTTTCTCTCTCTCTCTCTCACAGAAAAATAATAAGTGCATCCGTATCCTATTCTAATTATCAAAAATCGTGTCATACTTAGAACACCAATGTATTACCAATAATATCTATTCCCATACCAAGTTATACAATTTGAACATGTCATAAGAGAGGCAGTTATAGCTAGGAGCCCACTGAACCAATAGATGACTTTGCCTCGTAGGCACTGAGAATCATACTTGTTCATCTACTAGAGCTCATTATTTTCTTACGGCCTATCACTTGATCTGTATTATGGTAAGACTAGTGTTCTAATTGCCTAGGCAAAATGGACCCTCAAACACCTTGATTTTGGTCTAAGTGGCTGCCTGGGTGCGCAAGATTTTCATAAGCAACCATAGAAACAATATAAGTCTAAATATAAAAAGAAAATTTTTTCATGGAAAACTACAATTTAGAATCTCTACACCTAATATGTGCTTTATTTAATTCTCCTTGTATTTTATTGGAAGCAATAATATGCTTGTTACAAATCAAATGTCCTTAAAATTTCATTGGAAGCAATTCAACATCATCCTTTTAAGACATTGATGTTCTCATTGCAATATGTAGATAATTGATAACATGTTATTTTGTTTGAAGAAATGAAATTACTTGTATACAATAATACAAATATATAGTTAAAAAAGTACCTAGGAAACTCCTAGGTGGTCTAAGCTCTATGTATCCCCCTTCTGTGGCTCCACCAGCTAAAGTTTTATAAAGCATTGCTTAAAGCTTCCGCAGATAGATAAAACTTAATAGCTAGGTTTTTAACAAAAAAATGGTTTAATTGAAAGGTTGAATAAAAGATGAAGGAAGACGCACATTAAGGATATTGATTGACAAACATATCCATCATACACATACTATGAATCACCATAACATCAGAGTAACTTGTGCTAAATGGAAATACTACAGAAATTTTAAATTTATCTAAAATAATGAAATATCTAAGTGGAAAGGAATAGAATCCCATGCAACTTGAAAAATGGCAGATTATAGTTTAACATGGAAGTAGTAGGACAAAACACTTCTAGTGGCCCGTATGAGGAATGTATCTCATACAGGTTAGCCCAATCCTAAGCACAACGTCCCAAATTATTTAGAAAAAAAGTTCCAATATAAAATACTTGAAGCAAGTTTGTGTAATCCAAAAGACTTGTAATGAACTTGTGAATACAAAGGCCATAAATCATAACAAGAACTATCAATAAATATGCTAGCATTTAGATGCTATGTTTGTAGATAACTTTTAAAAAATATATCTTGCAGCCTTTAGAAGGTCCTTTTTTAATTGTTGACATACAGATATAATTTGTTCAAGGATCTCAAAGAAGTAGCATATTTGAACGAGTATTGGCATCTTAACAAAGACATATATTCGACGAAAATATTATACACATGAAATAATAAGAATTTTAACAATGCATAAAAAATTTAATTATATTTGTAAAGTCAACTTATTATTCTACATGCTATTCAACAGAAAAGTTTGATTAATGGGTCAACAAGCGAATGCACAAAAGCAGAGTCCACATATATATTACTGACATATACTAGCATTTTAAAAGGTCAAGTTCAATAAATACATCTGTGCACTCACATTAAGGATATGTTTTCTTCATAATGAGTGACACTCATGTACATGCCTAAATTTTCACAACAATAATAACAATAGTACCAAATCTCACCCTTCATAATTACGTTGAAAAATGCTAACAAACCATTAAATGTCACAAATATTTCCCCACCAACTGACATCATAGCCAATAACATATATTAATATTGTCCCCAACAAATTTGAAAATTTAGTGGTATTTATTGGTTTATATAGCCTTAATCATTTAATTATCAGTTAGTAGCAACTAATTATTAATTTAATCATATCAAGTTAAAAAAAGAAACATAAAACAGGCATTTAAATTGTATTCTATCTAGTTAAGAATTAAATGACAATTGAGTAAAATAGATGCAAAGAAACATTAACTCTATTCTTAAAATCACGATTCCTACAAAAAAATAAAAATAAAAGGGCAATCCATAATGTCTCAAATATTAAAACACCAAAATTTACTGTAGTTGTATATATCCACAAAACTCTTTACCTTGATAAGCTAATTTTTTGGAATAAAGAAGAAAGTGAAAGTGAAGAGCTTGAGAGCCAATCCTTCTTATATGAAAAGGGGGTTAAAGGGTTTGTGAATGGTAATGTCTTTTGAGTTGTAGAAATTAGATGCCTTGCTGAAAGCAACTCCATTTCTATAATTTATTGAGCTTAAAATCAACTTCAAACCTTAAATAATCAATTATATGTAGATATACACACTATATATATATAATCAAAAGAGAGAAAAAAGAAAGAGACCGATTATGGAGCTAAAATCTTCTGAATTTTGTTCTCAGCTGTTATGTAATAAGAGTATTAGTAAATATAGGACTATGTTAATCATAGTTAGTTAATTGTAGTTAAATGCATGGTTAAATGTAATGTTTGGTTACATATAGTAGGGGTATAAGAATAGTACGATTTGGAAAAAGAGGGGAGGCAGATAATGAAATGTATTGTGTTTTCTCTATTATTCTCTCTCTAAATCGGTTTCTTCTCATTTCTCTCTCTGGTCCGCCATTTTTAATACCTTTGAACTCTGTTCTTCTTCTGTTCTTTTTCCTATTTTGTCATTCCAATTAATCTCATAATCTCATTTCATAACAAATGATATCAGAGTCACTCCTTCCTTAACCTTAATTTCAGAAGTCTATCTTCTTTATTTTTTCTAATTCAACCTCTGTTCCATCTTAATCTACCATTAATTTTGTATTATTTTATTTCTCATTTTAAATCCCAAAATCCATTAACAATACACACCCCAACAAAGTTATACTCTGCAACCTTGCTGAATGAATGATTGAAAACTACCCCAGATCTTTACTTGGCAAATTCGATATATCAGAGTTATAGCCATCCTTCCTCGGTAAAATTATGACAACAATGGCAGTCGATACCAGATCGAAAGAAGCTATTGAGGAGAGCCTTCTCAATACAGATTTTCGAGTCCAAGAATTGATGTATAATCATCATCACTTACGGAAGAAATTAGAGATAAGTTTGGCCATTTATAGAGCACTTTGGAGATAATGATGGCTGAATTTTAGCGCACAATAAAAGGTAAGGCTTATCTGACTTTAGTTGAAATTCCAGATGAGAGCATTTATAATTCTCATAGGCTTGAAGGGAGTTCTTTTGAAAGGGGTTTACATAATCATAATTGGGGGCCTAATCAATCCAGAAACACAAAACCTAAATTTGTTTTCCCCATTTTTAATGACCTGGATATTAAGAACTGGTTAATAAAATGTGAGTATTTTTTTCGGTTCCAACCTATGACTGAAGAACAGAAACTCAGGAATGTAGCCTTAAATCTAGATGAAGATGCCGATTTTTGGTTCTTAGCATACTATATCTCTCATAATGGTATTTCTTTGAACTAATTTGTTGAGGATGTGGAAATTAGGTTTGGAGAGTACTTTTATAATAAAGTTTTATATGAGTTTAATGGATTGCAACAAACATTTACTGTTTTGCACTACCAAAAGAATTTTAAATTTCTTACATCTTTTATTGAAGATGAGAACCCATGCTTAAATGAGGAGTATTTTGTTAAATGTTTTATTGGTGGATTAAAGAAAGAGATTGGGGGGTTTGTGAGGCTTATTAAACCTCAAAAATTATCTGAGGCTATTTCTGCAGCTAGGGTACAAGAATTTACCATTAATGCAATCTCTAAAATAAATAAAACCTCATTGTTTCCTGCCAAAAATGGAAGTACTATTTCTCAAGTAGTGATTGGAATCTCTCCTACTCTGGTGGGAAGTAGATTTTCTAGGGCCCAATTTGGGAATTCATTTTTTCCTTCTAGTACTGTTAGGGAAAAGTTTATAAATAACTTCTTTGGTCCTAAGGTTTTTCCTGCAAATGTGAAGAAGTTGACAGTTAATAAAATTCAGTCAAGAAGGGAGAAGGACTTTGTTTCAACTGTGATGACTTGTATAAGCTTGGGCATAGATGTCAAAACAAGCAAGTTTTCATGTTTATTGGGGATGGTGAAATTGAGGATGAAGAATTAAAGGAAGTTATAGAAAATTACTACCCAGAAAACTTTTAAAGATTCCAGGAATCAGAAATGACAATCTCTTTTCATGCTTTATATGTAAATACCACTGCTACACTGTCAAAATCAAGAGTTAATTGCATATCTGACCTAGAAGTATGCACCCTTTTACACATCATACCCGCACGTTTAAATGCTCTCATCCCGCTACCCAAAGTACTATGAAGTAACCATTATGGACCCTTTTCAAATTTTCGGCTAACGAAATTATGACACGTGGTCAAAAAATATGGCTATGAGGGTCAATTTTAAGAGAATTTTAAACTTTGGGTAGTGGATTGGGAGCGTTTAAACTTGGAGGTACGATGTGTAAAAGGGTGCATACTTCGGGGTCAGATGTGCAATTAACTCCAAAATCAAAGCAATAGTAAATAATAAATTGTGGCTAATGCATTGTTAAGACAATCTCACATGCCTATTAATACAATACCAACCTACAGTCAAGAAAATCTTTCTTTACAAGTTATTGCTGCTAGTACACCACTTTGACTACAAGAGATTGATTTTACTTTTGCCAATGGTATTATGAGCAACAATGGTCTGATTAATCTGGGAAAGGGTAATGACATTAGGAGAAACATATTCTCAATTTTCCATGATAGTTTTTGATGGGTGATCCTCCTCAACTCAATTGTCAACAGAAAGAGAATACTAGAGTACCAGTTGTTGATATTTTCATCAGAGAAAGAGCTAATATGTTGCATGAGATCAGACACATATTGCTTTTGCTTGCAAAAATTATGGTGTTTGACCCGGGGGGAATGCAATTTGGGAATACAACCACCCAACTTTTGGTTTATTTCAATCCTTGAGGACAATGATATTTTAAGGAGGTTGGAATGTTATGTAGTAAGAGTATTAGTAAATATAGGAATATGTTAATCATTGTTGGTTAATTGTAGTTAAATGTGTGGTTAAATGTAATGTTTGGTTACATATAATAGGGGTATAAAAATAGTACGGTTTGGAAAAAGAGAGGAGGCAGATAATGAAATGTATTGTGTTCTCTATTATTCTCTCTCTCTAAATTGGTTTCTTCTCATTTTTCTTTTTGTTCCGCCATTTTTAATACCTTTGAACTCTGTTCTTCTTTTGTTTCCTTTTACTCTCTGGTTCTTCTATTCTTTTTACTATTTTGTCATTCCCATTAATCTCATTTCATAACACCAACAAACAATTACAGAGGTGATTCAAATTAGAGATTTAGTAAGAAAGACAACAATGGAGATGATAAAGATCAAGATACATATACAAATTGTAGAAATGATAAGGGAAATTGGGTCAATCCAAGTCCAATATAGGATCCATCACTATACGACCAAGCTCCAAATGATAAGAAATTGGGCCGACCAAATATTGGGCACATTACTTCAGAAGAAGCTCAAAATGATAGGAATGGCTTATGGCCCATTTTATATGGGCCTTCCTTTTGAGCTTTGTAATATAGTGATAATAGTCTAGTAATAATTTTTTGGGTAAATTACATATTATAGTACTTTTTAGAAAATAATAACTAAAAAAATACCTTTTAAAAATATTTTAAAAAACAGTACTTTTTCAAAATATATTTTTAAAAGTAGTACTGTTTCAATTTAATTAAAATGGAAAGATCTCTGAGTACCGGGAAAAGCGCCTTATTGCGTTTTTCGTGTCAATTTGAATGCCGGGTATCGCGTCCTTCGATGAAACCATTATCTGCCAAGGTTTAATACTGAAACCGTAAACCTCTCTCTCTAAACCGAAAACCTCTCTCTCTAAACCGAAAACCTCTGTTGCTCTCTTCAGAATTTATGTTGAAATTTAATTT
This sequence comes from Hedera helix, assembly GCA_947179155.2. NCBI lineage: Eukaryota > Viridiplantae > Streptophyta > Magnoliopsida > Apiales > Araliaceae > Hedera > Hedera helix. The sequence goes on from OX359279.1 coordinate 1,358,288, forward strand.
TTCCGAGTATCATTGGGTATTCGTATCATTTGGCTTCTATTTGCTATTTTCCGTTGTTTTCTCAGTGTTGTAACCGTGCTTTGGGGGATCGAAAGTGGTTTATTGTAGTTGTTGATAGTTGCTCGAGGCGAGAATTTTTTTTCTTCATATATACGATGGGGTCGAAGAGGAAGAAATCTGTGAAGACGGTTGATTATAAGGATGAGGGTGAGGGTAAAAGAATCACTAGAAGTATGGATGTTGATTCAAAGATAAATGAAAAGGAATCTGGTAGTGAGACTAAGTCTCCGAAACAGGGGAATGAAGGTGTTGTTGGTCCCCATGTTAATTTTTCTGAATCGGAATCTGATTTTGAAGTTTCAACGAAGAAAGTTCGGAAGGATTTTGGAGATGATGTTGAAAATGTTGTCAGCAAGAATATTATCCGGAGACAAAAACATCTTAAGGTATGGGTTTCTAATTGTATTTACGATTTTTAAATCATTATTTGTATATTTAATGATTTATGTTGTGTGAAATGATTGTTGTTATGTTTTGATATATTATTAATGATTATTTGTTTAAAATTATTTTGTTATTTCAGTAAAAATAGTTGGTAATGTTATAAGTTAGAGTTTTACAACATGGTTACTTATATACTAAAGTTTGGTAAATGTGATGAAATGATTTTGTTAACAGTTATATTTTGGTAAATTGGTTACTTATATTATGAGTTTTTGTAACTATGCTGTACTGGTTTGGTTACTGTATTTACTTTGGGTAATTGGTTAGTGTCACTGCGATATTATGTGTTTGTTTCTAGCTTTATTTTGAAAGTGCATCTACAAACATGAGTTATATTGCCTGGAACGAAAAGAGGGAATTAGATCCTAGAGATTGTGATCATATTCAGACTAAAAAGGAAAATTTTGAGTCACAGATTGTTCATACTGCGTAGTAGATTTCTCAGCTACAGAATATGCCTAGACACTATTACAGATTGTGATAATATTCAGGCTAAAGAAGGAAAAGAGGGAATCATATTTTATAGATGGGTTGGTTGTTAATGTAGTGTGCCATTATTTTTTGTTGTGGTATGTTTCCATCCAAGTCTAGTATTGGTAAATGTTATACTATTATTTGGTTACTAGTTAATTTTTTAATAATTTGGAGGTGCATTAAATTTATTTGGGCAACCATGATGATTGGGTTTGGGAACTGTTTTTGTTATGTTTTGTTACTTATGAATGAGTATTTGTTAAATTGCTTTTTTAACTTATATAGTAAGAGTTAGTGAATGCTATATAATGGTTTGGTGAATGCTATAACCAGTGTGGTAATATTGCATACTGTTTTGGGAACTAGTTAATGTATATTTATATTTTGACCTTGATAGTATTTTTGAATGTGGAATGTTACTCTCCATTTGCAGTTTTTTGTAAATGTGATGTTATGATATTAGGTTGTAGTTAATTTTTTTTGTATAATATGGATGTTCAATAAGTTGATTTTGGTAACATGATGAGTGTGTCTTGGAAACTGTTTTGTTATGTTTGGTTACTTATGAATGTATATCTGTTAGAATTGTGTTTTAAGTGATGTAGTAAGAATTTTTTGATGATATAGTATAGTTTAGTTAATGATATAATATATTGTTATTTTTTGAGTTTGATAGTGTTTAAATTGATTTCTGTTTTTTTTTTAAATTTTCAGGTTTGGGATTTGTATTATGAGGAGATCAATCGTAAGTTCACTGGGAAAGCGGTTTACTGGTGTGACATGGAAGTGCCAGTTGTAATTAGAAATAAATTGAATGGAGTTCAGCTAGAAAAGTTTAAGATGACCTGTTTTGGGAAGTTTTTAATTCTCGGTGAGCCGCATATGTTTTCTCAATTAATACATCAGGCATTGGTCAGAGAAGTTTATCAGAGGGATAAAGAAGATATGTGGTTCTTATTTGGTGAGAAAAGGGTTAGATTTGGTTTGCCGGAATTTTGTTTAATTTCTGGGTTGAGCTGGGAAGGGAATGATGATATTTCTGTATTTAAGGGCAAGGAAAATCTTTTAGTTAGAAATTTTTTTGGAGAGGAGGTGGTCACCCGTAACAGTATAGGTAGGGTATATAGGGGGGCTGTTTTTGATGATGATGATGAGGCTGTTAGAATGTCTGTCATCTTCATGGTGTTCAACTTCTTACTATCTGCTTTTTTGGATAACCATGTTGATTCTGCATTGCTTAATTTTATATCATATGGTGACATTGGTAGCTACCCATGGGGTAAAGTTGCATTTGATCAAACGAGGATGTCGTTATCACTTGCTTTGAAGGGACACTTAAATAAGGGTATGAATGGGGGTATTGTATATAATGTTTATAAGGAAAATTATTGTAAATACTTTAAGTTGAATGGGTTGCCTTATGTTTTTCAAGTATTTCTATTTGAAAGCATTCCTACTTTGAAGTCCTGTGGTTTCTGTATTGACAACCGCATGTCAGAAGTGAGATTGTGTAGGTGGATGGAATTAGGGAAAGCTCCTACAAAAGAGAAGATGACTGATTTATTTGGATATGGACAGGTACGTAAGTTAATATGAAAAATAATTTTGGCCACCTTTTATGTATACATTTGGTTTGTCACACTAATTTATAGTTTATGTTGAACTGTTTTTATTTATTTTTTGTGCAACATTAAATGAATGATATACTGACTTTTTTTAATATGTTTCAGTTGAGGATTGAAACGATTGTTCCCACGGATGTTGAGAAGAGTCAATTGAATTTGGGTGTTTTCCATTATATCAATGGAAATGGTGGTGGCTCAGTTGCTGGTGACACGGAAAAGGATTCAAATAAGAAGGGTGTATATATTGCTCTTTCACTTTTCGATTTTAGAAAAATAGTTGATGAACGTGTAAGCCCTTTGGAAGAGAAGGTTGTTGAAGTTAATAAAGTTGTCGAGAAGTTGGGGAATGATTTGAAACGTGAACTTCAATCGTTTCATACTGATTTATGTAGGGATGTAAGGAAGATTATGACAGACTTTTTACGTGGACATCATACTGGTAGTGAAGGTGGGAATGAAGGTCGTGTTGATGCTGATGATATGTATAAGGAGTGCGGTGATGTTGGCAAGGGTTCAGATGATGGGAAAAGTGAATACAATGTTGGTGGTATGCATGGGATTAACATTCATGATGGAGACGATGACAAGGTTTAACATATGTGACATTTTTTGTTGGTGTTTTTTGATTTATGTTGCAGTGATTATTTATTGATTTATGCTTTTACAGGTTGGGAAGAACAAGGAAACACCAATTGTTGATTTCTTTAGTGATCCTGTTGGGAAATAACTTGTTGTTTTCACTCCTGTTGAGGTTTTTTTTTTTTAATATTTGTTACGGTTTTAGAATATATTGGTTAATTCATTATAGTATTGCTCTTATTGCTTAATTATTTTTGTTTTTGTATTTTAAATTCTAATTCTAGTTGTTACCTAATGTTATGTCTCATGATCAAGGTCGATAAAATTGAGTCAGGGAGCACGTCTGTTTTGGATGAAATGGTTTTAACTACACAGGACATTGTTCAAGTTGTTGAAATAGAAAAAAATGTGTTAAAACCATTTGGTAGACCGGTACGTTCTTTAGTGATGGGAGCCGCTTTGAGGTCTCCATATACAACAAAGTTCGGGTCTGCTGGTTCATCGCATTGCAATGTGGTTCCTTCTAACGTATGGAGAAGTTGTTCAGCATTTCCTAATGTTTGCATGGGTATGCCAGCTAAATGGGAAGAGGCATTGTTCGATAAATGGTTTAAATTTGGACTTAATAACAGGAAAATGTATGTTTTTTTAAGTTTACTTTATTTTATTTATTTTTTATTTTTAAAAATATGTTGATTTGTACTTATATGTTTTTTATGTTGAAGGATTGATAAATTTCCTGGAGAGAATGACAAAATTGTACCTGCATTTGTCTTTGGGTCTGTTACGATATCATCCAAGATGTGGTTTTATAAACTAAAGACTCCTGGACAGTGGCTAGACCATGATGTGAGTTCCTTCTTTACTACTTAATAGTTATTTTTGTTTTCTGGTTATATTTTTACAACCTTGTTAGTGTTTTACTCTATTTTGGTAACTGTTTTGTAACAGTTTTGCTACATAAAAGTTATGTTTTGATTAATTTGTTAATTTTATTCTATAGTTTAGCAACTGTTATATGTTGGGTTGGTAACTACTGATATTTTGCAACCTTGGTTACTGATATAGTCTTTTTGGTAACTGTGTTATAACTGGTTGGTTACCAATTATATTTTGAACTTGGTAACCATTATACAATTGGTTGGTAACTGTGATATGCTTGTTTGGATACTACTTATATTTAGACAGCTTGGTTTTTTATATTTCATATTTTGGTAACTGTTAGCTAATGGTTTCTTTACCAGTTACAGTTTTACTTCATGGTTAATACTATACTAATGTTTGGTAACTGTTATGTAAGCTTTTTGTTGGCAGTTACAGTCTGCTAAGTTGGTTACTCCTATAACGAAGTTTGGTAACTGTTATGTACTGTGGTAACTGTTATGTACTGTTTTGGTAACTGTTATGTGCTGGGTTGGTAACGACTGATATTTTGCAACCTTGGTTACTGATATAGTCTTTTTGGTAACTGTGTTATAACTGGTTGGTTACCAATTATATTTTGAACTTGGTAACCATTATACAATTGGTTGGTAACTGTGATATGCTTGTTTGGATACTACTTATATTTAGACAGCTTGGTTTTTTATATTCCATATTTTGGTAACTGTTAGCTAATGGTTTCTTTACCAGTTGGAGTTTTACTTCATGGTTAATACTATACTAATGTTTGGTAACTGTTATGTAAGTTTTTTGTTGGCAGTTACAGTCTGTTAAGTTGGTTACTCCTATAACGAAATTTGGTAACTGTTATGTACTGTGGTAACTGTTATGTACTGTTTTGGTAACTGTTATGTACTGTTTTGGTAACTGTTATATGCTGGGTTGGTAACTACTGCTATTTTGCAACCTTGGTTACTGAAATAGTCTTTTTTGGTAACTGTTGTATAACTGGTTGGTTACCAGCCATGTTTTGTTTAATATTATTGACAGTTTTGATATAATTTATGAGAAAAGTTATTTTTATGACAATTATTTATAAAGTGTTTGTTTTGGTTTTTTTCTTTGTACAGCATATCAACATATGCTTCTACTATTTAAGGAAACTGTCTAGGCACTGTGACAACATTAAAATCAGGGTGACTTCTACAGACTGTTGGTTTCACGTAAAGTTGTCCTATTTATATAGTCAATACTGTGAAAAGAACTCAGATACATCTCTTCTTACTGATGACGGTGATATTGCTGCATACATCCGTGGAACTTCAATGGATGTGAACACACCTTGGGTTGATGTAGACTTTGTTTTGTTCCCCGTCCATATGACTGCTCCAGATCATTGGTTTTTGCTGGTATTCGACGTGCATCGTAGGTGTCTCGTAATTTACAATTCTCTACAACCAACTAGGAGTCTCATGCATATAAATTTGACGGATGTTTGTGAGCCTTACATCTTTATTTTACCCATAATTCTCAGCAAATGTGGATTTTGGAAGGTTAGGTCAGATATTAATTTATCCAGTTCACCATATCTTCAAAAGGGTGAACATGACCTAATTGAGTTGGAGTTTGCAGAAGGGTTGCCCGAACAGATTGAAGGGTAAGTTTTTTACAATGATATATATTTTAATTATCCCACTTTGTAGAATGTTTGGTCTGATTTTTTTTTTGTTTTTTGGTTTTTTTTTTTACAGCGACTGTGGCATGTTCACAATTTGTTTCGCTGAACATTTTATTCACCAGCGGTTTGAAGAAATTCCAATCCCATTCCCCATTTTGCAGTACAGAAATAAATTATGTGTAAATCTATATATGCATGCAAGGGACAAGCAGCTGGGGGGTTATGATTCTGAGTGAATATTCAGGGAGATTATTAGTTCATTAGGATTATTTTTTGTAATTAATCTTTACTCGTATAATTTTTTTATCAAGTTCGATTTTCGGTGGATATTCCATAATTAGTTGTTACTGCGACTGAATGAATGTTTTTTTTTTACTATATCACAATTATTGTCACATTAGTTTTTACTTTGGTAGATATGTTTGTGTTTAATATTTTGTTTACAGCTGACTGAGTTAGTAACCAATTCACTTGTTTTGTGTAACCAAATTTTAAAAGTAATAACAAACACATATTATATTGCCAAGTTATGAAGGTACTCGATTTAGTTAGTTTTTTGTTTACTAAAAGTATGCAGATGGTTTATTTTGTTACATTTATAATAATTATTTAAAAACAAACAATTCCAAATAATTATTTCATTAATATTTAACCCAACGTTGGCTATTTATCGTCAATTAACAATGTTACCATATGTATTGTTACAGGTCACATACAGTAAACATACACAATCTTTTAAAATTTCAATCTTGTTACATAGTTTAGTTAGTTACCAACTCGTTACAAAAGGGTACCAAATAAATTATTTTGGATTACCAAAGTATAAAATATTAAAAAAAACTCATATCAGTTTGACATTTGATTAATGTATTTGTTTTGGTTAGAGTTTTGGTAACGACCAATATTGAGAAGATTTATTTTAGATACTAATAGTAATTATTGCGAGAAGAAATTATTCTATGAAATTATTTCATTAACAAGTAATCCAACTTTGGTTACTTAACATCAATTAAAAAGTTTTCCAACTGTAATCATACATATGTGCTGCACATATTTTTTTGGCTTGATGTAATACCTCACACAATTTTTGGTCGCAAAACCGGTGGGTTGTGGCATTTTTTCCTGTTGTGTCCTTTTTCTTGACATCGGCTGTATTTATTTTGAATTTTGTGTTCAAACCCATTCTTGTACCTCCCTTTCTTTGGTCTTCCTGCTGGTCTTCTTGTATTTGGTGGTTTGACACACATGTTTTTTATTTCTTCTGGAACGTCCCAATTTTCTTTGTCATCCAACGGGAGTATTGACTGTGAATACGTGTCTACCAAAGTTTCCTTTGAATATTTTTTTGAGCAAAAGTCATAACAACTCAAATTCCTTTTGGATATAACAGCGGCAGCATGTGCACATGGCATTTCGTGATACTGAAATTTATTACATGTGCATGTTCTTTGCTCCATGTCCACGATAAACTGTTTAGTGATATCGTAAACGGTGTAAATCACTAGATTTGATGTCTCAACCTGCAACATAATTTAACGGTTTAGTAAATATATAAAATCATTTAGCATATTTTTGTAGGTACAAACTATTTAGTAAAAGTTATATTACTGACCTTAAGTTTTTTTGATTCAATGATATTACATTGCAGACTTCTCTACGCTGTTGTGGAAAGTTGGGTGAATGTTGATAGTGATGCTTGTTTGTTTGCGAAATACCATCTTTGGACCATACAGCAGAGGCATTCAATCATTACTGTAACTGGAAGTTCCCTGATTCCCTTTATTGCATTGTTGATAGATTCGGCTGTGTTTGACGTCATTGTTGAGTACCTGCTTACATGTCCATGTAGCCTTGTGCATTTTGCTAATTTAACCTCTTCTTCCAAATATTTCCTTATTCGAGCATCAATCTCATCAAGTACAAGCATGTGGCTGTTGAATTCTTCCATTGTGTATGCTCTACAGGCCCCATTGTATGCTTTCCTCAGTTCTTCTCCTTGCCTTTTGAATCGGTTTTTTATATTTTTCAATATATGATATGTGCATGAGCCATGCATGACATCGGGGAACACAATGTTCAGTCCCTTTACAATTGCTTCATGTCTATTCGAAACAATGCATTGACCTTCTCTAACTCCACATGCCTTTCTCAAATTGTTTAAAAATCATCTCCAAGAGGATTCATTTTCACTGTCAACCACTGCAAAAGCAATCGGGACAATGTTTTTGTTTGCATCCTGGGTGCTTGCTATTAAAAGTGTTCCCCCGTACGTTAATTGTATGAATGTGCCATCAATTACAATGATGGGGAAGCAATGATACCATGCTTCAATGGATGCTCATAAGGCAAAAAATAGATACTTGAAACGACCATTTGTTTTCAACTCCGGGTCTGTTATTGTACCTGAAAAGAAATTTATGTATGCAATGATTAAAGTCATATATTTAATCATTAAATTTCAGATCAATGAAAGCAAATAACTTTAATTGGGCTTCATATATTTAATATTAAAGTGACGAAGATTTTCCGGTTGTTACCTGGATTTGTTTTCCTTAGCATGTGTAACCATGATGGGATGGCTGAGTAGTCATGTGGATTTCCTCTTACTTTTTCCAAAGCCTTTTCTTTTGCTCTCCATGCTTTTTGATAAGAGATAGACACATTATACTCTGTAATCATGTCTTGCACAATATCATTTGGCGTGTAATTTTTTTTCACATTTGTTAATTTATGCAATATGCATTCACTAACCAATTTACTGTTTGCTTGTCTGTGATCTCCCAACAGTATATCTGTTGAACATGTGTGTATGTCATTGAATTCTCTCACCTTGAACATACTGGTTTTCCGAAACTTTGAAGCTCGCAACTTCCATTTGCACATTTCATTTTCTATGCATACAAGCACAAAGTCTTTTCCACTCGTTCTCTCAACCTTGTGTTGTCGATTTTGCCGTATTGAATGCAGTCTTATTGCTTGAGCCAGTATTTGTTTGTCTTTGTAGGTTTGATGTACCCTCACTTCACATTCATTTGGCTCTGATATGACATCATCCCATTGTTGTTCCTTGAATGTTGTGACGCCCCCAAATCTGGGCCCACACAGCCCAAACTTGAGTCGTCAAAAGACTACAACAAAATTATTACAACAAAGCACAACGTACAACAATACAGTGTATAATAATACACAACTAAGTCTTCACTATTATTGCCACACTATTTTACAAAACGTGAAGACTATGATAACTATTCCTCGGACCCTCACTCCATTCCCCGGCTAGACCCTGTTATGTTTTCATCTCCTGTTGAAAAACAATGGAACAAAAGAAAGGGTGAGCTCAAATAGCCCAGTAAAGAATATCATGACTAAGATAATGACGAATAAATTATCATTAGTCTTCAACAGTTGAGTTCTTGATAGAATACAATAGACTACAAGGTTTATATCAAAAACTGCAGTTAAATTCTTAAACAACGTTCAGATCAATAATAGCAGCGGAATGAGTAATCTATTAGAAGAATAATGCAGACTATAATGTCCACTCGGTTCTCTTTTTAGGAAAAACATCATCAACTTTTATCATCTGAAATATCATTAGTCAAGATAATACAAATTCACAGTTCCTGATCATAATCATGCACATCAACAGTTCATCTTTGTACTACGGGCCAAAGATATTCAATATAGCACCAACGGTCATGATTATACCAGATTCAGCCTTTGGTCATAATCATACCAAACAACAGTTCATCTTTGCACTACGGGCCAAAGAGAACATTCACCACGTGCCATAAAAGACACCGAACAGATGTATCGCATTTAACCTATTATATCGCCTTTAACCTATCATCTGTTCAACAAATATATCACATCTGTGCCCCCGGCCACAGATATTCACAACAGCTTGATTTTTTTGGATGATTAGAATGATGTAAATGATGAACAGAAGAAATAGGATAACAATAAGTATCGGAAGTTTACTTTGTACAGATTCAAATAATGTCCAAATTGTCAACATGATGTGGAGTGAAATTCAAGATCCACAGTTCAGAATAACGGTTACAATTCAATAGAAAGGTTCACGTAAATAGGAAGGTTCAGTTGAAATAATGAAGTTCAACTATTATGGAACATATAATATTTTCAGGAATTATAGAAGCAATAGTTCCATAATAAATTTCGATTTAGGAGTATGAAAGAAAATAATATCCCTTACCGTAGCAGGTTTGATTAACAAAAGGTGAAGGAAATTAATACAAAGGGTTATTCACCAACAGGCGGCAATCCGCTCCGTAAGGTTATTCCCACAATTTAATAGAATTTGAGTACAAAGAGTTATTCACCAAACAGGCGGCAATCCGCTCCGTAAGGTTATTCCCACAATTTAATAGAATTTGAGTACAAAGAGTTATTCACCAAACAGGCGGCAATCCGCTCCGTAAGGTTATTCTCAGAGATTAATAATGAATGAATACGAAAGGTTATTCACCAACAGGCGGCAATCCGCTCCGTAAGGTTATTCCCACAATTTAATACATGGAAATAAAAGGCACGTCTTATGAGTAAGGAAGAAACAATATTATTATCGAGAATCAAATAATGATAATCCCTTACCATAGTATGTTTGAATAATGGAAGATGAAAAAGATGGTATCCCTTACCGTAACACGTGACTGGATATTGATTTAAATGAGGTTGATTAACTTGAACAGTACACGTATACTTATAGATCTTCACAAATACTCAAGATGACTTAAGCACACTTAGAGAGAACTTTCACAAGAAGTATTTAGAGAGAGAAAGAAAGAACAAGTAAGGAAGTTTATGAAAAATCCTTAAGTTAAGGCTTCTATTTATAGCCAAAAATCTCATCATTCATTTAATCTAAACCATTCATTTAAAGATCATCTTTTAATCTACACCATCCATTTCAAATATTATATTATCTTTAATCTACACCATTCATTTCATATCACCTAATAATCACCTAACTTTATATTATAAACAAATCAATTTAATTATTCAACAATAATTCACACTTTAATCTACACCATTCATTTCATATTACCTAATAATCACCTAACTTTATATTATAAACAAATCAATTCAATTATTCAACTTTAATCTACACCATTCATTTCATATCACCTAATAATCACCTAACTTTATATTATAAACAAATAACTTTATCAATTCAATTATTATGACTAATTGTTATAAATACAGTATAGTTAGCTCTTAGATATCAAGTCAATAAATTAATGAAATACAACTGTTTAAATAACATCATAATAGAGATAACAATAATGTAAAATAAAGCATACGTTACTGTGTAATGACAATTATTGATTCAATAATGTGAATTACTGTGCATATGTTACTGTGACAATTATTAGGTTCAATAATTTTAAAAACAGTGCAACAACAATTATTGACTCAATGATATAAAATACAGTGTAATGACAATTATTAAATCAATAATGCAAAATACTGTGTAACAACAATTATTGAATTGATAATATAAAATATTATGCAGTGACAATTATCGATGAAATGATGCGTAACAGTTACGGTGTCAATTATCAGACCAATAATATGAGACACTATGCAATACCGTGTGTTACTGTAGAGTACCGTGTGCTACAGAAAATACCATAAACTACCGTATGCTACTATTCTTTTATCACCGGTATTTTAACAGTTCCGTTGACTATTTTTATTTAAAAAGGTTACTTCTGTCGTTTTCTATATCCGACAAATATTCCGTTGTGGGGTCCACCAATAATTTATTATTTCGGCGCCGTCGGACCAAACGAATATTCCCCGACCAAACGAATATTCCCCGACAAAGCGAATATTGTCCGACAAAATAAAATTTGCACATAACATCCTTAACTTTTAACTTTATCGATTTAACCACTTACTGTTTCAAAAAAAAATATATATATGAAGAAAAATTAAATTTTGTATTTCATAAAATTCGGGGTCTTACAACCTCCCCTCCTTATGAAATTTCGTCCCCGAAATTGACGTACCTGACATATCGAAGAGGTAAGGATACTTAGATTTCATCTCAGATTCTAGCTCCCAGGTCATTTCCTCAGTATCTTGGTTCCTCCATAAAACCTTAACTTGAGGTATAACCTTCGAGCGTAGGATCTGCTCCTTCTTATCCAGGATCTTAACAGGTACCTCCTCGTATGTTAAATCCTCTGCTATAACGTCTGGTTCTAACTCAATGACGTGGTTTGGGTCCTTCACATATTTACGTAACATAGATATGTGAAAAACGTTATGGATGCGAGACATACTTGGTGGTAGGGCTAGTCTGTAGGCTACGGTTCCTATTCGATCGAGGATTTCAAATGGGCCAATAAATCGAGGGTTAAGCTTTCCTCTCTTTCTGAATCTCGTAACCCCTTTCCATGGAGAAACACGTAAGAATACATGATCTCCGACGTTGAAACTTTCGTCTCTCCGATGAAGATCAGCATAACTCTTTTGTCGTTCTTGTGCGGTCTGTATTCGTTGTCGGATCATTTGGATCTTTTCGGTCGTCAAGCGTACCAACTCGGGTCCCAACAATTTTGCTTCTCTTACCTCATTCCAACATATTGGAGAGCGACACTTCCTTCCATACAATGCCTCGAATGGAGCCATGCCTATGCTTGCTTGGTAACTGTTGTTGTAAGAAAATTCCACCAACGGCAAGTACTTATCCCAACTTCCTTTGAAGTCTAATACACAAAGTCTCAAAAGATCTTCGAGGGTCTGGATCGTCCTTTCCGATTGTCCGTCCGTTTGAGGATGGTATGCAGAACTAAAACGTAGTTCAGTGCCCATAGCTTTTTGTAGATTGATCCAAAAGCGTGAAGTGAATCTAGGATCTCGATCAGAAACTATGGAAACTGGCATGCCATGCAATCTCACGATCTCATTTATGTACATACCGGCAAGACGTTCAAGTGAAAAGTTTTCTCGTATAGGCAAGAAATGAGCAGATTTGGTCAATCTATCTACGATCACCCAAATTGCATCTAAGCCTTGAGAAACTTTTGGAAGACCCGTCACTAAGTCCATATTGATGTGTTCTCACTTCCATTCGGGAACTTCAAGTGATTGTAATGGACCTTTAGGAACTTGATGCTCTGCCTTGACACGTTGACAAGTTAGGCACCTTGAGATAAACTCCGCAATCTCTCTTTTCATATTGTTCCACCAAAATGTATGTCGAAGATCTCGATACATCTTGGTACCTCCTGGGTGGATTGCAAACGGCGTGTTGTGTGCCTCCATCATGATTTTATGCTTTAATTCAGGATCGTTAGGAACACAGAGTCGAGAGTTGACTCGAAGTATTCCTTTCTCGTCGATTCTTGCTTCGGAAATGGCACCTTCTTGTACTTTCTTTATCATGTTTATCAGTTCCGGATCGGTAGCTTGAGCAGCTTTAATTTTATCGATTAAAGTTGGTTCTACTCGCACGTGAGCAATCTTCGAGTGGGTCCCTGGTGTCTTTAGCTCTATCTCCATCTTTTGCAAGTCGTACAAAATACACTTTTGTGTTGTCAGCAGTGCACTTGTACTTGCATAAGATTTTCTGCTCAAAGCGTCAGCTACAACGTTCGCCTTTCCCGGGTGATACTGGATTGTGTGGTCATAATCCTTTAACAGCTCAAGCCAACGTCGTTGTCGCATGTTGAGTTCCTTCTGGGTGAAGAAATACTTGAGACTTTTATGATCCGTATAGATATCCACTTTTTCTCCGTACAAGTAGTGTCTCCAGATCTTCAACGCGAAAACGACTGCTGCCAACTCTAGATCATGAGTAGGATAATTTTTCTCATAATCTTTGAGTTGTCGAGAGGCATAGGCTATAACGTTTCCATGTTGCATAAGGACACAGCCTAGACCTTTGCCAGAAGCATCGCTGTAGATAACAAATTCTCCTGATCCTGATGGTATGGTCAGAACAGGAGCTGAAACCAGTCTCTTCTTGAGTTCTTGGAAACTTTTCTCGCATTCCTCGCTCCATATGAATTTTGTGCTTTTCCGAGTAAGCTGCGTTAATGGAGTGGCGATTCGAGAAAATCCTTCTACGAATCTCCGATAATAACCAGCTAGACCCAGAAAACTTCGGACTTCGGTTACTGTTTTGGGTTGCTCCCAATTTAGTACCGTTTCAATCTTCGCAGGATCGACTGATATTCCTTGACTAGAAATCACATGCCCAAGAAACGCGACCTCCTCAAGCCAGAACTCACATTTCTTCAACTTGGCATATAATTTATTTTCACGGAGCTTTTGTAGTATCAATCTCAGGTGTTGTTCATGATCCTCGCGACTCTTGGAGTATATGAGGATGTCATCAATAAAGACAACCACAAAATGATCCAAATGTTCCTTGAATATCCGGTTCATCATGTCCATGAAAGCTGCAGGAGCATTAGTTAGTCCAAAAGGCATGACTAAGAACTCATAATGCCCATAACGAGTTCTGAAAGCAGTCTTTGGAATGTCCTCAGCTTTAACCTTTAACTGATGATATCCAGAACGGAGATCAATCTTTGAGAAATGTTGAGCGCCTTGCAATTGATCAAACATGTCATCAATCCGAGGTAACGGGTACCTGTTCTTGATGGTGACATGGTTCAATTCTCGGTAGTCAATGCACAATCTCATACTCCCGTCTTTCTTCTTCACAAATAGAACAGGAGCACCCCAAGGTGATGCACTCGGACGAATGAAACCGGTATCCAACAATTCCTGTAGTTGGACTTTTAACTCTTGAAGTTCAATGGGAGCCATTCGGTAGGGAGCTTTGGAAATGGGCTTGGTACCGGGTTCAAGATCAATATAAAAATCAATTTCACGGTTTGGGGGTAAGCCAGGAAGTTCCTCAGAAAAAACGTCAGGAAACTCATTAACAATGGGAATATCATTTAAGTTTGACGTGTTTTTGTTCAAATCAGTGACATGAGTGACATCCGTTTTTCAATAAACGGATGGCTTTATGGCTAGAAATAACAGTTATAGATTTCAATGGTTTAGTTGCTTGAATTTGCATGACAGGTTGATTAGGAATATGAAAACTAATAATCTTATGAAAACAATCAATTTTAGCATAATGGGTAGTCAACCAATCAATTCCTAAAATCACATCAAATTCACGCATCTCCAAAGAAATAAGGTCAACAGATAATGTGAGGTTGTTGATTTGAACTAGGCAAGATTTATAGACAGTAGATGTAATGGTCATTTCTCCTAATGGGGTTTCAACTGATAAGTCAAAGTCCAAGTTTTCAGGAGTTAAGTTTAAACGCTGAGCACATGCAGGTGAGATAAAAGAATGGGTAGAGCCAGTATCTAACAAAGCGTAGACTTCACGAGAATTTATGAATAGCTTACCGGTTATCACCTCATTCGGTTTCTTGACTGTTATCGTCAAATCGAATCCCGAATACTTCATTCGGATCTTCACGTATTTCAACCATGGGAATACCACTGAATAATTTTCTAGCAAACTGTTTCTCGGGTTCATCAACTTCATCAGTAGTAAGGTACCAATGATTTCCATTAAAATAGTATTTTCGATAGACTGCAGTTTCTACGATAGTGACTAACTTAACCTGAATTCCTCTAAATTGTAACGCCCAAAAGTATAGAAACATCATTTTTAAATAATCTTGAAAATCATAGCTGGAACACCATAAATCCCAAAGACTAATATGAAAAGTCCATATATTCTGATCCTTTGTTATAGAGCATAACCATGTGATATCACTCTCCCAATTAGTGAGTAAATTAAAGGCAATAATTTCCGCAAGTTCGTTACTTCCTTTAATTGCTTCTAAAAATGGATCTGGAACGACTGTAGCAGAGCTTTCACCTTCATCCTTACTGGATAGAACACGCATAATTTTTGCCTTAGGCAAATGATTCAACTCTGAGTTTGTAAGAAGATTATTCGTCGCCTCTTGTTTTGCAGCTACATTTGTTTCGGTAATTTCATAATTAACCTCCTGATTTCCAGATGCCATAATTAACTGTGGTCACAAAATAAATGTTAGTTCAAATAAACTGACTCATCTCTTCATGTTCCTACATTCAAATCGATTCATTAGATAAAAAATAAATCTAATTTAGGTAGGACACACTAGTGATTGATTCTATTCGTCTCTCCCCTCCTAGTTCTAACCCCAGATCTCCATTAAAGACCATATCCCTAAGCTCTGATGCCAACTGTGACGCCCCCAAATCTGGGCCCACACAGCCCAAACTTGAGTCGTCAAAAGACTACAACAAAATTATTACAACAAAGCACAACGTACAACAATACAGTGTATAATAATACACAACTAAGTCTTCACTATTATTGCCACACTATTTTACAAAACGTGAAGACTATGATAACTATTCCTCGGACCCTCACTCCATTCCCCGGCTAGACCCTGTTATGTTTTCATCTCCTGTTGAAAAACAATGGAACAAAAGAAAGGGTGAGCTCAAATA
Organism: Hedera helix; assembly: GCA_947179155.2. Lineage (NCBI taxonomy): Eukaryota > Viridiplantae > Streptophyta > Magnoliopsida > Apiales > Araliaceae > Hedera > Hedera helix. The sequence continues at coordinate 1,374,542 of OX359279.1, forward strand.
GCCCAGTAAAGAATATCATGACTAAGATAATGACGAATAAATTATCATTAGTCTTCAACAGTTGAGTTCTTGATAGAATACAATAGACTACAAGGTTTATATCAAAAACTGCAGTTAAATTCTTAAACAACGTTCAGATCAATAATAGCAGCGGAATGAGTAATCTATTAGAAGAATAATGCAGACTATAATGTCCACTCGGTTCTCTTTTTAGGAAAAACATCATCAACTTTTATCATCTGAAATATCATTAGTCAAGATAATACAAATTCACAGTTCCTAATCATAATCATGCACATCAATAGTTCATCTTTGTACTACGGGCCAAAGATATTCAATATAGCACCAACGGTCATGATTATACCAGATTCAGCCTTTGGTCATAATCATACCAAACAACAGTTCATCTTTGCACTACGGGCCAAAGAGAACATTCACCACGTGCCATAAAAGACACCGAACAGATGTATCGCCTTTAACCTATTATATCGCCTTTAACCTATCATCTGTTCAACAAATATATCACATCTGTGCCCCCGGCCACAGATATTCACAACAGCTTGATTTTTTTGGATGATTAGAATGATGTAAATGATGAACAGAAGAAATAGGATAACAATAAGTATCGGAAGTTTACTTTGTACAGATTCAAATAATGTCCAAATTGTCAACATGATGTGGAGTGAAATTCAAGATCCACAGTTCAGAATAACGGTTACAATTCAATAGAAAGGTTCACGTAAATAGGAAGGTTCAGTTGAAATAATGAAGTTCAACTATTATGGAACATATAATATTTTCAGGAATTATAGAAGCAATAGTTCCATAATAAATTTCGATTTAGGAGTATGAAAGAAAATAATATCCCTTACCGTAGCAGGTTTGATTAACAAAAGGTGAAGGAAATTAATACAAAGGGTTATTCACCAACAGGCGGCAATCCGCTCCGTAAGGTTATTCCCACAATTTAATAGAATTTGAGTACAAAGAGTTATTCACCAAACAGGCGGCAATCCGCTCCGTAAGGTTATTCCCACAATTTAATAGAATTTGAGTACAAAGAGTTATTCACCAAACAGGCGGCAATCCGCTCCGTAAGGTTATTCTCAGAGATTAATAATGAATGAATACGAAAGGTTATTCACCAACAGGCGGCAATCCGCTCCGTAAGGTTATTCCCACAATTTAATACATGGAAATAAAAGGCACGTCTTATGAGTAAGGAAGAAACAATATTATTATCGAGAATCAAATAATGATAATCCCTTACCATAGTATGTTTGAATAATGGAAGATGAAAAAGATGGTATCCCTTACCGTAACACGTGACTGGATATTGATTTAAATGAGGTTGATTAACTTGAACAGTACACGTATACTTATAGATCTTCACAAATACTCAAGATGACTTAAGCACACTTAGAGAGAACTTTCACAAGAAGTATTTAGAGAGAGAAAGAAAGAACAAGTAAGGAAGTTTATGAAAAATCCTTAAGTTAAGGCTTCTATTTATAGCCAAAAATCTCATCATTCATTTAATCTAAACCATTCATTTAAAGATCATCTTTTAATCTACACCATCCATTTCAAATATTATATTATCTTTAATCTACACCATTCATTTCATATCACCTAATAATCACCTAACTTTATATTATAAACAAATCAATTTAATTATTCAACAATAATTCACACTTTAATCTACACCATTCATTTCATATTACCTAATAATCACCTAACTTTATATTATAAACAAATCAATTCAATTATTCAACTTTAATCTACACCATTCATTTCATATCACATAATAATCACCTAACTTTATATTATAAACAAATAACTTTATCAATTCAATTATTATGACTAATTGTTATAAATACAGTATAGTTAGCTCTTATATATCAAGTCAATAAATTAATGAAATACAACTGTTTAAATAACATCATAATAGAGATAACAATAATGTAAAATAAAGCATACGTTACTGTGTAATGACAATTATTGATTCAATAATGTGAATTACTGTGCATATGTTACTGTGACAATTATTAGGTTCAATAATTTTAAAAACAGTGCAACAACAATTATTGACTCAATGATATAAAATACAGTGTAATGACAATTATTAAATCAATAATGCAAAATACTGTGTAACAACAATTATTGAATTGATAATATAAAATATTATGCAGTGACAATTATCGATGAAATGATGCGTAACAGTTACGGTGTCAATTATCAGACCAATAATATGAGACACTATGCAATACCGTGTGTTACTGTAGAGTACCGTGTGCTACAGAAAATACCATAAACTACCGTATGCTACTATTCTTTTATCACCGGTATTTTAACAGTTCCGTTGACTATTTTTATTTAAAAAGGTTACTTCTGTCGTTTTCTATATCCGACAAATATTCCGTTGTGGGGTCCACCAATAATTTATTATTTCGGCGCCGTCGGACCAAACGAATATTCCCCGACCAAACGAATATTCCCCGACAAAGCGAATATTGTCCGACAAAATAAAATTTGCACATAACATCCTTAACTTTTAACTTTATCGATTTAACCACTTACTGTTTCAAAAAAAAATATATATATGAAGAAAAATTAAATTTTGTATTTCATAAAATTCGGGGTCTTACAAATGTCCTGTCTTGAAGTATGTTTGATTGTTGATAAACAGCTTCGATAGCGAGTTGTTCGGTGTATTGTGTTCCCATTTGCTCTTCTTGTGTTGACAACGGTACAATTTCTGAATTCCATTGTGTCACACTGATTGGCGTTACATAATTAATATTACTCCCTTCTACATTCCTGGTATTTTGTAAAATGGTAGTCCCTCCTTTGTTGTATAAATTCTCTGTAATCAGTGGATACTTGCCGTATTCATCCGATTTTCTACTAACTTCCATAAAGAATCTTAATGTAGATTCATCCGATATATTGATTGGCGGAATGTTGCTCCTAATCTGAAATTTGAGCGACAATTTTGTTGTGTTGCTGTCTAGTCTCAATGCATTGCATACCAAAATTTCAAATTCTTTGCATGAACAAATTGTTGGGATTAGCAGGCCAGTGACTTCAAAATTTTAATATTCGTTACCATCAGACCACGTTTCGTTGTAGTAAATTACAACTGGAATCATATCCATTGCGTGATATATGTCAAATTAAAACTACCAAACATAAGTATAGTATTAACCATGTAGTAAAACTGTAACTGGTAAAGAAACCATTAGCTAACAGTTACCAAAATATAGAATATATGTGACGCCCCCAAATCTGAGCCCACACAGCCCAAACTTGAGTCGTCAAAAGACTACAACAAAATTATTACAACAAAGCACAACGTACTACAATACAGTGTATAATAATACACAACTAAGTCTTCACTATTATTGCCACACTATTTTACAAAACATGAAGACTATGATAACTATTCCTCGGACCCTCACTCCATTCCCCGGCTAGACCCTGTTATGTTTTCATCTCCTGTTGAAAAACAATGGAACAAAAGAAAGGGTGAGCTCAAATAGCCCAGTAAAGAATATCATGACTAAGATAATGACGAATAAATTATCATTAGTCTTCAACAGTTGAGTTCTTGATAGAATACAATAGACTACAAGGTTATATGAAAAACTGCAGTTAAATTCTTAAACAACGTTCAGATCAATAATAGCAGCGGAATGAGTAATCTATTAGAAGAATAATGCAGACTATAATGTCCACTCGGTTCTCTTTTTAGGAAAAACATCATCAACTTTTATCATATGAAATATCATTAGTCAGGATAATACAAATTCACAGTTCCTGATCATAATCATGCACATCAACAGTTCATCTTTGTACTACGGGCCAAAGATATTCAATATAGCACCAACGGTCATGATTATACCAGATTCAGCCTTTGGTCATAATCATACCAAACAACAGTTCATCTTTGCACTACGGGCCAAAGAGAACATTCACCACGTGCCATAAAAGACACCGAACAGATGTATCGCCTTTAACCTATTATATCGCCTTTAACCTATCATCTGTTCAACAAATATATCACATCTGTGCCCCCGGCCACAGATATTCACAACAGCTTGATTTTTTTGGATGATTAGAATGATGTAAATGATGAACAGAAGAAATAGGATAACAATAAGTATCGGAAGTTTACTTTGTACAGATTCAAATAATGTCCAAATTGTCAACATGATGTGGAGTGAAATTCAAGATCCACAGTTCAGAATAACGGTTACAATTCAATAGAAAGGTTCACGTAAATAGGAAGGTTCAGTTGAAATAATGAAGTTCAACTATTATGGAACATATAATATTTTCAGGAATTATAGAAGCAATAGTTCCATAATAAATTTCGATTTAGGAGTATGAAAGAAAATAATATCCCTTACCGTAGCAGGTTTGATTAACAAAAGGTGAAGGAAATTAATACAAAGGGTTATTCACCAACAGGCGGCAATCCGCTCCGTAAGGTTATTCCCACAATTTAATAGAATTTGAGTACAAAGAGTTATTCACCAAACAGGCGGCAATCCGCTCCGTAAGGTTATTCCCACAATTTAATAGAATTTGAGTACAAAGAGTTATTCACCAAACAGGCGGCAATCCGCTCCGTAAGGTTATTCTCAGAGATTAATAATGAATGAATACGAAAGGTTATTCACCAACAGGCGGCAATCCGCTCCGTAAGGTTATTCCCACAATTTAATACATGGAAATAAAAGGCACGTCTTATGAGTAAGGAAGAAACAATATTATTATCGAGAATCAAATAATGATAATCCCTTACCATAGTATGTTTGAATAATGGAAGATGAAAAAGATGGTATCCCTTACCGTAACACGTGACTGGATATTGATTTAAATGAGGTTGATTAACTTGAACAGTACACGTATACTTATAGATCTTCACAAATACTCAAGATGACTTAAGCACACTTAGAGAGAACTTTCACAAGAAGTATTTAGAGAGAGAAAGAAAGAACAAGTAAGGAAGTTTATGAAAAATCCTTAAGTTAAGGCTTCTATTTATAGCCAAAAATCTCATCATTCATTTAATCTAAACCATTCATTTAAAGATCATCTTTTAATCTACACCATCCATTTCAAATATTATATTATCTTTAATCTACACCATTCATTTCATATCACCTAATAATCACCTAACTTTATATTATAAACAAATCAATTTAATTATTCAACAATAATTCACACTTTAATCTACACCATTCATTTCATATTACCTAATAATCACCTAACTTTATATTATAAACAAATCAATTCAATTATTCAACTTTAATCTACACCATTCATTTCATATCACATAATAATCACCTAACTTTATATTATAAACAAATAACTTTATCAATTCAATTATTATGACTAATTGTTATAAATACAGTATAGTTAGCTCTTATATATCAAGTCAATAAATTAATGAAATACAACTGTTTAAATAACATCATAATAGAGATAACAATAATGTAAAATAAAGCATACGTTACTGTGTAATGACAATTATTGATTCAATAATGTGAATTACTGTGCATATGTTACTGTGACAATTATTAGGTTCAATAATTTTAAAAACAGTGCAACAACAATTATTGACTCAATGATATAAAATACAGTGTAATGACAATTATTAAATCAATAATGCAAAATACTGTGTAACAACAATTATTGAATTGATAATATAAAATATTATGCAGTGACAATTATCGATGAAATGATGCGTAACAGTTACGGTGTCAATTATCAGACCAATAATATGAGACACTATGCAATACCGTGTGTTACTGTAGAGTACCGTGTGCTACAGAAAATACCATAAACTACCGTATGCTACTATTCTTTTATCACCGGTATTTTAACAGTTCCGTTGACTATTTTTATTTAAAAAGGTTACTTCTGTCGTTTTCTATATCCGACAAATATTCCGTTGTGGGGTCCACCAATAATTTATTATTTCGGCGCCGTCGGACCAAACGAATATTCCCCGACCAAACGAATATTCCCCGACAAAGCGAATATTGTCCGACAAAATAAAATTTGCACATAACATCCTTAACTTTTAACTTTATCGATTTAACCACTTACTGTTTCAAAAAAAAATATATATATGAAGAAAAATTAAATTTTGTATTTCATAAAATTCGGGGTCTTACAAATGTCCTGTCTTGAAGTATGTTTGATTGTTGATAAACAGCTTCGATAGCGAGTTGTTCGGTGTATTGTGTTCCCATTTGCTCTTCTTGTGTTGACAACGGTACAATTTCTGAATTCCATTGTGTCACACTGATTGGCGTTACATAATTAATATTACTCCCTTCTACATTCCTGGTATTTTGTAAAATGGTAGTCCCTCCTTTGTTGTATAAATTCTCTGTAATCAGTGGATACTTGCCGTATTCATCCGATTTTCTACTAACTTCCATAAAGAATCTTAATGTAGATTCATCCGATATATTGATTGGCGGAATGTTGCTCCTAATCTGAAATTTGAGCGACAATTTTGTTGTGTTGCTGTCTAGTCTCAATGCATTGCATACCAAAATTTCAAATTCTTTGCATGAACAAATTGTTGGGATTAGCAGGCCAGTGACTTCAAAATTTTAATATTCGTTACCATCAGACCACGTTTCGTTGTAGTAAATTACAACTGGAATCATATCCATTGCGTGATATATGTCAAATTAAAACTACCAAACATAAGTATAGTATTAACCATGTAGTAAAACTGTAACTGGTAAAGAAACCATTAGCTAACAGTTACCAAAATATAGAATATATGTGACGCCCCCAAATCTGAGCCCACACAGCCCAAACTTGAGTCGTCAAAAGACTACAACAAAATTATTACAACAAAGCACAACGTACTACAATACAGTGTATAATAATACACAACTAAGTCTTCACTATTATTGCCACACTATTTTACAAAACATGAAGACTATGATAACTATTCCTCGGACCCTCACTCCATTCCCCGGCTAGACCCTGTTATGTTTTCATCTCCTGTTGAAAAACAATGGAACAAAAGAAAGGGTGAGCTCAAATAGCCCAGTAAAGAATATCATGACTAAGATAATGACGAATAAATTATCATTAGTCTTCAACAGTTGAGTTCTTGATAGAATACAATAGACTACAAGGTTATATGAAAAACTGCAGTTAAATTCTTAAACAACGTTCAGATCAATAATAGCAGCGGAATGAGTAATCTATTAGAAGAATAATGCAGACTATAATGTCCACTCGGTTCTCTTTTTAGGAAAAACATCATCAACTTTTATCATATGAAATATCATTAGTCAGGATAATACAAATTCACAGTTCCTGATCATAATCATGCACATCAACAGTTCATCTTTGTACTACGGGCCAAAGATATTCAATATAGCACCAACGGTCATGATTATACCAGATTCAGCCTTTGGTCATAATCATACCAAACAACAGTTCATCTTTGCACTACGGGCCAAAGAGAACATTCACCACGTGCCATAAAAGACACCGAACAGATGTATCGCCTTTAACCTATTATATCGCCTTTAACCTATCATCTGTTCAACAAATATATCACATCTGTGCCCCCGGCCACAGATATTCACAACAGCTTGATTTTTGGATGATTAGAATGATGTAAATGATGAACAGAAGAAATAGGATAACAATAAGTATCGGAAGTTTACTTTGTACATATTCAAATAATGTCCAAATTGTCAACATGATGTGGAGTGAAATTCAAGATCCACAGTTCAGAATAACGGTTACAATTCAATAGAAAGGTTCACGTAAATAGGAAGGTTCAGTTGAAATAATGAAGTTCAACTATTATGGAACATATAATATTTTCAGGAATTATAGAAGCAATAGTTCCATAATAAATTTCGATTTAGGAGTATGAAAGAAAATAATATCCCTTACCGTAGCAGGTTTGATTAACAAAAGGTGAAGGAAATTAATACAAAGGGTTATTCACCAACAGGCGGCAATCCGCTCCGTAAGGTTATTCCCACAATTTAATAGAATTTGAGTACAAAGAGTTATTCACCAAACAGGCGGCAATCCGCTCCGTAAGGTTATTCCCACAATTTAATAGAATTTGAGTACAAAGAGTTATTCACCAAACAGGCGGCAATCCGCTCCGTAAGGTTATTCTCAGAGATTAATAATGAATGAATACGAAAGGTTATTCACCAACAGGCGGCAATCCGCTCCGTAAGGTTATTCCCACAATTTAATAGAATTTGAGTACAAAGAGTTATTCACCAAACAGGCGGCAATCCGCTCCGTAAGGTTATTCTCAGAGATTAATAATGAATGAATACGAAAGGTTATTCACCAATAGGCGGCAACCCGCTCCGTAAGGTTATTCCCACAATTTAATACATGGAAATAAAAGGCACGTCTTATGAGTAAGGAAGAAACAATATTATTATCGAGAATCAAATAATGATAATCCCTTACCATAGTATGTTTGAATAATGGAAGATGAAAAAGATGGTATCCCTTACTAGTAGTAATTTTAAGAGTATGAAAGAAAATGACATTCCTTACCATAATAAGGTTAAGAGTATAAAAGAAAATGATATTTCTTACAAGTAAGAAAAGAAAATGACATTCCTTACCGTAATAAATTTAAGAGTGTGAAAAGAATGATATTCCTTACCGTAATAAATTTAAGAGTGTGAAAAGAATGATATTCCTTACCGTAACACGTGACTGGATATTGATTTAAATGAGGTTGATTAACTTGAACAGTACACGTATACTTATAGATCTTCACAAATACTCAAGATGACTTAAGCACACTTAGAGAGAACTTTCACAAGAAGTATTTAGAGAGAGAAAGAAAGAACAAGTAAGGAAGTTTATGAAAAATCCTTAAGTTAAGGCTTCTATTTATAGCCAAAAATCTTATCATTCATTTAATCTAAACCATTCATTTAAAGATCATCTTTTAATCTACACCATCCATTTCAAATATTATATTATCTTTAATCTACACCATTCATTTCATATCACCTAATAATCACCTAACTTTATATTATAAACAAATCAATTTAATTATTCAACAATAATTCACACTTTAATCTACACCATTCATTTCATATCACCTAATAATCACCTAACTTTATATTATAAACAAATAACTTTATCAATTCAATTATTATGACTAATTGTTATAAATACAGTATAGTTAGCTCTTAGATATCAAGTCAATAAATTAATGAAATACAACTGTTTAAATAACATCATAATAGAGATAACAATAATGTAAAATAAAGCATACGTTACTGTGTAATGACAATTATTGATTCAATAATGTGAATTACTGTGCATATGTTACTGTGACAATTATTAGGTTCAATAATTTTAAAAACAGTGCAACAACAATTATTGACTCAATGATATAAAATACAGTGTAATGACAATTATTAAATCAATAATGCAAAATACTGTGTAACAACAATTATTGAATTGATAATATAAAATATTATGCAGTGACAATTATCGATGAAATGATGCGTAACAGTTACGGTGTCAATTATCAAACCAAAAATATGAGACACTATGCAATACCGTGTGTTACTGTAGAGTACCGAGTGCTACAGAAAATACCAATAACTACCGTATGCTACTATTCTTTTATCACCGGTATTTTAACAGTTCCGTTGACTATTTTTATTTAAAAAGGTTATTTCTGTCGTTTTCTATATCCGACAAATATTCCGTTGTGGGGTCCACCAATAATTTGTTATTTCGGCGCCGTCGGACCAAACGAATATTCCCCGACCAAACGAATATTCCCCGACAAAGCGAATATTGTCCGACAAAATAAAATTTGCACATAACATCCTTAACTTTTAACTTTATCGATTTAACCACTTACTGTTTAAAAAAAATATCTATATGAAGAAAAATTAAATTTTGTATTTCATAAAATTCGGGGTCTTACAATATAAATAACCAAGCTGTCTAAATATAAGTAGTAACGAAACAATCACAAGACAGTTACCAAACAATTGTATAATGGTTAGCAAAGATCAAAATATAACTGGTTACCAACCAGTTATACAATAGTTACCAAAACATACTATATCAGTAACCAATGTTGCAAAATATCAGTAGTTACCAACCCAGCATATAACAGTTGCTAAACTATGTCATGTCGGTAACAAATTAATCAGAATATTGCTTTTACATTGCAAAACTGTTAGAAAACAGTTACCATAATAGATTGTAACATTAACCAAGTTGTCACAATAAAAATAGAAACCACTCCATGATATAGCAGTTACCAAAAAAAATATAACAGTGACCAATTTTGTAAAAATCAAGACAGTTACCAAAACAGTAGATAACAGTTACCAAACTTCGTTATATGAGTAACCAAGTTACCAACTTGTAAGTGTCAACAAAAACATTACGTAACAGTTACCAAACATAAGTATAGTATTAACCATGTAGTAAACCTGTAACTGGTAAAGAAACCATTAGCTAACAGTTACCAAAATATAGAATATAAATAACCAAGCTGTATAAATATAAGTAGTAACGAAACAATCACAAGACAATTACCTACCAATTGTATAATGGTTACCAAAGATCAAAATATAACTGGTTACCGATCAGTTATACAACAGTTACCAAAAAATACTATATCAGTAACCAATGTTGCAAAATATCAGTAGTTACCAACCCAGCATATAACAGTTGCTAAACTATATCATGTCAAAACAGAAACATTATCAGAAACAGAAATAACAACTAAGTAAAAAACAAACTCATACAATCACTTATATATTTAATGATAATATATGGGTTTTAATACTCGTTTTTTATATTGTTGCTTAATTATCTTCATAACAATCTTTCTGATTTTGATAGGAACAATTTGTTGTATATGTTTTGGTTCCAGATCTATGTACCTTCTGTAAATGGCGAATTCTGTTTTCTTCGATTTCTGGATGTAGTCGTTGCCGCAAGCTTGACTGATGCGAGATTTCAATTTTTCCCGTTGTCGTATGTTTTCGTATCACGAATTCCGGGTTGATAATCACCTTCGAAACAGTTTTTCATAAAGGGGATTGAACAATCTGCTGTCTATGGTTGCTTTCCAGATGTTTGCAGTTTGTGTGTTCTATGAATATGCTGAAGATGGTTGAATATGCGTTATTTTTGGTATCCTGTTTTGTTTGGTAACCTGTGAATGTGGGTGACAGTTACGTCCTTGATTCTAGGTAATATTTTAATTGCTGTTGGATGTTGCATTTTTTCCGTAATTATGTTTTGAGGATATAGTAGTAGTGTAAATATTGTTGTGGAGACACTAATTGTGTAAATATTTTTTAAAAGGTGTATACTTATGTAAAGAACCCTAATTTTTTTTTGGATGAAATTACTTTTTTCCATTGAACTAAACGCCAATTTACATATGCATTACAGAACTGATTTTTCTTACAATCGTATCATTGAACTATTTTTTTTTATGAAATTTGAATTTTCCGTCTATGATTGTTAAAATTTAACGGATTATTTACGTGACATGCCACGCCATATTTTATATGTTAAATTATTTACGTGACATGCCACGTCAATTAATTTTTCGTTTACTTTCTTATAATTGTTATCAGCAAACTTTTATGATTGTAGCTTATTTCCTGCACTTGTCTCGGTATTTCTCTATGGAGGCTTTTGTCCTTTGCTCGGAGAAATAGGCTGGTGTAATATTCTTGCTCTAAAATGTACCTTTATTATGTGCATTGTTCACTAGGATACATTCCCATTGTTCCTCCATCACTTCTCCAAAAGTGAAAGTTGTGGTGTATGTTTGAATATATCAAACATCTTGTAAGTGGAGTTGGGGACTACAAATTTAATTCTATGTATAGTTGGTGCACACTAATCATAGAATTCCTCTTTTACTTTAATCCTTTGTAACTGTCCATTTTAGAGTAATATATATTTATATTGTGTTTAACCTCCTAATTCAATTTAAGTAACATTAGATTGTATTGGTACTTCTATTTTCAAAGTTCATAATTCAATAAGATGCAATATTTGTGAAATGTGTGATATTCTTGGTTAACATAAATATAAATCCTTGAATTTAAAATTTGATTGAAATATATATATATATATATATATATATATATATATATATATATATATATATATTTTATCAACTTTTTTAACATACATTATGCAAAAACAAAGTTGGACCGCATAAAATTGGAAAAATAGAAGCAAAGAGAACTTCAATGTGTAAACTTAAACATAAAGCTCCAATTTTGTTGCTACTCCTTTCGTCTTTAAGAAAATGTCTAAAATACAAATTTCACACGTATTAAGAAAACTAAAAAAAATGAGAGAGTATAAAATAAATACTAATTTTGTCCATAATGAACCTCATGCAAGTGCAATAATAAATCTGTCTCTTTTAAACTTAGTGAACACCATTTCAGTATACTTTTGAGAATAAAGTAGTGTTTTGGCTTATTTTATTTTTAACTAGTGTACTTTTAATTATCTTTTTTTTTTGTTTTTTTTTAGTACGAAGGGAGTTTATGTGTGTGTCTATATATATATATACAAATGTGTTTACTTGAGATTTTTTAATTGTTTTTTATCTTTTTTTGAAGAGATTTTTGTTAATAATATCCTCTATAAGATTACCAATGTACTTAAACTATTTATAATTTTTTTATAAAAATTGAATGACTAAATAAAAAGATTAAAAAAATTAATAAAAAATAAAACAATCTAGTAATATAATTAAATTTATAAGGGCAAAAGAGAGAAAAAAATAATAATATTATACTGCTGACATGAACTATATTAAATTATATAGCCTTACAAGTGTCATAAGGAAATTAAGAAACTGTTGAAATTTCAATCAATTGTGTTTATTTCTTTTCCCTTTTATGAATTATCATCGGTGAAGTTTCAAAAGACATAATTGTTACACATATAATCGACATGATTGCGACTAAACTTCATATATATTAGTTGTCGCTGCACACTCGTTATACGTGTAAATTATATAAAATAAAATAATTTTTTTATAAAATTTAGAGAAATAAACAAAAATATATAAAAAAAAATTAACATAAAAGAACAAAATAATGATATATCTAAATTATAAAGGTAAAAGAGAAAGAAAAATATGACCCAATGTATTCAATTAAGATTTTTAATTTTTTTTTTAAGTGACAGATTTTTGTAGATTTCGTAGATTTTAATGACTTTTAAATACTTTTTGAAAATAATTTTTAATGATTTTAAAGACTCCATGAAATAAGTGACATACTTTTATAAATTTTCGTATACTTTTATATATAATTTTAATATATATCTTACGGCTTATTTTAATTATATCAATTCAATAGTGTCATCATTATTTCATAATTAAAATAGATACTGAAGTTACAGTAATATATTAATCACACCGTAAAGATTTACATATTTCAGTATTCAGGTAAAAATGTATGTGTATAATTGTTTATACGGCAAAAGAAACTCGAGACTTTCGATCAATTTCCATCTCCTTTCATTTTAATCGAATAACTCGTCCATATTAAGCTTGAAATAAATAATATCATCAAAATTCTGGAAATCATTAAAGCGCTAGTGCATGCAATTTAAAACTAATACAACAAGCTCTTATATTGTGTTTTTGAAATTGAAATAATCTGAGTGGTTGTAATGATTAACACACAAAAAGTATGATGATATAATGTGTCAAATTATTAGCTTCAAGATTATTGATATATTTAGGTGAGATTCTCAAAATGAGATTGTGACTAATCTGATGATAGTGCAAATTAGGAGAGGAGTCTTTTATGAATGTGAAAGGTTAGAACATTCATTTTTCTCATTTCTGTTAATCTTCTCTCTTTCTCGCTCAAATATTTAGATGTCTTTAGACATGAGATTAGACTTTAGATATGAGTTGATATTTATACCTCTTGTTCTAAAGTTTGTCAAACTTCACCATTTGATAAAAAAAATTAAAAAATCTATGGCTTTTTGAATATTAAAATACTTTTATAAACTTTATAAAAATCTCAATTCAATGTTGCATAACTTTTAAAAATATTACAAAAATTATAATTAAATACCACTAAATTTTTATAAACTCTTTAAATATCTTAATTGAATATAATCAAAATTTTAAAAATTTTAATTTTTTTTTTTATAATTCCTTAAAAATCTTAATTAAATATACCCACTTCAATTTATGGAGGAAGCGGAGACTGTATACCATAGATAGATCTACATGACCCCGTAACTACGGCACAGTGACTTAATTATTTTCAATATATAATACAGTTGTGCTTATTAGTTGATGGCAACTTCACCTTGCCCACTGTCCATGGGAAATGAATAATGACATAAATCACAAGGTCAAAAGTGAATAGACCCTCTATTTATTAAAAGTGCCAACTTATAGAAAATTTAACCCCTTCAATTTCAAAATTAAAAATATAATTTAATTTTTAAAATTAAACAATTGTAAATTAAATTTCAAATTATACCTTAAATTCTAATCTTAAAATCAATTTACACTAAAAATTTTATTTTAAATTAAATGCATCCTAAATTTTGAGTTTCAATATAATTTGCACCTTCCGCACTAAAGTTTAGGTTACAAATGATTTTGATGGAGAGGGTGCATATTATTTTGAAACTTAAAATTTATGGTGCATATAATTCAAAATAAGATTTAGAGGGTAAATTGATTTTAAGGTTAAAGTTTAGGATGCAAATTGGAGATTAATCAATAATGGCATATTAAACTCCAAAATTTATATGACTCATAAAGTTTTGTGATTAATAACTTATTATATATTATACAATTATAATAATTGTATCAATTAAAATTAAATAAATTCACATTAATTTAAAATTTAATATGTTATCATTTAACCTTAAAAATTAAATTTATATTTTTAATTTTAGAACAGAAAAAATATTAATTATTGAAGTTAATAATCTTAAGTTTTCACGTACCTTGATGAGACTAATGTTCTCGTGCATGAGTTTTGGCTTAAAACATTACCTTAGAAGTTACATATGATGACAAAATTTTGTCCATTACAAACAATTTTTGTGGATGCATATGATAAAAGGAAATTAAAAAAAATATACTCTTATTTATTTTATCTTATCACTTATAATTTTACTTAAATCACCATCTAATTTTCTCACAGATTTATCAACACACAAATCATTTTCTTAAATTCAATAACATAACTCAAAAACAATTTTCTATTAGTATTTTGAACTAGGGAAGGAGGATTTGGAAGTAATTCATGTTGAAGATAACTTTCTTAGCGTGTTTCTTATTTATTATTTATAATGATAGAAATTTATATTCTGTAATTTTTTTAATAATTCATAGTGACTCTCGCACATGAATAATAAGTGGGTCTGTTAAAAAAAATACTTGTAAAAATAATATGAATATCACAGTGCAAGTAGGATCTTACACATAATGTTATGTTTCATAGTTTTTAATATCTTTGTATGTAAGTTTGTACATGTATACATAATGTGTTGGTAATTTTATTTCTAGCATTCTATCATTTTAGTGTAATTTAGTGTTTTATTAGTATTTATTATTTCTTGTTGTACTATCTTTTCATGTTTACTTTTGTAATCATTACTATTTTTATTTATTTATTTTTGGTTTTTTGTTTTTTGGTTGACAAATGACTTTCATTTGTAGCCAACCCAACTAATTTGTAGTAAAAGTTGTAACTAACTAAACTTAAGTTAAAAGTCATATTTGGACTCTTTAAGAACAATAATTCTCTAATTATATTCTAAAAAGTTAATCCAGGCATGCATGAACTATTAGAGGTAAGTTTAAGCAAATCAAATAGTGAAATAATTGAAGACATTAAAATTCATACTCCTTAACAATATTTTCATTTACCTAACTAAAAAAATAGATGGAAAATGAAAAGATATTAAAGGCTGGTTCACTTTCAGTTTTGTTGGAGTATAAGTTCATAATTACTATATAAAGCAAGACAATACATTATTCCTAATTACCATAGCATATACTCTTTACCTTCTCATCTCCATTTTCATTATCTGATTTTTTTATTTAATTTTTTTTTTTTTTGGAAGTTGGGTGATACAGGCCAAAAATCTGTGTCTCACCACTCTCACCCATTAAAGGGTTTGACCAATTAAATTAATGCTAGCAGCTAGAACTGAGAAGGCTGATAAGGCCATATGTCTTGTGGCTAGAGTTGAAAGATTACGTAATACTAGTATAATACTATTGTGTATCGGTTATCAAATCTAAAATCTAAAATTAAAAATTAGAATTTGTTGAAGGCTTGAAAGCCAATGGGTCCAGCTGTAATCTTCGGTTAAAGAGTTTATAATCTCTTCACACAGAGAGAGAGAGAGAGAGAGAGAGAGAGAGCACCCAAGTTTTGAAGTTGCTGTAGCTCCAACTTCCGAGCACTATTTGCTGTTTGTATCTTCATTTTGCATTTGTAAAAAGCTCTGCTTTAGGTATTTTCTTTCTTTCTTTCTTTTTTCTCTTCTTTTTTTAAAATTTTAGATTTTTATTTCTGGGATTTAGATTTAAAGATTGGTGGTTGAAGAGGTCTTGATCTAAGTCTGTAAAGTTTGTTTAATTTTTAAATTGATTCTGGGTGTAACCAGAAATTTGTCTATGAAATTTTACTTGTGAGATGGACCACCAGTCAGTTGAAAGGTCTCCAAATGCGCACAGGGGTTTTCGAATTCAAGCTCCATTGGTAAGTATCTTTGACTTCTTTTGCTATAGTTCTTTCAATTCATACGTTTTTGGAGATACCCAGATGAAACTATTAATAAATGTGGAATCTTTGAAAGAATTCTTGGTATTTGCAAGTGTTTTGATGTGATTTTGGAGATACCCCACTGAAATTCTCTTTAATTATGCAGATTCTGACAATATTCCTGGAATTTGACTAGGATATGCGTTTTTGAAGTCTAAATTAGTTCAGTGTTTCTTGCTTTGTTTTTGTTTTTTAATTTTTTGTTTTTCCAACTATGCTTGATGAGTTTGCTTTTTGGGGTTTTCATTTCTCTATTTGAACTATCTGCATTTCTTTACTTTCTGAGCTAATTGCTGAGTTGGGTTTTTAAAGGTAAGAGCCTGTGGTATAATTTCATGCTGTGGAGGGATAATGCTTCCCTATGGATCTACTGTTTGTTATCATATGGACGTTTGTGTTTCGTAGGAGAATTTGAACATGATTAGTAGATGTTTCTTCTGCTTAAATTGGGTAGATCTTGAATGTTTTTCATAGCTTGATCTTGGTTCCGCGGAGCAACAATACCTTATGGGTAGTGAACTTTGAGGTGCAGAGGCACAAGTGTAGGTTGACTGTTTATCTGGTTGTTCATAGTTAAGGGTCTATTGTGCGTCGGTTTTTAACAGTTATGTGCCCCGAGTACATTTGTTCTACAGTTTGTGAAGATACTCATCAATATCTAACTTTGATCCATAAGAGAGTTGGTATGGACAGTTGGGGATTTATCATGGTGTTCACTTTCTATAATGGACGTTACATACCCTGTTAATAGAAAACGTGTTATAGCTCAACTCACTGTGACTTAACTGATTCATGCTCAGCTCATTTTTTACTAGTAATGGACACAGTCTAAGCTAACTGTAATATTAGAATTTATTCCTGTAGCCGTGTTCCAGTTTTATATCAAACTTTCTGTTTTTTCATGCTTTGATATTATCTTCAGCTCCTTCGTATCCTGTAGGTATGTATTCATTTAGAGCTCTTTAATTTTCACATCCAGACTAGTGAAATTAATCCAATTTCTTGTGCAGTATGACCTGAGAACTAACTTGCCATTTTTATTTTTCTCATCTTTGACATCTTTTTGGATATTTCTTGAAAAATGTGTCATTCAGGAACCTCTAAAATAATGGGAGGCACTTCTCCTATTGATGTCCCTTATTCAACCCCCTCCATCCTAAAGGGAAAAATGAGGACAATAGAAAAAGAATAGAACACAGAAAAAAGGGAAATTTATAGTGTTAACAATGATAAATTGGTGAGACTTTTCAGTCCATATATTTGATTGATGATAGGCACAAATCAATCTGATTATGGCGTTTTTGCAGTCTGCACCCTTGATAAATATTCTTATGATAGATTTTATAATAAAGTAGAATTTAATTTAATTTTAACTGCTAAAGCTCACGTGAAATTGTATATGCATTTGCACATTTACTTGTTTATGTGTGTCCAAGAGTTATCTTTTTGTGTTTGTACTTGTTTGAAAACTTCAAGTGACTACAAGACATACTTATGGGTCCATTTTGATAGCTAGAAGTTTTGATGTTTGGATTGCTAGTAGATCCACACCAAAATCTCTTTAACTTCAGTTGAAACCTTTAATACAAGGACCCCTTCCCGTTATGTTTATCAAGACTTGATAAACCAACAAGGGAAAAAATAGTAAAAACTATTTAGAAATCTAAAGGAGGACGTAGGCTAGATAAATTATCATCCCTCTGGCTCTAAATCTTAATATTGTATATATTTTTTTTTGTTAGCTATTCCTTTTTTAGCGTATAATTCATCGTATCATCTGCTTTCTGAAATAGAAATTTTGGCAGGTTGATTCTGTTTCTTGTTATTGCAAAGTAGATGCGGGCTTAAAAACAGTTGCAGGGGCAAGGAAGTTTGTCCCTGGATCAAAACTTTGCATACAACCTGATGTCAATCTGCATGCACACAACTCAAAACACTCCCGTAGGGAGAGGACCAGAATTCAGCCACCTCTCCTCCCGGGCCTTCCCGATGATCTGGCTATTGCTTGTCTGATTCGAGTCCCTCGTGTTGAACATAACAAACTCCGTCTTGTTTGCAAGAGATGGAATAGGCTTCTGGCAGGAAACTTTTTTTACTCTCTTAGAAAGAGTCTTGGAATGGCGGAAGAATGGGTTTATGTTATCAAAAGAGATCGTGATAGGAGGATTTCATGGCATGCTTTTGACCCTACCTACCAGCTGTGGCAGCCATTGCCTCCTGTTCCGGGAGAGTACAGTGAAGCCCTTGGATTTGGCTGCGCTGTTCTCAGTGGTTGCCACCTGTACTTATTCGGAGGAAAAGATCCTATCAAGGGCTCAATGAGACGGGTCATTTTCTATAGTGCTCGGACAAATAAATGGAATAGGGCTCCAGATATGCTTAGGAAAAGACATTTCTTTGGGTCTTGTGTCATAAATAACTGCCTTTATGTAGCTGGTGGTGAATGTGAAGGAATCCAGAGGACTCTCCGATCTGCTGAAGTATATGACCCGAACCGAAATCGTTGGAGCTTTGTTTCGGATATGAGTACAGCAATGGTGCCCTTTATCGGGGTTGTTTATAATGGTAAGTGGTTCCTAAAAGGACTTGGGTCCCACCGGGAGGTCCTTAGTGAAGCCTACATTCCTGGAACTAATACATGGACCCCAATCAGTGATGGTATGGTCTCTGGCTGGCGCAACCCCAGCGTCGCTATGAATGGGAAGCTCTATGCATTGGATTGCCGTGACGGGTGCAAGCTTAGGGTTTATGATGAAGCTGCAAACTCTTGGAGCAGATTTATTGACAGTAAGCTCCATCTGGGTGGTTCTCGTGCTCTCGAGGCTGCTGCTCTTGTTCCTCTACATGGGAAGCTTTTCATTATCCGTAACAACATGAGCATCAGTTTAGTTGATGTATCTAATCCTGACAAACGTGTTGAGAGTAATCCTCAGCTTTGGGAAAATATAGCTGGGAAAGGTAACTTCAGGACTCTCTTCACAAATATATGGTCTAGTATAGCTGGTCGGAGTGGACCAAAGAGTCATATTGTACATTGTCAGGTGCTTCAAGCATGACAATCTGCTATAGTTATATCATATTCCGGTCATATGAATTGCCTCACCTTTTTCAAGCTATCATGGCACCATTGTTACATTCCCTCAATCACATATTGGCACGTTCATGATATACGAGACCTAGTTTAGCTAGGGGGTTTGCATGGAGATTGATCTCATGCAGGCCCCTCCTATGCATGTATGGATTCGTGGTGGTGCTATGTATCCTGGCTTTTGGCAGAAGGCTTAGATTGATTCTCTTCAACGTTACTGCTCTTTTTGTTTAGTTAGCGGATGTTTTTCATTCTTCACCTGGTCAGAATAGGTGCATACCTTCTGAAATATATGGTCCCATAGTTCTTTTTTTGCCTTTCCGATTTTTCTACTTTTGTAAAGGTTGAGTTAGCAGGCATCTGCTTCGAGAGTTGCATTGCTGACGCTGAAGAAGATTTAGCTCATGGTGAGACTTGAAGAATACAATGAGGGTGAATAGAATTTTCGTAGAAGAACCAAAATGGAAAAGGGAGACTTGTAGAGGCTCCATTGGCAGCGTTTTTAGAAATTTCCAACATTGGAATATTGTCATATTCAAAGTAAGGTAGTTACATGTACTTACGAGGGACACAGATATTTGTTGGTTTTGGCGCAGAGTTGTCATGAGGAAATTTCTTTGCATTCACGAAGAGATGTTAGCTTCAAACTTGTATATCCATCATTTGGATATGCAGCGGTATCTCTGCCTTTTGGGATCTTAGTAGGATATAAAGTTGAAACGCTTCGTGAATGTACATGGGCTATTTGATACAATGTATATCTTGATTACATTTTTTGTGGATGGTCCGAATGGATATATGATAAATTTGTCACTTATTTACCTGGCTATTTTATTGTACGGTAATGTAGACTAAATATAAGGGTTCTTGAGCAATCACTCAAATTGGTCTTGTCTAGGTGAAATATCATTTTCCTTTTTGGTCACTGGTTTAGGGTAGGTTTGTTTCGGTGCATTTAAATCGTACGTTTAAAAAGTGCGTTTAGATGGATTTTTAGCCCTACACTTGCCGAAGCCGCATTTCTGAGTTAAAAAAGTTATCTTTGGAATAAGTTGTATTCAGACGAATAATATTCTCAAGTGCGTTTGGACTCTAAAAGTCCCAAAATTCCAAAAGCTCTAAACCAAACATGCACAAGGTGTATTTTCTGCCTTACTTCCTTTGTAAGTAGCTTTTTATACCTGTTTGATCTGAAATAACAACCAAGGAGGGAAAGGAAAACTACAATTAAAGAGAATTCTTTTAGAAAACTAAAAAGACTTCATTAATGTATGACCTTATGAAGATTACCATGTATACAATTATTATTATTATTATAACTGCTTGATAATAGATTCATTCGTGTTACAATAGTTACTACATTCAGGCTCCCCTGCTGTTCATTTCCTGGAAACGTTTAAACGACTCTTCACGTTGAAGCTGTAGCTGCTTTCGGAAATTCTTGATGAAATCTTCAGCCTTTTTGTCTATATCTCTCAACTCAGTTTCCGTGGAAAATTGCCTCGTCTTCATTTCATTCTTTCTCGACGAACAAACCTTTTGATCGCGGTCCATTATGTTTGTCAGATCAGGAGAATTGTTGAGAGAATAAGAGAGTCCTCTTTGTCTTGGTGATGGCTTAAAGACAAGGAAATATATGTTGTATTTATAGGTACAAAACTGAAACTTAAAAGCATTACTTTGGGCATAGGAAAGAGCAAAGAAGTTAGAAATAGTGACAATTAAAATGTGATTGTTTTGTTGATGAGTGTGAGGCATTTTCTGGTTCCTTATTTAATGATAATAAACTTTTGGCTTTACTTGAGCTTTTTCAATGATAATTGCTTTGGGATAATAATTATGTAACCTTTGCGCGTGCTGCTACTAGAAACTTTAGAAATAAAGTCAAAAAAGGAGCAACATATACAATTCAATGGTTATAATAAAATTACTCAACAAGAACGCACGAGGAAGGAGGGGGGTACATTTAAAAAGGATTGCACCTTCCTTTTTCTTTCTATTGGTTTTTTTATTTATTTTTATAATTAATATTTTCACAAGTTAATTTAATAGTGTTACAAGATCAGTGGATTCTATTTATAAAAATATCAAATTAACTTGTGAAAATATCAATTATCATATGAGATTTTGATATTTTCATAAACTAATTTGATATTTTCACTATATCAAATGCGACCCACTTGTAAAACTATCAAATTAATTTATGAAAATATCAATTTTCACCTACTAAACTTGATATTTTCATACAAACATGTGAAAATTCTCGCATTCCAAAATTACACACCAACATCCGACAATAAAAAATAATCGAAAAAGTGCACGAGTTATTCGAAATATCTTTTACTAATCTATCTTGTATTGTTTAGTATGACTAAAATGCAAAGGGAAGGAAAGCGAGCCATTTTACTTTTCTAGCTCCTTTTGTATTTAGAGAAAATTTTATATATGTTTAATATAAACACGACAAGTGTGATGGTATAAATATTCTTACTTCGTTAACATGTGTTATATGTATTATTTAGTTGTTGTATGCTCGTAATTGGGACATATTATGTTGATCCATTTCATTATACTTTCACTTAAGTTTTCCTAATACATGTTTAAAAACATAAATAATACTTTCAATAATAATATTATTTAAATAATTAACAATAAAAAAGATGATACATAAACTTGCAAGATATATTATTTCTCCCGATCTTATTAGACTTTGGAAAAGTCTTCATTTCTCAGTCTAAAATTCATCACAATTATAAGCAGACAAAGACATGAACTGCCAACATAGTTATCATTTTTATAAGCCTTTATGCTAAGTTTGGTTAGTAAAAACCAGAAAGAAAAGGCTAACATAATTCCTTATTTAATCATCAACTTTTGGTTTAATTTTTGGCTTTACTTGAGCATTTTCATTAATAATCGCTTTGGGATAATTATGTAAAATTTGCACGTGCTAGTAGAGACAAAAAAAAAATGCAAAACAAAGTCAATAAATAAATAAATAAAATAAAAAGAACAACATATATCGTCTCCATTTTAAATTATAAAATCAATATATATATTGATTTTTTAAAAATTAATTTTAAATATTTTTAAACTTAGAATTAACATATAAATTCATATAATTTATGTCAATATAATTATGAATATTATAAATTATTGAAAAAAAATTACTAATTATAATATTTATTGTTTCTAAAACTTCATAAAATCATATCAATTTAAAATTTTAAAATGACTCTTAAACAGTCAAATATTAATCTTATAATTGACTTGAACACTTCTTGTAGAGCGTAGAAGATCAAAATACAAATTTATACAAAAATTGATAACGAAAAATAAAATCTCATAACCTATTTGTCATTTTGTTTAGAAAAGCACTTTTACCATTATACAATATAATTGAATATTAATTTAATTTTTTCATAAAGTATTTTTGTCAAAATTTTAAAAATTAAAAATTCTTTTATGTGATTGAATATCGCTCTACCAAACTTATTATTTGCAAATAATAGTATTAAATATTGTAAATTTAATATTACTCGCAAATAGTAGAATTAAGTATCGCCATAGATTCATTTTATTTTAATTATTATAATGATAAACATTGTAAGTTATATATTTGTTGTTACACTTTGTTGTCCATATTTGAGTATGACATATTTTTGGAACAGCATACTGGGAACATAATAATACACCTTTAACTCAAAACACCAATTATAAACGAGCACATTGTGCACATTACATTGTCGACGTAATGTAGTTAAACGAACACATTGTACATATCAAGTAATGACCTGAAATAATCTCGCAAAATGCAGTTCTTGCGATACTACATTTGAAACAACTCTGTTAGTTTCGGTTAGATCTCAACTAGCTTTAAACCTATTCCCAATGTAAATATATTTTTTATCAACTAAGCAATTCAAAGAAATTTATCCCTATTATATTCTGTATTACGGAAAGTGATATTTTATGTCCCCAATTTCATTGCATGTACTGTATCAAACTATTTTCTAGGTCAGATTGGTTTTGACAAGAGATGTAACGAGTAAATGTTGCTTCATTGGCCACTATCATGTCTAAACAAAATATATGCGATTACTTTTGTATCGTTACGTGCCATTATCTCTCGGACAAGTCTACATACACAACATTTAAAAATAAAAATAAAAATTATATCAATCTTAACAATTAAAAAGTACGGCATGACACAGATTTTAATGTCATGCCTTATTTTTTAATAATTAAGATAGATGTTATGTACTTATATTTATTCTTATCTCTCTAATGTGATAGTGGTGGTCCCGACTCCTGAAACCCTAGATGTAAAACGTGGTCTTACAACAGCTGGTGACACAACATCGATAGGAGAGTACAAGTCAGAGTTGATACTACTGAAACCAAAATAAATTGCAGCTGAGTTCAATAAATTGTTGAGGAGCACTTTAGTCCCTCGAAGCTTCACCTATGTTATAATTAAGCCCAGAGGCACTTAACAATATCAGGATGATATATTTTCCATGTAAGCAACTCTGATAAGTGACTGTGCTACAAAAATGAGATTTTTTTTCTGGCAAAAGATAAGAGCTTGCAATCCTGCCAAGGATTGTTCATGGAACCATGAAAGGATTGGCAAAAAAACAAGTTGGACATGGACAAAAAGTAGATGGGACATTTTCCTAGCTCATCGACTGACACCAATACCATTAATTCTTTAGCTCAGACTTCTTGAGAAGATGAGAAAATCTTTCAAAACACACAAGATGAACACTGGAGAGATGTTAGGGTGAAGTCTAATCCCAACTTTAATTCAGAAATGACTATAAAGCTACTCAAAAGATAATCGAGTTTGCTCCTGGAGCGGATGATTTGTTTTTTCGGACGAATTAGGGCTACTTATATTGTGTTACATAAAAAGGATAGTAAAACTGTTAGCGGCCGACTGTGAACTAACCCAATGTTTAGTTAAACCACTTAAATTTTATATGTGTGATTATTTTCTTTCGTTTTTCATTTTGCTATTGTTTTCGCTGCGTTGTTATTCTCTAAGAAGATGGTGTTGCTTTGCCTTGTACTATGAAATGGAAATAAACCAGATAAATACACACATATTTGGCCATGAAAAAAGCATCAAGACAATTATGCAAGTATTTTTGGATCACAGAGTTCAAAAAGGAAGTAATCGTGGTAAAAACAAAAACATTTAGGCAATTATACAAGTGTTTTTGGATCACATATCCTAATTCACAAAGTACAAGAGAAATATGATTGGAATGGTACTTCTGCCATCCTCTGTTTCGTGGCATAACAGAAGTATTGCTGCGTTTACTATGTGATCAGCATTTGGATTTCAGCAACCGGGGTTGGAAGCTGAAACAAAAGCATTCAAGTTCAATTAGACCATCTCTAAGCACATAATTAGGAAAAAAACTTTTTATGAAAAATTGAATTGGTCAGATAATGTTTATCAAAACAATAAGTTAACCAGCTTGGTTGGAGATGCGGTGTATCAATCTCCTTACCTCTCGCATGCAAAGCGAGCACTCTACCATCTGAGCTACATCCGAAGTAATTAACGAAAATCTTGTTATCAAATTGGATAAGTAAATATATACATCAAGAACACCCCTCCGCGTAGTATTATAGTATGAACAAAAACACTTGTATTTAAATTTCAACAGAGTGACAATGGGCCGTTCGGTATTCATCATTTCATTCGGTTCCACGCAGGTGGACAGAATATGTAAATTTTAAGAAATAAGGATTTTTCTGTAGGTCGGCAAATCCCCGAATCCATATTCAAGTATTCTTGGATTCTTCTAGATTCACCTGAGGGGATTCTTTTGCATCTTTTTTTTTTCTTTTCTTTTCAAAATAACAAAAGTTGAATATATTACTAATGCTACTAATTATATTAATGTTTTTATATACTAATACGGTATATTTCCTAAATTCCCATATATTATTAGTATTTAAATTTTTTGCTTTTATTGAATGTATTTATGTTTTATCATGAATTATTGCTTGCGGGTATTGAAATTTTAACGTTTGCGAGTATATATACATATAAATATATGTATTTATATTTTATGTATATACATAAATTTGTTTAACATTTATTTATGTGACAAATCCTCAAATCCACATTTTTGTAATTTGTCTCATATGGAGAACCCGAATTCTTGCTTTTTAGTTTAAACTCCTTCGCACCTAGTTTCTAAATGCCAGCAGTCCATAATACCACATCTCCAAATTCATTGAATAGCCAACTACAATGAATTGCTTATTAGATTTCACTTCATTGACACAGAAGTCTGCATCTCTGCTGTTCCTCGTCTAACACAATGCTCCGATACCACATCTACAGGTTCATTAATAGTCAGCTACAAGATAATGCTTTATTAGATTCACTTCATTGATTCAAAAATGTTTCTCGCTGGTTTTCCTTGTCTAACACACTGTTCTTCTCAATTATTTTCACAAATGAAGATCTAGTCCTTTTGACTCGTCTTGTTAATGCTCCTTGGAAATTAGCTCCCATTCGCCAAAAAAAGAAAAAGAAAAACCTATCTAATCTAGATTTCTCACAGCATGCATCTATCATCCAAATCTAAAGTTTCTTGCTGAACTCCAAATTTAGTTTGAGGGGTGTTGCAATCTATTCTTCCATTCCACAAAGCTGAGGCTGTTCTTGGCTCTCATGAAACGATTTAACTTTATCCTCCAACTAATCTACTTCTTCTTCAACCCTCTTGTTGTTTGGTCCGAGGATAGCATTAACCTTGTTCTGGGATCATACCATTTGGAGTAATCCAAAATATCTTGATTTGAAATATCTCGTAGGAAAAAAAAATTCTCTTAAATTAGGAGGAATGGACTATATATGCACCTATCTATTGTACTCTATAAAAAGCCAACCTCTCACCCCTCAATTACGGAATGGACTATATATATCACCTATCTATTATACCCTATAAAAGCCAACCTCTCACCCCTCAATCACTATTACATGTTGTACCAAACGCTCTTTCTACGGAGCCGCTTGGCAAATGTAAAGTTTTACTTAATATTTTGTTTATCTAAATTTGCTCAAGGAGCTCATAAAAAAAAATGATTTACTTAAAGGGTAAAAATATGTAATATGTTACATATTTTCAACTCAATAACTAGTTTCTAAAATGACTTTAAAAATGGTTGGAGATGCGGGGTATCGATCCCCGTACCTCTCGCATGCTAAGCGAGCGCTCTACCATCTGAGCTACATCCCCAGTTCACGTGGAAACTATACACCTAGTTCTGTATAGTAGAATACACAAACAAGAATATTAGCATTATTACTTCAAGAAACAAGTCAAACCCACAAATTCCTATAATCCCCAACACACATTTGAACAAAATCACACACAAATACACACCAAATCGTTTAAATCAAGCACAACACAAATTATATCCATATACTTACTCCGTTCCCTCTTAATTGACATTTTTAGATCAGATAAAAAGATTAAGAATGTAATTAATGTCTTGTCAATAGACCCAAAAAAATCTCAATACTACCCTCTTAAAATTAGTATATACTGTAGCGATAAAATGGGAAATAAAGTCATTAATGCTCCATTAAAAAAGAAACAAATTTTTAAAGGGAGATAAAAAAAAGAAGAAGAATATTATACCTCATATTGATTCAGGGAAAGAATCTTGGCGTCCCTTATTCGTACAATTGGGGATTTCCTCAAACTGCTTAGCCGGCAATTTCTTAGACAAAGCCCCCACATGAAATTCAATCATACCCGAATCCGAATCAAGGGTCATACCTGTGATAGTGACCCACAAAAACAGCTTATTCGCCTGAATACCCGAGACATCAGAAACCGACCCGAAACTCAATTTGCCCCGAATTTCCTTGTCATAGTACACAAGCTGATCGAACTGAACATAACAGGGGTGTGTTAATTGGATGATGAAAGTGCCATCGGAGAAGAGAGTGTACGATGCGACGGCGTTTGGGAGGAGACCCTTTGGGAAGCCGTAGTTTGGGAGGAGATCGTGGATGTCTGACGTGGAGGAGAGAGAAAGATGGGGTTTGGAGAAGAAGAGGAGAGAGAAAAGGAGGAGAGAGATTGTGAATATGGGTAATTTGCGAGCGATTAATGCCATTGATGGGTAGCTTGAGTTTCAGATAGAGAGAGAGTCAACTTGAGTTGGTCTGATCAATTAACTTGGCGGGGAAGGGAAGATGAATGATATGGAGAGATTATCAAGGGGAGAAAAGATTATTGTATTTTGATTTGAGTAGACTCATGGCTTTACTTGGGTAGTGTACCAACTAAATAATTGCTTCATAATGCTAATAATTGATCATGTATATTATTATTATTATTTTTTTTTATAATGTACGAATAATATTTATATCCTTATAATAAATATATATTTAACGATATTTTAGTTTTTGCTTTAAGAATATTTCAAACTTTTAACAATATTTATTATTTCTTCCATCTTAAATTAAATGGTCATTTTTGATTTTTTTTTTTAAATTAAGATGGTTATTTTTTAAATTAATAATTAAGAATATGAAGATATAATTTTAAAATTATAAAAAATTAGATTTAATAGTAAATTGTATATATATATTTTTATTATAATTTTTTTTATCTATATTTTAAAAAAAATAGTTTGAAAATTATTTTAATTTGAGACCGGAGTACTTATCTTGGGGGAGGGAAAATGGTTATCCAGAGTGTATGAAATAATTTTTTTTTTTTTTAATATCATTCCACTATTTAAGTTGGTGGAGTGCAACTTTTTTTTTTGGGTACCATTCTGCTACCTTAAGTAGCGGAGTGCTAATTTTTTTTTAATTTTTTTTCTCCCATCCGTTAATTAAAGAATCGAAATAGTATAAATAATAATAAATAAAAAATTAACACTCCGTTACCTTACCTTAAGTAGCAAATTGGAAAAAAATATACCATTTCGGCTCCTTAAAAATAAACAATTAATTTTCAGTATCCAATTATACGTGAGAGAAGCTTAAGTAACTGGTACTTGATTTTAAATTTCTTTTCCATATTACCTTCATGATCCTAGATATAAGGGTGTAAGTCGAGCCGAGTTGCTCAGTGCTCGACTCGAGATCGACTCGAAAATATGATCCAAAACTCGAATTCGAAGTTGATCTAAGTCGAATCTGATCCATACTCGTTTTTCATTTAATGATACATGAGTCGAATTCGAGCATACTAGTGTTCACTCATATTAGGGTTCGAGTACTGCACTTTTTCATGAACCATACTCGATACTTGCTCGATAGATCATACTTGAATATTGATTTGATCCATACGCGAAGTTAAATATATGATATTTGTAATTTCTCTACATAAATAAAAGTGAAATTTGTATTACATTGTTTGTAATTTCTTTACATAAATAAAAGTGATTTTTTTTCATGTATAAATATTAATTTAGTAATCAATTTAGTATGTAGTGGTTCAATTTTAAGTGAAATAGTTTCATATTCGAAACTCATTTTGAAGGTTCACAAGTAACTCGCTTTGTAAATGAGTCGAGTACGTACGAGTCGAGTAAGTTCGAGTAATGATTCGAGTAGAATCTGGCGCAAAATTAAAAATCCCTTATCAAATTCAAGTTTAATTTTTTCGAGTCGAGTCAAATATGAGCATAAGAATATTCGTTGAGATTCGATTTGTTTACACATCTACTTATATATATTCCATGCACTAATGTGGGTGACCATATAAAAAATTAAGGACCAATATTTACACTTCTACTGTAAAAAAAATTCCAATCCGCTACCTTAGGTAGCGGAGTGCTAATTCCCCTTCCCCCCCCCCCCCCCCTTCTCCCATCTGTTAACTAAAGAGCCGAAATGGTTTAAAAAAAAAATAAAAAAAATCAACACTCTGCTACCTTAGATAGCGGAATGGTACCAAAAAATAATAAAAAATTTGCACTCCACCAACTTAGGTAGCGGAATGGTATTAAAAAAAATAATCATTTCATACACTCTGCTACTTTAGTTAACGGATAGGAAAAATGATTTGCCACAACAAACGTTTGCTATTAATTATCTCCCATATATATATATATATATATATATATATATATAAGAGTAATCCATAATAACCATTTGTTAAGACAACTGTTCCAACTTACACTATCAAAAATAAAAAACAATGTCATTTCTTGGGCTGTTATTCTTAGTGACGGTCTCTGCTTTTTAAAACGATGCCTTTTTTTGCTTCGGTTGCTGACGACAAGATCGTGACTGGCACTAGGAGTGGTGGCCAAAAGGTTAAATTGATAAAAAAAATTCGTTGCTATTTTTAGTAGCAGTTGGGGAAAAAAAATTTAAAATTTTTCTGGCCGCCACTGAAAATAACAGCCTGTAAAAAATTAATTTTTAAAGTGACCGTTTGATCAATATATATATATATATATATATATATATATATATATATATATATATATATATATTTTTATAATAAATATAAATTTAACTATACTTTTACTCATAATTATATTTCAATCTTTCCGTTACATTTATTACTATAATATTATTAGTGTCTTTTCTTTAATATTATTATTTGTATTTATTTATATAACAAATCATGGGATAGAATTTTCAACCTAAATCAATACTTGACCATTTTGTAAATCTTCCAAAAGACTTTTAACTAGTAGATATTTTAGTTCTAAAACACTTTTGGTAGAAGTAAACAAATAAACAATGTACGCACAAACTTCTAAATATTTTTAAAATTACAAATTTGTCCCTAAATAATTGAAGAAAAAAAATTAAATGCACGTACACATGCACTTGCGTATAAGTTTGTCTCTCCCTCCTAGTCTTGGTCACTACACCAAAGCATCAAAAGCTTGGTTAGGGAGGGGTTCAAGGACTGGTACCAACAAAAAAACAACAAATGACGCAGCCAAACACTATTTATTTTATCACGAAAATACTTTTTATTATTATTAAGAGTGTTTTATCTCACAGCACCAGGCAACACCATTTTGTAAACTAAGGGTCTGTTTGCCTCTTGCAGTATTATACAAGTGCTTTCGGATCACTTAAGTTCAGAAAGCAGTTCATACAGATAGGAACTTAGTTGATATGTATACACTACTATACATCTATACCCATACCATTGTGGCATCACCAAACGTCTTTCCACAAATAAGTGGGTAATCCTAATTCATAAAATACAAGAGAAAACTGGTTGGAATAGGACTTCCATACTCTGCTTTGTGGCGTGGCATAACAGAAGTGTTGTTGCCGTCTATTCAGTGATCAGCATTTGGATTTCATCCACCGGAGTTGGACGCTGAAACAAAAGCATGTAAGTTAAACTAGAACAACAAACATCAATGAATTTGAAGCACATAACTGGGGGAGAAATTCCTGTGAAAAATTGGACAAACAACTTACAAACAAAAACAGAACTTACACAAGTAAAATCTTTCTCAATATGGCCTACAGTTTTCATTAATGATATTAAAGGGAACATTTTTCAAAAATATAGTTTGGGCGTGGGGTGTGGGTGTGGGTGTGGGTGTGGGTGTGGGTGTGGGGTGTGTGTGGGTGGGTGTGGGTGTGGGTGTGGGTGTGTGAAACAGAGAGAGGATCACCAATAAAATCAGGGTACACTAATCAAAAACTTTGAAACGGAAGAAAGCTATCTTAGTCGGAGAAGATATAGAAAAATCCAAATCAAGGAACATGAGGAAGATTATGTATTATATCAAAAAAGCATCCTTATTTGTTGTGTCAATACGGCAATCTCCATGTGCACAAGACCAAGTTTGTACTCTAGTCCAAGTAAATTGCGTTGAAGTATCAAATCACATGTACTTACCACTGATTCTACACATCAAAACAATCAGTTTCCAACACTCACAAAAACAAATCGGATAATATCATGAAGAGGATCATACTTCATCCATGATATCACATATATCAACCCAACCAAAGGCATCAATACTACAATGAGTTCAAAAAACTCATTCATATCCCTCAATACAATAATCTCCCTACAATATGCCTCCATGTTTGTCCTAAAAACAAGAAAACTACACTGAACTCAATTTGTGTATAACATCTGATCAGTGATCACCACTGATTCATACACCAAATAAGCTACTTACAACACCGTGAAGACAAATCTGATAACATTACAGAGAGGAGCTAACTTTGTTGTACTTTTGTTGTTACCTTGATGAACCATCCTAAAGCAATAGGAACAAAGAGAGTTCAATTACAGCAAGTATGTAAAGGATGAATTAGACATGTTTATGTCCTTTTTTTACAGGCAGTTATTTGGATGAGTACTTCCAATAGCATAAGTTTTAAACGAATATAGAATCAAAACCCAATATATGATCTAATTCATACTCTTTTCCAATGTTATAAAAATCTCTACATAACACCACCAACTTTCAGTCAAAATTTCATAAATACTCGGAAGCTCCCAATTTCCAATGCACAGCCAAAATTCCCGTTTAATAAGATTTTTTTTATAGTTCTTTTTACTTGTTTAATCTCCTAAAGGTTCTTTACCTATTCTCATCTACTCCAGAAATTCCACATAACATAAACAAATTCCCTCACAGATAATTCAGTATATAAAAACGCTTAAAAGTTCACAACACATGCATATACATTATACATATTTAATGAATGAATTTTTTTTCAAGCCATTCGTCCCTCAATAACTTGTTCTTGTGTCTGCAAGTTAACGAAAGCTAATTACCCAATCTTTAAAAAGTCACTTTCAAAGTTTTAAACACCTCTCAAGCAAAGCATATACAGATAAACTAAACAAGTCCCTCTTTCTCCTATCCAAAAAGGGTCTCATTTTCTCCCTTCAGTTTGCAACTACTACAATAATGCGGCATTATGTCAAAGCATACTAATAATCCAACATAAACAATTAAAGATAGGATCAATAAAGAATCAAATACTAGTCAAAATTAACAAACGAACACATGACACATCCATAATAAAAAATTCCTGATTTATTAGTCCAAAAGATTTCTAACTTCAAACCACAGCAGCCAGTAATTCCACCTAATGCCAAAGCATAACAATAATCTCACATAAAAATGATGTAATATCCAAAACACTCAAGCTTTACACACAAAATCAATGAAAATATTAGTAAAAATATAAATTAAAAAAAAAAAGAAAGATAGCTTATACCTCAAGAGCCCTTTTCCAAGACTGATCAAACGAACCAGTGACCTTATCACCGCAAGAATGAACCGTCTGAAACTGACCTACATCAAGCTTCCGGTTAATAATCCCAACCTGGAAATATATATTATCTGACGGTGGCAAATCAACCTTGATTTCATCAACATGCAGCCATAAAAACAATTTCTTAACCTGAATACCATCCAAATCACTAATCGACCCATATTTCAACTTCCCAGTGATCTTCTTCTCATAATAAACTACATAATCGAAGTGAATATAACAGGTCTTTTCAAGCTCAACCACAAAAATCCCATCATCGGAGAGTGAATAAGACTTCACGTTCGCCGGCAAGAGGCCGGCCGGGAGGCCGAATTTAGGGAGGATTTGGTAAACTGTTTGAGGGTCATCATCGGAAAGAGAAATCGATGAGACTGTGAAGGTTAGGAGAGAGAAAAACAGGAAACCCAGACGGGATTTTGGATTAGGAGCCATGATCCGTTGATTTTTTTGAATTCTCTGATGATTGTTCTACAGAGAGTTTTGCTGGGTTTTGGAAGACGGAGAAAATGGAAAACGGGAAAATAGAGGTGGGATTTTGTCTTTTTTGTGACAAATTTTGGTTAGCTAGAATTGAATATTATAGAATGCGAAAAATGATTGGAATTTTCTGGTGGATTTATAAAATTTGGGATCTAATTTTTATTAAGTTGGGGACAAAACAACGTTAAGGAAAGGGGTGGTTCACCTAATACGTACACCTTTGGTATTTTTTGAACGTAAAGCATAAGTTTCTTAAAAATTTAGACAATTAAAGTAAAAATAAGATTATAAAATAAGTAATTTAAATATATTAATAAAAAATTGAAATTTTAATGGATCTTATGCAAGTATAATTTTAAGAATAAATTAATTTTTATGCTTATTTTATATTGAGTCGTGTAGTTTTTATTATTTATGTGACATGTTTTTTAGGATGATTTTTTCATTTATAATATTTGTGAATACATAAAAGTAAAAAATTATTTTCTCCGTTCTTTTTTATTTGTTTTTTTAGAGAATGAATTTTTTTTTTTTTTTGATATGTTGTTTGTAAATTTTAAAAAAAATATTATTTAGTTTACCGTATTATTCTTATATCATATATTAATTTGCTAATTTTCATATTTTTTAATAAATTTTAAAAGATAATATTGAGTTTTTATATTTATTTTAATTAAACAGATAAAATTTTAATTTTATTTTTTAATATTTATATTTTCTTTTAAAATATTAGTTAAAAAGAACGGAGGAGTATCTCTTTTATAAGTTGGGAACGTAAAGTTGAGATTTTGTGTATTATTTTGTTTTGTGTCGTATATAAAGAGTAATATAAAATTCTTTACGCACGCCAAAATGTTGAATGTTACATATCGGTCACCATTTTAGGATCAACTTTTTATGGGCTGTTTGGAGTTCACAACCTCGGTAACAAATTATTGTGTTCAAGTGTTTTTAAAATTTACGTCGTTGGTATATTTTATCGTCGTAATCCTATAATAAATATAATTATAATAACGATACATATTATCATTATAGATATTAAAAATCGTTGTCATAGATCTCCATACAGATAAACGAAAAAATTTAGTAACAGAGAATCTCATGTCGACTCTTTGATGTATCTCAACATAGACGGACTGATAATAAAATTATAATATAATAGTAATAGGTTATATATATATAGTTAATTCTTAGTATTTGTGTAATAATTGTAATATTATTATATTATGTTCAAAATTATGTTCGGTTCATTAAATTATATAATTGTATGTAATAAAATAAATTATAAGTCAAAATATTAAATTAATTATAATTATTATTGTTTTGTTTTTTATGACTATTACTCCGTAATGGGTCAATATATCAATTAGAGGATGCAGTGAAAAACTTAAAAATTGATGTAGTTATATTACGTCCATAATGGACTAATAAATATTAATTGGTGAATCAAACATAATAAATATTATATTAATATAATAATTTATTACATTAAAGAACTATTACGTTGATTTAACGTAAATCAAATATCACCTTAATATTTTGATTGGCGATCAATTAATATTTCCACTCCCCCCCCATCAAATATTAGTGTTTTATTTTTGTCCCACAAAATGAGCAATAAATAATCTTTCGGACAAAACTATAATTATTTTAAGGATTTAGACTTAGATATTTGGAGAGGGACTGCTCACTAACTTAGTCGGTGCTATTAAGTGCTTGAAACAACTATATCTGTAATGACATGTTGTTGATAGGAACTTTAGGAAATCACAAGTGAAAGTTGGAGCTTCACATTAAAAAAGAATAATAAAAGTGAAGTATTAATAAACATAGTGAGATCGCCATTTTAAGGACTCAACGCTACTTTTTTTCTCTTACTTTAAAACAAAATAATGTTCAAAATAGACTAAGGTTATGGGTTGGAAGGAGTGTGAGTTATTTGCAAATACAATTGGGAGGAAAGGAGTATATAGTCTTTATGAATATTTCCAAATAAAACACAATAAGGGACCATAAAATACTGTACAATTCTTACATAAACTAAGAACAACTTTTATATACATTAAAAAGATAAAAGTAGAGAAATGACAATTAAAAAATTTTAATTGTACCAAAATGATTTTTTCCCTTTTCCTAAAAGTAATGAACTTTACTTGAGTAAAGAGCAAAGAGCTATTTGTTTACTTATGAAGGAATTTGAATTAGACTGAACATGGCTGAATAAGTCATTTAGATAATTTATTTCATAATTTTTAAATTTTGAATTTGTCTGAATAATTCATCTAAAAAATTATTGCCGAGTCGGTAAAAAGTAGTGATAAATGATATTTTACTTATATACCTTCACTGACAATTAAATTTTTTATTAAATATCTATTTTATTTTAATATTGTAAATAAATTTTGTTATGTACAATTTTTTTTTAATAAATTGGTTAATAACCAATTCAATGAATATTGTAGTAGCATTTTGTTTTGATTATTTTATGAACTGATAGAATGTTATTAATATTTTTAGTGTTTTATTTCTAAAATTATATTACTAATAATATACTCCATAAAAAATTGTTCAAAAGTTTATATTTAATTTTTCTTAGATAACATTAATTATATATAATTACATAATAAATTTGATCACAACAACCTAGAAGGTTAAAATAGAAAAATATACGTATTCAAATATTTTAGACAAATAGTTATCAAACAAATCATTTTATTTCATATTCAGAGCTTATATTTCATTCAAGTGAATGATTCTCTTATATTTAGAATTTTTCATTTATTTTTATCAAACAACGTCTAAAATAGGTTTTATACAATATTTTAAATTTGAATTGCATAGCAAATTTATTTTTATACCTGATTAGGGATGCACAAAAGGCCTACGGCCCACATGCCGGCCTGGCCTGGCCTGAGCCCGGCCTGGTCAAAGCCTGGACCGGGCCGGTCCGGCCTACAGTCTTTGAACAGGCTGCTATTTTGACGTAAAAGCCCGGCCTGGCCCGGCCTACGAAAAAGCCCGGCCTGGCCCACGAAAAAGCCCGGCCTACGAAAAAGCCCAGCCTGGCCCACGAAGACCGGCCTGGCCCGGCCTACAAAAAAGCCCGACCTGGCCTACGCAGAGGACCGGCCCTGCCCAGCCTAGCTAATTCATTTTAACTATAGACTATAACTTGATATATATAAGCAGCAAAAAGACGGATGAAGGGAAGAAATAGTTCATTGTAGGGAGATAATAAACTTTGAAAAACTTTGTTTGGCTTTTGTAATGACCACGAATTTCATTATACATTGTAATTATAATTAATATATAATTAGCAATGAATTTAAAATTTTTGTACTAATAAAATGTGCATTAGATAATAAAATAGATGTACTTGTTCGTGCATATATTTAATTAAAGAATTAAAGCAAGGGTATAATTAATTAAAGCAAATCTAATTGGATTATATTTTTAATCCAAATGAGTTGTTAAACTAGGTCCAAGATATTAACCTAGTAGCCCATGTAATTAATTTAATTACTAGCCCATATAATTAATTAAACAAGCCCAATGCTTATTTTAATTAAAGTTAGCATAGTTATTTAAATGCTAGCCCAAAGTGTTAATTAAATTGAGCCCAAACCAATTCAATGGATGAGCCCAATATATTAATTTCCTAAGTCCAACATGGAGCCCAATAGGAAGTCAAAATTGGTCAACAATTGAACCCATGTATAGATATATTTGTATATGCATAAATACACATTAAAAGCTAGAAAAATAAAGGAAAAATGGCATGGAAAATACCATTTTGCTGATTTTTTTTGGTCCCACTTGATGTTGCTTGATTTGCTAGATTGCTTCTCTTTTACACTAGATCAAAGTTGGCCAACAACTCTAGTCAATCAACTAGTCAATCACCATGTCAATCCATCAAATAGTAAGCTTGATTAGCCTTTAATTTGACCAACATAGATGAATTAGTGAGTTAATGGTGTGTTAGTAGATGGCTATAAAAGAAACCCCCCACACTTGTTTTAGGTTGGTTAGTTAATTGCTAGAGAATTTCCTAGAGAGCAAAGTGTGAGCATTTGAGAGGGTTAGAAAATTTGAGAGCAAAATACTAAGAGAAGAGAAGGAGTCTTGATTCATGCCATCTTCCTTCACAACTTATTTTGGAAGAAAAAGAAAGATAGCCATTAAAACAAGGTAATGATTATTTTAAATGTAGTTTATTTTTAAATTAAATAAATCATCATGTTAGTATAAACATGTTAATATAGTTATTAATGTGTAGTTGTAATATTTATGCCATGCTTAAGTTTAATAGGTTTGGTTTGTATTTTGGTATCATTTGTGTGCTAAAATATGTGTTTAGTAGTGTATAATCAAGTCTTGAAATTTATTGCCAAAAATATTTTTATAAAACTTAGGTTTGATGTTCTAATATTATAGAACATTAAATCATGAGAAAAACAAAGTTTGAATCACTCAAAATGGAGTTATACACAAAAAGTTATGATTTATGGTAGTTTATGTGATGTAGAAATTTTTATAAAAAAATAATGATATTAAATCATGAAAAATTATTTTTTCATGTTATAAATTAAAATAAGGTGATTGGTAATTTTTTTGGATTTTTATTGAAGAGTTAAAGCTTACTTGATGGTATATTTTTAATTAAAATGTGTGTGCCGGAACACTGTTCACATTCTGCGAAGAAGAAAAAAAATTAAGGGTTTCCGCGCAATGCGCGCGCAGCCACTGTTCACCGAAAACACGGAGCCAAACGACGTCGTTTGGTGTCCGTAAAAAGTTACTCCGCGCGTACGCGCGGAAGCCGTATCCGGCATTCCAAAAACGGCGTCGTTTTTGGCCCGTTAAATCTGTAACCCGCGCCATGCGCGGTAGGAAAATTTCGGTGAAATTACCAGAATGCCCCTCCGTGTTTTTCTTGGCAGAATTACCATTCTGCCCTCGGTTCAGATTTCGACTTATTTACGGAAATGCCATTCGGGTTAAATTTAATTAAATTAAATATTTAAAAACTAAATTAAAATTATAACAAAAATAATTATAATACAAAAATAATATTGGGGAGGATATTTTTCATTAAGTTTAATATTTAAATATTTTAAATATTAATCTAGTTAGCTAAACCATGATTAAGTTAAATAAATTTATTATTTGTTTATTATTTTAAATGTTAATAATAAATAAAGATGATAAATTAGCATTTATTATTTAATGCCCATTAAATAATACTTAAAGAGAGATAAAATTTATAAATTTATTATTTATTATTTAAATATTATTAAATAATAAATAAGGATAATTAGGTAATTAATTATTATTTAATTAGCATTAAATAACGATTAATGGAAATTAAGTTATTAGAGTAATAATTTATTATTTAATTTAAATAATAAATAAGAATGATTTGATTATTATTTAACCTTAAATAATAATTAAAATTAATTAAATAATTAATTATTATTTAATTGACATTAAATAATAATTAAAGAGGATTAAGATTAGTAAACTATTATTTAATTTCCTTAATTAAATAATAAGTAAGGTTAATTACTTGGTTAATTATTGATTGATTAACATTAAATTAAAGAAGGTTAAAACTAAGTTAATAATTATTTATTATTTAATTATAATTAAATAATAAGTAGGTACAATTAGTTATTAATTATTTTATATAATAACTAGAGTTAATTAATTAATTTCTATTTAATCAATATTAAATAGTAATTAAAAAGAGATTGAGTTAATAAAATAAATTAAATTTAATTAAACAATTATAATAAGTTGTTTAAAGGTTTAATAAGTGTCCAACACTTAAGAAAAATATTTTCTAACTTATTAAATTATTAACCTAATATGATTAAGGGTTTATAAGGTTAATAATATTGTTTTGACTAATGGAAATTATGTGTTAGTACTTATGTGTGGTAAATAAGTTCATTATCAAGCGTATAGTTATGCAAATACGCTGTGCTAATTATTAGACCGACTTTATTAATGTTAGGTCTTTCAAAGCAAGTAGTTAAAGCTAGACATTTATTGTAGCTGTGCAGACAGGCAAGTTTTCTACCCTTAAACTTGTATTTATTGTTGCAGATATTTTTCAACCGTATTTACATTTCAATTATTGTTGAGCAAGTATTCTACACCCGTAGTTACTTGACAGACCTTTGAGTGAATTAATTATCAAAAATTACTTCACATCATTATTGATTATTGTATTCGCACATAGTGCTTTTGCAAACTGTCTAAGAACGTCTAAGCTAATTGTTTCGGCTAGACAAATGCATGTTAAATTCATTTAATTGAATATTATAAAAGCTTATCCAAACCATTGGTTGGTGCGGATTCTTACAGTACGACTGAGATAGAACAACCCTAGTTAAAGGGGATTTTTATTTGTCGGAGACCCGACAGCGCGCAAGAAAACTAAATGTGATGCATATACATAGGACATGAGAGGACTGATCCCCTCAAGTGTCCCGTTATTTTAACAAGGAGTCAGACATTGTATGTCTGTTCTACCTTAGTAGCAGTTCATGGTCATTAAAGACCACTCAGCAGTAAAGAGTCAATTCCTTCTTTTATTGAACATTGATTCTTGTTATCTTTCGCAATTGCTATTGTTGAAACCTTGAAGTTATTTCCCTTCATCATGATATATCGTATGATTGCTGTTTATAAACTTGCTGAGCCATTTAGTTGCTCATTCTTGCTATATCATGACTATATTTCAGCCAATCCCGAAAGCTCTAAATCGAACAAAGGCAAGGGGAAAGCGAATGTTTAGTTGTAGTAATTACATGCTAGTTTAAATTGCGGTTATATAATTACTGTTGTAAATCTTTTGTATTTCCCTTAAGATATGTAATGTTACAATTTAAGGTTAATAGACCTTGGGAAGTGTAGCCTTTATATAAGGAACCTTTTGTATTATTCCGCGTAGTTTGAATACAATATATGTATTTCATTGTTGTTAAGTATTGTACAGTGAGAACCAAACCCGAGGCTAAAGAACCCGGATTTGGGGTCGTCACAGGTTGGTATCAAAGCTGTAGGTTAGAAACTCTAGGATTGCGAAACCTAGGTTATAACCTTAGTACTAAACTCTTATCGAGTGCGTTAGGAGATGAATCGGGGAGATTCATCATGTTGTGTATTTTTGGAGTTGGATTGAGAAAATCCATCGAGCCGAGATGTACATGATAAAATATCATTTCATTTCATCAATGAATATATTTTATTGCGGTACTAACATGTGTTATTTATGTTATTGTAGGATGACGGAGATAGGCCAGTCGAGCACTGCTGTAGAGGAGGTGATTTTTACTGATATCCACATGGATACAGTACAGCCACAGGTGGCTGCACCGATCGAGGAGCCAGAGTCAGATCCCGAGGAGGGAGATAGAGAGAACGCTGTCTGGGGCGGAGTTATGGGGCAGTACAGTGAGGAGGAGGCTGATACTGATGATGATGAGGATGAGGAGCCAGCTGAGTATATTGATGGCATGGGCACTGTCGCCAGTGACATCATTGATACTCTCACTACGGCTAATGAGGAGCTAGAGGAGAGGGTTCAGCACCTTGAGGAGCAGAACCAGATCCACCAGCAGACAGAGGATCAGTACCGAGATACAGCTTATATGTTCTCTGGCGAGAACATAGAGCTGAAGGCGAGGATGGCCGAGATGGAGGTCAGGTTGATAGCCGCTGAGCTGAAGATTCAGCAGACAGAGGCAGAGAGGGAGGCCATGAGGGGCCAGATGCAGCAGGCAGTTGAGGATAGACTAGATATGGAGATTCAGCGTGATGCAGCTCACGGGCAGATGATGGAGCTGGAGGAGGAGGTTAGGGAGAAGAAGGTGAGGATAGATAGACTTAGTTACGTCTATCACTCATCAGTTGGTAGGATCCAGAGTAGGGTGCACTATTACCCTGCCGAGGAAGGCCAGACCTTGCACACCATCAGTAGGGGTGTGGTCAGGGCTATTGGAGATGAGGAGTACGACGATGCGGTTCGTCGAGGGATGCGCCGTTAGTTGTATTTTCTTTATTTATGATGTATGTACATAGATGCAGTAGAAACCCAACTTTTGTTTTGATAGAGGGTTAGTATGTTGTAAATCCCAACTCTATGAAGTTGTGGGATATGTTAGATCCCGTCTTTTGTTTTAACTATCGGGGTTAGCAGCATTTATAGCAGTATGCATATGATGTAAAAGTGCTACGCACTGTGTTTTAGCATATGAATATAAATGCATTTTCGTTTATGTTTATATGTGTCAAGATGATTATTTGTGCTTTAGTTTAAAATACTTAAGCTACAAAACGAAAGTAAAAAGATTGAAACAACTTTAATTAATTAAATTTTCTTTATACAGAAAATGCCGCCACAGAGAAGAAATCAACGACTACCCCCACCACCAGTCGAAGAGTCAGTCAATGCCGGAGGGGTACCACCCAACCCTGTCCAAGAGTTCGTAGAAATGCTAATGGGAGCATTTCGCGGACGCAACGCAGAGGCTACTGGAGCAACAAACCCTGCCGCTCCACTAGCAACCTTTAAAGACTTCAAACTGATAGGACCACCCGAGTTCAAAGGGACCACAGATCCTATAGAAGCACAAACCTGGATAGAGGAGATGGAAAAAGTCTTCGAGGTTGCACGAGTTAGGGAGGAGCAAATGACCTCATTTGCTACCTTCATGATGAAAGGAGAGGCCAGCCACTGGTGGAAGGCCAATAAGAGTAGAGCAGGGGAGGGAACGAT
Source organism: Hedera helix (assembly GCA_947179155.2). Lineage (NCBI taxonomy): Eukaryota > Viridiplantae > Streptophyta > Magnoliopsida > Apiales > Araliaceae > Hedera > Hedera helix. The sequence continues at coordinate 1,417,051 of OX359279.1, forward strand.
CGCATGGGCGCGATTCAAAGAGGTATTCTTGGAAAACTACTTTCCAGAGAGTACAAAGGCTAGGATGGAAATTAAATTCCTAGAGCTTAAGCAGGGTAACATGTCGGTATCCGAATATGCCGCCAAGTTCAATGAATTGGCAAGATTTGCTACACATCAGGTGGACACGGAGGCAAGACGCGCCAGACGATTCGAACAGGGGCTGAAACCATGGGTTTACAGTCGGGTAGCTGTTCTCCAGATCACAAATTTTGCAACACTGTTGGAGAAAGCTATCATAGCTGAGGGTGGAAATGAAGCTTTGAATAAGCACAATCAAGAACGGAACAAGAAGAGAAGCGATGGGGGAAACAGAGAGGGTAGCAGCGGGGGTAGCAACTCGAACAAACGCAAGTGGAATAACAACAGCAGTTCGGGGACACCCCAGGGCAGTGAGTCAAAGAAAGCAAGCAAATGCAGTCAATGCGGGAAGAATCACTCAGGGGAGTGCATGAAGGGAAGGAATGTTTGTTACAACTGTGGGCAAGAGGGGCACATCGCTCCTAATTGTCCCACACCAAAAAGGAAAGGAGGTTGTTTCGCCTGCGGGGCCATGGACCATCAATTTAAAGATTGTCCGAAGAAGAAGAACACCGGAGGGAGTTCGGGCTATAGGGGAAGCAACAGCAACAACAACAACAACGCCAAACTGACCATTGGAGGGCCGGTGCCACAGAACAAACCAACGGCACGGACTTTCAACATGACGGTGCAGGACGCCGTCGAATCAAAAGACGTGGTGTCAGGTATTATTCCGATCAATGATATAAATGCTTATGTATTATTTGATTCGGGCGCTACCTGTTCATTTGTGTCTGATGAATTCGCTAAGCGGTTAGAATTGCCTAGACAAAAACTAGAGAACCCAATGAACATAGAAGTTGCAAATAAAGAAGTGATTCCTGTAGAGTATGTACATAGAGACTGTTGTGCTGAAATCAGGGGTCAGAAGTTGAGTGTAGATTTAATTCCAATACGCTTGGGGGAGTTTGACGTTATACTTGGAATGGATTGGTTGTTTAACCATGGAGCTTTAATTGATTGTCAAAAGAAGTGCATACACCTTAAGACACCAAATAAGTCTAAGGTCATATTTTATGGCAGCAAATCGTCAAGACAGTCATCTTGTCTGACGATGATGCAAGCCAAGAAATTATTAAAGAAAGGTTGTGTAGGGTATTTGGCTCATGTGGTTGATACACAAGTGGTGAGTCCCGAGATGGAGCAAATACCCGTAGTTAGGGAGTTTATGGATGTTTTTCCAGATGTATTGCCAGGCTTACCGCCGGACAGAGAAATAGAATTTGCGATTGATTTAGTACCGGGGACAGCGCCGATATCAAAGGCACCATATAGAATGGCTCCGGTAGAAATGAAAGAGTTGATGGTGCAATTACAGGAGTTGTTGGATAATAAGTACATCCAGCCAAGTGTTTCTCCATGGGGAGCACCGGTGCTGTTTGTAAAGAAGAAGGATGGATCGATGAGATTATGTATGGATTACAGAGAGCTGAATAAGGTGACAATTAAGAACAAGTACCCGTTGCCACGAATTGACGATCTTTTCGATCAATTGAAAGGGGCGAAGTACTTTTCAAAGATTGACTTGAGGACTGGTTATCATCAGTTGAAAGTCAGGAAGGAGGATGTACCCAAGACGGCATTCAGAACTCGATATGGGCATTATGAGTTTCTGGTGATGTCGTTTGGACTGACGAATGCGCCAGCCGCATTTATGGACATGATGAACAGAATATTCAAGCAGTACTTGGATAAATTTGTTGTTGTGTTCATTGACGATATTCTGGTGTATTCTAAAACGGAGGAGGAGCATGCTGAACACCTAAGATTGGTGTTGGAGATTTTACGGAAGGAGCAGTTGTATGCTAAATTTTCGAAGTGTGAATTCTGGTTGGAGAGAGTTCAATTTTTAGGTCATGTCATTGACAAGGAAGGAGTTTCAGTAGATCCAGCAAAGGTGGAAGCAGTGATGAATTGGGAGCAACCCAGGACGCCGACGGAGGTAAGAAGTTTCTTGGGGTTAGCGGGTTACTATCGGAGATTTATTCAAGATTTTTCAAAGATAGCAACACCGCTGACCAATCTAACGAGGAAGACGGTGAAATACGTATGGACGGAGAAGTGTGAGGAGAGTTTTCAGGAGCTAAAGAAGAGACTTAGTGAAGCACCTGTATTGACTTTACCGGACGATACGGGAGGTTTTACGGTCTACAGTGATGCATCGCACAAGGGACTTGGCTGTGTGCTTATGCAAAACGGCAAGGTCGTTGCGTATGCGTCCAGACAGTTGAAGGATTACGAGAAGGGATACCCTACCCACGACTTGGAGCTGGCTGCGGTAGTGTTTGCCCTTAAAATCTGGAGACATTATTTATATGGAGAGAAATGTGAGATATTCACGGACCACAAGAGTCTGAAGTATATCTTCACACAGAAGGAGTTAAATATGAGGCAACGAAGATGGTTAGAATTGATCAAGGACTATGATTGTGAAATTCTATATCATCCCGGCAAGGCCAACGTAGTAGCAGATGCTCTAAGCAGAAAGAGCAGGGAGAAATTGTTCATCTTGACAGATCAGGAACAATTGGTTCAAGAGATGGCTCGAATGGAGTTGGAGGTAAGAAATCCAAATGAGTCAATGGAAGTGGAAGCAAGCCCAACCTTACTAGATAGGGTGAAAGAGGCTCAAGACAAAGATGAAGAATGTGTCAGAATCAGGATGAGAATGACCGAAGGGGAAGAGGTCAAATTCAAGGAGGATAGCATGGGATTGCTAAGGTTTGAAAATCGTGTTTGGGTGCCGCTAGTGCCTGAACTACGAGAAGAGATTTTGCAAGAGGCCCACAGTACGAGATACTCGATACATCCGGGGAGTACGAAAATGTATCAAGATCTGCGTCAGCATTTTTGGTGGCCGAATTTAAAAAGGGAGGTCGCAGAATGTGTCAGCCGATGCCTAACTTGTCAAAGGGTAAAGGCCGAACATCAGAGACCAAGTGGATTACTACAGCCGTTAGAGATTCCTGAGTGGAAATGGGAGCATATCACAATGGATTTTGTGGTAGGACTTCCAGCAACACAGAAGGGATTTGACGCAATATGGGTGATTGTGGATCGACTAACAAAGTCAGCGCACTTTTTGCCGATCAAGATTAAGTTCAGTTTGGACCAGTTGGCTAAACTGTACATCAAGGAGATAGTTTCAAGACATGGGGTGCCGGTATCGATTGTGTCAGACAGAGATCCGCGCTTCACGTCAAAATTTTGGAGGAGTCTTCAAGAGAGATTGGGGACACAGTTGAGAATGAGTACAGCATATCATCCGCAGACCGATGGGCAAAGTGAAAGAACAATACAGACTTTGGAAGATATGCTCAGGGCCTGTGTGATGGATTTCAAGGGCAGTTGGGAGAACCATCTACCATTAGTTGAGTTTGCATACAACAACAGTTATCATGCAAGCATAGGCATGCCGCCTTACGAAGCATTGTACGGAAGGAAGTGCAGAACACCTCTATGTTGGGACGAGGTAGGAGAACGCCGACTGTTGGGACCGGAATTGGTCCAACAGACGGTAGAGATTATCAAGGTAATAAGAGCTCGGCTAGTAGCAGCTCAGGACCGTCAGAAGAAATACGCCGATTTACATCGACAAAAGCGAGACTTCGAAGTTGGGAGTTTTGTGTTCATGAAGGTATCTCCCTGGAAGGGGAAGATCCGATTTGGAAAGAAGGGAAAGCTGAGTCCGAGGTTCATAGGACCGTTCGAGATATTAAAGAGAGTGGGTGAAGTGGCGTACGAGGTAGCTTTACCTCCTGAACTGGAGCATATTCACAATGTGTTTCACGTATCAGTGTTGCGACCATACAAGCCAGACCACAAACATGTGATATCCTATGAGCCAATACAAGTCGAGAAAGACTTATCGTACGAGGAAATTCCTGTCCAGATACTAGATAGGAAAGAGCAGAAATTACGGAATAAGATTATACATTCTGTCAAAGTCCTATGGAGGAACCACAACGCTGAGGAAGCTACGTGGGAGCTTGAAGAAAAGATGAGGGCTAACTATCCGAATCTTTTTGAGTAGTTTAAATTGTAATTCCGGGGACGGAATTCTTATAAGGGAGGGAGAATGTAATGACCACGAATTTCATTATACATTGTAATTATAATTAATATATAATTAGCAATGAATTTAAAATTTTTGTACTAATAAAATGTGCATTAGATAATAAAATAGATGTACTTGTTCGTGCATATATTTAATTAAAGAATTAAAGCAAGGGTATAATTAATTAAAGCAAATCTAATTGGATTATATTTTTAATCCAAATGAGTTGTTAAACTAGGTCCAAGATATTAACCTAGTAGCCCATGTAATTAATTTAATTACTAGCCCATATAATTAATTAAACAAGCCCAATGCTTATTTTAATTAAAGTTAGCATAGTTATTTAAATGCTAGCCCAAAGTGTTAATTAAATTGAGCCCAAACCAATTCAATGGATGAGCCCAATATATTAATTTCCTAAGTCCAACATGGAGCCCAATAGGAAGTCAAAATTGGTCAACAATTGAACCCATGTATAGATATATTTGTATATGCATAAATACACATTAAAAGCTAGAAAAATAAAGGAAAAATGGCATGGAAAATACCATTTTGCTGATTTTTTTTGGTCCCACTTGATGTTGCTTGATTTGCTAGATTGCTTCTCTTTTACACTAGATCAAAGTTGGCCAACAACTCTAGTCAATCAACTAGTCAATCACCATGTCAATCCATCAAATAGTAAGCTTGATTAGCCTTTAATTTGACCAACATAGATGAATTAGTGAGTTAATGGTGTGTTAGTAGATGGCTATAAAAGAAACCCCCCACACTTGTTTTAGGTTGGTTAGTTAATTGCTAGAGAATTTCCTAGAGAGCAAAGTGTGAGCATTTGAGAGGGTTAGAAAATTTGAGAGCAAAATACTAAGAGAAGAGAAGGAGTCTTGATTCATGCCATCTTCCTTCACAACTTATTTTGGAAGAAAAAGAAAGATAGCCATTAAAACAAGGTAATGATTATTTTAAATGTAGTTTATTTTTAAATTAAATAAATCATCATGTTAGTATAAACATGTTAATATAGTTATTAATGTGTAGTTATAATATTTATGTCATGCTTAAGTTTAATAGGTTTGGTTTGTATTTTGGTATCATTTGTGTGCTAAAATATGTGTTTAGTAGTGTATAATCAAGTCTTGAAATTTATTGCCAAAAATATTTTTATAAAACTTAGGTTTGATGTTCTAATATTATAGAACATTAAATCATGAGAAAAACAAAGTTTGAATCACTCAAAATGGAGTTATACACAAAAAGTTATGATTTATGGTAGTTTATGTGATGTAGAAATTTTTATAAAAAAATAATGATATTAAATCATGAAAAATTATTTTTTCATGTTATAAATTAAAATAAGGTGATTGGTAATTTTTTTGGATTTTTATTGAAGAGTTAAAGCTTACTTGATGGTATATTTTTAATTAAAATGTGTGTGCCGGAACACTGTTCACATTCTGCGAAGAAGAAAAAAAATTAAGGGTTTCCGCGCAATGCGCGCGCAGCCACTGTTCACCGAAAACACGGAGCCAAACGACGTCGTTTGGTGTCCGTAAAAAGTTACTCCGCGCGTACGCGCGGAAGCCGTATCCGGCATTCCAAAAACGGCGTCGTTTTTGGCCCGTTAAATCTGTAACCCGCGCCATGCGCGGTAGGAAAATTCCGGTGAAATTACCAGAATGCCCCTCCGTGTTTTTCTTGGCAGAATTACCATTCTGCCCTCGGTTCAGATTTCGACTTATTTACGGAAATGCCATTCGGGTTAAATTTAATTAAATTAAATATTTAAAAACTAAATTAAAATTATAACAAAAATAATTATAATACAAAAATAATATTGGGGAGGATATTTTTCATTAAGTTTAATATTTAAATATTTTAAATATTAATCTAGTTAGCTAAACCATGATTAAGTTAAATAAATTTATTATTTGTTTATTATTTTAAATGTTAATAATAAATAAAGATGATAAATTAGCATTTATTATTTAATGCCCATTAAATAATACTTAAAGAGAGATAAAATTTATAAATTTATTATTTATTATTTAAATATTATTAAATAATAAATAAGGATAATTAGGTAATTAATTATTATTTAATTAGCATTAAATAACGATTAATGGAAATTAAGTTATTAGAGTAATAATTTATTATTTAATTTAAATAATAAATAAGAATGATTTGATTATTATTTAACCTTAAATAATAATTAAAATTAATTAAATAATTAATTATTATTTAATTGACATTAAATAATAATTAAAGAGGATTAAGATTAGTAAACTATTATTTAATTTCCTTAATTAAATAATAAGTAAGGTTAATTACTTGGTTAATTATTGGTTGATTAACATTAAATTAAAGAAGGTTAAAACTAAGTTAATAATTATTTATTATTTAATTATAATTAAATAATAAGTAGGTACAATTAGTTATTAATTATTTTATATAATAACTAGAGTTAATTAATTAATTTCTATTTAATCAATATTAAATAGTAATTAAAAAGAGATTGAGTTAATAAAATAAATTAAATTTAATTAAACAATTATAATAAGTTGTTTAAAGGTTTAATAAGTGTCCAACACTTAAGAAAAATATTTTCTAACTTATTAAATTATTAACCTAATATGATTAAGGGTTTATAAGGTTAATAATATTGTTTTGACTAATGGAAATTATGTGTTAGTACTTATGTGTGGTAAATAAGTTCATTATCAAGCGTATAGTTATGCAAATACGCCGTGCTAATTATTAGACCGACTTTATTAATGTTAGGTCTTTCAAAGCAAGTAGTTAAAGCTAGACATTTATTGTAGCTGTGCAGACAGGCAAGTTTTCTACCCTTAAACTTGTATTTATTGTTGCAGATATTTTTCAACCGTATTTACATTTCAATTATTGTTGAGCAAGTATTCTACACCCGTAGTTACTTGACAGACCTTTGAGTGAATTAATTATCAAAAATTACTTCACATCATTATTGATTATTGTATTCGCACATAGTGCTTTTGCAAACTGTCTAAGAACGTCTAAGCTAATTGTTTCGGCTAGACAAATGCATGTTAAATTCATTTAATTGAATATTATAAAAGCTTATCCAAACCATTGGTTGGTGCGGATTCTTACAGTACGACTGAGATAGAACAACCCTAGTTAAAGGGGATTTTTATTTGTCGGAGACCCGACAGCGCGCAAGAAAACTAAATGTGATGCATATACATAGGACATGAGAGGACTGATCCCCTCAAGTGTCCCGTTATTTTAACAAGGAGTCAGACATTGTATGTCTGTTCTACCTTAGTAGCAGTTCATGGTCATTAAAGACCACTCAGCAGTAAAGAGTCAATTCCTTCTTTTATTGAACATTGATTCTTGTTATCTTTCGCAATTGCTATTGTTGAAACCTTGAAGTTATTTCCCTTCATCATGATATATCGTATGATTGCTGTTTATAAACTTGCTGAGCCATTTAGTTGCTCATTCTTGCTATATCATGACTATATTTCAGCCAATCCCGAAAGCTCTAAATCGAACAAAGGCAAGGGGAAAGCGAATGTTTAGTTGTAGTAATTACATGCTAGTTTAAATTGCGGTTATGTAATTACTGTTGTAAATCTTTTGTATTTCCCTTAAGATATGTAATGTTACAATTTAAGGTTAATAGACCTTGGGAAGTGTAGCCTTTATATAAGGAACCTTTTGTATTATTCCGCGTAGTTTGAATACAATATATGTATTTCATTGTTGTTAAGTATTGTACAGTGAGAACCAAACCCGAGGCTAAAGAACCCGGATTTGGGGTCGTCACAGCTTTTCTGTTCATTGTACTAATCACAATTGGTTGACAAATCCGGTTAATGTTGTACAACTTTTTCAGTTTCAAAATAGAATTAATTAATTTAGGTATTCTAAAATTAATTTTAAAATATATTTAAATTTAAATTGATTCAATATAATTATAAATTATCTAAAAATATACTACTCAAATATTCAAGATTAATTTTTTTAAAAAGTTAGATAAATAAATTTATCAATAATTTTCTTTATCTGGCAAGGTATTGGATGAAAAGAGAAGTAGACTTAGCTTAGAATCGTTGGAGATATGCATTTATTATAGAGATTATTTTTCCGCACAAAGAATAGTACAAGATGTAATAGACGATCAAGATAGCTCAGAAGATCTCGAAGTTAGAGTAAAAACTGACGAAATTGTACATCCATGAATATTGAAGATATATATTTTTTCTTAAGACTGAAGATATGTTTCTTGAAGATATAACGAAGAGATAAATTTTGAAGATAGGAAGATACATTTTTTGAAGATTTGAATTTTGAAGACATTTTAAAAATATTTTGAAGCAAAATATTTGTAACCGACTCATTATTTATTATTGATTAATTACTCATTTTTAATTTTTTGTCAATACATTTAATTAATATAGTAGTTAGTTTATTTAATATTTATATTTCACATTAAAAATTAGTTGATTACATTTTTAGGCTTGGCCTGACCCGGCCCGGCCCAAGGACTAGCCTGGCCTACCCTGGGCCGGCCCAAGGCCTGGCCTGACCTAAAGCCTGACCCGGCCCGGCCTACAGGCCTCAAAAGGCCAGGCTTCGATCGAGAAGCCCGGCCCGGCCCGGCCTGCAGGCCCAAAAGTCAAAGCCCGGCCTGGCCTGGTCAACGGCCAAAGCCTACCAGGCCCAGGCCAGGCCGGACCAGTCCGGCCTACTGTGCATGTCTATACCTGATACATCTTTTATGGGATGTAGCGAGTATATGACTTTCAAGTGAGTAAAACATCTAAAGCTCTAATATAAGCTGTCATGCCATTTTTGGTTATTTTGTGTCACGTTTGCTCTCTTTTTCCCCTCCTCTTTTGCCTTTATAACTTTAGATATATTATTATTTTATCTTTTTTAATTTATCTTTTAAATTAATCTTCTAAATTTTATAAAGTTCAAATTTTACTTCACATAGTTTCGAAACGTATACCATCAGGTGCTATTACATAGGTTTTGTTTTGAAATCTTGAGCTTGTGCATATGATTAAGATCCATGTGGAGGGCATCCATTTAATTTCTTTTCAAGAAGTGTCACCTTATCATGCAATTAATTTTATATTATTTTGGAACAGCCCCAAAATAAAATGAACTTAAAATATTATTAAGCCTGGGAATTATCGAGTACAAGAGAAATTAAGCCAGAGAATTGTCAAGTACAAGAGAAATAATACAACAAGGAGGCACATAAATTAACATTAGAATAGCCCTTAGCCTTCATTAATTTGAAAACTACTCCTATCAAGGATTTGAGAAGATGTGAAAAGACACAAAAACTAAAAGGCCGAAAGCCATCTCAACTCCCAACCATTTCCGTCCCTTTCCGCTGTGACTCTTTATTGCAGCCGTACTGGATCCATCGCTCGTGGCATTATTTCCTTTACCTAAAAGTAAGACCAGACCAATCCATTACTATAAAATAAGTTATATTTATAAAATTTATAAATTTTAATGATATAATTCGTTTTAACCCTTAAATTTATTGACTATTTAGATTAAAAGTAATGAATAATAATAAAATTGTGATACTAAACTTAAAATTATTGTGTTATTTTATATTATTATTAATCAAATTCTTCTTTAAAATATAATAAAAATTGACAAATAAGATTCTTTTTTCCCAATACGTAGGCTATGTTTGTTTGTAAAAAATATACTATTGAATTATTTGTATTAATTTAACTCTATTTCGGATTATTTTATCACATGATGAGGGATTAATAGTCCTATGAACTATTTTTTTTAATCATTCTTAAGGCTATTTATGTGAGATAATATAATCTCAATTTTTTTTTTGAGATTAATAGTCTCCCTCATTTTAAACTATTAAATGGCTTTATAGGACTAATAATCTAATATTAAGAGATTAATAATCACTCATCAAATGATTAAATAGTATATAGTAGTATTAAATTAAGATAAATAGTCTAATCTCAAGTATATTTTTTGCAAACAAACATAGCCGAAGGAGTACTACGTTATAAGCTTTAGTAATATGAGAATAAAATTAGCCAAAAAGGTACGTACCAGTTGGGGCAGTAATGGTTCCATTGCCTTTTAGTCTATTTGCAAAGTCTTCAAATACTTTAGCATCTGGTGAGCCCGGTGCCAATTTCAGCAGAGCTGCATGCATGAACGGATCATCATCATACATGTTATACGCAGTGAGATATATAAAAATATATACAAAAACATCATTTGGAGGGAAATCTACACTAATTAAAGTTAATCTTTGCAGGAAAAAGGTAGCTAATAGTAAACAGTTTTGGAGTGTTGGCAGTCAAATCAACGGATAATTAATTTGGTGTATTATTGATAGTGAAGTAGATACAAGAGTTCAATTAAGAAATTTCATCACTAATTTAAATAATAAAACTCACGTATCCTGTTATATTTGTTTGTGCAAAAATATCGGTGCAAATAAAATTATTTTTATATAAAAGGTCAAATATAACGCTCATTTAAGACCTGTTATATTATACACGTGTTTACTTACAAGGACAGTCATCAATATTAGCCGGTGAATTACACTTAGCCGGAAGGCCTAGGGCAATCGTAGCGTTGATCTTAAGGCCGAGTTGTGGATCATTTCGATCCTTAATCAAGATGCATAGACAAGTCTTGCTCTTTTGTAACACTAGTTTGAGGCCAGTGCAACAATCTAAGGTTGGAGCCTTTGAGTCGCCTCCAACGTACGGTAGACACGTGGCGAGGCCGACTAACTGGTCCGTGCATTGCTCCCTATCTTTGGCTAAATCTGCATTTGCAAAAGCTATAAGAATTATCACCACCATTAAAACGCTTGGCAATGAAAAAACATAGCTTTTATCCATTGGAACTTGAAGGGAGAGAAATACAGAGAGAAGTGGTTTATGGAAATGCTTTGTGCCTTTTATGGTTGGCTTGCTACAATTTATTAGTGTTGGTGGGGTTGAGGGAATTGTAGGTTCATGCATATTTACTACTATATTGTCTGTGATGTCTTGTTATTATTTTGGTTGATTGGTGTTCAGATGGATATATATTGGACAAATGTAAATAAGGACCACCAATTAGTTAATATCATTATATAGTCACAATATTGCAATCCTGACTAAATGCTATATTGACAAGAAGATTTTATTTAACCTAATAGTTCGGGAACTGATGATGATATATCTTTCAGGTTAGGTTCCTAGCTAGAGTCTCATTTTGCGTTTTGAATATGCAAATCACGTTCTCACGATGGTCTAAAGTATTATTCTATCGCGAAACGTCTCTGATGTGATTATCAATATTTAAAGGAAAAGATAAAATATCAGCAGTATTTGTGTGAAGAAAGTGTAACATTTTTTTTATCCATTTTCCTCTGTCTTTATATTCATTTTCTTCTCTGTAATATATTACGGTGGTAATCATGAATAGAGATCCTCTCACGTGGGGAGGGTGGTGCCAGTCCTCTAAGCCATTTAGGACCGCCCACATCATTGAGGCCTCTTGCCCGCCTCCCTATCCCATTACCACCGCCTCCCTATCCCATTAGCTGCCTAAGACCGTCAAGATGGTTAGGTCTTCTGGATGGTTGCAGACGCTTGGTCCATGGGATAGTTAGGCTTTACACACGGGCTATTGGGGCATTAAACACAGTCCCGTTCCTCCGTCTTGGTCTTGCCCTTTAGGTGCTAGGCTCTGACCTTTTTTGTGTTTCAAGGTCAGGACCAAGGCCAGTACCGGTTCCCAACAAAAATTAATAGGTCTCATGTTTGATTCTCATCGTTTTTTTTTAATTTTGAAACTCTTTATTTATTCACACCCACAAAAGTGAAGTTTACTTATTTATATGAAAATTGAGCGACTCTTTATGTTCAATAAATAATTTACTGTATTTTGAATTTTACATACATCCTTCATAGTAAGTGCATTTAGGAAAAAAAAATATTAAAAGCTAGATTAACTTGCAAGAGGTGGTGTGGGGATAAAATTGCCCAATGCACAATGGAATTTCTTCATCATAAAAAAAATCTCTATATTGACTATAGACAAATCATAACACGCTGAACTCCGTGGCTCTATGAATATTAAGGTTTGTCGTATATATATAGGGGAATGATTCATAAAAAACGTTTGTTATTGACACTATTCCAGCAAACTAGCAAACGCATCTTCAACCGTTGAAATAATAATGTTAAAGGATGAGATGATTTCCACCCGTCATCTTAGTTGACGGGTGGAGGATTTTTTTTAAAACTTAGTTTAAAGAAAAAAAAAAAAGAATTTTTCACTCCACTCGGCATCTAAGTTAGCGGGTAAAGAATTTTTTTGAAAAAAATAATTTCACTCCTCCCGTAATCTAAGATAGCGGGTTGACTGAGATTTTTTTTTCTTACCCGTTATGTTAGATAGCGGGTGACATTCATCTCATCCATTAAAATTATTATTTTAACGGTTCAAGATACATTTGCTGGAATAGTGTCCATAACAAACGCTTGCTATGGATCATTCCTCATATATATATATATATATATATATATATATATATATATATATATATATATATATATATATTCTCAATAATATGTAATATAATTGGAAATTTTAATAACCCCTCCATTTCGGACTTAGAGTTTTAGATCAAGGATTTAAATTTAATTATGATTAATAAAATAATTTTATCATACAAAATAATAGTTATACAATTTATTACTATATAATTTAAATATATTTCATTTCTCCTAAATTTACTTATGACATGTTGCAGTTCGATGATGCAAAATATTAATTTTACAAGTCATTCCTATAATATATTCTATATTAAAAAAGTTATGTGTAAATGTTTCTAAGTCAAACTTTAACACGTACGTGTAGAAAAAATTAAAATCAAATTTTAGAACGGGTTGCTTTCTTTTCTTTTTCTTTTTTTGAACGTTCCATTTTAAAAGAATATTGACACATATACACGACCCATTTGTAATTGCTAAAGAGATAAATTTACTAGAACTTTTTGGAGCATTCATTATGCAATATTTTGATATATTTTATACGCCTTCCGTTTCTAAAATATAAAATCAATTCTCTTTGTAAACATAAGAGTTTATGTTTTAAAATGGAGATAGCACGTACGCATAAAGATTTGATAAATTCTACCTTTTGTATCCAAAAAAAGGACCCACGTTTTTATTTTATTTAAGAATTTTGATAATTTACATTTATTTATTGCATTAATAAAAGAGAGAGATTAGTAGGGGCGTACGAGGTTGATCTATGGTAGATAATTTGTGTTTAGAGTTTTGATCATTTATATTTCTTTGTGTGATTAGTGAGGGATTTAACGAGCATGTAATAGCTTCCCTTGTATTGTCAAATCAGAAACTCTAAACACCATATTAATTTATAGCCATTTTTTAATTGTGGTAATTAATCTCTTTTATATTTGTTTAAATATATAATTCATTAAATATCCATAACGATTGAGCCTAATTCATTATATCTTTTTTTAGTGATGAGTTCATATTCTTTAATATCTTTTATCATGAGTCAAATCACATTTTAACTCAAAAGATTAACCTATTAAGTGTATGATTTATTAGACTAAATATACTCTCAATTTTTTTTTTATAATTTAATATAAGATTTTATTATCAGATACCTCAATAAATTGAAACTAACTAGAAAAAGCAATTGATTGGAGAGTTTATTGAATTAAGTGGTTGTAAACACGTGGCTCTAATTAATTATGCCGTGGACCGGTATCTATCTATCTATTTATCTATCTATCTATCTATCTCTATCAAGAACAATATTCTTCTCATCATAAACATTAATTCATGGTTATCTGTCAAGTATATATATATTGTGTTTCACAAAATTTAAATTGAATTCGTTATCAGTCATTTTCCAAATAACTACTCCCTCTTTAATTGAAAATTAGAATCCTCATTATTATTAGTATTTTTTTATCAATTAAGAAAAATTCAAAAGATCCGAGTTACATGCATGTATGAAGATGTTATGAATATTTGTGTGAGCTTGTCATATGAGAGATAGATCCCACATCGATAGTATGAAATACTAATATAGGTTTGATATAAGTTTAAACCTCTCTTCTTGAACAATTAACTTTTCAGAAGTAAATAAAGGTCTAAACTTTATATCGTAATATTTGACATTTAGAGCAGACGATCCGTACCTAGAAGCGTTGTCTATATGAACTTGTCATATGAGAACAGATCTCACATATCCCCATCCATAATATGGAATTAAAGTCTATATTGTAACAGAAGATTAAACCATAACATAACTATTCATACAAGCCAAACTCTCACAAATAAAAATAAAAAATAAATTCTCAAATAGAGATAAGAAAACAAACCTCACATAAGGGGGAATGGCCAAGTTGTCCTCTGTGAAATTATAAAGAACATAAAAAATAAATAAAAATCTCTGACTTGGGAATTGAAGAAAAATAAATCTAGATCTTGGCATTGTCACCCGTTTATCATCTCGCTGAGGCAGAGTGAATCCCGAAATAAAAATTGTATACGTAAGAGTTTTACCCTCAAGAACGTGTTGAGATATAATTATTTGAAATTCAATTCAGGTACAGATTTAAATTATTTTTATATTTAGACTCAAATTTAGTACATGTCTTTATTTTAATTACACATTACACACTAGGCCTGACATTGGGGCCGACCCACTGTAATATATTTTTTAGCGGCTTGTAATTTTGGAATGCAGTTATAAGAAGATGTTGTTGACTATTTTCACTTTTAATTGATTTCGGGTGTACATAGCATCTATAAATATAGTTATAAGCAAGGATCACAGTATACACATTAAATTACATACATAAAATTTTATTATTTTTTAACAATTTATATTTCTCTTCTTATCGCTTTTAATTTGTACTGATTTGTGCAAGTTGTTGACTTTTTAATAATTTGAATTGACGGAGGGGTTAACAACCCGCGTATAGAGTATGAGTAAATAACTATTCGATAATCACAATATGGAAGTTAGGCAATCACAACATAAGTCATATCAAGTACTTTTATTTTTTATTTTGGTGCAAAGGAGGCCTCACGGCAAGTCATATAAAGTATAATAGTGAATCTATCTATCCAAACCTGCGCCCTATATAGGTCTCATTTTATAGAGATCATTAAGCTGTTACAAGTTGTGGGATGAGGTTGCGCCACTTACCTAACTCGAGTCTTGTTCTTAGGACTGGGACCTAAGCATGTCTCGTCTTGCTCATGGTGGGAATTGGTGTAATGCAAGTTTTAGAATTGAGCTTGGCCCATAACTGAGGCCCAATCCAAACTATGGATCACATACTAATATCGCCTCTCACTTGCAATTTCAATTAGGGTACACAAGTTAGTTTGATCGATTTTGTATCTAAAAAATAATCAAACTATTTAAAACGGTTATAAAAAGTTAAAAACCAAAATTGTTCAAGCTTTTACTCTATAGTCGGTTATCGACCTATTTAGTTATCAATTAAATCAGTCGGTTTAAAATATTTGGTCGATTACAAAATTTAAGCATAAATGATAGAGTTGATATATTTATTAGAATTTGCAACTAAGCTGCTAAACAATAGCTGTGCAATATTCATTATTGCTTGATGTCCTCTACTGCTCTCCCTGTAGTTGTTGACTTTCAGATTGAGAGACCTAGCCTTACTTGTTACCCTAGTTCAAGCAAAGAACAGTTCTTTGTTGGATGTTTGTGCATTAGATTGGTTCACTTTTGTCTTATTGTAAACTGTGAACTTGTATGAGTTCATAGTTAGATCTGTCTGTAGCTTATGTTAGTTAAGGATATACCATTACAGTACAATAATTTCGATGCTTTTGCTATTTATACATTAACAAACTTTGTTTTGTGTCTATAGCGTTTGTTACTAATACAATTGATTCCAGATACATTTGTTTTGTTTTGACAAAGCATCCATCATTTTTAACTTCCTTTGTATAGGGCTGATCATTAATTTTGATACAACTGGTATTTAATGTATACTGGATCGGTCAGAATTGAACGGTTCGGTACAAAAAAGTGACCGGTCCATACTGGTTCGGTATATCTGTCCAACTTAGGGGTTCGGTATATCTCTAACCGTACTGGTTGTACAGATTTCCTATTTTTTAAAATAATAATAATAATAATAATAATTATTATTATTACTATTATTATTATTATTATTATTATTAATCGGTATATAATTGGTTAAAATCGGTATCGAATCGGCTAATCGGTTCAGTACACTGGTTTAACTGATACTGGGTATCGGTACCGAGTTTTTGATAAATTCGATACCGGTTCAGTTCAGTAACGATCCGATTTGGTCCGATCAAGACTCTTGTTAGTTTCCCGCTATGCAAAAATGGGTAAAGTTTGTATACAATGGTTATTTTTGTGGGTGTTTTGCATGATTGACTGAGTAAAGTATTTATATTTTATAATATATAATTATTAGTAAAGTATATAATTATATTATAATTTTAAGAATTCGATCAGTTCGGTTGATGTCGATTTTTTAAAAAACTAAATCTAAATCGACTGAATGAACTTCGATTTTTTTTTATTTTACCAACTACCGATTCATTGATTTGTTTTTGATAAATTCGATACCGGTTCAGTTCAGTAACGATCCGATTTGGTCCGATCAAGACTCTTGTTAGTTCCCCGCTATGCAAAAATGGGTAAAGTTTGTATACAATGGTTATTTTTGTGGGTGTTTTGCATGATTGACTTAGTAAAGTATTTATATTTTATAATATATAATTATTAGTAAAGTATATAATTATATTATAATTTTAAGAATTCGATCAGTTCGGTTGGTGTCGATTTTTTAAAAAACTAAATCGACTGAATGAACTTCGATTTTTTTATTTATTTTACCAACTACCGATTCATTGATTTTATTTGGTTTGATTTATTGTCAATTCGATTTGACCTAGTTAATTTTTCGGTCATACTCGACTTATGTCTTTTGACTTCTCACCACCTCTCAAACCTTGTTCTTTCAAGTGATAAGTGTCTCTCATATATATATATATATATGTATATGGACGATTCATAACAAGTATTTGTTATGGATAAAAATTGGACAAACATCATTTTATTCCTTGATTATTAGAGCGAACATACATGATAAAAGAAAAAATTCGTCGTTCGCTAAATATACTAGCGAACATATTAGTATTCATTTCTAGACAACTTTACCCCTTATAGTCTAAACTGATTATCTTCCGCTAGTACTTCTAGCGGAACTGTTTGGCAGCATATATATATCGTAGCCAATTTACTTTAATCAATATTATATAATAATATTATATTAAATAAATAAATTAAATAATTAATAAACTTTAAATCCTAGTTAATAAACCCTAAACTCTAGTTAGTGAATACTAAATCTTAGTTAATAAATCCTAAACCTTAGTTAATAAACCCTAAGATTTAATGTTTATTAATTAGGGTTTAGGGTTTATTAACTAGGGTTTAGAATTTATTAACTAGGGAGTAGGGTTTAATAAATAGGGTTTAGGGTTCACTAACTAGAGTTTAGGGTTTATTAATTATTTAATTAATTTATTTAATATAATATTATAATTTCTTTTTTAATTCTAGTCGGCTATAATTATTGGTAGTTTGGGGTCTTGATATTAATCAGCTAGAAGTTCTAGAGGACCTATTATTTTTTTCTTGCTTCGCTTGCTTGCATAAGAGGGATGCAACAGTCTATTTATAATGTTTATCCCGTCCGTTAGAAGTTGTAGCGGACGTCGAGTCTCCATAATTAATTATGTTCATTCAATTTTAAAATGAAAAGATAAGTTAGTGTTTGTCTAATTTTTATCCATAATAAATATTTGCTATGAATCAACCCCCATATATATATATATATATATATAGAAAAAGGAGTGCTATATATTTGTAAAAATGAATATCACCATACTATTATTCGTTATTGGATAATGGTTTAGTGACTAATGATTAGATACAAAAATAAGATGCAAAATGATATATATAAGAGTGATTGTTTATAATTATTAGATTCATTCATGTACAATAGAATATTTATTAATTATATTTTGACATATTATTTTGTATCTGTTAGTCTATCCATAATAATATTATTTTCATTACAAGGTATTTTTATACAGAGTAAATGACTGGTCTTAGTATTCAGTTTGGCCATTGAAGTAAATATTTTTTTTCATATCAAAAGTCAACAAAATGAATTTAGTTTCTTAATAACTCTTTCCTTAAAATTTTACTCAATTAAAATTCTTTGTTTTCATCTACTAACATGCATCTAAGACAAGTGTGTCCCAATACGAGACATCAATTTAAGGTCAAATTAAGTAATGGAATAAGAATTCTGTTATATATTGTAAAAGATATCTGTCAAATTGTAATCCTGAAAAATATCAATAAATGAGATTAGATAGAATTATAAGATTAACTCAGTAAGTATGTATATATATATATATATATATATATATATATATATATATATATATATATATATATATTTTTTTTTTTTTAAAATATTATTTATATTTATTCACGTACTGATAACAAAAAAGTCAAATGCGTAAAGTCACAAGATATAATATTTATCCATAAAACAATGAATAAATATAAGTGCACAATAATCAAACAATATACCTATCTTAACTATTAAAAAATAAAACGTAACGTTAAAATCAATGTCACAACCCACTTTTTATAGTATTTATCCGTTAAACAATTCATGATGCATCACAAACGTAAAAACAAGCACATTGGGAGAAGAGATCGCAATATCCACTAGCTGATTTTGCGAACCTTCCTCCATGTTGTATTCATGTATTGCCCATTTTGTGTTACACTCATTTTCATCGCATCCATCTCCATCTAGTTTAATCACAGCTGCACAAATTCTAGCTCCCTCCTGATATCATTATTTTATTTCCTGTGT
Source organism: Hedera helix (assembly GCA_947179155.2). Classification (NCBI taxonomy): domain Eukaryota; kingdom Viridiplantae; phylum Streptophyta; class Magnoliopsida; order Apiales; family Araliaceae; genus Hedera; species Hedera helix. Next base: position 1,436,244 of record OX359279.1, read on the forward strand.
TAAATTACTAAATAAATTATTTAGAAGAAACTAATTATATATTTAGTAATTAAGGAGTATAAAGAAAACTATGTTCAACGAATTGATTTAATTTTAGACAATCCATTTATGAAAATTATAAATTATCTACATAGTAGTACTAATTACAAAATTTATTATTTTTAAAATTTAAATAAATCAAATTAATTTTAAATTTAAAAAATATTTCAAAATTAACATTTTAAAAAATCAAACTTGACAAATTTGTTTGAAATATTTAAACTAAAAGAATTTATGAAAATTCTTTACAAATTGTAATTACTAAAACTATTTTTCTCATTCACATAAACGCGAGTCTCATTTATTATTCATGTAATATAAATCTTACAAAAATATTAATTTTTCTTGTGATAATATAAGTTCTAATATAAAATTATGTAAGTGCAAGTTAATACGCTGTCATAATATATATACACTAATATTTATTAATTTATATAGATCAACGGGGTTATAAGTAATAATTTTGTATCCTTAGAAAGTAAGATGAAGTTCAAATGGAGGAAATTTTGAACGTTAATATGCATTTAATTACCTTTTACACACATTTTGATAATATTTTTTTTATTGTTAGTGACCCTTATTATTATCACAACATTAATAATATTCATCAATATAATATTCTAATATTATCATCCGCCTTTCTATTTCTTATTCGTATATATTGTGTCGAATAAGAAGCATTTCATTGTCATTAAGTACCACATCTAAGAATTTTACAAATAATCCACACTTACTTAATCCTTAATTTACAACTAACAAATATAACGGTCATCTTGTGGAATCTAGATGGATCAACAATGACGCAAATCACATATAGTGATTATTTTAATTTAGCAATTTATATATCATAATGCGCTTATATTTTTTTGTTTCCTTGCTTGCATGATTGGTTTTCTTTCATTTTCATTTCTTGGATTTATTTAATTCGCTTTAATTTCCCTTTGTTATTACGCGACTGCATGCACGGTGTTGATTAACAATAATTTCAATTATCAAACTAGACTTAACTAACAAACTTCTGCATGCATAAAAAATCTATGAGCGTGTGTTATCTCCTTTGACGGTAATGCAAACGACCCTCAAAGAAGTTAAGTGAGAATGATCTAAGATGTAGGGTTGATTTGTGACCTACTAGTAAGGAGTTCAAGTATTCTAGCTTTTTTCTCATCCGGTAACCTGATAATTCGATTACAACTACATCCTTTCATTTCTAAGAAAAGATGATTTACTAGTTCGTTGATCCCATGAAAGTGAATTTGATCGGGTGAAAGTGATTATACTAAAGCTGGGTTTAATAGGAAAAAGAAACTTGGTGGCAACAACTAAAATAAAATATTATTTAATCGTGAAAATGTCATGCCAGATGCATCTATCAAAATCAAAACAAAAACTTTTAATCACACTAGAGAAATTAGAAATTTCTCACAGGCCCCCTGTCTTGTGTGATTGTGTGTGCTTATTAGATCGTTTAAGATTTTATGCTGGCCCACACTTTGTCACTTCAATTTTTTTTTTAAACTTATCGGTGTTTCTAAGCCTTATAATAGACCTTCTGATAGAGTAGGAGAGTGCTTGCTATAATAAGTAAGGCAGCTTCGTGGAAACCACAATTCTTGGAAAACAATTACACAATTCCAAAAACTTGTAATGCAATGCTATTTTTTAACTTGGTGGATTCGTATGCATTACATTTAAGAGTAGTGTATATATATGAACGAGAATTAGAATTATGACATGTTATCAAAATAAAATAAAATATATTTATTATAATCATTTTATTAGTGATGTGTCTAGTCTAAAAATCAGTCGTAAATATATTATCAATTATCAAATTTTAATTCTACTTTAAAATGTGCGTACATAAATTATCTGGGGCACGTAATAGATATTAGTAGTCATAAATATTAAAAAAATGAACAAAAAAATTATGTCAACATATTGTGAAGAGATTATTAGTTACTGAAGTCACTTATATGTCCTTCGTAACTACTTAAATATAAACTTTAAATAGTGTCTAACTTTGTATATATGCACATCAAAAATAAACATAGAACATAATAATGTTTCGAACAAATTCAGAAGCTTTACAATTTGGTGATTTTGGGAATCAAACAAACACTTCCCCTAGCCTTCCAATACAAACAAAAAAGCTTAATGATCTCACCCTAATAGAATTAAAAACCATATATCATTCAAACCAACTACAATATCACACAATTAAAATTTTCCCTCCTTTTTACTTAACAAGCCAATTATATTTTGTAGGCTTAATCAAACAAAGTGCACAAATATAATCTTCTAAAAACACACCTAATCAATCCCACATATCAACCTTTTGATATTTTTCACATTCTTGTATTTACCTTTCCATGTCAGTTGGGGCAAATGATTTTCCCATTTGAATGAAACTCTTGGAATCGTGAAACTTTCTTTCCTCCTGCGCCTCAACATCATCAACATCTTCCTCTTCTTGCTCTTCCAATTTTGTCGTGAGCGATTGATATTCAACTTTCTCAGGGTAAAATTTGATCAGCACTAAATAAAGTGTCACCGCCAAAATTGTTACAGCAATTAAATACCAACTAAATTGAATATTTACTAGCGATTTGGCACGTTCAATAGCCTCATTCCCGTGGCATCTTACAACATGGCGACCCTCTTCGAAATTCAGGAAGCAACCTTTAGGAATTAACTTTGGTGTCCATAGCATAAATCCCATGACCATTAGCCAAATACCTTGGAATAAAATACTAAGCGACCTAACAAAGCCTAGCAAGAAACTTTTAGGGTAATTAATACCCAAAAGAGTTGTGGTAAGAGAAATAAGTATAACAATTTGTAGAAGCAAGTGATATTGGCTGTTTCTAAACCTTATAATGGGAGAGTGCTTGCTATAATAAGTAAGGCAGCTTCGTGGAAACCAGTGCTACTTTTTATCTTGGTGCATTCGCATACATTACTTTTAAGAGTTTTAACATGATACGGAATATACGAGCGAGAATTAGAATTATGAGCTGTTATTAGAATAAAATTAATTTTACTTAATATAATTATTTTATTAGGGACGCATCTTTGTCTAAAAATCCGTCGCAAGTATATTATCAATTATTAAATTATTAAATTTTAACTCTATTTTTAAAATGTGCGTACACAAATTATTTGGTACACGTAATAAATATCAGTAGTCGTAAATATTAAAAAAATGATAAAAAAGTTTATGTCTACATATTGTGAAGAGATTATTAGTTACTGAAGTCACTTAATTATATGTCCTGCGTAACTACTTAAATACAAACTTTAAATAGTGTCTAACTTTGTATGCTCGTCAAAAATAAACTTAGAACATAATAATGTTTCAAACAAATTAAGAAGCTTTACAATTCGGTGATTTTGTGAATCAAACAAACAATTCCCCTAGCATTACTACACAAACAAACAAGCTTAATGACCTCACCCTAATAGAATTAAAAGCCACATATCATTCAAACCAACTACATTATCACACAATTAAAATTTTCCCTCCTTATTACTTAACAAGCCAATTACATTTTGAAGGCTTAATCAAACAAAGTGCACTACTATAATCTTCTAAAAAATACCTAATCAATCCCATATATGAACCTTTCTATATTTTTCACTTTCTTGTATTTACCATTCCATGTCAAATGGTGCAAATGATTTTCCCATATGAATGAAACTCTTGGAAACGTGAAACTTTCTTTCCTTCTGCGCCTCAACATCATCATCTTCCTCTTCTTGCTCTTCCAATTTCGTCCTGAGCGACTGATATTCAACTTTCTCGGGGCAAAATTTGATCAGCACTAAATAAAGTGACACCGTGAAAATTGTTACAGCAATTAAATACCAACTAAATTGAATATTTACTAGCGATTTGGCACGTTCAAGAGCCTCATTCCCGTGGCATCTTACAATATGGCGACCCTCTTCGAAATTCAGGAAGCAACCTTTAGGAATTAACTTTGGTGTCCATAGCATAAATCCCGTGACCATTAGCCAAAGACCTTGGAATAAAATACTAAGCGACCTAACAAAGCCTAGCAAGAAACTTTTAGGGTAATTAATACCCAAAAGAGTTGTGGTAAGAGAAATAAGTACAACAATTTGTAGGAGTATGTGAAACTGGCCTTCAACCCCGATATGGTCAGTCGAGTGTAGGTGAAAAAGAAGAAGTTCTTGGCCGAAGGCAATACCTCCAAGAAGTTGTGTAAGTCCATATTGGGCTTTGGGTCCAATTTTGTCTAGAAAAATAGACAAAAATGCATAGATGAAGAAAGTGAATGAAATGGTGGAATGCTCAAAGCTGCGGAGATGGTTGGAAGGGATGGTGCCATCGGAGTCGAGCGGTTGGTGGCGGTCCGGTCCGATGAAGAGCTCCATGGCTATGGACATGGTGCAACCTCCCATGATCACGAAGAGCTCTAAGTACCTAATTTTTGAAGTAGGGAACCATGGAAGAGATTTGTAGCTTTTCGGATTTAGGGCATGGAGTTTGATAAGATTTAAAAGGTGCCAAAGCCCAATCACAAAGAAACCAAAGCCAGGTGCTACGTGTCCCACTAAAGAACCCATTTGTAAATGATTTTTTTGAACAAAATAAATAAAATGACCCTTGTGTTAATATTGTCAAGTGAGGAGAGAGAGATGTTGGGGAAAGGTGCTACCAATAAAGAATGTTTGAGGCGAAGAAGATTGGGATGAGAGGCGTTTTAAGGAGGAGGAGGTTGAGTAAGAAATTTTGAAGGCCTAGACTTGTGGGGTTTGAAAGTTTGAATATTTGATGAATTACTTATTTGGTGGCTTGGAGTATAGAATTAGAGAAATTAAAATAAATAATTTAATTATAAAATTTAAATGAATTAACAAAATTAAAGTTGATCCTATAGTAAATGAATTAATTATTTTGTTAGAATTTTGGTAAGGAATATATAAAAATAAATGATTTATAGAAGTTGGTGATTTTTTTTTTTAAAAAAACAAAATATATATTATATAGTTTTTAATTTCTATGAATATTTTAAAATTTAAAATTATATTATGTATATAATTTAAATGTGAAAGATATTGATAAATCTCATAAGTCATGGTTATCCGAATCTTTAAGTGTCATGATCTTTTTTAAATTTAAACTCATAAAAGTATCAGGCCAAAACAAAAAATTAGTCTGTCTGGCCGCTACTAGAACTAGCGGTCAGGCTAAATAATATAAATTTTTTCCTTTCTGGTATTAGGATTAACGGTCAGACTCCCTCATAATTATTAAATGTTATAATAAACGGTGAGAGATAAACTTAATGCTCTTGACTAACGTGAACTGTAGATCAGCTTCCTATATATATATATATATATATATATATATATATATATATATATGATTATTAGTTTACGTAATCAAAAGTCATACATTAAAATTTTGAACTGACTTGTTTCGTAATAAACTTTTCAGATTAAATGATATTTATTTTACATTTCAAAATAAAAGTGTCCCCCAAGTAAGTGGACCTGCACAAAATTTTAATTTGCATATTTATCTTTCTCTAACAATTTACTGTCAATTAAAAATCTTACACATCATAAATTTTAATATTATAATAATCAAATTTGTGCAAATAACCTAAACAAGGTTAGCTATAAAACTTTAAATGTAAGTCAATTAAAAATATTCCATATTATTTTAAAATTACTATAATCAGATTTCTAAAAAAACCCTAAACAAGGTCAGTTATAAACTTTAAATGTAGTAATTAGGCAGTTCCAATAAACTATCCCAAGGAAATTTAGTTGTGTCTTCAAGTCATAACTCCTATTCCACCTCATTTTCCGAGTATTTGGATAAATGGAAAATTTGTTTATTATATGAATATTTATTTTTTATTCCACCTTAAGAAGTAATTTTTTTTTTGAGAACTAAAGCTTACAGATTATATATTTAGACATAATATTCTTTATAATTTTTATAATGATAATAAATTTTTGTCTAAAAAATCGATTACTGAAGAAAATTATCTAACATATAAATCAAAATCTTTAAAAAATATTAAACATGAAAATTAAATGATGATAGTTAAATTAATTAGGATATATATATATATATATATATATATATATATATATCACGATTTGAAATATTTAACTAAAATAATTTATGAAAATTCTTAACAAACTATAATTACTAAAACTATTTTTTCTCACTCACATAAACATGATTCTTATTTTACTATTTATGTAAAATAGGTCTTGTAAAAATATTAATTTTTCTTATGATAATATCAATTATCGTATAAAATTACTTAAGTGCAATTTAATACACTTTCATAAAATATGTAATCCTATTTATTAATTTATATAGATCAATGGGGTTTTAAGTAATTTTGTATTCTTAGAAAGTAAGATGAAGTTCAAAGGGAGGAAATTTTGATCGGTAATATGCATTTAATTATATTTTTCACACATTTTGATGATTTTTATTTATATTTAATGACGCTTATTATTATAACAAATCAATAATATTCTAATATTATCATCTGATCAAAAACATTTAATCACGCTAGAGAACTTAAAAAATTTCTCACGGGTCCCCCTATCATGTTGTGTGGTTGTGTGTGCTTATTAAATTGCTTAGGGTTTTATGTTGGGTCCACTCTTTGTCACTTTAAAAAAATTTACTTATCAGTGTTTCTAAACCTTATAATGGACCTTTTGATAGAACAGGAGAGTGCTTGCTATAATAATTTGAGTTTAAGGTATGGCAGCTTCATGGAAACCACATTTCTTGGAAAACAATTACACAATTCCAAAAACTTGGACTGCAATTCTATACTTTTTAACTTCGTGTATTTGCATACATTACTTTTAAGAGTTTTAACGTGATACAATGATAATATATATATGAGCGAGAATTAAAATTATGACATGTTATTAAAATAAAAATAATTTTAGTTAATATAAATATTTTATTAGTGGTGTGTTGTATTTTGAAAAACGCTCGTATATGTATTATCAATTATTAAATTTTAACTCGACTTTTAATTATAGTAAATGTTGTATTTAAACGGATTTACAGACAAGGGGTATTGTAACTTTTACTATAACAAATGCAATAAAAAAATTATAAATTTCATAATGGCCGTGAGTGTGACAAATTCAACCTAACTGAATCCTCTCACCATAATATTCAAGTAGAGCTGTTGAGATTATATAGCACCACAGTTATTCGATCAGATCGAAACAGCCCTTTCCATGTTTATTATATGTAAGTTTCAGTTACTATTTGAACCAAAGGAGACTCAAACTAACAAGCTCAGTCAAATATTTCATTTATGGGTCTTTATTAGTTGACCTAGCCTTTGGGGATCGGATATTTTAATATTTATTGTATTAATTTTCTGGGTAAGCAGGAAACACACCATTTATTAACTCCAAGGAGAGTAAGTGCAACTGGATAAGATATTATGTCATAATTGTTGATTATACTATTATGTATCTCACATCCATGCTGGTCCTCTTCCACGAACGAACGCACATAACTACTGCTACTACTACTACCAAGTGATGCTAGTATATTACTGCAGTAGGACCAAGGATAATTAATTAAGATGTGATCTGAAACAACCAGAAACAGGCGTCTAATTTATTATTCATGGTCCTCATGGGTGGTTATGCAGAATTAAATAAGTCGAAACTAGAAAGAATGTGACATATGTTTATACACCGCTATATATTGATATTGGCGGTCCTCATACCATTTACCAATGGAACCTAGATAGGTGACCCGAGGGGCGGATCTACTAGTTAGCTCGTAGGGCTGTAGCTCGGTCTAATTTTTATTTATCTATTAGATATATTATATAATATGTAATTAAGTAATTCTAAATTAAAATAACTTTGATCAATCAATTCAAAGTAATCATAAGTTAAAATAATCTTGACCAATCTAATCTAATTTAAATTCCTGACTCCGTTCCCAAGTAACCCTTAAATTTATAGTGTGCAAAAGGTGCGCGAGTCTGAGAGAGAGGCAGAAATTAAACATATTTATATATGGTTACTTTAAAATTTCTCACGGTCCCCCTGTCATGCTATGTGGTCACTTTAATTTTTTTTACTTATCAGTGTTTCTAAATCTTATAATGGACCTGTTGATAGAATTGGAGAGGGCTTGCGATAATAATTTGGGTTTGAGGTAAGGCAGCTTCGTGGAAACCACATTTCTTGGAAAACAATTACGCAATTCCAAAAACTTGGACAGCAATGCTGTACTTTTTAAAATTATATTATGTATAATTTAAATGCATGTGTGTGTGTATATATATATATAATATAATATAATATAATGTATTATATTATGTTTAGATGATATTGTATACTTGAGTATTATTTTACTTATATTTTGTTGTAATAAATTATTTAATTAATTTTGTGGGATAAAAAAAGTAATTAAATTTTTGTTCATGACGGAATAAATTTAATTTTGTGCATATATGTCATGGTTATAATATTTTATGAGTAGATAAAATATTATGATGTGTGTATATATGTATGAAATTTAAGACAATTATTTTTCTTATACACTAATTGAGATTAATTTTTTATAAGAAAGTTGTAGTAAACTTTGAGAAATTTACTTATCTTTATGTATAACAAATTAGTTGTAAATTAATAATTTATGTTCTTCTTGAACAAAATTATGCATATAAAATTTGAGGTAATATTTAGTGTGTAATATTGTTTAGTATTTTTATGCATGAATTTTGAGATAAATTACTTTGTTTGGATAATAAATTAATTATCAACAAATAGTTATAAGAGATATTGTAGAAGTAGATTTGGTTGAGTAAATCTTGTATACGACATCATTATGATATTGAGAAAACACTTAGAAATGTTATTCGTAGTATTTTTGGGATAATCACAATTGGTATATGTTGATTTATTTTATGTGTACTTCTTGTCTAAGAAGTAGTAAATTTTAATGTGATCATATGAATTTTGTATATTCTAATTGAGTTAAATATTTATTTATTTTTTATTTTTTTTATAATTATAGTAAAGTTCAAGTATTTCATATTATTATGAGAATTGTCTTGAATTCTATATATCTAAATTTCAAAAGATATATTGTTTATGATATTGCATGTCTAAGTTGAGAAAAGAAAACACTTGAAGAAATACTAATTCATGTGCGTGAATTTTATTTGCTTTCTACATAAATTAATTTTGTTTGTGATAAATTAATTTTTTAGAAAGTAAATATAAATTTTATATTTTATGATTTATATGCTAAAAATTTTGTGCAATCTGATGAGTTGCGCTATAATTTGTATATAATGAGTTTTATGCTATTTACATAGAGTCAAGTGTTACATATTGGTATGCTTGAAAAATGTACATGTATAATTTTAAGTGCTTATGTTAAATAATTTTTAGATTTGAGATTTTACGGAATTTTAGAAAATAAGAGCTTGTTTTCTTATGTGGGGGTGTTCTAAAAGATTCTTATGTTGAAGCAATCTTTATATGAATGACTAATACATAAAATGTACAAGTACTTATTTTTTGTTCTGAGAAGTGTTCCTTAATATTCTTATGTGAAAATAATATTTATAGGAACATTGTCACATAAAATGTTAATTAATCTAAAATTTATTTTAAGTAGCGAACATAATATTGTGAAGTGAAATATTCAATGAGATTTCAATTATTTAAAAGTGCGGGGGTGATTCTTTAATTTTTTTTTAATGGACTAAATTTGGCCTTTGAACTATTTGGAGCATAATTTTATTTATATAAAAAATAGTAAGGCTTATGAATTTCTTTTTGCGAAGTTCAATTTGATTGTGTAGTCCTATGAAATGAAAGTATTTGAAACACAAACTTTTGAATAATATTGAAATGTGAACTTGTTTCACTTAATTAATTCTCTAAGGTCCTAAAAAGTTATACGCTGAATCTAGAAGGAACAATATTGATTTGGTGAAGAAAATCAATATAATAATTTGGTAAATTAAATACCTATTTTATTAGCCTAAATATGCTCAAAATATTTATATTGATTGAGTTCAATAGTGAGATTGAAATTAAGTTATAAATATTAAAATTGATACATATTAGGTGATAATATATAGGTATGTGCTTATTTATCTTGAGATTCTAAATACGTTGTATCAAAATAAGTGATTCGATACTGATAGTTATATTTTACTTTAAAAGTAAAAATAATTTCCAAGGATTTAGATAAGAGAATATAAACCATGTATTTTAACACCAATTATAATATTACTCAAACTCAAGTTTTCAATAAATTTGATTTAGGGAATATATTGTGAATGAACAAGATTGTTTGTTCTTTCCGATTGAGAGATTAAAATGTAAAATAGTTATGTACTTGTGGTTTAAACTAAGAACTAGTATTTTTTTCTTTCTATTTATCGATTATAGAATTATTTATATGTTTACACTAATAATATAATTTATAAACTATAATGTGATAGTTTTTGTATATATTAATGATATGTTGATCATTTTACATAGTATTGTTAGTGTACATGAGTTTAAGACGTATCTATTTTTTGTCCATATGTTGAAAGACTTGTAAAATAGATGTTATCTTATTATCATGTGAAAATATAGTGAGGATTTCAACTAAACCAATTTAATAGTATTGAGGGATTGTACTGAACTAAGTTTAATAACCTTAAGAATGAAGAATTTAATAATTCTTTAATAGTGGTGGTACACTGGAAGTTAATTCTGATATAACTATTGCAAATGTGAAGTACGCATACTTTAGTGGGAGCCTTATGTTTGATATGCAATGCACGAGATCAGATATTACTTATGTAAGACCCCGAATTTTATGAAATATAAAATTTAATTTTTCTTCATATATATATATTTTTTCCTGAAACAGTAGTTAGTTAAATTGATAACGTTAAAAGTTAAGGATGTTATGTGCAAATTATATTATGTCGGACAATATTCTTTTGGTCGGGGAATATTTGTTCTGTCGGGGAATATTCGTACGATGGCGCCGTATGAACCAATCATTGGTGGACCCCACAAAGAATAATTGTCGGATACAGAAAATGACATAAACAATTTTTAAATGGTCAATGGTACTATCACTTTTAATTGTTAAAATATCCGGTAGTAAAAGAATAGTAATATACGGTATTACAAGTAACATACGGTATTGCATAGTAGCACACGGTATTGCACAGTAGCACACGGCATTGCACAGTATTTCGTATTATTAAACTGATAAAGTGTTTATCGTACAATATTTGACTTTATTGTCACATGCACAATAATTCATGTTATTAAATTGATAATTGTCATAGTAGCATATGCACAGTAATTCACATTATTGAATCAATAATTGTCATAACACAGTAACGTAATCTTTCTTTTACATACTTTCTGCATTATTGTTATCTCTATTATGGTGTTATTTAAACAGTTGTATTTTATGAATTAATTGACTTGATATCTAACTCAGAAAGCCAACTACACTGTATTTATAACAATTAGTCATAATAATGAATAAGTGTGAATTATTGTTAAATAATTGAATTGATAAAGTTATTTGTTTATAATACAAAGTTAGGTGATATAAAATGAATGGTATAGATTAAAGATAATATAGAATTTAAAATGGATGGTGTAGATTAAAAGATGATATTTAAATGAATGATTTAGATTAAGGAAATCTTAAAAGATGAAATGAATGGTATAGATTAAAGATAATATAGAATTTGAAATAGATGATGTAGATTAAAAGATGATATTTAAATGAATGGTTTATCTTAAAAGATGAAATGAATGGTATGGATTAAACATTATCTTGAAATGAACGGTTTGGATTAAATTAGGAAATGTTGGTTATGATAAGATTTTTGGCTATAAATAGAGGCCTTAACTTAAGGATTTTTCAAAAACTTCCGTACTTGTTCTTTCTTTCTCTCTCTAAATACTTCTTGTGAAAGTTTTCTCTAAGTGTGCTTAAGTCATCTTGAGTATTTGTGAAGATTTATAAGTGTACGTGTACTGTTCAAGTTAATCAACCTCATTTAAATCAATATCCAGTCACGTGTTAAGGTAAAGGATTATCATTATTTGATTCTAAAAAATAATATCGTTTCTTTCTTATTCATAAGATATGTCATTTATTTCCATGTATTAATTTGTGGGAATAACCTTACGGTGCGGATTACCGCCTATTGGTGAATAACCTTTCGTATTCATTCCTTATTAATCTCTGAGAATAACCTTACTGCGCGGATTACCGCATGTTTGGTGAATAACTCTTTGTATTCAATTTTTATTAAATTGTGGGAATAACCTTACGGCGCGGATTACCGCCTGTTGGTGAATAACCTTTCGTATTCATTCCTTATTAATCTCTGAGAATAACCTAACTACGCGGATTACCGCATGTTTGGTGAATTACTCTTTGTATTCATTTCTTATTTGTCTCTTATGGAAATAATTTGCCTACACGAATTATCACATGACACTTTTATTGCATATTCGGTTATAATATCATTTTCTGTCATATTCGTAAGTGATATTATTTTTCTTTATACTCATAAGGGATACCATCTTTTTCATCTTCCATTATTCAAACTTATTATGGTAAGGGATATTAAATTCCTTCACCTTTTGTTAATCAAACCTGCTACGGTAAGGGATATTATTTTCTTTCATACACCTAAATCAAAACTTATTATGGAACTATTGCTTCTATAATTCCTGAAAATATTATATGTTCCATAATAGTTGCACTTCATCATTTCAATTGAACCATCCTATTTACGTGAACCTTTCTATTGAACTGTAACCGTTATTCTGAACTGTGGATCTTAAATATCATTTTTAAATTTCACTCCACATCATGTTGACAATTTGGACATTATTTGAATCTGTACAAAGTAAAATTCTGATACTTATTGTTTATCCTGTTTCTTCTGTTCATCATTTATATCATTCTAATCATCCAAAATCAAGTTGTTGTGAATATCTGTGGCCGGGGGCACAGATGCGATATAATTGTTGAACATATGATAGGTTAAAGGCGATATAATAGGTTAAAGGCGATACATCTGTTTGGTGTCTTTTATGGCACGTGGTAAATGTTCTCTTTGGCCCGTAGTGCAAAAATGAACTGTTGTTTGGTATGATTATGACCAAAGGCTGAATCTGATATAATCATGATCGTTGGTGTTATATTGAATATCTTTGGCCCGTAGTGCAAAGATGAACTGTTGATCTGCATGATTATGATCAGGAACTGTGAATTGTATTATCTTGACTAAAGGTATTTCAGATGATAAAAGTTGATGATCTTTTTCCTAAAAAGAGAACCGAGTGGACATTATAGTCTGCATTATTCTTCTAATAGATTGCTCATTCCGCTGTTATTATTGATCTGAACATTGTTTAAGAATTTAACTGCAGTTTTTGATATAAACCTTGTAGTCTATTGTAATCTATCAAGAACTCAACTGTTGAAGACTAATGATAATTTATTCGTCATTATCTTAGTCATGATATTCTTTAATGGGCTATGTGAGCTCACCCTTTCTTTTGTTCCATTATTTTTCAACAGGAGATGGAAACGTAGTTGGGTCTAGTCGGGAAATAGAGTGAGAGTCTGAGGAATAGCTATCGTAGTCTTCACGCATTGTAAAATAGTGTGATAATAATAGTGAAGACTTAGTTGTGTATTATTATACACTGTATTGTTGAACGTTGTTCTACCTTATAATAATTTTGTTGTAGTCTTTTGACGACTCAAGTTTGGGCTGTATGGGCCTAGATTTGGGGGCGTCACAACCTGCAGTTTTGAACTTAGTATATTAGTGATTTAAAATTGTTTTTTTTTATAGATTTCTCAGTGTTTTAATAGATCACATAAATGTCACTTATTTTTTAGTGAGAAAAATTATAAATTCACAAGTAGGTGAATTTTTACCCAATTTTGAGTATTATTTCTTAGATGAGTAAGAAACAAATGAGTATTTTAATTTTCATTTCACTATATGAATCTAATGTTATTTTCTTATGAGGAAAGTTTAATAGATTAGGGTGTTTGTTAAAATATTAATTGTTGCCTAGTTTAAAGCATTCTATTTCACTATATTGTGTTGGTGAAAATTTGTATTAATAGTTGGTTGTGATCTTGAATCAGAAAAAAAAATTGACAAGTAGGTGAATATATAATTATATTTTCACAAGTAGGTGGATATATTATTACCCTTAGTGTGGGGAATAATTTACTCAGAGTAATAAGTAATATTATTGCTTTATATAATGTAGAAAGCAAATAGAATCGAAATTTGTTGTTAAAACATCAAATTGTGGCCACTTTCAAAATTGCTTAGATCATTATGTAGTGATAATGAAATTATTTTTGTATAGAGCATATGAGATTACCTTTTGTGAGCCCATGAATAAAAAATTAGGGTTTACATTAAATGAACTTAAACGAAATTAACGAATAACTAACAACAAATCAACAAACAACGAATGAAAGAACAAAAGACTGCAAAAGACAAAAAAAATAAGGGAAACCTAAGGATGTCCCCTAGGGTTCAGCCCCCTAGGGGTTGGTCACTTAGGGCTTGTTTGATGTTTCGTTTCCCAAACTCCGTCCTGAGCAAGTTTTAAGCAGTACAACGAACGAATAATGAACCCGAAACCAAGTAAACTTATAAAAGACTTAAAAGTGAGCCTTTTTAACTTATATATGATAAGATGAACTTTTTATAAAAGCGAGAATCGAGAAAAACAGGAAAAAAAATCTAGCAAGAAACACGAAACGAATGAAACGCGACAGAAGAGGAGCGGGACCCCTAGGGTTCGATCCTTTAGGGCTAGTCTCCACCGGCTCTGTGATGCATTTTTTTGGGTTTTTCTAACTGTAAAATTGGTTTGTATGATTTTCTTAATTTAATAGTGAAAACGTTGAAGACATGATCCTAGAGGTGTTGTCACGAGTTCCAAGTCAGAATACTAGTGGGAGTAACTCATGATGAGAATCAGTTGAGAGATTGGATTGGGGGCTAGAAGAATTGGACGATTTGGGCATTATCCAGGTAACTAGGGGTATTTTAAGAATTTTATTGTCATTAAGGGTATTTTTGAAAATTTCCCTTTTAACATATGTCTGACACATGATCTGGATCCTATAAATATCCCTTTCACTTGGCAAGTGAAGGGAATTTTTGGAACTGGAAGATCTTTAACCACTTAAAAGCTCTTTCTCTCTCTTAAAACATAGAATTAGTTAGAAGGAGTTGTGAAACATATGATCAACTCTGGATCGAGGGAATCAAGTGTTGGCGTCGCCTATCTTGAATTCACTCGAAACACTTACCATGACTCTAGGACACCAGCGATTACATCATGATTTCGGGAGTTATGTCAAGTGTTACCCTGGTAGTTGCTAATCAATTCTTCTTCTTTCGATCGATTCTATACTCTTTATGAATTTCTCGCCTCTACCATTACTACGAACCCTAATCCTAGCAAGGTACGCAATTTTCGTGCCTACACCTTTAATGGTAAGTCTTGATATGTTGATCATAGAAATAATTTTTGTTAAACAAATGAAGACTTGGCTTATCTTGTTACTAAGACCCTGATGAGAGTTTAGTAAGTTTGACTACTTGTGATATGAAATTTAAACCAGTTTGATTTAGGGGTGATAGGAACCTAACCTATTCCTAGGTTACCCCTAGTTTATAGGTTTAATAGAAAAAATAAGTCATAGCTACAGACTGTGTTATAATTGATATGGTTTTATGTGTAGTTTAAGATAGTAACATCTGTTGCACAACCGAGATTGAGGTATGCTTTTAACAAAGTTGTTGTGTTCTTAGCAACAGAAACACCTATGAAACACTTTGCCTGTATGAATTAGAAGTGGAGCCGCTTCTTATAGAGAGTTGTGGTTTACTCTCTTAGAGGTTCATGAAATAGGGTATTACGCATGACCATATTAGTGCAAAGTAATTGAGAATACTCACCGTGGTTGGAGGATTTTGTGTGTATGTGATATTCCAGTCATATCACATAGTAGTAGAGGTTCACTTTACGGACACCATCAACTTCGATGTGACTTTGAATTGTTTACACTAAGGGAATGTTCAATATTCGTCATACCTTTGTTTATGCATACATACCTTGGAGTTGTTTGATAGAATATTATTTAGGAGAATTATAGTTTCTCTAAACAAGTGGAGATTGTTAAAAATTGCACCTTATTCTATATTTTGGAGACTTAATTATTATTAAGTTTGAGTTTGAATAAAACCTATTAGTGGACATAATTTAAGTAAATATAAAGGTATAATTCGTTTCCCTAATTTTGGAGAATAAGAGAAAACTTCATTTGATTTGTGTAAAAATCATTTGATTTGTGCCTATAGTGAGACATTTAATAAGGTGCAAAGTTGTTTGATAAAACTAATTTTTCCTTATCCCATTTAATAGAAAAGAATACTAGTTACTTTATAAGTACAAGTGATGTAGTCTTATTTTATTTTGGAATAAAGGAAAATTAGTGAGAACTATTCAATTTATATTTAACTATTAATTATTATTGATGTGTAACTTACATAATTAGTACTAATAAGTGTAGTTAAATATAATTCAATAGTTGTAATGTGTAACTTACAATATATATGCATGTATATATGTATATGTTGATATATATACATAATATATATGCATATGATATATAAGGACATATAAGAAAATACTAAGCACTTTGAATAATTTCTTTGTTTTATATTTTTATCTTTTACAAACATTAAACTATCCCAAAGAAATGCTCGTCTGGAACAAATGTGAATTGTTATCACAAGTTTGTTCAGTTTTAAGACTTGACATATATCCTGAAGGTAT
This sequence comes from Hedera helix, assembly GCA_947179155.2. Lineage (NCBI taxonomy): Eukaryota > Viridiplantae > Streptophyta > Magnoliopsida > Apiales > Araliaceae > Hedera > Hedera helix. Next base: position 1,453,209 of record OX359279.1, read on the forward strand.
ATCGTCTATAATTCATAGCAAACTGATCGTGGTGGGGGCGATAAAAACCTTAAGAACAGGAATCACCCGTTTCATGTCTTCTACAATGATTTTGATTCCATAAAGCTACGATTCTAATAAATATAAACTTTAAAGAGTGTCTAACTTTGTATGCTTATAAAAAATGAACTTTGAACTAATGTTTTTAGAATCGGATCGGTTATCAAACCGAAAATGATACCGGGTGGATGGATCACTGGTTCAACCAGTGGTCGAACCGTTATTGAACCAGTGACGTCATAAATATATAAAAATATATATTATTAATAATTAATATAATTTTAAAACAACTAATTTTTTGTAAGTGAAATTATATTATACTATTGCTAAAAATATTTTTATAAAACAAAAAAAAAACTTCAAAACCGGTTCAACCGGGCCAACAAATTGATTTTACCGGTTAAACCGGTGGTCAACCGATTTTTGACCAAATTAGTTGAATCAATCCAAACCGGACTGAAAAGTGAATCGGTTCCTGGTTCAACCGGTCCGGCCAGCCGGTCCAAGCCGGGTTTCAAAACATTGCTTAGAACATAATAATGTTTCAAACAAATTAAGAAGCTTTACAATTCGGTGATTTTGGGAATCAAACAAACAATCCCAAGCCTAGCCTTACTATAAAAACAAACAAGCAAGCTTAATAACCTCACCCTAATCTAATTAAAAGCCATATATCATTCAAACCAATTACAATATCACACAATTAAATTTTCTTCCCTCTTTTTTACTTAACAAGCCAATACATTTTGTAGGCTTAATCAAACAAAGTGCACAAATAAAACAATATAATAATCTTATAAAAACATACCTAATTGATCCCATATATCAACATTTTGATATTTTTTACATTCTTGTTTTTACTTTTCCATGTCAAGTGGTGCAAAAGATTTTCCCATATGAATAAAACTCTTGAAATCGTGAAACTTGGTTTCCTTCTGCGCCTCAACATCATCAACATCTCCCTCTTCTTGCTTTTCCAATTTCGATAGTGACTGATACTCAACTTTCTCAGGGTAAAATTTGATCAGCACTAAATAAAGTGACACCGCGAAAATTGTTACAGCAATTAAATACCAACTAAATTGAATATTTGCTAGCGATTTGGCACGTTCAAGAGCCTCATTCCCGTGGCATCTTACAACATAGTGACCCTCTTCCAAATTCAGGAAGCAACCTTTAGGAATGAACTTTGGTGTCCATAGCATAAATCCCATGACCATTTGCCAAAGACCTTGGAATAAAATACTAAGCGACCTAACAAAGCCCAGCAAGAAACTTTTAGGATAATTAATACCCAAAAGAGTTGTGGTAAGAGAAATAAGTATAACAATTTGTAGGAGCATGTGATATTGGCCTTCAACCCCTATATGGTCAGTCGAGTGTAGGTGAAAAAGAAGAAGTTCTTGGCCGAAGGCAATACCTCCAAGAAGTTGTGTAAGCCCATATTGGGCTTTGGGTCCAATTTTGTCTAGAAAAATAGACAAAAATGCATAAATGAAAAAAGTGAATGAAATGGAGGAATGCTCAAAGTTGTGGAGATGGTTGGAAGGGATGGTGCCATCGGAGTCTAGCGGTTGGTGGCGGTCCGGTCCGATGAAGAGCTCCATGGCTATAGACATGGTGCAACCTCCCATGATCAAGAAGAGCTCTAAGTACCTAATTTTTGAAGTAGGGAACCATGGAAAAGATTTGTATCTTTTTGGATTTAGGGCATGGAGTTTGATAAGATTTAAAAGGTGCCAAAGCCCAATTACAAAGAAACCAAAGGCAGGTGCTACATGTCCCACTAAAGAGCCCATTTGTAAATGATTTTTTTGAACAAAATAAATAAAATGACCCTTATGTTAATATTGTCAAAATAATATTGTCAAGTGAGGAGAGAGAGATGTTCGGGAAAGGTGATACCAATAAAGAATGTTTGAGGCGAAGAAGAGTGGGACGAGAGAAGGGTTTTAAGGAGGAGGTTGAGTAAATTTTTTTGAAGGCCTAGAGACTTCTAGTGGGGTTTGAAAGTTTGAATATTTGATGAATTACATATTTGGTGGCTTGGAGTATAGAATTAGAGAAATTAAAATAATTAATTTAATTATAAACTTTAAATGAATTAATAAAATTAAAGTTGATCCTATAGTAAATGAATTAATTATTTTGTTAAAACTTTGGTAAGGAATATATAAAAATGAATGATTTATAGAAGTTGGTGATTTTAAAAAAAAATCAAAATTTATATTATATAGTTTTTAATTTTTATAAATATTTTAAAATTTAAAATTATATTATGTATATAATTTAAACGTATGTGAATGATATAAATAAATCTCACAAGTTATGATTATTCAAATCTTCAACTGTCATGATCTTCTTCAAATTTAAACTCATAAAAGTATCAAGTCAAAACAAAAAAATGACATAGTCTGTCTGTCCGCTATTAAGACTAGCGGCCAAGCACAATGAACGGTAAAAAATAAAGCGATCTGTAAACCAGTTCCCTATATATATATATATTAGTTTGGTTAATCAAAAGTCATACATCAAAATTTTGAGCTGACTTGTTTCGTAATAAACTTTTCAGATTAAATGATATTTATTTTACATTTCAAAATAAAAGTGTGCCCAAGTAAGTGGACCTACACAAAATTTTAATTTTCATATTTATCTTTCTCCAACAATTTACAGGCAGTTAAAAATCTTACACATTATAAATTTTAAAATTAGAATAATCAAATTTGTGCAAATAACCTAAACAAGGTCAGCTATAAAACTTTAAATGTAAGTCAATTAAAAATATTCCATATTATTTTAAAAGAATCAGATTTCTAAAAAAAAACCTAAACAAGGTAATTAAGTTATAAACTTTAAATGCAGTAATTAGGTAGTTCCAATAAACTATCTCATGGAAATTTAGTTGTCTTCAAGTCCTAACTCCTATTCCACCTCATTTTCCGAGTATTTGGATAAACGGAAAATTAGCTTATTATATGAATATTTATCTATTATTCCACCTTAAGAAGTAATATTTTTTTTGAGAACTAAAGCTTACAGATTATATATTTAGACATAATAGTCTTCATAATTTTTATAATGATAATAAATTTTTGTCTAAAAAATCGATTACTGAAGAAAATTATCTAACATATAAATCTCAATCTTTACAAAATAATAAACATGCCAATTAGATTATGATAATTAAATTAATTAGGATATATATGTATCACGAAACATGACAAATTAATTTGATTGAAATATTTAACTAAAAGAATTTAAGAAAATTCTTTACAAACTGTAATTTCTAAAACTATTTTTTCTCACTCACATAAACGCGAGTCTTATTTTACTATTCATGTAAAATAAGTCTTGTAAAAATATTAATTTTTCTTATGATGATATCAATTCTCGTATAAAATTAAGTAAGTGCAATTTAATACACTTTCATAAAATATGCACTCCTATTTATTAATTTATATAGATCATTGGGGTTTTAAGTAATTTTGTATTCTTTGAAAGTAAGATGAAGTTCAAAGGGAGGAAGTTTTGATCGTTAATATGCATTTAATTATATTTTACACACATTTTGATGATATTTTTTTATATTTAATGACTGAATTGAGAGTTTTGTTTTGTTGTTGTTGTTGCAGTAATCTATCTGCTCTTGGTTGGAGCTTTGTTTTGTTGTTGTTGCTGCAGTAATCTAACTGTTCTTGTGCTATCGTCTTCACTTTATAATATCAGTCACCGTGTTGTAGGTGTAATCCTTTATAATATTGGGCTATTCTAAGAGGATCATACTCCAGCATGGGTGGGGTTTCTACATAATGCCCTATAGTAGGAAGATAAATAAATGGTTAGGAGGGTCCTATCTGTCTGTTTGGAGTCTATGATTTACTACTTGGAGACAATTAACACGACATGAATACAACATACACTACAAGGATTAGTATTGGGTATAAAAGATTATCATATCATAAACAATTGACATAATTAATACAAAATTTAAATGGGTTAGACATGAGTTATCGACGGTCACTCACGTTTAACATGATTAGACATATAACACATTTAGATAAAATAAAAAATATGATATAATGTTATGATTTACCATTAATATTTAGTTTAACCTTTCTTAGTTATTTGTCTAAGTATGTTATCTTGCATTTTATTAAACTAGTCTAATTCTTACGCAAGGCACATGTTAATTTAATATATATTTTATAAAAATAAAAATAAAAAATAATTAATAAATGATGATCATAACATTAAATATCTTACAAGAAGATATATTTTATTAATCATTATTTATATAGCTTCTTCTTGGTTATCGTTCACAATTCATAGTCAAATCCAAATACGCAACGAGAATTCGAAAGACTCCACTCTAATTCAAAACTCTACTTCCAAATAATACATATACAGACATACATGCTACAAGTTGAGAGTGCAAGTAACCTTGATGGATAATAGAACTCCCATTTCTTTAATATGCATTTAAGTAATTATATTTTATATTCTAATATTATCATCTGCCTTGTATTTCTTATTCGTTTATTGCGTCAAACATGGCATTGTCATTAAGTACCACATCTAACAATTTTTCAAATAATCCACACTTACTTAATCATCAATTTACAATTAACAAATATAACTGTCAGCTTGTGGAGTCCAAATGACGCAAAATCAGAATATTAAGTAATTTTCATTAACCCACATGATTGCTGAGATCACATATAATGATCATTTTAATTTAACAATTTATATATCATAATGCGCTTAGATTTTTTTATTTCCTTGCTTGCATGTTTGGTTTTCTTTCATTTTCATTTCTTGGATCTATTTAATTTGTTTTCCCTTTATTATTATGCGGCTGCGTGCACGCTATTGGTCAACAATAACTTCAATTATCAAATCAAACTTAAACTAACAAACTTCAATATGCATAGAAAATCTATAAGCGCATGTTATCTCCTTTGACAGTGATGTAAACGACCTCAAAGAAGTTAAGTGAGACCGATCTAAGAAGTAAGGTTAATTTAATTATGACCTATTAGTAAGGAGTTCAAGTATTCTTTTTTTTTTTTATCCTGTAGTCAGATAATTCGAATATCGCTACATCCTTCTATTTCTCAAGAAAGATGATCTACTAATTCGCTGATCCCATGAGAGTGCATTTGATAGAGTGAAAGTGATTATACTAAGGCTGGGCTTAATATGAACAAGAAACTTGGTAGCAACAACTAAAATAAAATATTATTTAATCGAGAAATGTCATACAAGGTGCATCTATCAAAATCCGATCAAAAACATTTAATCACACAAGAGAATTTAGAAATTTCTCACGGGTCCCCCTATCATGTTGTGTGGTTGTGTGTGCTTATTAAATTGCTTAGGGTTTTATGTTGGGCCCATTATTTGTCAGTTTTAAAAAATTTACTTATCAGTGCTTCTAAACCTTATAATGGACCTTTTGATAGAATACGAGAATGCGTGCTATAATAATTTGAGTTTAAGGTCAGGCAGCTTCGTGGAAACCACATTTCTTGGAACACAATTCCTAAAACTTGGCCTGCGATGCTATACTTTTTAACTTGTTGGATTTGCATACATTACTTTTAAGAGTTTTAACATCATACAATGATAATGTGAATATGAGCGAGAATTAGAATTATGACATGTTATTAAAATAAAAATAATTATATTTAATATAAATATTTTATTAGTGATGTGTTGTATTCTAAAAAACGCTCGTATATGTATTATCAATTATTAAATTTTAACTCAACTTTTAAAATGTGCGTACACAAATTATCTGGTACACTTAAATATTGTTAGAATCATAGTTTTATAGAATTGAAATCATAGTAGAAGATTTGACAGGTGATTTCCGTTGATAAGTAGATTTTTGTATCTATTTAAATAGGTATTTTATGTTTAATTATTTGTGAGTTTTTAAATATTTTTAGTATTTTAGGTAATTTATTTAATTTTATGCATTTTTATTATTTTTAATAATTTTATATTATTTTTATTTTATTTTTTAGGAATTAATTAAAGGTGGTGGCAATTATGTAATTGAGGAGAAGGTAGCTGACCGGTGGCAGAACCGTAAATATCAGGAAGTTAGAGCAACCGGCGCCAGGCGTGTTAAAGGTAAGCTGGGCGTGGGATGACGGCGTTTCGTTGTTTGGTTCAAGAGAATTGGATCCGTTCGCGCCCTGTGCGGGCGTGGCTTTTGGTTTTGAGTGCAATACGCACGTGGGCGGAGCATGGTTCAGCTATTAAGGAGCGTTGGCAGCATGCTTATTCTTAAATTATTGTGGGCCTACGTTAACGACTAGTTGTGCACGGAGAGTGGGTTTGCAGCCAGCTTATTTCTTCTTCTTTTTCATGCATATGGTTCCCGGTTAGAAATAAATTAGAAGGAAATAATATAAGAATCTTTAGCAATTTTGAAAAAAGAAATAAATAAGAATTTTTATATTTTATATTTTGTATTTTAAATTCTATTAGAGTTTGAAAATTATAATTCCTGTTAGGGTTAGAAGAAATTATGTAACCTATAAATAAAGGATATTAGACACAATTAGAGAACTGTAATATCTTATATCTCTTAATTCTTATGTACATAATTTTTATTCTTCTTCTATTATGAGTAATTAAATTTTATTCTTGGTTTAAATTAGCGTAAGCCATCGAAATTTATGCACTGTGAAATCTAATTGGTTTTAATTATTCAATTTATATTTTGAGTATTGAATATTTTTTTACTTTTACTTTTATGATTGATTTGTTTAATTACTAGGGTGCACACTAGTTTATTATTCATTGAAATCTACTGGAAAATAAAATATCAATTTCGTAATTGTTTGGTCACTTTAATTTGTGAAGCAACTAAAATTAATAATTGTTTTGTAGATCTAAAGATTATTATATCTTAGGAAGAATATTCATCTAAATTAAATGCAACCGCTTGCACTTGTGTTGTTTAGTTCAACGATCTCATACATAAACCTTACAAATAAAATAATTTTTATCATTATTTTATTTCTTTAATTATTTACTTTATTCATTTATTCATCTTCATGCACAAATAAAATAATAATAATTATTATTTTATTTGTTTAATCTTTTTTTCATTTATTTCTCAGAATTAATCTTTACAAATAAAATAACCTTTATTATTTTATTTATTTAAGTCACCTCTCATTAATTATTTCTTATTCATTAATCTCAACAAATGGTACACACAAATAATTCTTTATTACTATATTATTTGTTCATTCTTTAGTTATTTCATTTCTTCTTTGTAAATGAAATAAATTTTATTATTTTATTTGTTTATAATTCATTATTCACAAATAAAGTATTATTATTTATTACTTTATTTATTTATGTCTCTTTAATTCACCATAATTTTATACCTTATTAATCCATAAATAAAATAATCTTAATTATTATTTTATTTGTTTATACATTATTAATTCACAAATAAAATAATTATAGTTATTACTTTATTTGTTTAATTCAGAAATAAAATAATTTTATTTATTATTTTATTTGTTTACTTTATTTTATTTATTTGTTATTATTTTTTTTTAACCCGACCTGGTTCAACCCGGTTTAACCCAGTTCGACTAGTTGACCGAAACAAAAACAGCTGGATAGAATGGTTCAGCGCTGCCCTTTGGCACTACGGCCTTGAGCCAGAATTCCAAAACCCTAATTATTTTTCCCAACATTTTTCCACTTTTTCGATTTTTATTCCTTTTGCTTTAAAGGCTTATAACTTAATTCCTTTGAGTTCAAATCTTATCTATAACTAGTTAAATACATGATTTACCATAATTAAGGATTTTACACCAAATCAAAAAACATTTATTTTGTCAAATCATGAATTAATCCACTTAGGATTTACATTAATTGGAACACATTTTACAAGAAATTTGAATATAAATCCATTTTAACTCATTTACCTTCCGTTCCACTTGGATTATTTTTGTATCTTTTAGATCTATAACATGTGATTCAAGGATCTTGCAAACAATGTACATATTTTGGTTTACATAATTCAAAAACTCATATTTTCACTTAATTTACACCTAATACATGATCATATGCACTTTTTTTTGTACTAAAACACATATAAGCACATATAAAAGACATAACCTCCTTCATAATCCATCATTTTACCTTCAGATCCTTCATGATCCCAAATCACACAAACCTCCCACAACCAAGCATTTAATACTATACTACAAACTAAAACATACTAATACATACTAACTTAAGTAAATACTTTGGTTAAAAGATGATTTTACCTCCTTGAAGCTTTTCTGCTTTTAGATATGAACATCAAGTAATCTTCCACCTTTTTCTCCTTTGCCAAACCTCACTTGATCCACCAATTTACAAGAGTTTCTTACACTTAGCAAAATTTCTCTCAAACTCATATTTTTCTCTCTAGCTCTCAAACCCAACATTTAGTAAACTTGGTAAATTAAATAGGAGAGTCCTATTTATAGGTCTCTTTAACATACACTACATATACATGTATTTTATCCATCCTAAGTGAGCATTAACTAATTTTAAAAGGAGATTTGGTAAAAAAATGGATTCACACACACACACACACACACACACACACACACACACACACACACACACACACACACACACATATATATATATATGTATATAAAAGACCAATAATAATCTAGAAGGGGAGGTTGAATAGATTATTACTGATTAAAAATTATCTTAGTCTTTTTTGAATTTTTAGTTAATTGATTTGCAGTGTCAGATATTAATATCTAACACAATAAAAATTCAATCACACAATGCACAGAAATTTATTTGGTTCACAACATACCGCTCGAGTATGTTGCTACGTCTAGTCTCAAGCTCCTCTTCAGGACTTGAGATCCTATTACTATCAGTAATCAATTCTTCTTCAATAGGCGGAGAAGCCTTTACAAAGTTTTATAGATCAACTTCCAACTATACATACAACTATTTATCTTGGATAGTAGCCCCCCGTTCCTTCCTCAAACATATTTGTACATGTTTTTGAGTCTAGCTCTGCTTTACAATCTGGTCTTGAAATAAAAAGTCGGTCCATCACCTCACAAGTACACTAAAGACTCAACTACCCGTTAGCCTCTCTAAAACTCTGGTTTTGGTCAAAGAATCACTTCTTCTTCTTTTTTTTTCACCAACAAACCAACCTTTTTCAATAAATAATTATTTTTTAAAGATACTTATTTAAATAAGCAAATATATATTTAAGTTCAGATATAAAAGTTTAAATAACTTTTATAGTGAGTGATATGTTTCTGTGTAAGCAGATATAAAAATTATATTCGTGATATAAAAATTTTAAAAACTTTTATATTATACAACAAGTATTTATGAATAAATAAATTTATGTTCAAATACTTGTAATGATATATATCAGGTATAATAAATGAAACAACTAAATAATACTTTGATATAACAAACAAAGTTATTTTACTTGAATCTATTTATATTAATATATTTGATCTATAATGTGATCATTTAAATATGGCCACTTAGGATTTTAAAGACAGTTCAGGTGATTCCATTACTCAAAAGGTGTATCTTCGAATTATTTCGATATCTAAGTACTGACCAAATTTATAGTTTCACAACTAATATTTAAATAAATATTTTTGATAGACCACTTAAGATTTTAAAGACCGTTCGGATGATTCCTTCTCTCAAGAGGTGTACACCCGAATTATTTCGGTATCTAAGTACCGATCTATTTTAAGATATTTATATAAATGGACTATATCAACAAACAAGCCACTTAGGATTTTAAAGACCATTCTGATGATTCCTTCACACAAGAGGTGTATCTCCAAATTATTTCGGTATCTAAGTACTGACTTTTTATATGATATAAATAGATAAAATATAGATATATATAAATATGTATAATAATTTATATTTGTATATCTATAAATATAAACAAGTATGAAATGAATCAAATAATGCAATTTAATAACTTATCTTAAATACTTTGACCAACTTTTCTCTTCAGTATATGGATTTCGAGTAAAAGAGAACTTGAAAGCTTTTAGAGAGAGAACTTGTAGGCAAGGAATATAAGTTTTTTATTTTTTTTATATATGAATTGGTAAGTTGAAATGAAAAGTCTTCTATTTATAAAATTCTCGGAGTAGAATAGTCTTTTTGGCAGTTTATTTAAAATCTACGGATGGACGCTTATTGCTTTGGAATAAATAGCCAAGATTTGCTCATTTTAAAAAAAATCATACGGCTTGCTAAAAAAAATGCTCGAATTTCCCAGTCAAAGCACAAACAATTTATTTGATCAGAATGTGGCTTTTGAAATATTGCAGGCTATTCTCGGGTGAAACAAAGCTTATAACTTTTTAAAATTTTAAAAGCCCCTTTTTATGTTAACCTCTCATGCTGGAACCTTTTAATAAATACATGATAGTAATTTATTTATTTTTTAAAGCAACATGCATGCATTTAAACAATTTTTGGATAAATACCCAAACAAGTCCAAACGATTTCGGATGAAGTATTAAAAAGGATTTTTATGCTTGCTTTTGCCAAGCTTCTTTTGGTTTTACAAAAATATAATATTTTAAAAATAATAAGAGATTCCTTGGCTTAGAAAATATTACTTTATGAATAAATATTTATAACACTTGATATTAAATTATCAAGGTTAATAAAATATTAATTCAATAAGTTTGAAAAATATTTTTGATCAAAGTAAATATGATAATTTAAAAAAATAATTATAATATAAATCCTATGGAAAGGATTATATCTTTTTAATTAACCTATTTATTAATTATTGTTATCATCAAAATAAAACTAAAAGTTGAAGATCCATCAATCTCCCCATTTTTTATAATGACAATAAATAAAAATATTTTTCTATAAGGGTTCCCCCTCAATTTATGCACATATTTCAGAAAATTTAAATTTTGAACAACGCATCACATAGCAGTATATGATAGCAGATTTATAGTAGTTCATCGCAACAGTTAGAGTAGTTCAGAGTAGTTGATATTTTTTCTCCCCCTTTGGCATCATAAAAAGTGATTGGGAGACATAGTGTACGTGTAACAAAGTGGTTAAAGTCTGAAAAGTACTTTCTTACAAGTAGTAAGTAGATACAATAATACCTAATAGTTCTATATATATATATATATATATATATATATATATATATATATATATATATATATATTACAGTCTTCCCAAATAGTTAGAAGTCTGCTAAGTTAATAGGAGAAAAATGGAGACCAAAAGTTTGAAGAGCAGCCTCGGGAGGAGATTGTTCCATAGGTTCAACTTTAGTTGAGCTGGTACTTGCAGAAAAATGGTAGGGAGGCATAGAAAGCTTATGATTTTCCATTAAAAAATGTAACATGTCCTTAAGATGATGTAAAGATTGTTGTATATCTTTTATTTGGATCATGATGTTGCTTTGGTTAAGTAACATAAGTTGGTTCATATTATTAAGAGCATCCATTTGTGAAGCCATATTAAGACTAGACTCAACAGATTCATGATCAGTGGCTTTAAATATTATCAGTGGTCGATGAGGGAGATTCAAATGAGACACAATATTATTATTGTGAACAAGTTGAGATTGATGATGAGTAATATTAAGGTCAAGATGTTTAAATATGTGTGTGAAGAGAATACCATAGCCAAGACAGTTATTGTGAAAGCAATACTCAAAAAATGTTGAGAGAAAGTATCCTAAATTGCATGGCATGCACTCATGTAGAACACACTTTATAAGTTCCAAATCAAATGGAAGCATATTCTGATCATCTCTTACTGGCAAGAAATTTTGGAGAACAATTTTGCCCAAAAACTAACATTAAGGAGAGAAAAATTCTAAACCAACCTTAATAGGAAAGTCAAACAGCATGGTAGGTACGAGCTGATCAGTTACAACAGAAAAGTTTTGTTTAAAGATCAAGCAGTCACTTACAGAGGTTCCCAAAGGATACAAGTATTCATTTATTCTTGGTAAGTGTAACACAGATGGACTAAGATGTAATGTATGAACAAGAAGTTGTTCATCAATAATATATTCCTGACCTTGGATACAAGTGTTAATGCTAGTTAAGAGGCCAGTTGAATCTTAATTGAAGACCATACGAGAATATAATTCAGCAATTAGACCCGAATAGATATGTTTATCTATGAAGACAACTAGACAATCACATCCTATATTTTTTATATTTTCAAGTAAGTCATAAAAACTACTAAAGATAATCCCGAGGCCAGGTGTGAGACTATGTCTAATAAGCCTGTACTTAGACTGAGCAGAGGAAGTGACCAACTGAGGCACACATATTGAAAGGTATATTTCAGAATGTAGTGTTAGTTTCTTTCTTTTAGAGGAATAGACATGTTCCATGTTTACAACACAAACAGTATGCAAAAAGAAAGAAATATAAGACTTAGAGAAGCTTGCAGAATGTGTAAGATAGTAATACTAGGATATGAACACATTATGTTGCAGCAAGTGTGAGTTATATATGCAGCACATAAATGGCAAAGTAATAAATGCATCTCTTTTGGTGGTTTACTAACTTTAGCAGATACAAAATGAAGAAAAGATTTTACAGTAAATGAACGTGTGCTTATACACGTAAACATACCATACCTTGAGTTGAAAAACAAATCAGTAGATGCATTTAATATGAATAGTAAGATGATCTTTAAGTTCATATTCATGAGACTGATTCTATGTCACATTAGGAAAAAAAATGGTTGACTTGACTATTTACAGCTAACCACTTTAAGAAAATATAGTCTAATTAGAATAGAAGCAACTCAATAAAGTGCAGTGCATGCGAAAAAAATATAGTAGCAAGATGAAAATATCTATACACAATCCCAACACAGTAAAACATAGTTCATCAAAATAAATGTTTAGAAGTTAAAGAGAAGTACCTCATAAACAATAACCATATCTTCAGCACGAGTGATATATATATATATATATATACATTTGATGCTACAGTGGATAGTTGGAGCAATTAATGTGAAAAGAAAAGAAAAGGTGGTAATAAATGTTTGCAAGTAAGGAATGACTAAATTAAAAAAATAAACACACACACACATACACACATATATATATATATGGGGTAGTTGGTCGCCTAACACACAGATGGTATAAACAAAAAAAACTTTTTGTAGATTGGGATTAAAAAAAAATTGTAACTATAAAGTATAAATATTTATACCAAATAAATCTGTAAATTTATATAACAGTGGAACCAATTTAGATACATACAGTATATAATTTATTTAATATATATATATATATATATATATATATATATATATATATATATATATATGGGATTTATGTAGGTATACAGCTGTGTATCTACACGGTAGGCTTTGGCGACAGTTTTCTTGATGGGACTGTCGCCATAGTCATTCAAACCGTCGCTAAAAGCTTATCGTGTAGGTACACAGCTGTGTACCTACATTTTTACCTATATATATATATATATATATGAAGAATGAACATAGATCTTAATAGATCTCAAAGATCTGGATAGATTTTTCAAAAGAAAAACTTTAACTTTGTTGATTTAACAATATAAAGAATGTACATATAGATAAAAGCATAAATTCTGATAGTGGATCAGTATAAGAAGAAATTTTATTGTTAAGGAAGATGAAAGAACATACATATATATATATATATTAGAAAAAAATGTAAATATTTATAAGTGCAGATTTGAAGCAAGAAAGATGTAAATAGAGTTTGTAGAATACATATATATGTGTATATAATATGATGAACAAAACATAGAAGAGCAGATCGGGGACCAAAAAAAAAATTAACATATCAAACTTGGGACCAAAAGCAATTTGAAGCAAAAATTTCGTTAAAAAAAATAAATTGGTAGAATTATGTTTAGAAGGGCTAAGAATCATTTAATCGATGTAGAATTTAAAAAAAAAAAACACCATGGAAATCATGTTTTGAAGCTTAGAAGATGTGACGACCCCAAATCCGGGTTCCATAACCTCGAGTTTGGTTCTCACTATTCAACACATTACTAACAATTAAATACATACATTGCATTTAAATATCGCGGAATAATACATATTGGTTCCCTTCAAAAGGTTACAATACCAGGGTCTATCAACCTTAACATAAAAACAGTTCCTATCATAAGGAATTACAAAAGGTTTAACAACCGTAAATACATAAATAAAGATCTAACTAGCATGCATAAGCTACTTAAGCTTTGGCCTTTCCTTTTCCCTTATCCTTCCTGGAGCAATCAGGATTATCTGAAAAATGGTTCATGATATAGCAAGAATGAGCAACTAGTTTGCTCAGCAAGTTTAAAACAATCATATAGATTTAATATATCATGAATGAATGGGAAATATCAACAATGATTCAACAATAGATATAACAATTGTGAATGAAACAGGATTCAAATTTTAATAAACAGAATATTTGAATCTTAAAATGCTGAGTGGTCACTAAGGACCCTGAACTAACTAGGGTATAATAGAGTTTCCTCTGACCCTTTGAGTTGTTTGGTTTTCAAGGGGATCAGCCTATTCAACCCGCTGTATATGCATTACATTTAGTCACTGGCGCCCAAAGTCGGTTTCCCGACACAAAATCCCCTAATTTAGGGTTGTTCAATTCTCAGACTTAATATAAGAAATCCGCACCCAACAATGGTTTGGATAAGCTTTTAAAAGTATTCAAGTTATTGAATTTAGAAACGCAATGTCTAGCTGAACTATTAGCTTCAGACATTTTTAATACAGTTCATGAATCAAGAACTAACAAGCTTCAAATGCACTAAGTGCGATTGTATAAACAATATGGATGTGGAATAATTTTAAATAATTAAACCACTTCAAGCTTTAACAATAAATACAAGTATGGAAACTTGTTCAACGATAATAATTGAGTAGGGTTAGAGAACTTGCCTTTTTGCTCAGCTACAATAATTGTCTAGCTTTAACTAACTTGCTTTGAAAGACCTAACATTAATAAAGTCGGTCTAATAATTAGTACGACGTATTTGCATAATTATACGCTTAATAACGAACTTATTTACCACATAAGTACTAACACATAAATTACATTAGTCAAAACAATATTATTAACTTTATAGACACTCAATCATTTTAGGTTAATAATTTGATAAGTTAGAAAATATTTTTCTTAAGTGTTGGACACTTATTAAACCTTTAAACAACTTATTATAATTGTTTAATTAAATTCAATTTATTTTATTAACTCAATCTCTTTTTAATTACTATTTAATATTGATTAAATAGAAATTAATTAATTAACTCTAGTTATTATAAATAATAACTAATTGTACTTACATATTATTAAATAATAAATAATTATTAACTTAATTTTAACCTTCTTTAATTTAATGTTAATCAACCAATAATTAACCAAGTAATTAACCTCACTTATTATTTAATTAAGGAAATTAAATAATAGTTTACTAATCTTAATCCTCTTTAATTATTATTTAATGTCAATTAAATAATAATTAATTATTTAATTAATTTTAATTATTATTTAAGGTTAAATAATAATCAAATCATTCTTATTTATTATTTAAATTAAATAATAAATTATTACTCTAATAATTTAATTTCCATTAATCGTTATTTAATGTTAATTAAATAATAATTAATTACTTAATTATCCTTATTTATTATTTAATAATATTTAAATAATAAATAATTAATTTATAAATTTTATCTCTCTTTAAATATTATTTAATAGGCATTAAATAATAATTGCTAATTTATTACCTTTATTTATTATTAGTATTTTAAATAATAAATAATAATAATTTATTTAACTTAACCATGGTTTAGCTAACTAGATTAATATTTAAAATATTTAAATATTAAACTTACAGAAAAATAACCTCTCCAATATTATTTTGTATTATTATTATTTTTGTTATAATTTTAAATTAATTTTCAAATATTTAAATTAATTTAAATTTACCCGAATGGCATTTTCGTAAATAAGTTGAAAAACCGGACCGATGGCATTTTCGTAATTAATTCGAAAACTGAACCGAGGGCAGAATGGTAATTCTGCCGGAAAAAAACACGGAGGGGCAAACTTGTAATTTCGCCGGAAAATAACTACCGCGCATGGCGCGCGTTATAATATTTTCGGACCAAAACGGCGCCGTTTTTTGGCAATCCGGAAATGGCTTCCGCGCATAACGCGCGGAAGAAATTTTCTGCCGATGCCAAACGACGTCGTTTGGCTCCGCGTCGGTGGGTGAACAGTGGCTCGCGCATTGCGCGGCCAGTGTTAAATTTCTCTTCCAAGCAGAATGTGAACAGTGTTTCCGGCTACCCATTTTAAATAAAAATATACCTTCAATAAATCTTTAACTCTTCAATAAAAATCCAAAAAAATTACCAATCACCTTATATTAATTTATAACATGAAAAATTAATTTTTCATGATTTAATATCATTATTTTTTTATAAAAATTTTTACATCACATAAACTACCACAAATCATAACTTTTTGTGTATAACTCCATTTTGAGTGATTCAAACTTTGTTTTTCTCATGATTTAATGTTCTATAATATTAGAACATCAAACCTAAGTTTTACAAAAATATTTTTGGTAATATATTTCAAAACTTGTTTACACACTACTAAATACATATTTTAGCATATAAAATATACCAAAATACAAACCAAACATATTAAACTCAAGCATGGCATAAATATTACCTCTACACATTAATAATTATATTAACATGCTTATACTAACATGGTGATTTATTTAATTTAAAAACAAAACTTTATTTAAAATAACCATTACCTTGATTTAATGGCTATCTTTCTTTTTCTTCCAAAGTAGGTGATGAGGTTTGTAGGTGATGAGGTTTGAAGGCATGAACCAAGAACTCCTTCTCTTGGTATTTTTGCTCTCAACTATAATTTTTCTACACTCTCAAATGCTCTCTAGCTTGAAAAATGGAGGAAGAAGAATGACTAACACAATGCTCCTAATTTGCAAGTATACTTGCAATATTGATAGATACATAATATATCTAATAATTTTAGCCCATCATGCACCTATTGGATACTTACACAAGTTAGCCACATTAGGTGAAAAGAAGCATGGTGTCTATGTACTTTAAAAATCAATCCAAGCAATCCTTTAATTAAATAAATAAGAAAATCAAATAATAATAATAATAACAATACACTCTCTCTCCTCCTCACCACATGCTTCGGCTGATGGACTTCAAAAGTCCCAAAAATAAATTCACTTTTCTTATTTTAATTAATTAATAAGTTATTTAATTGTTTTTCCAAGTGGGCCAATCATTGGGCTTTAATTTAAAATACCAATTGGGCTTCTATTAAATTGTTTGGGCTACTAAATTGTCAAATTTTATTATTCCCCACTTGGGCTACTAATTGACCCATGTTGGGCTAATTTAATAATTTATACATTAATTATTCAATCCATGATTAAATAAATAATTACCTTGAATAAATAATTAAATATTCTAACCCATAAGTATTAAATTACCAAATGGACTAATAAATATTATTATTAACATTTCACATTATTTACATTAATTAATAATCATATTAATTAATTTATTATATTTAATTCACTCATTATATTCAATTTAATTGAATATTTAATTAATAGGAAACTTATCAATTATTTTGATATTAAAACTTTAGGGTTTGTTCACTAATTTAATAACATATTAGTGACCCCCTTTAATTAATTTTAGTAATTAATTACATAATTATTTAATCACATAATTAATTAATCACATAAAAAGATTTAAATAATCTCATAAAACTAACTCGTTGGAAATTAAATTAATATTTTAATTAATAAAAATGTGGAAATTCTAGGACATTACATTCTCCCCTCCTTATAAAAATTCCGTCATCGGAATTGTAAAAATAAGGTTACTCAAATAAAAACGGGTAATTTGCCCTCATTTCCTCCTCTAATTCCCACGTAGATTCTTCAATGGCGTGATTCCTCCAGAGTACTTTGACAGAATGAATTATCTTATTTCTCAGTTTCTGTTCCTTCCTATCGAGTATCTGAACAGGAACTTCTTCATATGATAAGTCCTTCCCGACTTGAATTGGTTCATAGGAGATAACGTGCTTGTAGTCTGGTTTGTATGGCCGCAATACCGACACGTGAAACACATTGTGAATATGTTCCAATTCAGGAGGTAAAGCTACCTCGTATGCTACTTCACCCACTCTTCTCAATATTTCGAACGGTCCTATGAACCTTGGACTCAATTTCCCCTTCTTTCCAAACCTGATCTTCCCTTTCCAGGGAGATACCTTAATGAACACAAAACTCCCCACCTCGAAGTCTCGTTTCTGTCGATGTAAATCGGCGTATTTCTTTTGACGGTCTTGAGCTGCTACTAGCCGAGCTCTTATTACCTTGATAATTTCTACCGTCTGTTGAACCAATTCTGGCCCCAACAGTCGGCGTTCTCCTACCTCATCCCAACATAGAGGTGTTCTGCATTTTCTGCCATATAAAGCTTCGTAAGGCGGCATACCTATGCTCGCATGATAACTGTTGTTATATGCAAACTCAACTAGTGGTAGATGGATTTCCCAACTGCCCTTGAAATCCATTACGCAGGCCCTGAGCATATCTTCCAATGTCTGAATTGTTCTCTCACTTTGCCCATCGGTCTGCGGATGATACGCTGTACTCATTCTTAACTGTGTCCCCAATCTCTCCTGAAGACTTCTCCAAAATTTTGACGTGAAGCGCGGATCTCTGTCTGACACAATCGATACCGGCACCCCATGTCTTGAAACTATCTCTTTGATGTACAGTTTGGACAACTGATCCAAACTGAACCTAATCTTGATCGGCAAAAAGTGCGCTGACTTTGTTAGTCGATCCACAATCACCCAAATTGCGTCATATCCCTTCTGTGTTGCTGGAAGTCCTACCACAAAATCCATTGTGATATGCTCCCATTTCCACTCAGGAATTTCTAACGGCTGTAACAATCCACTTGGTCTCTGATGTTCGGCCTTTACCCTTTGACAAGTTAGGCATCGGCTGACACATTCTGCAACCTCCCTCTTTAAATTCGGCCACCAAAAATGCTGACGTAGATCTTGATACATCTTCGTACTCCCCGGATGTATCGAGTATCTCGTACTGTGGGCCTCTTGCAAAATTTCCTCTCGTAATTCAGGCACTAGCGGTACCCAAACACGATTTTCAAATCTCAGCAATCCCATGCTATCAATTTTAAACTTGACCTCTTCTCCATCGGTCATCCTCTTCCGGATTCTGTCACATTCCTCATCTTTGTCTTGAGCCTCTTTCACCCTATCTAACAAGGTTGGGCTCACCTCGACTTCTATTGACTCGTTTGGACTTCTCACTTCCAACTCCATTCGAGCCATCTCTTGAACCAATTGTTCTTGATCTGTCAATATGAACAATTTCTCCCTGCTCTTTCTACTCAGAGCATCCGCTACTACGTTGGCCTTGCCGGGATGATATAGAATTTCACAATCATAATCTTTGATCAATTCCAACCATCTCCGTTGCCTCATATTCAGCTCCTTCTGTGTGAAGATATACTTCAGACTCTTATGGTCTGTGAATATCTCACATTTTTCTCCGTACAGATAATGTCTCCAAATTTTAAGGGCAAACACTACCGCTGCCAGCTCCAAGTCGTGGGTAGGATATCCCTTCTCATAATCTTTTAATTGTCTGGACGCATACGCAACGACTTTGCCGTTTTGCATAAGCACACAGCCAAGCCCCTTGTGCGATGCATCACTGTAGACCGTAAAACCTCCTGTATCGTCTGGTAAGGTCAATACAGGTGCTTCACTAAGTCTTTTCTTTAACTCCTGAAAACTTTCCTCACACTTCTCCGTCCACACGTATTTTACCGTCTTTCTTGTTAAGTTGGTCAACGGTGTTGCTATCCTTGAGAAGTCTTGAATGAACCTCCGATAGTAACCCGCTAACCCTAAGAAACTTCTTACTTCTGTCGGCGTCCTTGGTTGTTCCCAATTCATCACCGATTTAACCTTCGCCGGATCAACCGAAACTCCCTCCTTGTCAATAACATGACCTAAAAATTGAACTCTCTCTAACCAGAATTCACACTTTGAAAACTTAGCGTACAACCGCTCCTTCCGTAAAATCTCCAACACCAATCTTAGGTGTTCAGCATGCTCTTCCTCCGTTTTCGAATACACCAAAATATCATCAATGAACACGACTACAAATTTATCCAAGTATTGCTTGAATATTCTGTTCATCATGTCCATAAATGCGGCTGGCGCATTCGTTAGTCCAAACGACATCACCAGAAACTCATAATGCCCATATCGAGTTCTGAATGCCGTCTTGGGTATATCCTCCTTCCTGACTTTCAACTGATGATAACCAGTCCTTAAGTCAATCTTTGAAAAGTACTTCGCCCCTTTCAATTGATCGAAAAGATCGTCAATTCGTGGTAACGGGTACTTGTTCTTAATTGTCACCTTATTCAGCTCTCTATAATCCATACACAATCTCATCGATCCATCCTTCTTCTTTACAAACAGCACCGGTGCTCCCCATGGAGAAACACTTGGCTGAATGTACTTATTGTCTAGCAACTCCTGCAATTGCACCATCAATTCCTTTAGTTCTACCGGAGCCATCCTATATGGTGCTTTCGATATCGGTGCTGTCCCCGGTACTAAATCAATCACAAATTCTATCTCCCTGTCCGGCGGTAAACCCGGCAGTACATCTGGGAAAACATCCGTAAATTCCCTAACTACTGGTATTTGCTCCATCTCGGGACTCACCACTTGTGTGTCAACCACATGAGCCAAATACCCTACACAACCTTTCTTCAATAATTTCTTGGCCTGCATCATCGTCAGACAAGAAGACTGTCTTGACGATTTGCTGCCATAAAATACTACCTTAGACTTATTTGGTGTCTTAAGGTGTATGCACTTCTTCTGACAATCAATTATCGCCCCGTGGTTAAACAACCAATCCATCCCAAGTATTACATCAAATTCCCCCAGACGTATTGGAATTAGATTCACATTTAATTTCTGACCCCTGATTTCAGCACAACAATTTCTATGTATGTACTCTACCGGAATCACTTCTTTATTAGCAACTTCTATGTTCATTGAGTTTTCTAGTTTGTCCCTAGGCAACTCTAATCGTCTAGCGAAATCATCAGACACAAATGAACAGGTAGCACCCGAATCAAACAATACATATGCATTTATATTATTGATCGGAATAATACCTGACACCACGTCTTTTGACCCCACGGCATCTTGCACCGTCATATTGAACGTCCGGGCTGTCGGCTTGTTCTGTGGTACCGGTCCCCCGATAGCCAATTTGCTGTTATTGCCCCTGTAGCCGCTTCCCCCGTCATTCTTCTTCTTAGGGCAATCCTTTATCAGGTGGTCAGATGCTCCGCAAGAAAAGCATCTCACTTTCTTTGGGAGGGGACAATTTGGAGAAATATGTCCCACCTGCCCACAATTGTAACATGTATTCTTCCCTTTCCTGCACTCCCCGAAGTGGTTCTTCCCACATACATTGCATGCTGACTTTTTCTGAACACTTCCTTGTTGATTCCCCGAGCTCTTGTCGTTACTGTTGTTGTCCCATTTACGCTTATTACTGTTATTATTATTATTGCCTCCGCTGTTACTGTTCTTGCTTCCCCCTTCATTTTTCTTCTTGTTTCTCTCCTGGTTAAACTTGGTCAACGCGTCGCTTCCACCTTCAGCAATGATTGACTTCTCCAACAAAGTTGCGAACGAGTCAATCTGCAGTACTGCTACCTTGTTGAATATCCAAGGTCTCAATCCATTCTCGAACCTCCTGGCCTTGCGTTCCTCCGTGTCTACCTGATGTGGAGCGAACCTGGCCAACTCATTAAATTTTGCCGCGTACTCCGGTACCGACATGTTCTCCTGTTTCAGTTCTAGAAACCTTACCTCCATCCTACTCTTCATACTTTTCGGGAAATAATTCTCGTCGAATATTTCCTTAAATTTCGTCCAGGGCACCACACCATCCCCAGCCCTATTCTGATTGGCTTCCCACCAGAAATTGGCTTCGCCCTTCATCATGTAGGTAGCAAAAACTGTCTTTTGCTCCTCAGCTACTCTTGCGATAACGAACGCCTTCTCTATCTCCTTTATCCAAGACTGGGCCTCTATCGGGTCCGACGTTCCCCTAAACTCTGGCGGTCCCACCGCCTTAAAATCTTTAAAATTCGCCAACTGATTTGGTGGTGGTGGCGGGTTTGCTACTACAGGGTGGCGGTTTTGCATTGCCTCAGCTAGCATGTCGACAAAGTTTTGCATAGGGTCTACGTTGTGTCCCCCGGCGTCGTTGTTAACTGACTCTTCTACCCCCTGGTTCCTTGGTGGTTGTCTACGTGGCGGCATTTTCTGTTATAAACAAAAATTTACATTATTATACTGGTTTCATCTTTTTCATTTCATTATTTTGTATCTTAGACAATGTTTAGCTAAAATACAAGTAATTATTTCAACACGCATATAAACATAAATTCAACTGCATTTATACTCATATGCTAAAACAGGAGTGCGTAGCACTTTACATCAAAAGCATACTGCTATAAATGCTTCTATCCCAGAGAAGCTACAAAAGATGGGATCTGACATATCCTACAACTTCCTAGAGTTGGGATTTAGTGACATATTAACCCTCTAATAAAACAAAAGTTGGGTTCTACTGCATCTATTTACATACGAAATTAGAAAACAACTACTACTACTACTGACTGCGCATCCCCCTACGGATCGCGTCGTCATACTCCTCATCCCCGATGGCCATCACCACGCTCCTGCTGATGGTGTGCATAGACTGACCCTCCTCAGCTGGGTAGTAGTGCACCCTGCTCTGAAGCCTACCATATGAAGATCGGTAGACGTAGCTAAGTCTATCCGTCCTCACCCGCTTCTCGCGGACCTCCTCCTCTAGCTCAATCATCTGACCATAAGCGGCATCTCGCTGTCTCTCCATCTCCATACGGTCCTCTATCGCCTCCTGCCAGTGTGCACAGATGGCGGCCTTCTCTGCCTGAACCTGCTGAACCTTCAGCTCAGCCTCTGCCAACCTAGTCTCAACCACTGCTAATTTAGCCTGCAGCTCTACATCCTGCTCTACCAGCTGATGAGTTAGCACCGCAAGGTGCTCCACTGAATCCTCGTACTCCTGTACCTGATCCTCCAGTCCTACAATCCTCTCCTTCAGCTCTGCGTTCTCGCCAGAGAACTGATAAGCCGCATCCCTATACTGATCCTCCATGTGCTGGTGGGTCAGATTCTGCTCCTCTAGATGCTGGACCCTTGCCTCCAGCCCCTCGTTCCTATCGGTCAGTCCCTCTATGATGTCAGCGGCAGTGGTGCCCATGCCATCAGCTGACTCCTCCTCCTCAGACTCCTCTGACTCTGCCTCATCCTCACTGTAAGGCCTCATGACTCCGCCCCAGACGGGCTCCACACGATCCCCCTCCTCAGGATCTGACTCTGGCTCCTCTACGGGTGCAGCCACCAGCGGCTGTGCAGTATCCATATGGATATCAATATAGTCCTCCTCAGCAGTGCGACTCGACTGTCCGATCTCTGTCATCCTATAACATAAAACAATAACACACGTTAGTACAGCAATAAAATATATTCATTGATGAAATGAAATGATATTTTATCATGTACATCTCGGCTCGATGGATTTTCTCAATCCATCTCCAAAAATACACAACATCATGAATCTCCCCGATTCATCCCCTAACGCACTCGATATGAGTTTAATACTAAGGTTATAACTTAGGTTTCGCAAATCCTAACGTTTCTAACCTACGGCTCTGATACCAACCTGTGACGACCCCAAATCCGGGTTCCATAACCTCGAGTTTGGTTCTCACTATTCAACACATTACTAACAATTAAATACATACATTGCATTTAAATATCGCGGAATAATACATATTGGTTCCCTTCAAAAGGTTACAATACCAGGGTCTATCAACCTTAACATAAAAACAGTTCCTATCATAAGGAATTACAAAAGGTTTAACAACCGTAAATACATAAATAAAGATCTAACTAGCATGCATAAGCTACTTAAGCTTTGGCCTTTCCTTTTCCCTTATCCTTCCTGGAGCAATCAGGATTATCTGAAAAATGGTTCATGATATAGCAAGAATGAGCAACTAGTTTGCTCAGCAAGTTTAAAACAATCATATAGATTTAATATATCATGAATGAATGGGAAATATCAACAATGATTCAACAATAGATATAACAATTGTGAATGAAACAGGATTCAAATTTTAATAAACAGAATATTTGAATCTTAAAATGCTGAGTGGTCACTAAGGACCCTGAACTAACTAGGGTATAATAGAGTTTCCTCTGACCCTTTGAGTTGTTTGGTTTTCAAGGGGATCAGCCTATTCAACCCGCTGTATATGCATTACATTTAGTCACTGGCGCCCAAAGTCGGTTTCCCGACACAAAATCCCCTAATTTAGGGTTGTTCAATTCTCAGACTTAATATAAGAAATCCGCACCCAACAATGGTTTGGATAAGCTTTTAAAAGTATTCAAGTTATTGAATTTAGAAACGCAATGTCTAGCTGAACTATTAGCTTCAGACATTTTTAATACAGTTCATGAATCAAGAACTAACAAGCTTCAAATGCACTAAGTGCGATTGTATAAACAATATGGATGTGGAATAATTTTAAATAATTAAACCATTTCAAGCTTTAACAATAAATACAAGTATGGAAACTTGTTCAACGATAATAATTGAGTAGGGTTAGAGAACTTGCCTTTTTGCTCAGCTACAATAATTGTCTAGCTTTAACTAACTTGCTTTGAAAGACCTAACATTAATAAAGTCGGTCTAATAATTAGTACGACGTATTTGCATAATTATACGCTTAATAACGAACTTATTTACCACATAAGTACTAACACATAAATTACATTAGTCAAAACAATATTATTAACCTTATAGACACTCAATCATTTTAGGTTAATAATTTGATAAGTTAGAAAATATTTTTCTTAAGTGTTGGACACTTATTAAACCTTTAAACAACTTATTATAATTGTTTAATTAAATTCAATTTATTTTATTAACTCAATCTCTTTTTAATTACTATTTAATATTGATTAAATAGAAATTAATTAATTAACTCTAGTTATTATAAATAATAACTAATTGTACTTACATATTATTAAATAATAAATAATTATTAACTTAATTTTAACCTTCTTTAATTTAATGTTAATCAACCAATAATTAACCAAGTAATTAACCTCACTTATTATTTAATTAAGGAAATTAAATAATAGTTTACTAATCTTAATCCTCTTTAATTATTATTTAATGTCAATTAAATAATAATTAATTATTTAATTAATTTTAATTATTATTTAAGGTTAAATAATAATCAAATCATTCTTATTTATTATTTAAATTAAATAATAAATTATTACTCTAATAATTTAATTTCCATTAATCGTTATTTAATGTTAATTAAATAATAATTAATTACTTAATTATCCTTATTTATTATTTAATAATATTTAAATAATAAATAATTAATTTATAAATTTTATCTCTCTTTAAATATTATTTAATAGGCATTAAATAATAATTGCTAATTTATTACCTTTATTTATTATTAGTATTTTAAATAATAAATAATAATAATTTATTTAACTTAACCATGGTTTAGCTAACTAGATTAATATTTAAAATATTTAAATATTAAACTTACAGAAAAATAACCTCTCCAATATTATTTTGTATTATTATTATTTTTGTTATAATTTTAAATTAATTTTCAAATATTTAAATTAATTTAAATTTACCCGAATGGCATTTTCGTAAATAAGTTGAAAAACCGGACCGATGGCATTTTCGTAATTAATTCGAAAACTGAACCGAGGGCAGAATGGTAATTCTGCCGGAAAAAAACACGGAGGGGCAAACTTGTAATTTCGCCGGAAAATAACTACCGCGCAAGGCGCGCGTTATAATATTTTCGGACCAAAACGGCGCCGTTTTTTGGCAATCCGGAAATGGCTTCCGCGCATAACGCGCGGAAGAAATTTTCTGCCGATGCCAAACGACGTCGTTTGGCTCCGCGTCGGTGGGTGAACAGTGGCTCGCGCATTGCGCGGCCAGTGTTAAATTTCTCTTCCAAGCAGAATGTGAACAGTGTTTCCGGCTACCCATTTTAAATAAAAATATACCTTCAATAAATCTTTAACTCTTCAATAAAAATCCAAAAAAATTACCAATCACCTTATATTAATTTATAACATGAAAAATTAATTTTTCATGATTTAATATCATTATTTTTTTATAAAAATTTTTACATCACATAAACTACCACAAATCATAACTTTTTGTGTATAACTCCATTTTGAGTGATTCAAACTTTGTTTTTCTCATGATTTAATGTTCTATAATATTAGAACATCAAACCTAAGTTTTACAAAAATATTTTTGGTAATATATTTCAAAACTTGTTTACACACTACTAAATACATATTTTAGCATATAAAATATACCAAAATACAAACCAAACATATTAAACTCAAGCATGGCATAAATATTACCTCTACACATTAATAATTATATTAACATGCTTATACTAACATGGTGATTTATTTAATTTAAAAACAAAACTTTATTTAAAATAACCATTACCTTGATTTAATGGCTATCTTTCTTTTTCTTCCAAAGTAGGTGATGAGGTTTGAAGGCATGAACCAAGAACTCCTTCTCTTGGTATTTTTGCTCTCAACTATAATTTTTCTACACTCTCAAATGCTCTCTAGCTTGAAAAATGGAGGAAGAAGAATGACTAACACAATGCTCCTAATTTGCAAGTATACTTGCAATATTGATAGATACATAATATATCTAATAATTTTAGCCCATCATGCACCTATTGGATACTTACACAAGTTAGCCACATTAGGTGAAAAGAAGCATGGTGTCTATGTACTTTAAAAATCAATCCAAGCAATCCTTTAATTAAATAAATAAGAAAATCAAATAATAATAATAATAATAATAATAACAATACACTCTCTCTCCTCCTCACCACATGCTTCGGCTGATGGACTTCAAAAGTCCCAAAAATAAATTCACTTTTCTTATTTTAATTAATTAATAAGTTATTTAATTGTTTTTCCAAGTGGGCCAATCATTGGGCTTTAATTTAAAATACCAATTGGGCTTCTATTAAATTGTTTGGGCTACTAAATTGTCAAATTTTATTATTCCCCACTTGGGCTACTAATTGACCCATGTTGGGCTAATTTAATAATTTATACATTAATTATTCAATCCATGATTAAATAAATAATTACCTTGAATAAATAATTAAATATTCTAACCCATAAGTATTAAATTACCAAATGGACTAATAAATATTATTATTAACATTTCACATTATTTACATTAATTAATAATCATATTAATTAATTTATTATATTTAATTCACTCATTATATTCAATTTAATTGAATATTTAATTAATAGGAAACTTATCAATTATTTTGATATTAAAACTTTAGGGTTTGTTCACTAATTTAATAACATATTAGTGACCCCCTTTAATTAATTTTAGTAATTAATTACATAATTATTTAATCACATAATTAATTAATCACATAAAAAGATTTAAATAATCTCATAAAACTAACTCGTTGGAAATTAAATTAATATTTTAATTAATAAAAATGTGGAAATTCTAGGACATTACAGAAGATCTAGGATTTATAGGGAAATTTTGGGAGAGAGGGAGAGATCATACATCGAAAGAGAGAGAATAAGTAAGAAAGAAATTAAATAAAAACAATTTTCAATATTCATATTTTGGGTTATCAGATCGATCCAACGGCTCAAATAAATCTCTAAATTCAACAACAACAAAAAAACTGACCTTTTGGCTTTACCAGTTGACATTTTGACCTTTGATCCAACGGGTGAAAAGCTTTGATCGGATGTTTGAGATGATAAATCGTATGCTATCTTGTGATTGGTCTATCCTAATTAATGAGGATTGATGTTTTGGTACCGTTGAATGATCCAGATTAAAAGTAAGTATTATATTAAAAATATATATAATGATGTACGGTTATATATATATATATATATATATATATATATATATATATATATATATATATATATTAATTACTTTTATAAGGTACATTTGTAGTGTCATAAATTTTCTAAAAGCATATTTGTTTATAAGTAAAAAAATAATAATGTTTATATTAAAAAAAATATGCTAATAAAAATTAATAATTAATAAATTTTTAAAGTACATATTAGTATAAAATAATATATATGTATATATAAAACTATGTAAACTTAAAAATATAAAAAAATTAATTTTAGTATTATGTATTAAACAAACAGATCAATAAACCTAAAAAGCACGTGTTAGAGAGCATAAATAATTATGTGACAAAATCTAGCATTCCTAAATGCATACGTAATTTGAAAAATCTGTCAGAACTCAATGACTTTATAAATATATCAACAATATTTAAATTTGTATTAATATGATCTAATTTAATGCTGCCATTGTTTACATGATCACGTAAGAAATGATGTCTGACATTTATATGTGTTTAATACAATATTTTTGCTTAAATTTATAGCACTAGTATTATCACATAATATAGACACACAATCAAATTTTAAATTATAATTTGTAAGAGTTTGTTTCATCCATAATATCTGTGCACAACATCTTGCAGCTGCGATATACTCTGCTTCAGTGGATGAAATAGATACATAGTTTTGTTTTTTAGAGAACCAGGAAACTAAACAACCACCCAGAAACTGACACATACCACTTGTACTCTTACGATCAACATGATTACCTGCATAGTCAAAATCTTAAAAGCAAGCAATATCAAATGATTGACCTTTAGGATACCAAAGGCCTAAGTCTGTGGTTCCTTTAAGATATCTGAAAATTCTTTTTATGGCAACCAAATGTGATTCTTTAGGATTTGACTGAAATCTAGCACATTTATAAACGCTGAACATAATGTCAGGTCTGCTGGCAGTGATATATAACAGACTTCCAATCATTTCTTTATATTTCTTTGTGTCAACATTTTTTCCATTTTCATCAGCAGTTAATTTATCGGTAGTTGACATAGGAGTATTTAGATATTTTACAAACTCTAAACTAAATTTCTTAATCACGTCTTTGCAATATTTAGATTGAGAAATATAAATACCTTTTTCATCTTGTTTGATTTGTAAACCTAGGAAGAAGTTTAATTCTCCCATCATGCTCTTTTCAAATTCCTTACTCATGCTTTTAGAAAAATCATTGCACATAGTAATGTCAGTTAAACCAAAAACGATGTCATCAACATCAATTTGAATAATAAGAATATCATCATTTTTATATTTAGTGAATAGAATAGTATCAACAGCTCTCCTTTTAAAATCATTTTCAAGCAAAAATTTACTTAATCGTTTATACCATGCTATGGGGACCTATTTTAAACCATATAAAATTTTATGCAATTTGTAAACATGTTCAGGATGACCAAGATCTTCAAAACCATGAGGTTGTTTAACATAAACTTCTTCTTCAATAACTCCATTAAAAAAAGCAGATTTGACATCCATTTGAAACAGTTTAAAATCTTTATGGCATGCAAAAGCTAACAACATACGTATAGACTCAATTCTAGCAACAGGTGCAAAAGTTTCATCAGAATTAATATCTTCAAGTTGATTATATCCTTGTGCAACTAACCTTGCCTTGTTACAGATGATTGTTCCATTTTCATCGATTTTGTTTCGAAATACCCAACAGGTTCCAATAATAGACGTATTCTCGGGTTTTGGGACTAGTTCCCAAACTTTATTTTTGGTGAACTGTTCAAGTTCCTCTTGCATAGCAATTATCCAATCTTCATCAAGTAAAGCATCTTTTATATTTTTAGGCTCAATTTGACATAAGAAAGGAAAATGACCAACTAAGTTATGTGTTTGTGATCTAGTGATAATTCCTTTGTCCAAATCATCAATCACATTTTCCAAAGGATAATTTTTGACAATATGTGAGTCTTTGGGTAAGTTATTTAACTCCGGATGAGGAATTTCAAGAGGATTTTCATTGACCGATGGAGATGCATTATCTAGTTTTGGTTCCTTCATATTTCTGAGAATGTTTTCAATGACTATGTCGTTGTCCACTAACTCTTTGTATTTGGGAGGTGGCTGAATCTCATCGAAAGTTATATTCATTGATTCTTCAACCACTAGACTTCTTTTGTTAAAAACTTTGTATGCTTTACTGTTAAGTCAATATTCCAGAAATATTCCCTCATCAGATTTGGGATCAAACTTTGATAAATGTTCTTTTGTATTTAAAATAAAGCATTTACTCCCAAAAACACGAAAATAATTTATTTTTGGAATTCTTTTATAATAAAGCTCGTAGGGAGTTTTGAGCAAAATTGGTCTTAATAAGACTCAGTTTAAAATATAACAGGACGTTGCCACTGCTTCAGCCCAAAAATATTTAGGAATGCGATATTCATTTAACATAGTATTAGCCATTTCCTGTAGGGTTCGATTTTTTCTTTCAACCACACCATTTGATTGTGGTGTGTAAGGAGCAGAGAAATTATGACTTATATCGTACTCATCACAGAATATAATAAATTTAGAATTGTCAAATTCTCTTCCGTGATTAGAACAAATATAAACAATAGAGCTTCCTTGTTGATTTTGAAATTTCTTGCACAAAGCAGAGAAAGAATTTATGGCTTTATTTTTAAATTTCAAAAAATCAACCCATGTAAATCGCGAATAGTCATCAACCAAAATTAAAATGAATACAGCATCACCCATACTATGTTTAGGAATAGGTCCAACTAGGTCCATATCTGAGAGTTCTAGAGGTTGACACTGTGAGTTTGGGTTTGTGAGATGCATGTATTTATTTTTCCAATTCACAGGCTTCACAAATATGATCTTTTAAAAACTTTATTTTTGGAAGACCACGAACAAGTTCTTTAGATGCAATGTTATTAATCAGTTTCATGTTGATATGACCTAATCTACGGTGCCACAACCATGAATCATCATTTGTAGAAACTAGACAAACATTATCTAGGTGAGAATATGCATTTAGGTCACATGTATTCACATTTTGATTTCTAGGACATAATAAAATCAGTTTACCAGATTTGTCAAATATTGAACAGTTATAGAGATTAAAAGTTATTCTAAAACTGCTATCACATAGTTGGCTAATAGATAGGAGATTATACCCGAGTCCAGTAACTAATTGAAATTTTAATTACTTTACCTTTGTTGTTATCTCCAAAGGTTACCTCACCACAGTCTGCAGCTTGTATGTTGTTCAATTTAGATTTATCTCCAGTCTTATGTCTTGAACAACTGCTATCGAGATACCATTTGTTTTACTATTGTCAACTGCGAGACATACTTGTAGCAAATACTAAATTCACAAACTGGTGCTATTTAATAAGAAGGGTCATTTGGGTAAGTTTTTCATTTTGTATAAGGAACACTTGTGCTTCCTTTTACAATTCTATGTACAGGATAATCAGTCTCAGTTAATACAAGCATCTTATTGGTAGCAATAGATCTATAAAATGCATTTTTATATGCTAACTTTTTTTGATGAATATGAAATTCTTTTCTTGCATTTTTAATAATGATTGGTGAAGTGTAAGTTCCTTTTGGAACCCAAATCATTTTTCCTTTATAGTTTCCATTCCTAGCATTGCACATATGAATAGAATGTTCATTTCTGTTATAATAAGAGCATTTAGTAAAAGGAGATTTATGACTTTCTTTTTCTTTACTCTTAACATAATAAAGTCCTTTGTCTTTTATTGAACTAGTTTCTCCAATGAATCTTAATCCTTCTTTGTTAAATCCACATCTTTGTTGACTAAATATGACATCAAGATTTTCTTTTCCTTTCTGTGAATTTAAGAACTGCAGTGTATAAGTCGTCACGTTCTTTAGTCAAAATTTTAATTTGGTCTTTCAAAAAAGAATCTTCGCTTAATGCTTGATTATGTAATTGTGTATCTTCATTGATTACAGCAAGTGCTGAATTTCAACTTCAAGATTTTCATTAAAAATAATAAGAGTTGAATTTTCTATTTCAAGATCTTTGTTTATTTTTCTTAATTTTTCTAATTCTTCTTTTAGTGATAAATTTTCAGAAAAAATATTTTCTAGTTTTTCTTTTTCTTCTTTTAAATTTTCATTAACTATAATTAAATTTGAAATTTCTATTTCCAGATTTCTGTTACTTCTAATTAATTTTTCTAATGAGATTTTTTGTTTAATAAAATCTTCTTTAATGATTTCATTATTTTCATATAAATAGTTATATGTTTCTTGTAGTTGATGATATTTTTCACTTAAATTTTCTAAGGTATGTGTAAATGAAGTACTAGGTAGTTCAGAATTTACCTCAGATGATGATGGATCGTTGTCTATCATTAAACATAGATTTGCAATTTCTTCAGTTTGTTCAGCAGTTTCTTTGTCATCACTTAGATCCCAACCTTCCTCGGCTACTAGCACTTTGTTGTTAGCTAGTTTTGGACAGTTCTTTTTAAATTGACCAGTTTGTTTGCATTCAAAACATGCATTTGAATTTTTATTTGAGCTGGTATTTCTGAAATTGTTGTTATTGTTTGTTCTGAAATTTCTTCTTTGTGCCTTTTATTTGAAGGTCTGTTTACCTTTGAAGTTGTTGTTTGTCTTTAGAAAGCCTTTGCCATATTTTTTGGCTTTGCTTTGAATCACTCTCCTGAGTTGTCTGGATAAGAGAGCAACTTCATTATTGTCCAAGCTCATGAGTTCTTCATTCAATTCCTCATCATCACTTTCTTGATCTACAAGTAAATCTTTGAAGGCAATTCCTTTCTTTTTGAGATCAGTATCCGATCCAACTTTTTCAACGATCATATCAACTTCGTGAGCACGCAGATTTCCAATAAGGCAATCAATAGGAAAGGTGGTTAGATCTTACATTTTTTTTATGGTTGTGACCTTCATTTTCTAGATGGATGGAAAGGGCTTTGAGAATTCTTCTATTTTTCTCATTTGTTGTATATGCCTTCCCAAGTTGTTCCAGTTCATCAATGATTCTAAAAAAACGAGTTTCCATATCAATGATTTTTTCACCTTCTTTCAGCTTGAAACTTTCATACTCTTGGATTAGAGCTTCTTTTCTGTTTCTTTAATATGATTGGTTCCTTCATAGGTTACAATCAATTTTTTTCCAGATTTTCTTAGCATTTTTGCAATTGTTAACTCTTTTGTACTCTTTTTCAATAAGAGCACTAGTTAACACCATTTTAACTCTAGATGCTAAGTTCATAGTCTCTTCATCCTCAATAGTGAATTCATCAGCATCTTTTTCAACGATCTTTTCTTCGACAATTTTTAAAGGAATTTTTACACCTCTCTCTATTGCAAGCCAAACTTTGATTCATTGAGATTTAGTATAGATCTTAAATCTGTTTTTCCAGGTAGCAAAATTTGTGCCATCAAATAGTGGGGGTCTGGATATGGATAGTCCTTCTCTACAACCAGTAGCATTTGTGTAGGCCATAGATGGATCTATTTGTTATGCATGTAATTATTACTCAACAAACAAGTTAAAAAGCACTGCTTTGATACCAAATGAAAGTCCAATAATAATCTAGAAAGGGGGGGGGGGGGGGTGAATAGATTATTAATGATTAAAAATTATCATAGGCCTTTTTGAATTTTTAGTTAATTAATTTGTAGTGTCAAATATTAATATGTAACACAATAAAATTTTAATCACACAATGCACAGAGATTTATCTGGTTCACAACATACAGCTCGGGTATATTGCTATGTACAGTCTTAAGCTCCTCTCCAAGACTTGAGATCCTATTACTATCAGTAATTAATTCTCCTTCAATAGGCAGAGAAACCTTTACAAAGTTTTATAGATCAACTTTCAACTATACATATAACTACTTATCTTGAAAGATAGCTCCCCGTTCTTTCCTCAAACGTAGTTGTATCTGTTTTTGAGTCTAACTCTGCTTTACAATCTGGTCTTGAAAAAAGAAGTCGGTCCCTTACCTCACAAGTACACTAGAGACCCAACTACCCGTTGACCTCTCTAAGACTCTAGTCTTGGTCAAAGAATCACTTCTTCTTCTTTTTTTCACCAACAAACCAACATTTTCCAATAAATAATTATTTTTGAATGATGCTCATTTAAATAAGCAGATATATATTTAAGTTCGATTATAAAAGTTTAAATAACTTTTATAGTGTGTGATATGCTTCTGTGTAAGAAGATATAATAATTATATTCGTGATATAAAAATATAAATAACTTTTGTATTATACAACAAGTATTTATGAATAAATAAATTTATGTTCAAATACTTGTTATGACAGATATCAAGTATAATGAATAAAACAGTTAAATAATACTTTGATGTAACAAACAAAATTATTTCACTTGACTTTATTTATATTGA
This sequence comes from Hedera helix, assembly GCA_947179155.2. NCBI lineage: Eukaryota > Viridiplantae > Streptophyta > Magnoliopsida > Apiales > Araliaceae > Hedera > Hedera helix. The sequence continues at coordinate 1,487,955 of OX359279.1, forward strand.
TATATTTGATCTATAATGTGATCACTTAAATATGGCCACGTAGGATTTTAAAGACCGTTCAGATGATTCTTTTACTCAAGGCGTGTATCTCCGAATTGTTTTGGTATTTAAGTACTGACCAAATTTATAGTTTCACAACTAATATTTATATAAATATTTTTGATAGACCACTAAAGATTTTAAAGACCGTTCGAATGATTCCTTCATTCAAGAGGTGTATCTCCGAATTATTTTGGTATCTAAGTACTGATCTATTTTAAGATATTTATATAAATGGACTATATCAACAAACAAGCCATTTAGGATTAAAGACCGTTCAGATGATTCCTTCAAACATGAGGTGTATCTCCAAATTATTTCGGTATCTAAGTACTGACTTTTTATATGATATAAATAGATAAAAATATAGATATATATAACTATGTATAACAATTTATATTTGTATATCTATAAATATAAACAAGTATGAGAAGAATCAAATGATGTAATTTAATAATTTATCTCAAATATTTTGACCAATTTTTCTCTTCAATATATGAACTTCGAGTATAAGAGAACTTGAAAGCTTTTAGAGTGAGAACTTGTAGGCAAGGAATATAAGCTCTCTTTTTTTTGTATGTGACTTGGTAACCTGAAATGAAAAGTCCCCTATTTATAAAATTTAAAAGGTTGGGAGTAGAATAGGCTTTTTGGCAGTTTATTTAAAATCTACGAATGGACGCTTATTGCTTTTGAATCAATAGCCAAGATTTGCTCATTTTAAAAAAAAATCACACGGATTGGTAGAAAAAATGTCTGAATTGCTCAGTCAAAAAATGGCCCACGGTAAAAGCATAAATTTTGTAGCTCATGTGTTTCTCTGATGGAAGTGTTTAGCCTTCACATTTTCTTTCTTTTATATTATATAGATATACTAGCATATGATAGGTTACTATTTGATCAGAATGTGACTTTTGAAATGTTGCAGGCTGTTCTTCTCGGGTGAAACAAAACTTATAGCTTTTTAAAAATTTAAAAGCCCCTTTTCAAATTAACCTCTTATGCCGGAACCTTTTAATAAATACATGATAGTAATTTATTTATTTTTTAAAGCAACATGCATGAATTTAAACAATTTTTGGATAAATACCCAAACAAGTCCAAAGATTTCGGATGAAGTATTAAAAAGGATTTTAATTTTTGTTTTTGCCAAGTTTCTTTTGGTTTTACGAAAATATAATATTTTAAAAATAATAAGAGATTTATTGCCTTAGAAAATGTTACTTTATAAATAAATATTTATAACACTTAATATTAAATTATAAAGGTTAATAAAATATTAATTCAATCAGTTTGAAAAATATTATTGATCAAAGTAAATACGATAATTAAAAAAATAATTATAATATAAATCCTATGGAAAAGATTTTATCCTTTTAATTAACCTATTTATTAATTATTGTTATCATCAAAATAAAACTAAAAGTTAGAGACCCATCAATATATATATATATATATATATATATATATATATATATCAACCAACATCGTCCATTATACATTGGGCTAATCTAAATATTGTTTCATTGGGCTCCTAGTATAATTCTCATTAGGCTTAACAATTTAAATCTTTAGGCTCACCTTATAATTTCCCTCAGACTTCAGTTTTCTAACACGTTGGACATTAAATTATGTGATCTTCTAATACTCACGTTGGGCCTAATTAGTTATCCTTATTCACATGGATTAGTCCATTTCATTATTTAATCCTCTCACAAATTAATTTAATTTCACATTTTGCCACACAAGGCACATCACATAAGCTCAAATACAATCTTTACTTGATTTCTTGCTTGTCACATTCTTAATTCAATTTAATTGAATTGCTAACTCTATCATATATATGCACACAGTCATTTGTAAATATTTTTATTTTCATTAATAATAAAAGTACATATTTTCCTTGGTAATTACAAATTTCCTTGGTCATTACAAATTTTGTGTGTGTGTGTGATAATTTCGGTCATATCATATAGGAGTAGAGGTTCAATCTACGGAAACCATCAACTTCGATGTGACTTTGAATTGTTTACACTAAGGGAAGGTTCAGTGTTTGCAATACATTCGTTTATGCATACATACTTTGGAGTTGTTTGATAGAATATTGTTTAGGAGAAATATAGTTTCTCCAAACAAGTAAGGAATTGTTAGAAATTGCACCTTATTCTATATTTTGGAGATTTAATTATTGTCAAGTTTGAGTTTGAATAAAACCTATTAGTAGATATAATTTAAATAAATATAAGGTATAATTCACTTCCCTAATTGTGGAGAATAAAAGAAAAACTCATTTGATTTGTGCCTATAGTGAGGCTCATTTAATAAGGTTTAAAATTGTTTGATAAAACTATTTTTTTTTCTTGTCCCATTTAATAGAAAAGACAACTAGTTACCTTATAAATACAAGTGATGTAGTCTTATTTTATTTTGAAACAAAAGAAAAATATCGAGAACTATTCAAATTCTATTTAACTATTAATTATTACTAATTAATGTGTAACTTACATAATTAGTACTAATAAGTGTAGTTAAATATAATTCAATAGTTACAATGTGTAACTTACATTATATATGCATGTGTATATGTATATGTTGATATATATACATAAGATATATGCATATGATATATAAAGACACATAAGAAAATACTAAGCACTTTGAATAATTTCTCTGTTTTACATTTTTATCTTTTACAAACATTAAACTATCCTAAAGAAATGCTCATCTGGAACAAATGTGAATTTCTATCACAAGTTTGTTCAGTTTTGAGACTTGACATATATTATAGAGGTATATCTTCTGTAACTCATAGCAAACCGATCGTGGTGGGGGCGATAAAGGTCTTAAGGACAAAAATCAACTGTGTCATATTTTCTACTATGATTTTGATTCTATAAAACTACGATTCTAACAAATATAAACTTTAAAAAGTGTCTAACTTTGTATGCTTATCAAAAATGAACTTTGAACATAATAATGTTTCAAACAAATTAAGAAGCTTTACAATTTGATGATTTTGGGAAACAAACAAACAATCCCAAGCCTAGCCTTACTATACAAACAAACAAGCTTAATGACCTCACCCTAATCTAATTAAAAGCCATATATCATTCAAACCAACTACAATATCACACAATTAAATTTTCTTCCCTCCTTTTTACTTAACAAGCCAATCACATTTTGTAGGCTTAATCAAACAAAATGCAAAAATAAAACAATATAATAATCTTCTAAAAACATACCTAAACGATCCCATATATCAACCTTTTGATATTTTTCACACTTTTGTTTTTACCTTTCCATGTCAATTGGTGCAAATGATTTTCCCATATGAATTAAACTCTTGGAATCGTGAAACTTTGTTTCCTTCTGCGCCTCCACATCATCAACATCTTCCTCTTCTTGCTCTTCCAATTTCGTTAGCGACTGATATTCAACTTTCTCAGGATAAAATTTGATCAACACTAAATAAAGTGACACCGCGAAAATTGTTACCGCAATTAAATACCAACTAAATTGAATATTTACTAGCGATTTGGCACGTTCAAGAGCCTCAGTCCCGTGGCATCTTACAACATGGTGACCCTCTTCCAAATTCAGGAAGCAACCTTTAGGAATTAACTTTGGTGTCCATAGCATAAATCCCATGACCATTAGCCAAAGACCTTGGAATAAAATACTAAGTGACCTAACAAAGCTTAGCAAGAAACTTTTAGGGTAATTAATACCTAAAAGAGTTGTGGTAAAAGAAATAAGTATAACAATTTGTAGGAGCATGTGATATTGGCCTTCAACCCCCATATGGTCAGCCGAGTGTAGGTGAAAAAGAAGAAGTTGTTGGCCGAAGGCAATACCTCCAAGAAGTTGTGTAAGTCCATATTGGGCTTCGGGTCCAATTTTGTCTAGAAAAATAGACAAAAATGCATAAATGAAAAAAGTGAATGAAATGGAGGAATGCTCAAAGTTGTGGAGATGGTTGGAAGGGATGGTGCCATCGGAGTCGAGCGGTTGGTGGCGGTCCGGTCCGATGAAGAGCTCCATGGCTATGGACATGGTGCAACCTCCCATGATCAAGAAGAGCTCTAAGTACCTAATTTTTGAAGTAGGGAACCATGGAAAAGATTTGTAGCTTTTTGGATTCAGGGCATGGAGTTTGATATGATTTAAAAGGTGCCAAAGCCCAATTACATAGAAACCAAAGCCAGGTGCTACATGTCCCACTAAAGTGCCCATTTGTAAATGATTTTTTTGGACAAAATAAATAAAATGGCTCTTGTGTTAATATTGACAAGTGAGGAGAGAGAGAGCGATGTTGGGGAAAGGTGATACCAATAAAGAATGTTTGAGGTGAAGAAGATTGGGATGAGAGAAGGGTTTTAAGGAGGGGGTTGAGTCAGAAATTTTGATGGTCTAGAGACTTCTTGTGGGGTTTGAAAGTTTGAATATTTGATGAATTACTATTTGGTGGCTTGGATTAGAGAATCAGAGAAATTAAAGAGTTGACCAAAGATGTATTAATTAGCTAGGCCTTAGCTATGAGATGAGGTGGCAGTTATTTGTTTTTCTAGAATATTTAAAGAGGGGCCATCTTTTTGGACTGCTCGTTTTTCTCATTTATCACAAACAAAAGAAGTTTTGAACTGTCCAAACTTCTAAAATTAATATATATATATATATATATATATATATAAATATGACCCTTTTCAATGAGCGCGACACAAATTTATATTTTTTGTAATATATAACCTATTGAATTTTAGTTTCGGATGTCTGGCACACTCTAGCTAGACTCTCTATCATATCTTGAGGGGGCAATGAGAGCTTTTTACTACTGGCTAACTTTAACTTTACCGGAGTTATAAGGAGACAACCACACTAGAGAGTTTTAAAATTTCTCTCTGGTCTCGTCTTGTTGTTATACGTATGTATGTGTGTGTGTAAGCGCATTTGTTTTTCAATTCATGCTATATGCATTCATAGAGTGATCCTATCATCTAAAGTGAGCCCAGTTGGTCATAATATTTTAATAGAAAAAGATAACATAAGGATACAAAACAATTATGACTGAAATCAATGGAATAATGAAATTAATTTAAAGAAGAGAAAAGAAATTGATATATTCACGGTAAATAAAAACCCGTCAATCTCTTGAGATACACTAGCTATGCCGCATGAATAAGTAAATTGTTAAAATTTAAGAGCGAAATATAACATAATCACACATAATATTAAATCAAGAATAAAAAATTAAAAACACACGATATACTCAGATTCACCAATTTAGCTAATCCTGTTTGTCTAATGTATTTATTAAATATTCCGCACGCTATAAAATAATTCACACACCAAACAATTATTTTTATAGTAACTAGAAAATTCTAACTACTATTAGTCGAACTCACAGAAATATGAGTTAATCCCAACATATATCATTTTAGCTGAATTTTATAAAGAATTAAATTTCTTTTGTTGGAGAGGATTGTCACAAAATGTGTAAGCTAGGTATGCAAACGGAAAGGGGTATGTTGGGGTTAGAGGGGGGAGGAGCCTTTAATTGAAAGAAGAAAATTTGAGGCCATGTAGAAAAGTGTTTCTTATGAAAATATTCATTAAATTCTAAATTGTAAGATTAATATTAATTTTTAAAAAAATAATTTTAAATATTTTTATACTTAAAATTGAGATGAATTTATTTAATATATGTCGATATAATTTTAAATATTATAAATTATCTAAAAAGTATTACTAATTATAAAATTTATTATTTTAAAATTTAAATTAATTTTTTTAATTTAAAAGTATTTAAAATTAATTTTTAAAAAATTAATAATAAATTTATAATTTAAAATGAAAAAAATTACGTTAAATATATGCGATGGCCGATGAGTATGAATGGGGAAATATGACAAGGTAATGATGAATGTCACATTGGGGAAATATGCAGAAAATGGGAATCCGCGCGAAATTGCAAATGAAATAAACCGAAGGAGGAGATAATGATAATAATAGTATGAAAATGGATAAAAATAAGGCTTTGTAGCTTAAAACGGGTGTGGTCAACAAAAATAGAGGTATTGAAAAGGACTTGAGGGGCAGTAAATGGGTCAAATAGGTTTAAAAGTATATGCATTATTTTCTCTGTTATCAATTCAAATATCCTGTCTTGGAGTTTCTTTTTTAGATTAAAAAAAAAAGAAAAGAAAAGAAAAGAAATATGTCTACGTCTTTGAGTTATTTATTTATTTATTTATTTTTAATGCAAAGAAAATGACACCCACCATGTCTCCTAAACTTTCTTTTTTTTTAAAATTTGGAGAAATGAGAATTTATGGAGGATCATTTAGTAATACCCACCTTATCCTTTATAATTTTTTCATCTTATCCTTCATAAAAAATATATATATTTCAATTATTTCTTAAGGCTTTCAACAATATGTTTTAAGTAAATAAGGGTATATTTATAGTGGTAAAAGCACTTTCTTTGTTTACTTTTCTTTCTTAACTCTAGACAAGAAAAGAAAACAAAAATCTTCTTTTTTCTTTTCTTTTTTTGTTGTGAATTTTTTAATTAAAAAATCATTCTTTTTTTCTCAAACTCACAAAAAAATATTATTATAGATTCCGTGTTGTCTTATATTCCTAATTTAAGAAATTTTAAAAACAAATATTGTTACGATATGATTACTTTCTCCTAATTATTTAACAAAAAATAATTTATATATCGACAAATCTTATAATAAAATTAAATGGATATAATAAATTAAAATGGGTCCTCCTTAATTCCCTTATATATCTACCTATGTCAATATTTACATCCAACATAACTTTGTGCAAGACTCCTATTAATTAATTAAACCCTTCCTTATTAAATAATACCAAAAAGGATGAAAATATTAACCCCTCCATTTAAAAACCAAAAAAACAAGTAGAAGGAAATTTAGTTTTTGCCTCCTATAAATATTGCAGCTTAAATTTAAATATTAAACGCCTTGGCTGCGCGAGAGACGGCGCTTGGGGCTCAAGACTTCTTAGTTATTACTTCATATACTCGGTGACGGTGCTGACCATTTTTAATTAATAAATTAATTAACTTTATTTATCCATGAATGGATAGGGTGAGAGTGGGGAAGTTTGATACGTAAATTTGGTTGAACAATTAAGAAATTTAAAATTAGATAATTTTGTGGTGGGAGGGTCATTAATTTATTGAAAAAGGTTTAGTATTTTGGAGGTTTATATATTTCTAAATATTTTTTAAAACTGGTAAAAGAGCTAATAGTTCCACAAGTAAAATTTAAATTTAAATTTAGTTTTACTAATTTTTGTTAATAAAGTGTTTATCTGAATATTAATTTTTCATAAAATACGTTTTTATCGTCTCATAAAAATTATCATTAGGAGATTTCATGTAAATTAATAATTATATATGTGTATCATATCCAAAAATTGATATTTATAAATAAAGGAAGTTGATATTTTCGTAAACTAATTTGATATTTTTACGAATGGATCTATTTAATCTTGTAAAAATACTAAATTAACTTGTAAAAATATCAATTCAATATGTTAATTTGATATTTTTAAAAGTGAATCCTATTTAATTTTATAAAAATATTAATTTCCTAAATAAAGCTTCTCTTTAAAGATGGATAGAGTATATTATAAGAAGAATCCTGAGAAGATCCACCTCAACGTATACCCTAATTAAATTATTTTTTTTATAATATATAACAAATTTTAAAAAAAATTAGGTGTAATAAATAATTTTTTATAGAATGGTGTGTTGGCAAATGACTTCTCACGGAACCCTCCAGAGTATCGTATGTAATGAAACTATCACGCGAAAGCTACGAAGTGTGTCGTGTTTACATAATGAATTGTTTTAGAAAATTCATGCGAATCTGCTCGAACCCGCAGAAAAACAATTTGACAACAGACCACTTAATTTTATCTAGAAGATTTCGTGCAACACTACTATTTTTTTTTCTTGCTCACGAGTTGATACAAAGTTTATCATTCAAGATTTTTTTTATTTTTTTTAATATTTCATACTCCATAATATATAATAATAATAAGAAAAAGAAGAAGAAGAAGAAGCTATATATAAATATGCATTCAATGCATATATGAAATAATTTAAAAAGAAACTGATATTTTCACATATTTTTTTAATATTTTTATATAATATTCTCTCACATGAGATCAAAGTGAGTCTCACCTTTATGTAAGGGAGAACTATTTGAAAATATGAAAAATTTATGTAAAAATAGTACTCACTTTTAAAAATTATTTGTGGATTCATGTATCTACTATTTTCAAGTTTATCTATACATATATTGAAAATATTTTTTTGTAAACTAAAAATATTCATGAAAAATTTTGCGCATGCATGTATCTACTGTTTTCAAATTTCTATATATGGCGTGTGAAATTTATAAGAAATTAAATTTATGAAAAGTACCCAATTGTAATCGTTTATTTACATTACTTTTCTATATTACATAATATTGAATTATATTATTTTAAAAATAATTCGTATCTTGCACGTGTTATCAATTTAGTATTTAATTATTGTGGCTTTAATCTCTTTTTTACTTTAAAACTCTGAAAAGCAACTCTCCTCTAAACATTTATAATTCCGTGAATGTCAATTTAAGTCTAAAAAGTATTTAACAGTTTTCCCTTTCTTTCTAAACCCACGAATTTAATGTAGTCAATGGAAAGGTCAGAATTGTGTTTCTCTTCCTTGTGAAAAATAAAAACGTCTAGAACAATAGAAAATTTGAACCAAATTGCTGATGAGACGTACCCTTATTATGTATGAGTTGATCAAAATAAGTAGCTAGCTAGCTATCTTGGTTAATGAGTATGAACATGATGAGGTGACCTTCTAATTCTTCTTAACCAAACACTACTTCTTTGAACATGTTTACGGCTTCTTTGATTTGTTTAGAAGAAGAACCGAGTGGGTCCCGGTCCAAATTTTTGGAAGTAGTTTCGTAGGTTCAAGATAAATTAGGCCGCTGGTATTATCATAACAAAAATATTATTGTCAAAAGAATATGTGTTGCTAAAAGTTTTAATTGTCATTAGAGCAATTGAAAATGTGTTGTTAAATGTGTATTTACTCTGATGGTATAATTTTTACGCTGACAATATCATTGACCATAAATTAGGGTAGCATGATTATATTGTATTATATACAATTTCTCTTTATTATTGTTTCTCTCTGGCAATTATTTTGTAGCTGCTTATTCACTATATATTTCAAACCATAAAGAGTAAAAGGAATAATATATGGGCTTATCCAGTTTCACTTGGGCCAGCTTCTTTCAAGTTTCATCAATTTACTGCAAACTCTTATGAAAAGCATAAACTCGTAAATTTCTTTGCTTTGCATAGTTTTTTTCGTTGTCCTTTTTCTACAAATTTAAGATTAAATATTCTATAATATAATTCAAAAGCATTTATGTGCAAGTGTATTTATGAAAAATCAGAAAAAATATAATTTAATTATATCATTTAAAATTTGTAAGGGAAATAAGAAGGAAAAAATGAAAGAGAATAGTGTTAAAAGGTCAAGAAAGTAGTATCTTTGATTTTGTAGACAACACATTAATATTTTTAATAGATGGCCAACTTTTATTATATTAAATGCTTAAACGGATAAGTTTTAAGAATATCTTGTGTGAATAGCAAATAATTTATATATTTTATGATTAATTGTAAGAATTTTTTTTAATTTTTTTAGTTAAGGTTAACAATAATAATAGTATAATATAGCCAATGCACCAAGTTCATAATCTTAGTGAATCAGGATTGGTTCATGGTAATTGGAATCTATATGCCCTTTCATATTAATGATACTAATTTAGAGTAAAATAAACTCAAAACAATCTATTCAATTTGTGAAAAGATGAATTATATTAAGTTTAATCAGTTTAGGAGGTATGAAATTTGTTTAATTTATGTGAATATATATAAATTCTAGCAAGTTTTGCTTGGAACAAGGTAACAGATTTGCAAAGGGACAAGTCTATATACTCAATATCTAAATATAAAATTAAACACTACATTTATTTTAATTATTAAAAGTGAAGTATGACACAAATTTCAATACTATATCTAACCTTTTAATAATTAAAATAGATATAATATTTAGATATTGTGTATTTATACTTAGTTTTTACGAAGTAACATTGTAGGTGTATTATTGCTTTAGATTATAAATTTTACATATGATCATTTATAATGGAGGGGTTGACAATTTATGGTTATAACCTGAACTTTAAAATCATAGAAGCTATGAAAACGTAAAAATAAATTAATAATTTAACTGTTAAATTATAAATTATTTATTTATTTATTTTTGGTGATTAGTTTGACGAAGGAGTTATATTTGAAATATTTTTTGGTATTATATTACTTAGTCCAAATACGAATTTCGTACTTTTTCATCGATGCTCCTTTAATTTTAATTTGTTCATTTTTTGCTCGTTGTAGAATTCTGTTATTGTTTATCATGATTGCTCCTTATCAAATTCATGTGACAGTTTCATTTTGGTGTTAGATATCTATAACTCGTATTGTACATTTTGAACTAGTTAATCATGTTTGGTATTTATATTAATTTTTGTAAAAATGTATATATTAATATATTTTTTGAGATTTTGTGCTGATGATTCATTTTGGTTTAACATGTACATATTAAAACTCACTGTGTTAATATTTTATCGTATGTGTTGTAACATAATATCTTTGATAGAAATATCGTAGGGTATACATAAACTATAACCACTTGTGGGAGTACTACAAACATGTTCTTTTGGTATCGAGGCATGTCACCTTCTGTAACGGTGTGATTAGTCCACAGTGTCTTCATTTGTGCTCCGATGAAAGTTGACCATATTGTGATTTTGTTTTGAAAAGCATATGGGTCGCCCCTAATTTTTTGTTTTGTCTTGTTCTATGGATTATTGTTGTTTGTACCGAACACGCCTTCAGATTTTCCATGCATCTAGATCTGACCAGTCTGATGTATGTTATGCATGTGTGACATTATTTTGACTTACCTGTGCGACAAAATATATATATTTTTTGTTCTGAGTTCGTTATAAAATAACACTTAACCATTTAATTCAGCCTACTATTTTGTTGTAATAGTTTTGTTTGTTTCAGTTTATTGAGTTAGTTATTTCAGTTCATTGTTTTTATATTCTATATTCGTATGGAGCTTTTAGCTCATGCTATATTATTCTTTTCGACAGATAATCAAAGGTAAGTGTGATGAGAACTTTTTTTTATCCAAATAATTTTTAATTTTTTTTTTAAACTTTGAGACTTTGACATATGTTTTAGAGTTATTTATTATTTAGAGTTATAATTAATATTTTAAATTTTGGTTTAAGCCAATTTGGTATTTATTATGATTTAACTTGTGAAATTTATTGATTATTTAAGTTATTTATTTGTGACATTGAGATTTTAATTTAATTTATAAATTTTGTTGTGTTTTGTGCCTAATTTTTTTTTTAAAAAATTTGAGAAAAGAGGTATTACAAAGGAGGGGAAATGGAAGATGGAGGCTCATGGTCATATTAATTAATGGACCACGAAGCCCAACATCCAAGAATAAAAGGCCCGGCTGAATTCAAACTTTGTAAATTAATGATTTTGAGAGAAGTCGAACAAGTATGGGGTGGGCCCGGAGTGAAGAACGGGAGAAGAGACTCTAGATTTGCAAAATATTATTTAGACTAATAATAATGCTGCTGCTAATCTAATTTATGGCCAATCTCATACACTCCGTCCGAGATGTGTGTGTATGCATAATATGACATGATCCAAAAAAATGATGATTGTCTTGAGAAGCGTTGAAGCTTTTTTTCTTTTTCAAAGTTTTCTTTGTCTTATCAACACAATAAAAATTGTCCATTTTGAGGAGTCGTTTGCATGGCGAATATGTAATACTATGTTCTACTATGAGTAAATTATGAAAAAATAATCAAGTTTTCTCCCGTAACATTATATTTTTCAATCCTCGTTATATCTAGAAATAATTGGTATAAAATTTGGTGATCATAAAAGTTCACATAGCCACTTTGTGCCATAATTAACACTACGTTGTATGGTATAAAAAATAATACATAACACATACTAGTTTACATGACCACCACATCTTGTACTTTTTATTTAAAAATTTTACAGTCAAAATTTGTAAATATAACACTTTTCTTATCAAAAGACAATATTGCAAATGTAGACTTGATTATAACTGTAACACCCCCTTCCCGAAAAAGAAAGGAAGGTCACAGCACAACAAAACTCAAAATATTCAATATAATTCTCCAAAAATTGGTAGAATAACCAAAATCTAAAATCAAATAAACATAGATGGTCAAATATAGCTCTCTTCACATGAAACCCTAAATCGTCTCTGCAAACCTGTCGAGAAAAAAACACAGCATGAACCAAACGCTCAATACGGGTATAAAGAAATACAAATATACCACAATACGGAATGTAATCAAAAGAGCCGAATGAACGAACGAATGCAAACTATGAATATAACAAAATTAGTGAGACAAGATATAAACAATGAAAACAATCGATCGAACATATATAATCAAAAGGACTCCAACAAAATAAAGGTTGAATCAAAATGACTAAGTTGTGACAATTTCATACTGTGCTCAAATACAAATAGCCAAAGGCTAAAAAATACATCGGTACTATGATGTATGCAAATCAAACCGGATAGTACGCACGACACAAGCGTTACTAATCCGCCAAATAAATCAAATCAAATACTGGGTCGACCCACACGTACCTTGAACAAACACATCACAACCCCAAAGCTCATACTCCAGAACATATAAAAATTCTCGAATAAATAAATCAAACTCCTGATAAACACATCAAACTCCAAAGTAAACAAAATATCTCGAATAAACACATCAAACTCCAAAACCCAAGTACACTCTAACATTTTAAACTACAAAATGTAAAGCCCAAATGAGTTTCAAATCACAAGACTTACATAACTATCACAGTGATACCACTGATCAAAATAACTCTTGAATATAAACGAAAATATACGAAGAATGATACAAACAAATAAGGTCTCAAAAACACAAATTTTCAAATAACGAAATATCACATAACTAATATAAGGAATAGAACCACAAACAAAATGCGAAGGAATTCAAAACGAGAAGCACAACGAATAATTTAACAATCATAAGAGTATCGCTGAAAGAGTACAGAATCTGTACTTGAATTAAGTAATGTAATACCCAAAAAATTATATTCCAAATATGACTCGGTTAAACTCCTTTCGTTCGAACTAATTAAACAAAATTAATTAATTTTATGCTAAATTATTAATTAATATTTTTTTAGACTCATATTATTATTATTATTATTGTAGTACTCTTTTATTTTATAAATCTGATTGTTATATTATTTTTATTATTAATATTATACTGTCTAAAATTTGGATCAATTAATCGGAATTAGAGCTCACCATTGACAACAATAATGAAGACCAATAATCTGTTAACATCACAATAAGCTACAAAACAGGAAAAATACTAGTCAATTTCTTATCAAATTCAAATCCTTCCCCAACATGTTCATCCTAACTGAAGTGTCTACGCGTCTATATCTATGCTAATATATTATAGTACATGAACCAATAATACCCATTTATTATAGAATATGAGAGAAATTAATATAAAATTACACAATAGCCATAATAACCCAACACTGATTTGAATAATTTTTCTTTGTTCACAGGTACTCCCAAAATTCGAGGAAGCCATAAAAAAAAGGTAAAAGCAATAGCAATCTGCAAAGCATCACATTCTACAACCCATAAGTATTATATAATAATTTAAACAAATGTAGCAACATATGATTCCCTCTAAATGAATGGTATTTACTTTGAACTCAATTGAATATTCAATCTAATTAGTTATATTCAGGTAGGCGTATTAATCATATACAAAACCATCTAAAAACTTAGAACAAAATAATATGATTCTCCTCATTTTCGCAGCGCAGCCGTTAACTTCATTTCCTCACTCGTTCTCTGTATATTTATTTTCACGCGATTATCATTAAGATTAAACTTAATATATTGATACTAATTAAGTTTTTAATTGAATTAAATTAGATTAAGGCCCAATATTTTATCAAGTTAATGTTACAAATAAGACCCAATTTTACTAAATTAATGTTACCCATTAGTTACTATTAGTTCAAGTAGATTAATTATAATTTGATCCAAATAAAAGATAAAATCCAAATAAATTATTTTAAATTATTTTTAACTATTATTTTATTTTATTTATTTTTTACCCGGATATTACAATAACACCATAAAATTGTGAAAGCTGCAGCATAGTGTTGTAGACATCAAATTGTACTAGGCAAAAACTTTTGAAATTATTCAAGTCGACAAAAACTACTTTACTATAAACTTATGTGTGTGAATTTTTCTAAATAATAAATAAATATACAGCAAAAAATTTAAAGCTACATGAAAAATAAAATATATAAAAATTTGAATTTTTTTCGTTATTTTCCACCGCATCGTCTATGTAGTCCAGTTTTTCTATATTATGTGTCTCATCAGCTATTATATTTTTATGTATTATTATTATTTAATTTTATCAATTTATTTATAACTATTTTGTATTTGAATAAATTTTTTGTAGAGGATAATAAATTATAGTGGTGCACAAATGGTCTGCGCCCTGAGGCCCGGCCTTGGTCTGGTCTGAGCCCGGCCTGGTCAAGGCCTGACATGACTCGACCTGGCCTGAAGGCCACGAACATGCCACATTTTTTTGGCTCAGATCCGGCATGGCTTGGCTTGCCAATAAGTCCGGCCTGGGGCCTGGCCTGGTTCACCCAAAACTTGGTCCAGCCTACTAATTTTCGTTATTCGCTACTTCAATTCTCCCACTGCAGACGAAAACTTCATCTTTGTGACAACTCATTCAATAAATAAAATAAAATTGACGTCTTTTAATACTTTCATTTATGCATGTTTGTTTATATATGTGACGACCCCAAATCCGGGTTCCTGTAACCTCGGATCCAGTTCAACACTAGTACTACATTTTTCTTATTGTTCATGAATTACAACAATATTATAATTGCTAAATAATCATTTATTTACAATTTTACATCATCTCTTTCTATTCCAGAATCGCAATCTTTAAAATCCTATTACCACTTTGAGATCATATGCATAATGACTCAATCACACCATCCTATTCTCCTTATACATAAAGGACAACGTCTGAAAACGATATTAAAAATAATATGTAAATGTTCTCTTAACATTTTAAGTTTGCTAATCAATAGCACAACAAAACATAAACTCTTCATATATACTTACACAAGTAAATGAATTAATCTACTTCAAGGTTTTACTACGAAAGCACCTACGCTTCAATCTTGATGACTCGTTAGTTAATCTTCATCTTTGCCTCTATCGAAGTAATCGGCTTCTTCAAGCTACTCTGTAATGTTTTGTTTTAAGCAAGGGTGAGCACGACGGCTCAGCAAGTCTAACAGTTTCACATAACACGTAAAACAGTTCAATCATGCTTCATGCATACTATGCTTTGCAGTACATACATATCTCATACATAACATGCCTCGCATTTAATCTACGCTTCATGTCTAGTATCTATCATGACATACAGTGCAATGAGAACAATTGGCTTAAATCAACTACCACATATCAACAGTTCAAGTCAACTTGTTTCACAAAGGCACATTAAAACATCTTTGCACATAACTACGTATGAGCACCTCACAATTTAATAATAAACTTATAAATCATGAACATAATGCAACACATTCTGAAAAACTTGCCTGGTTCGCTTCTACCAGTTATGCTTATTTGCGTCTTTCGTTCAACCTACAATTTATATAGGAAATTGAAATAATCATTAGATATAATGACTATTACTTAGCCTTTATATAAGACTCTAACTTTAAATTATTAACTCTTAAGATGTCCGACAAACGAACCCTTAAGTTTCGGACAAAACCCCTAGCCCAAACCTAGTTGGACATATCGGGTACGCTTAACCATCTTTCACCAATACCTTGCGTTCTTCATACAACCTATATTTTATAAGTTGTCTAATATTTAATCACTAATGGACTTTTACCTTGGTTTAATTCAATTAAACTTTCTTCTTTACGCAACTTAATGATTTGGACATTTAATAATGTACCAAATATCTCAAAATATTATTTACCTTTGATAATATATAACTACAATCAAATATTATTAACCCTTTAATAATATTTTAATCACTTATTAATATTATTAACAATTTAATAATATTTTAATCATTTATTAATATTATTAACAATTTAATAATATTTTAATCACTTATTAATATTATTAACTATTTAATAATATTTTAACCACTTATTAATATTATTAATCATTTAACAATATTTTAATCACTTATTAATATTATTAACCATTTAATAATATTTTAATCGCTTAGTAATGTCATTAATTATTTAATAACATTTTCATCATATACTAATGTTAGTACTCATTTCATAACATTTTAGTTACTTACATATTTAATCCTTTAACAATACTTTAACAATCCTCAAATCCTTTAATGATTATTTAAATAATAATCTCTTAATTAATTAACCCCATTTATTATTTAATATTCATTAAATAACAAATGATCATTTTATTCACTTTATCTCCCTTTAATTATTATTTAATAACCTTTAAATAATAATTAACTAATTATCCTTATTTATTAAAATAATAAATAATTACCTTATTAACTTCATCTTTCTTTAATTACCATTTAATATCCTTTAAATAATAATTAATTAGCTATTTATTATTTAATATTAATTAACTATTTATTATTCAATATTAATTAAATAATTTTATTAACTTCATATCCTTCTTTATTTATTATATAATAATAAATAATTAGTTATTGTATTTATTTACTTTAATTATTATTTACTATCAATTAAATAATAATTAATTATAATAATAGCTTTTATTTACTTTATTTATTATTTATTATAAATAATAAATAATTATTAAACTTGGGTCCCAAATTAATTATATTAATTTTTAAGCATTTTTATCCATTTTGGACTTAAAAGACCCGAACCGACCCGACCCGAATGGCCCGACCCGACCCGGAAAGAAAAACTCACTGGCCGTGAACAGTACCAAGGGCCCCGGCCCTCCTTTTTAGTGCAAAACAAGGGCCCCGACCCTTGTGTTGCAGAAACTTCAGAAATGCCATTTTCAGATTTTTCAACTTTTGCTCCTTTGATTAAAACTGTCATAACTCCTTCATTACAAAATATTTTGGGGTGATTCTTGAGTCCATTCTCATTAGAATTTCCCCCTCTACAACTTCTCTTTAGATCGCAAATCCAAATTCCAAATGGATATATGCTTAAAATCGCTCACAAGAGAAAAGTGAAAAGTAACTTCACAATCCTTGATTTTAAAAATCATATCTTAACCATAACAACTCATATGAACATTATACCAACTAGGTTTTGTTCTTAATTTATATATTTACCATATCAAAGAAGAAAATCTCATACACAATCTCTAGCTTTCAAAATGAAAGGCTATAAATCACAACCCCAACTAGGGTTTACCGGTAAAAATCTATATGAACATTTCTACCATTTTTAAGCATACCGCTCATACCAAAACATGATTTAACTATATGAAATCATGAATCTATCTATATATCATAGATTTAGACTTCTAGACCATCAAAATAACTTTTGATCGGTTAAAAATATATTTTAACCGTTCAAATCATATCTAGACTACAAAAATGAACTAAATAAAGTTTAGAGCACTTTTTAACCTCTTAGACATGGATGCTCTCCTTCCTCTTGACATGGTCTTGACTTGTGACTCCACCTTGATCATTCTCTAGTAATTTTACTTAGTGGATCATCAATCTCCCAAAGCTTGCTTGCTTTTCTCTAGAATGCTCTTTCTATTCTCTCTTGGAGTTCTTACAAAATGACTAACAAACCTAGTAAATGGATGGAGCATTCTATTTATAGAACCTCTCTAGACTTGCTTAACATCTACTAATCAACCAATGCTAGTCAATTAGGAGCTTAATCTTGCTTACTATGCATGGAATGACTACTTGATAGACTTTTTGATTGACCATTTGATTGACTAGGGTGGTTGGGGGTTACTTGCACCAATTTACACTCCAAAATCATCCAACAAGCTAGCTTTATATCCATGTGGGCCCCAAAATTCGGGATTGACCATTTATTTATCCAATTTGACTTTATTTTTAAGTCCTATATAATTATATAAGTATCCATATATATATACACACCAATATATGTATACATATTCACCTATATAAACTTATTGGGCTCCACTTTGGATCTAAGAATTAAATTTTATTGGGCTCAATTTATATCACACATTGGGCTAACATTTACATAACTATACTACCTTTAATTAAAATAAGCATTGAGCTTATTTAATAATTCACATGGGCTAGTAATTAAATTAATTACATGGGCTACTAGGTAAACTTAATTGACCTAGTTTAATAACTCATTTGAATTTAAAATATAATCCAATTAGACGTACCTTTAATTATCCTACCACACTGGGTTACATAATTAACTCACCCATAGTTAATTCTCAACACTACCTTTATTTACCTAGCAATTAACCAATGATTGGTTAATGCTCTCTCTTGTCTACCAACTAAGGTTATTCAATTAACCCTACACTAGTTAATTCTCTACACTCAA
This sequence comes from Hedera helix, assembly GCA_947179155.2. NCBI lineage: Eukaryota > Viridiplantae > Streptophyta > Magnoliopsida > Apiales > Araliaceae > Hedera > Hedera helix. The sequence goes on from OX359279.1 coordinate 1,506,828, forward strand.
TCAATACTTGAAATGCTTCTCCCAACCATTGACAATCATTTGACTTTTAATAGTTTGGGCTACATAACTTACTTTTTATTGGGCTCTCTAATTTAATTACCCTCTTCATGTAAATATTCCCATATTGGCTAACACATATAATCCTTTTGGGCTAGTCCACTAGTAGTAATTAAATTACTTGGACTCTTCATGAGGTTAAATCTTTAAATTTATTTGGACTTCTATATAAATCCTCAACAAGACTTACAACAATTAACATATTGGGCTTGTTTTAATCTCACCTTTGAATTCTATACCTCAACTTAATAATTAAGTTAATTTCTTAATTAATTACTTCTTATTATTGCCATCATCGGCAATAATTCTAGTTCCTCTATAACTTTAATTCATAACTAATATAATTAATTAAATTAATTATATTTCATGACTTTGCTTCTTACTTCAAATTTAAACTAATTAATTTATTAGTTTTTATTGAGTATTAATTTACTCATCTCCTTGTTTGGCTAACAAACACAACTCTAGAAATATATAACTATGTATATATATCCTTATAACCGTCTTCGCTTCTCAAATGAATTTATTTCCTTAATAAATTCTCTATATGCATCATAAAATATTTCCACATTTAATTTCTAACAAATACATTATGTAAAAAAAAATGTTTACATATTTTCTACACATCTTACTTCTCACATTCTAGGTTTTAAACATTAACCTTTAATAAAATCAATTAAGATATTATTTAAAATCTTGAAAATATCTGGGATATTACAATATACAGTGACGCCCCCAAATTCGGACCTACACAGCCCAATTTGAGACGTCAAAAGACTACAATAAAATTATTACAATTCAGTGCAAAGCACAAAAATATAGAACTCGATAATACACAATTAAGTCTTCACTATTATTGTCACACTATTTACAATATGTGAAGACTGCTATAACTATCTCTCGGACCTTCACTCCATTCTCCGGCTAGACCCAGCTACTCTCTTATCTCCTGTTGAAAAACAATGGAACAAAAGGAAAGGGTAAGCTTAAATAGCCCAGTAAAAAAATATCATGACTAAGATAATGATAAATAAATTATCATTAGCCTTCAACAGTTAAGTTCTTAATTGAATATAATAGACAATAAGCTTTATATCAAGAACTGCAGTTAAATTTTTTGAACAAAGTTCAGATCAATGATAGCAGCGGAATGAGCAATCCATTAGAAAAAAAATGTAGACTATGATGTCCACTCGTTTCTCTTTTTAAGAAAAATGTCATCAACTTTTATCACCTGAAACACCACTGGTCATGTTAATATAATTTCACAGTTCCTGGTCATAATCATGCAAGTCAATAATTTATCTTTGCACTATTGACCAAAGATATTCAATATATCACCAACGGTCATGATTATACCAGTATTCAGCCTTTGGTCATAATCATACCAAACAACAGTTCATCTTTGCACTACGGGCCAAAGATATTCAAAATATCACCAACGGTCATGATTATACCAGTATTCAGCATTTGGTCATAATTATACTAAACAACAGTTCATCTTTGCACTACGGGCCAAAGATATTCAAAATATCACCAACGGTCATGATTATACCAGTATTCAGCCTTTAGTCATAATTATACCAAACAACATTTCTTCTTTGCCCCCGGCCAAAGAGAACATTCACCACGTATCCTAAAAGACACAACAATTATATCGCATTTATCCTATCATCTGTGTCCCAGGCCACATATATTCACAACAATATGGTTCTTGATGATTAGAATAACAATAATGATATAGATGATGAATCAGAAGAAACAGTAAGATCAATAAATATCGAAAGTTTATGATATTTCTTTGTACAGATTCAAATAATGTCCAAATTGTCAACATGATGTGGACTCAAATTCAAGAATGATATTTATGATCCACAGTTCAGAATAATGGTTAAGGTTCAATAGAAAGATTTAGAAAAATAGGAAGGCTCAATTGAAATGATATTAGATGAAGCGCAAACTATTAAAGAATATATAATCATTTCAGAAAACTTTACCAATAAGAGACAAATACGAAGAGTAATTCACCAAACATGCGGTAGTCCGCGTAGTTGTCCGCGTATTCAGGTTATTCTCAGAAATTAATAAGAAATGAATATGAAAGGTTATTCATCAAACATGCGGTAGTCCGCGTAGTCAGGTTATTCTCACAAATTAATAAGAAAGGTTATTTACCAAATATGCGGTAGTCCGCGTAGTCAGGTTATTCCCACAAATGAATAAAAAAGGTTATTCATCAAACATGCGGTAGTCCGCGTAGTCAGGTTATTCCCATAAGTTAATACATGAAAATAAATAACACATCTTACGAGTAAGGAAGAAACGATATTATTTTCGAGAATCAAAGAATAATAATCTCTTACCGTAGTAAGTTTGAATAATAGAAGATGAAAAAGATGGTATCCCTTACCTTAACACGTGACTAGATATTGATAAAAATGAGTTTGATCAACCTATATATTTATAATATAATTAGTAACTACCACATATAATTTCAGGGTGTATACCAATTCGTATGAAATTATCAAAAGTGATTTAATAGAATAAAGTAGAATAACTTCAATATAGTTTTTGAAGAAGATAATATTTTAAAATAAATCTTCCAAATGAAACTTTTCAAAATGAATCTTCTAAAAGAAGAGCCTTCTAAAGGAAGATTTATAAACACCGTGTGATGTGTGTGGTTACTTATATAACTTTTATAAAAAGACTTACTTGAACAGTACTCGTACACTTACAGATCTTCACAAATACTCAAGATGACTTTAGCACACTCAAAGAAAACTTACACAAAATAATATTTAGAGAGTGAAAAAAAGAATAAGCAAGGAAGCTTTTATGAAAAATTCTTAAGTTAAGGCATCTATTTATAGCAAAAAATCTTAGCATAAACCAAAATTTTCTAATTTAATCCAAACCGTATATTTCAAGATAATGTTTAATGCATACCACTCATTTTATCTTTTAAGATTTCTTTAATCTAAACCATTCATTTAAAGATCATCTTTAATCTACACCATTCATTTTAAATTCCATAATTATTACATTATCTTTAATCTATATCATTCATTTCAGATCTCCTTTAATCTATACCATTCAATTAACTTTATATATAAAATAACTAACTTTATAAATCAACTAACTTTATATATAAAACAACTAACTTTATATAAATCAATTAACTTTATATATAAAAACAAATAAATTTATATAATTTATCATAATAAAAAATTTTACATTACATAATTTATATAAAGTAATTAACTTTATATAAATTATTATAATAAAAACGAATAACTTTATATAATTTATTATAATAAAAATAAATAACTTTATCAATTCAATTATTTAACAATAATTCACAATTATTCATTATTATGACTAATTGTTATAAATGCAGTGTAGTTGGCTTTCTGAGTTAGATAAGCAGAAAAATCAACTAATAATAGAATAAAACAGTTTAATCAACATCATAAAAAAGATAGTTATAATGCTGAAAATAAATAAGAAAATAGCACGTTACTGTGTAATGACAATTATTGATTCAGTAATGCGAATTACTGTGCATATGCTACTGTGACAATTATCAGCTCAATAATATTAATTATTATGCATGTGATACTTATTGGTTCAATAAAGTCAATATAGTACTATAGTCACTTTATCAGTTCAATAATATGAAATACTGTACAATACCGTGTGCTACTGTGAAATACCGTGTGCTACTATGCAATACTGTATGTTACTATGTAATACCGTATGTTACTATTCCTTTACTACCGAGTATTTTAACAGATAAAAGTGATAGTACCGTTGATCATTTTTATTTAAAAAGGTTAATGTTGTCGTTTTCTATATCCGACAATAATTCGTTGTGGGGGTCCACTAATGTTTGGTTATTTCGGCGCCGTCGTACAAATTGAATATTCTCCGACAGAATGAATATTCTCCGACAAGATAAAATTTGTACAAAATATTTTTAACTTTAACTTTTGTTAATTTATCCATTTACCATTTCAGGAAATATATATATATATATATATATATATGAGAAAATTTTAAATTGTATTTCATAAAAGTCGAGTCTTACAACCTCTCCTCCTTATGAAATTTTGTCCCCGAAATTTACGTATCTGACATTTTGAAGAAATAAGGATATTTAGACTTCATAGTAGCTTACCAATTATCATATTGTCTTGATCATCATAACTATTACTAGCAAACCGAGTCCCGAATACTTCTTCCGGATCTTCTCGTATTTCAACCATGGGAATACCAGTAAATAGTTTTCTAACAAACTATTCTTCGGATTCGCCAACTTTATCAGTAGTAGCGTACCAATGATTTTCAGTAAAATAGTATTTTCGATAAATTGCAGTTTTCGTAATGATGACTAACTTAACTTGAATTCCTTTAAATTGTAACGCTAAAAAAATATAAGAACATCATTTTTAAGTATTCTTAAAAATCATAACTGGAACACCATAATTTCCAGAGATTGATATTCCTTGACTATAAATTACATGCCTAAGAAACGTGACTTCCTCAAGCCAGAACTCATATTTTTTCAACTTGGCATACAACTTATTTTCCTGAAGCTTTTGGAGTATCAATCTCAGGTGTTATTCATGATCCTCACGACTCTTGGAGTTTATAAGAATGTCATCAATAAAGACAACCACAAAATAATTCAAATATTCCTTGAATATCCGGTTCATCATGTCCAAGAAAGCTACATGAGCATTGGTTAGTCCAAAAGGCATGACCAAGAACTCATAATGCCCATAACGAGTTCTGAAAGAAGTCTTTGGAATGTACTCAGCTTTAACCTTTAACTGATGATATCTAGAATGGAGATCAATCTTTGAGAAGTATTGACCACCCTGCAATTGATCAAACATGTCATCAATCCGAGGTAACGGGTACCTGTTTTTGATGGTGACATAGTTCAATTCTCGGTAGTCAATGCACAATCTCATACTCTCGTCTTTCTTCTTCACAAATAGAATAGGAGCACCCCAAGGTGATGCACTCGGACGAATGAAACCAGTATCCAACAATTCCTGTAGTTGGACTTTTAACTCTTGAAGTTCAATGGGAGTCATTCGGCATGGGGCTTTGGAAATAGGCTTAGTTCCGGGTTCAAGATCAATACATAATTCAATTTCACAATTTGGGGGTAAGCTAGGAAGTTCCTCGGGAAAAACGTCAGGAAACTCATTAACAATGGAAATATCATTCAAGTTTGATGTGTTTTTGTTCAAATCAGTGACATGAGCTAAAAATGTTTGACATCCGTTTTTTAATAAACGAATGGCTAGAAATAACAGTTATAGATTTCAATAGTTTAGTTGCTTGAATTTGCATGACAGGTTGATTAGGAATATGAAAACTAATAATCTTATGAAAACAATCAATTTTAGCATGATGGGTACTCAACCAATCAATTCCTAAAATCATATCAAATTCATGCATTTTCAAAGAAATAAGGTCAACGGGTAATGTGAGATTGTTGATTTGAACTAGGTAAGATTTATATACAGTAGATGTAATGGCTATTTTTTCTAACGGGGTTTCAACTGATAAATCAAAGTCCAAATTTTCAGGAGTTAAGTTTAATCGTTGAGCACACGTAGGTGAGATAAAAGAATGGGTAGAGCCAGTATCTAACAGGGCATAGACTTCACGATAATTTATGAATAACTTACCAGTTATCACCTCGTTCGAGTTTCGTGCCATTTAGGATGTCACAACAAAAGCTCTCCCTTGAACTACCAATTTTTCCTTATCCGTGCTAGCTTTTGGTATCATCATTGCAGTTGGACTTGATTTTGTGATAGGACAAAATCGAGCAACATGACCCTACTTTCCACAACTGTAACACATCTTGGACTGCTATGTACAGTTTGGGCTTATGTGACCTTCCTGACCACACCTATAACATCTTACTGGTAGTCGATCTTCTCCCCTTGAAACTGGGGCTGGTGTTGGTACTGGTGCTAGTGCCCTTCCATAATTATCATGGAATCTCTTTCTCTTAAAATTGTTCCCACTAGATTCTCCTCTTCTGTTATTCGATGCGGGATTACCGCCGAAGTGCTGGTTACCTCCTCTATGATTTTCGTTCCTATGGTTGTTATCGTTTTATCTCTATACTGGTCATTGATTCTCAGCTGAAATATTTTATTTTCCTGTTCCACCCTTTGAGCTCCATCTACAACATCTTAATACAAATAAAATTTATGAGAGTTAAGGTGTTGGCGAATTTTGAGTCTCAAACCTCGCAAAAACGTATGACTCATTTGTGTTTCGTCATCCACTAAATGGGTCATGAAACAAGATAACTCGGCAAACTTAGCTTCATATTGAGAAACTGTCATGTTTCCCTGCTACAGCTTAATGAACTCCACCTCCTTCATATGACGGATGCTTTCTAGAAAGTACTTTTCGTAGAAAAACTCTTAGAATTCCAGCCAAGACATTTCGAGAGCCGAATGATGGATGCGTTTTACCGCCTCCCACCAATGGTCTGCCTCCCCTCGAAACATAAAGGTGGCGAATGACACATTCTGATTATCTGAACATCGCAGGACATGAAGTATTTTTGTCGTCTGCTTTAACCACGCCTTCGTTTTGAGTGGTTCAGGCTTCCCGAAAAACTCAAGTGGTCCTAACTCCTTAAATTGCTTAACGGTGATAATCCTTGAATTATCAACGTTTTCACCGTTATTGTTGACTAGATTTCCTCTTGCTTGATTCTGCATGAACTGCATGAAGTTCCTAAAGAATCCATCTTTCATCATGTTATCAGGAACATTATTTCCTGAGTTAAAAGGAGGATTGTTAGTGGCCTCTTGATTCTCAGCTGCTAGATCATCATTGTAATAAACAAGCATATAATCTCTCGTTCTCTGAAGATACTTGAGTATATGCTTAACTGTTTTCCAGTGCTCAGGTCTTGGATTAGACTGATATCTGCTGACCATTTCAACTACATAACAGATATCTGGTCTAGCACACAACATAGCATACAGCTTTCTACAACAAATGCACAAGGAACTGCTTTTATGCGCTCTTTCTCAAATTCTATCGTAGGACAATACTTTGAAGAAAGAGGGATTCCATGTCTAAAAGAAAGTAGTCACTTTTTAAAATCCTACATAATATACTTAACCAATATTTTATCTATATATGCTGCTTGAGAAAGGCACAACATTCTTTTCTGGCGGTCCCTGATAACTTGGATTCCATATAAGACCCCGAAATTATGTAATACAAATTTAATTTTTCTTCGTATATATTTTCTCCAAAACAGTAAGTGGTTAAATTGGCAAAGTTAAAAGTTAAGGATGTTATATGCAAATTTTATTATGTCGGACAATATTCATTTTGTCGAGGAATATTCGGGTCGTACGACGGCGCCAAATAACTAACTATTGGTGGAACCCACAACGGAATATTTGTCGGATATAGAAAACAGTATTCTACAATAGCACACGATTTCACACAGTGTCTCATATTATTGATATGATAACATGATCATTGTACAGTATTCATCAATAATTTTTGTTACACAGTATTTTGCATTATTGATTCAATAATTAACATAATACTTTCATTGAGTCAATAATTGTTGGTGCACTGTAGTTTATATTATTGAACCAATAATTGTTACAATAGCTCACGCACTGTATTAAATTAATAACTATCAGAGTAACGTGTTCTTATATTATTTTTGAATTATTATTATCACTTTTGTAACATTACTTTAATTAATTTATGGTTAGTTGGTATTTTGGGTATTAAGACAGACTCATTATTTGAAGAACACTAAAATCTGTGATATTAATACATTAAGTCAATAATGCAGAAGATAAATAATATATAAAGTTAGTTAGTTTTACTATTAAATATTATAATATATTATATAAACATTTTGTTTTTACATGAAATATTATAATATTTTATACAAAAGTTTTAGAATTCATTCAGATGGCGTGAATGAATTCTTTCTCTCCACCTACCGCTCACGCACACATTTTCAAAATCAGCGTGCTCACCTACCGCGCATAGTAACATATTTTCTCCTATAAATAGCTTACTCAGTTGAATAGAAAAATCACACCTAAAACATAAATTTTTTCTATAAATAGCTTACTCAGTTCATAAGTTATCATACACCTTGAAATTTATATGTGATAATTACTAATTATATTATAAATATATAGGTTGATCAACCTCATTTAAATCAATATTCAGTCACGTGTTAAGGTAAGGGATGTCATTTTCTTTCATACTCTTAAACTTACTACTGTAAGGGATTATCATTCTTTGATTCTCGAAAATAATATCGTCTCTTTCATACTTATAAGATGTGTCATTTATTTTCATGTATTAAATTATGGGAATAACCTTACGGCGTGGATTACCGCCTGTTGGTGAATAACCTTTCATATTCATTCCTTATTAATCTTTGAGAATAATTTTACTGCGCGGATTACCGCCTGTTTGGTGAATAACTCTTCGTATTCAAATTTTATTAAATTGTGGGAATAACCTTACTGCGCGGATTACCGCATGTTGGTGAATAACCCTTTATATTTATTTCTTATTTGTCTCTTGTGGAAATAATTTGTCTACACGAATTATCCCATAACACTTTTATTCCATATTCGTTTGTAATATCATTTTCTTTCATATTTGTAAGTGATATTATTTTCCTTTATACTCATAAGGGATACCATCTTTTTCATCTTTCATTATTCAAACTTATTATAGTAAGGGATATTATTTCTTTTATACTCTTAACTTACTATGGTAAGTACTATTTGGTAAAATTTCCTGAAATGATTATATGTTCCTTAATAGTTTGTGCTTCATCTAATATCATTTCAATTGAATTTTCTTATTTTTTCTAAATATTTCTATTGAACAGTAACCGTTATTCTGAACTGTGGATCTTGAATATCATTTTTGAATTTCACTCCACATCATGTTGATAATTTGGACATTATTTGAATCTGCACAAAGTAAACCTCCGATACTTATTGTTTATCATGTTTCTTCTGTTCATCATTTGTATCACTGTTATTTGTACTAATCATCAAGAATCAAGCTGTTGTGAATATTTGTGGTCGGGGGCACATATGCGATTAAATTATTGAACAGATGATAGGTTAAAGGTGATACATCTATTCGGTATCTTTTATGACACGTGGTGAAAGTTCTCTTTGACCCATAGTGCAAAGATGAACAGTTGTTTGGTATGATTATGACCAAAGGCTGAATACTTGTATAATCATGACCGTTAGTGTTATATTGAATATCTTCGGCCCGTAGTGCAAAGATGAACTGTTAATTTGCATGATTATGATCAGGAACTGTGAATTTGTATTATCATGACTAATAGTATTTCAGATGATAAAAGTTGATGATACTTTTCTGAAAAAGAGAAGCGAGTGTGCATTATAGTCTGCATTATTCTTCTAATAGATTGCTCATTCCGCTGCTATTATTGATCTGAAAGTTGTTCAAGAACTTAACTGCAGTTTTTGATATAAAACTTGTAGTGTGTTGTATTCTATCAAGAACTCAACTGTTGAAGACTAATGATAATTTATTCGTCATTATCTTAGTCATGATATTTTTTACTGGGTTATTTGAGCTCACCCTTTCTTTTTGTTCCATTGTTTTTCTACGGAGATGAGAACGTAGCTGGGTCTAGCCGGGGGATGGAGTGAGAGTCTGAGGGATAGTTATCATAGTCTTCACGTGTTGTAAAATAGTGTGGCAATAATAGTGAAGACTTAGTTGTATATTATTATACACTGTATTGTTAAATGTTGTACTACCTTGTAATAATTTTGTTGTAGTCTTTTGACAACTCAAGTTTGGGCTATGTGGGCCCAGATTTGGGGGTGTCACATTCCAAGAATGTATTTAGCCTCTCCCAAATCTTTCATGTCAAAATGATTTGAAAGCTAGACTTTAACCTGAGATAACATTCCTATGTCATTTTCAATCAATATGATGTCATCTACATATAAAACCAAGAATACCACTACTTTACCTTCACTTCTTTTATGAACATATGACTCTTTAGGATTTTGTTCAAATCCAAGTGATTGGATTACTTGATCAAATCTGACATTCAATGATCTCGATGTTTGTTTAAGCCCATAAATAGATTTATGTAGCTTACAAAACATTCCTTCTTGGCCTTCGACTGTGAAACCATCTCAACCATCTGGTTGAGACATATAAATGTCTTCTTCAAGATAACCATTAAGAAAAGCTGTTTTTGACATCTATTTGTCATATCTCGTAGTCGAAATGTGCAGTAATGGATAAGAGAATTCTGATAGACTTAAGCTTTGCTACTGCCGAAAAGGTATCTTCGAAGTCAGTGCCTTCTTTTTGATTATACCCTTTCGCTACAAGCGTAGCTTTATAAGTATGAACCTTCCCATCCATCTTTCTCTTCTTCTTGTAGATCCACTTGCACCCAATAGGTTTTACTCAATTAGGCACATCTACAAGTTCCCAAACTTTATTGGAATACATGGAATCCATTTCTTGTTTCATTGCTAATAGATATAGATTAACATCTTTATCAACAATTGCCTCATTATAGTTACAGAGATCTGAAACTTGACCATCTAAGACAATCTTAGTAGATTCACCCAAAAGAATAAGTCTTTGTGTGGGTTTAGAAATCTTCCTACTACGACGAGGCTCTCATTGATTAGAAGATTCAGGTATTATATCTTGTCGTGTAATTACTTATTTATCAGGTTTTTGTGTTTTTTGTGGAGTAGGATCTTCAGACATTTCTTCTAAGACAATTTTACTACTTGACTTGTGTTCCATCATATAATCATTTTCTAGAAAAACTGCATTTGCACTCACAAATACCTTCTGGTTTTTTGGACTATAAAACAGTCCAACCCTAGTCTCTTTTGGATACCCTACAAACAAACATATTTCTGATCTTGTTCCTAACTTATCTAAATTTGTTTTTCCTTTCCGCACATGTACAAGGCAACCCCATATATGAATGTGTTTCAAGCTACGCTTGCGCCCTAACCACAATTCTAATGGTATTTTTGGAACTGATTTAGATGGAACAATATTCAATAAATACATAATCGTTTGTAAAGCATATCCCCAAAAGGATATAGGGGATATAGGTAATGTAGAATAACTCATTAAAGATATAGCCATTTCTAAAAAAGTAATGTTTCTTCTTTCTACTACACCATTTTTTGCTGAGGAATCTCAGGTGCAGACAACTGTGATACTATTTAATTTTCAGACAAATTATTATTGATATCAGTAAGAAGGTATTCACCACCTCGATCAGATCGAAGGGTCTTTATGTATTTACCCGTTTGCTTTTCAACTTCAGCCCGAAACTCTTTGAATTTATCAAAAGTTTCAGACTTATGATGCATTAGGTATACATAACCAAATCTTGAGTAATAATCAGTAAATGTGATAAAATACTCATATCCTCTTTTAGCTTTCACTGTTAATGGACCACATACATCAGTATGAATCAAATCTAATATATCTGTGGCTTTATTACCCTTTGATTTAAAAGGTGTTTTAGTCATTTTACCTTCTATACAGGATTCACAAATTGGATAAAAATTAATTTCAAGATAACTTAAAGGTCCATCCTTTACCAATCTTTGGATCCTGTTTAGATTAATATGACATAATCGTAAGTGCCATAAATAAGTTTTATTTGTTGAAGAAACTTTTTTTTCTTAGATATGTTATTATCATTTTCAGTAATTTGCAATGATCTTGTAACATGAGTGAGAATATATAAGTTATCTACTAATGTACCATCACAAACAAAAGTAGATTTTTTCTTAATAACAACTTTATTATTAAATACCACGGAGAATCCTTGTTTAACTAAACAAGAAATCGAAATCAAATTTCTACGAGCATTTGTTACGTAAAGTACATTATCCAAATATAACTCCTATCACTAGAAAACTGTAAATGAACAATTCCTACTACTACTGCTGTAACTGTTGCATCCGATGCTAACTGTAGATAAATTTCTCTTTCATTTAGCCTTTTGGTCTCCTGGAACCCCTGTAAATTAATGCAAACATGATTAGTGGCTCCGGAATCTACGCACCAGGATCCCGTATAAATCGCCAATAAACATAATTCAACTAGTAAAGTTTAAAACTTACCATTGTTTTTCACTTTCTCAAGGTATACTGATCAATTATGCTTCTAGTGTCCCTTTTCACCACAATGAAAATACTTCCCTTTGGGTTTCACCTCACCTTGGCCCTATTTCTTTCTAACTCTTTCAGTCCCATTAAACTTTGCATTTTTTTCTTCTTGTTTGGTTTCTTTTTCTTGTCGGCCTTAGCCTTAGCAACATTACTCTCTGCTACATGGACAACTGGTTTGGGTACTAAAATATTTTGGGTCGACTGAAACTGTTTCATTAACTCAGGTAGGGTATAATGAAACTGGCCCATATTGTATTTAACCCTAAAATTTTGAAAAGTAACCAACAATGATTATAGCAACATGTCAACCTGCGTATCCGCATCGACCTTTGCTCCAAGGACCTCCAGTTCGCTAAAGCGAGATATAAACTTGAGACAATGCTCATCCACTAGAGTTTTTTCAGCCATTTTTTCTTCCATGAGAGACTTCATTATACTCTGCCTTACGGCACGAGTATGCTCACCAAACATACTATGCAAAGATTCTATAATGGCCTTAGCAATTGGAACAGTCATATGCTGATGCTGCAAAATATTAGATAAAGAGCCCAAGATGTAACATTTAGCCATCTCATCAGCTTTTACCCATTTTGCATGTGCTTCTTTAACAGCACGTAGAGCATTAGCTGCAGGTGTCTCATGGCAGGGTTCAGTAAGCACAAATTTATAATCTTGAACAGTAAGAACAATGTCCAAATTCCTTTTTCAATCAACATAATTTGGGCTAGTCAATTGGTTCTCTTTTAGAATGATTGAGATTGGGTTGAATGCAGACATTTTATCTAAAATAATAAAAAACATACATTTATCATTCATATGATCATCATCAAGTAAAATAACAAATATTATTTAAACAATCCAATAATATAGGTATCTTATTTTTACAAAATAATGTCCATCCGTAGAGAAAAATAATTATTTTAAAATACCATTATTTTCTTTTCTAGTTAACTCTTTCACAAAGAAAATAACATACCTATACATTATTTTTAAGCCTTCAAGAGTATTAATAAAATACCTTTCCGTAGAGAAAAATTATTAATCTTTCTATCAAGTGTATACCATTATTTTAGATTTTATAAAATATTCATAGTTCAAAATATATCTTTGTAAAGAAAGTATATTTATAATAATATTTTAATAAACTCATATCCCCAGAAGGTATCTATACTTGTTATCTTAATTACTAATATTTTCGTATAAAATATATTAGTTATCATAACTATAGATATATAATAGAGGTTGTGGGATTATATCCCTCTTCCACTTGAATTTTTAATAATTTAATTCACATATCATTCATGAAATAAGATATTCCACATAAGATAAATATTGAAAATTAGATAATTCGAAAGTTCATTACATCCAATGTTCTCCCACGCAGCTGCTTCACGTCTCACACAGCTGCGTCAGAGTCTTATGCAGTTGCTTCACGTCTTCACGCAGCTGCTTTAGAACGCGAACGGTTCAAAATAGTGAGCAGCCACGCAGCTGCGTCAGTGACCCAAACAGCTGCGTAACTACTCCAAGCAACTGTTTCAGAAGACGCTGCCAGATCGCGATACTCAATTTTTTAAGGAAAAAAAAATTTAGGCTTCAGATTCTGAATTTTCAAATTAACTAAAATTCAATTCTGATGGTTTAATCTAGGTTTTAATAACAAACAGATAATCAAATTATCAAGAAACACATAACAAGATAATAATATACTCTCATGACTAATTGTAATCATAGATCTATTAAGAGTCTCCTTGAACATCCTTGTTCAACACAAATACTTGATTCTTCATGACTCCATGTCCTTCTTCAATAGCTTACAGATTACATATAGATCCTATACTTCAAACGAAGTGTACATCCGATCTATTTCTAATTTCATCAATTAAACATATACTCATAAAGAGTTTACATGTTATCTAAACTGCAAGAAAAATTAAATAACTCACATCAAGAGTTTTACAACCCATAAGTAAAACCATAAATTATTTAATTAAAACATACATTCAAATCAGTCATGAGAGTATGTAACTATCAATTATGCAAAACAGATGTTAGAACTATAATTTATCTAACTATGAACCATAAAGAATACTTTAATACATCTAATGCATACTTTAATTCCATAACCTAAAGAGATAGATTTCAATATTAAAACCCTAAAGCAGCAGATTTCACAAATCACCTATACAAATATATATTCATGTTATTCATATAAAAGCATAAAGATGGCTCTTGATACCAATTGTTGGAAAAATTCTCTGAAAAGTTATTTTAAAAAATTTAATAAAACATGATCATCTTTATGATTTTATACAAAACAACAATTATATATATATATATATATATATATATAGTATGAATTGTTACCTAGTGCTTGGTTGGATTAACACGTTTGAATCTTCAAGTATTCTCAAGATCTTCCTTCCTATAACCTTATGTTGAATATGGAGTATGGTCTCCAAAGCACCCTTCTGAAAAAATATTTTACGTGTTTTTCCTAGGAGAAGAGAGAGAGAGAGAGAGAGAGTATACGTTGTTTGGTCATTTCCTCTGATTTAGAATAATAACATATTTTACGTATCTGATCAATAATACATTTATATCCTTATTAATCATTATCTCACTAATGAAACTGATTCATATTATGTTAGGATGAGGATCCTAAGGGATTCCTATTCTGATTCCAATACTTATTCATATATTATTATCTAATAATAATATACTAAATAAATATTAATTACAATTAATTCCACTAAATAATTATAATTGCACTTCAGTCTAGGAATTAAATAAAATAAACCCTTTACTAATTAACTGCAAATATTTCCTCTATAGATGTACATAAATATTTCAGAATTAAATATAATCCCAATATATTTAAACTAATTTCACAAGTCCATAATTTATCTTCATTTGATCATAAATTGATTTAACAATTAAATCAACCCTTTTAATAATAAATATTAAAAGACTTGGCCAAGATTCTATGATCAATAATTGTAATGACCACGAATTTCATTAGTCATTGTAAATATACTTAATAAATATTTAGCAATGAATTTAAACTTTTTGTATTAATTAATTGTGCATTAGATAATTAAATAAATGTACTTATGTGCTTGTATATTTATTTAAAGGATTAAAGCAAAGTGTATAGTTAATTAAATCAAATCTAATTGGATTATATTTTTAATCCAAATAAGTTGATAAACTAGGTTAAAGATATTAACCTAGTAGCTCATGTAATTAATTTAATTACTAGCCCATGTAATTAATTAAACAAGCCCAATGCTTGATTTAATTAAATGTAACCTAGACTATTTAATATAAGCCCAATGTGTTATTTAAATTGAGCCCAAACAATTAAATTGAATGAGCCCAATAGAAGTTATTCCCAAGCCCAATGTGAAGTCCAATTAAGGTCAAACTTTGGTCAATATATATATATATATATATGTATATATATATATATATATATGTATATATATATATATATAGATGTATATATGCACATTTTAGCATTAAAAATAAAGGAAAAATGGCTTGGAAAATCAATTTTGCTGAATTTTTGGAGGGGCCCACTTGGATTGCTTGATTTCCTAGATTGCTTCTAATTTACACTATGACAAGGTTGGCCAATAACCCTAGTCAATCACCTAGTCAATCACAATGTCCATCCATGCAATAGTAAGCTAAATTAAGCTCTAAATTCACCAACATTGGTGAATTAAAAGAGCTAATGTAGGATTAACATTTGGCTATAAATAAGACATTTCACAACCTTGGTGATGTTGGTTAGTTCATTTGAAGCTTTGCTAGAAAGAAAAAATAGAGAGCATTTGAGAGAAAAAGGAAGAAACACTTAAGTGTTGAGAGAAAAAGCTAGAGGTTGTGCTTGGTGAATGTCCACTAACTACACAACATACTTGGTAGGAGGAGAAGAAGAGCATCCAAGACCTCAAGGTTTAAAAGTGCTTTATCTCTTCTTAAATTTCATTTTTGTAGTTTAGAATGATTTTGAACGGTTAAAATCTATTTTTAACCGATCAAAACTCATTTTGATAGTCTAGAAGTATTTAACTATGTTATATATGTATATTCCTAGCTTGTTATGTTTATATCATGATTTGGTAGGTGTGGTGTACATATAAATGGAAGAAAACGCTATAAAAAGCTTTACCGGTAAAACCCTATGTAGCTATGTACTATATTTTGTGTCATTTCAAAATGTACAAGTTAAATACTTGATTTATATGGCTATAAAGTTTTATGAGTAAGTTATAAAGCCAACACAACTTGAATCTCACAAAAATATGGAAAAACAAAGAAATGATGGCTTTTACCGCAAATGATGTTGATTTTAAAACCCTAGGTTGCCTTTAGAGCCATTTTGAGTCTAGTTACGTTTGGAATTTGGATTTGTGTTCTAAAGAGAAATTGTAGAGGGGAAAATTCTGATGAGAATGGACTCAATAATCACCCCAAAGTATTTTTGTATGAAGAAGTTATGGCTGTCGGAGCGTCGGAGGGTGGAACAGTCAAACAGTTGACTTTCGGACAAAACGGCTGACGCAGCCGCGTCAGGACTGACGCAGCTGCGTCAGAACAATCTGCTAAGCAGATTTTTGGTGCTCCGGGTCGGGTCGGGTCGGGTCGATCCGGGTCGAGTTTTCTTTGAAAAATTAAGTTGAAATAGGTGTAAAATGAATATATTTGGGTATTAAACAAATTTATATGGAGTCTATTTGTAAATCAATACTATCTAAATGTTTAAATTAAATACTAAAGTTAACCCAATTTAAAAGTTAACTTTTGGTATTATTTAAAGAGTATTAAAATATTACTACATGGTTAATAATATTAATAAGTAATTAAATATTATGAAATGATTGATAATATTAGTAAGAGATTAAAATATTATTAAATGAGTAATAACATTAATAAGTCAATAAAATATTATTAAATAAATAATAATATTAGTAAATGAATAAAATATTATTTAATGATTAATAATATTAGATAATGAATAAAATATTATTAAATGATTAATAATATTAGATAATAAATCAAATATTACTAAATGATTAATAATATTAGATAATGATTTAAAATATTATTAGATGATTAATAATATTAATAAGATAATAAAATATTATTAAATGATTAATAATATTGGATATTAAAAAAAATATTATTAAATAATTAATAATATTAGATAATGTTTAAAATATTATTAAATGGTTAATAATATTAATGAGGTAATAAAATATTATTAAATGATTAATAATATTAGATAATTAATAAAATATTATTAAATGATTAATAATATTAGATAATGATTTAAAATATTAAATAATAAATAAAATATTATTAAAGGATTAATAATATTATGAG
The DNA here is from genome assembly GCA_947179155.2 of Hedera helix. Classification (NCBI taxonomy): domain Eukaryota; kingdom Viridiplantae; phylum Streptophyta; class Magnoliopsida; order Apiales; family Araliaceae; genus Hedera; species Hedera helix. Next base: position 1,524,542 of record OX359279.1, read on the forward strand.
GTGAATAAAATATTATTAAATGATTAATAATATTATAAGGATGATAAAATATTATTAAATAATTAATAATATTATAAGGACAATAAAATGTTATTAATGGATTAATAATGTTAAGTGATTGATAGAATATTATTAAAAGATTAATAATATTAGAAGACTAATAATGTATTATTAAACGATTAATAATACTACAAGACTAATAAAATATTATTAAATTGTTAATAATATTATATAAGTGTATGAACTATATAAAATAATTAATATAGGTTCTTTGTGTTTGAAATATTATCAAGTAATTAATGATAATGTTTCCTATGTGTTTATATACCCATAATTATATAATTATGTGGTTCGTAAGGTTTATAAAGGTCATTATACTTACAAGTATAAGATACTAATTTAAGATCAAACTGATTTAATTGTTAGGTCCGTTCAAGGATTGTTAAATTAAGTTGGTTAGCAGTAAACGACGCACGAGGCAAGTTTTCTACCCCTGAACTTGTATTTATTGTTGCAGTTATTCTTCAACCGTATTTACATTTCAATTATTGTTGAGCAAGTATCTACATTCGTAGTTATTTGACAGACCTTTGAGTGAATTAATTATCAAAAATTACTTCATATCGTTATTGATTATTGTATTCGCACATAGTGCTTTTACAATTGTTTAAGAATGTCTAAGCTAATTGTTTCGGCTAGACAAATGCATGTTTAAATTCATCAATTGAATATTATAAAAGCTTATCCAAACCATTGGCTGGTGCGAATTCTTATAGTAAGACTGAGAAAGAACAACCCTAGTTAAAGGGGGATTTTTATTTGTCGGGAAACCGAAAGCGCGCAAGAAATCTAAATGTGATGCATATACATAGGACATGAGAGGACTGATCCCCTCAAGTGTCCCGTTATTTTAACAAGGAGTCAGACATTGTATGTCTGTTCTACCTTAGTAGCAGTTCATGGTCATTAAAGACCACTCAGCAGTAAAGAGTCAATTCCTTCTTTTATTAAACATTGATTCTTGTTATCTTTCACAATTGTTATTGTTGAAACCTTGAAGTTATTTCCCTTCATCATGATATATCGTATGATTGTTGTTTATAAATTTGCTGAGCCATTTAGTTGCTCATTCTTGCTATATCATGACTTTATTTCAGCCAATCCCGAAAGCTCTAAATCGGATAAAGGCAAGGGGAAAGCGAATGTTTAATTTTAGTAGTTGCATGCTAGTTTAGTTTACTGTTATGTAATTACTGTTGTAAATCTTTTGTATTTCCCTTAAGATATGTAATGTTTAAGATTAAGGTAATAGACCTTGGGAAGTGTAGCATTTTGATTAAGGAACCTTTTGTATTATTCCGCGAAGTTTGAATACAATTTATGTATTTCATTATTGTTTAGTATTGTACAGTGAGAACCAAACCCGAGGTTAAAGAACCCGGATTTGGGGTCGTCATAGGTTGGTATCAGAGCTGTAGGTTAGAAACGCTAGGATTTGCGAAACCTAGGTTATAACCTTAGTACTAAACTCTTATCGAGTGCGTTAGGAGATGAATCGGGGAGATTAATCATGTTAAGTATTTTTGGAGATGGATTGAGAAAATCCATCGAGCCGAGATGTACATGATAAAATATCATTTCATTTCATCAATGAATATATTTTATTGCTGTACTAACATGTGTTATTTGCGTTATTGTAGGATGACGGAGATAGGCCAGTCGAGCACTGCTGTAGAGGAGGTGATTTTTACGGATATCCCTATGGATACTGCACAGCCACGGGTGGCTGCACCTGTCGAGGAGCCAGAGTCAGATCCCGAGGAGGGAGATAGAGAGGACGCTGTCTGGGGCGGAGTTATGGGGCAGTTCAGTGAGGAGGAGGCCGATACTGATGATGAGGAGGATGAGGAGCCAGCTGAGTATGTTGATGGCATGGGCACTGTCGCCAATGACATCATCGATACTCTCACTACGGTTAACGATGAGCTAGAGGAGAGGGTTCAACACCTTGAGGAGCCGAACTATATCCACCAGCAGACGGAGCAGCAGTACAGAGATACAGCTTATATGTTCTCTGGCGAGAACATAGAGCTGAAGGCGAGGATGGCCGAGATGGAGGCCAAGTTGGTAGCCGCTGAGCTGAAGATTCAGCAGACGCAGGCAGAGAGGGAGGCCATGAGGGGCCAAATGCAGCAGGTCATTGAGGCGAGGTTAGATATGGAGTTTCAGCGTGATGCAGCTCACGGACAGATGATGGAGCTGGAGGACGAGGTCAGAGAAAAGAGGGTGAGGATAGATAGGCTCAGTTACGTCTATCGCTCATCCTTTGGTAGATTCCAGAGTAGGGTGCACTACTACCCTGCTGAGGAAGGCCAGACCTTGCACACCATTAGTAGGGGCGTGGTCAGGGCCATTGGAGATGAGGAGTACGACGATGCGGTTCGTCGAGGGATGCGCCGTTAGTTGTATTATTTCCTTTAGTATGTTGTAAATCCCAACTCTATGAAGTTGTGGGATATGTTAGATCCCATCTTTTGTTTTAACTATCGGGGTTAGCAGTGTTTATAGCAGTATGTTTATGATGTAAAAGTGCTACGCACTGTGTTTTAGCATATGATTATAAATGCATTTCCGTTTATGCTTATATGTGTCGAGATGATTATTTGTGCTTTAATTTAAAATACTTAAGCTACAAAACGAAAGTAAAAAGATTGAAACAACTTTAATTAATTAAATTTTCTTTATACAGAAAATGCCGCCACAAAGAAGAAATCAACGACTACCCCCACCACCACCCGAAGAGTCAGTGAACGCAGGAGGGGTACCACCAAACCCTGTCCAAGAGTTCGTAGAAATGCTAATGGGAGCATTTCGCGGACGCAACGCAAAGGCTACTGGAGCAACAAACCCTGCCGCTCCACTAGCAACCTTTAAAGACTTCAAACTGATAGGACCACTCGAGTTCAAAGGGACCACGGATCCTATAGAAGCACAGACCTGGATAGAGGAGATGGAAAAAGTCTTCGAGGTCGCACGAGTAGCGGAGGAGCAAATGACCTCATTTGCTACCTTCATGATGAAAGGGGAGGCCAGCCACTGGTGGAAGGCCAATAAGAGTAAAGCAGGGGCGGGAACAATCGCATGGGCGCGATTCAAGGAGGTATTCTTGGAAAACTACTTTCCAGAGAGTACACAGGCTAGGATGGAAATCAAATTCCTAGAGCTGAAGCAAGGTAACTTGTCCGTATCCGAATATGCCGCCAAGTTCAATGAATTGGCGAGATTTGCTACACATCAGGTGGACACTGAGGCGAGACGCGCCAGAAGGTTTGAGCAGGGGCTGAAATCGTGGGTTTACAGTCGGGTAGTTGTTCTCCAGATCACAAACTTTGCAACATTGCTAGAGAAAGCTATCATAGCTGAAGGAGGGAACGAAGCTTTAAACAAGCACAACCAGAAACGGAACAAGAAGAAGGGTGAAGGAGGAAACCGAGCGGGTAGCAGCGAGGGCAGCAACTCGAACAAATGCAAGTGGAATAACAACAGCAGTTCGGGGACACCCCAGGGAAGTGAATCCCAGAAGGCCAGCAAATACAGCCAGTGCGGGAAGAATCACTCTGGGGAGTGCATGAGGGAAAAGAACGTCTGTTATAACTGTGGGCAAGAGGGGCACATCGCTCCTAATTGTCCCACACTTAAGAGGAAGGGTTGTTTCGCCTGCGGGGCCATGGACCATCAATTTAAGGATTATCCAAAGAAGAAGAATACCGGGGGAAGTTCGGGCTATAGGGGAAGCAACAACAACAACAACAACAACAAACTGACAATTGGAGGGCCGGTGTCACAGAATAAACCAACGGCACGGACTTTTAACATGACGGTGCAGGATGTCGTTGAATCAAAAGACGTGGTGTCAGGTATTATTCCGATCAATGATATAAATGCTTATGTATTATTTGATTCGGGTGCTACCTGTTCATTTGTGTCTGACGAATTCGCTAGATGGTTAGAATTGCCTAGAGAAAAACTAGAGAACCCAATGAACATAGAAGTTGCTAATAAAGAGGTGATTCTTGTAGAGTATGTACATAGGAATTGTTGTGCTGAAATCAGGGGTCAGAAGTTGAGTGTAAATTTAATCCCGATACGTTTGGGGGAGTTTGACGTTATACTTGGAATGGATTGGTTGTTTAACCACAGAGCGATAATTGACTGTAAAAAGAAGTGTATACACCTTAAGACACCGAATAAGTCTAAAGTCGTATTTTATGGCAGCAAATCGTCTAGACAATCTACATGTCTGACGATGATGCAGGCCAAGAAACTGTTGAAGAAAGGTTGTGTTGGGTATTTGGCTCACGTAGTGGACACACAGATGGTGAATCCTGAGATGGAGCAAATACCAGTAGTGAGGGTGTAATGTCCTAGAATTTCCACGTCATTATTAATTAAATTATTAATTTAATTTCCGACGAGTTAGTTTTACGAGATTATTTAAATCTTTTTATGTGATTAATTAATTATGTGATTAAATGATTATGTAATTAATTACTAAAATTAATTAAAGGGGGTCACTAATATGTTATTTAAATTAGTGAACAAACCCTAAAGTTTTAATATCAAAATAATTGATAAGTTTCCTATTAATTAAATATTCAATTAAATTGAATATAATGAGTTAATTAAATATAATAAATTAATTAATATGATTATTAATTAATGTAAATAATGTGAAATATTAATAATAATATTTATTAGTCCATTTAGTAATTTAATATTAACGGGTTAGAATATTTAATTATTTATTCAATCTAATTATTTATTTAATCATGGATTGAATAATTAATGTGTAAATTATTAAATTAGCCCAACATGGGTCAATTAGTAGCCCAAGTGTAGAATAATAAAATTTGACAATTTAGTAGCCCAAACAATTTAATAGGAGCCCAATTGGTATTTTAAATTAAAGCCCAATGATTGGCCCGCTTGGAAAATACTTTAGATAACTTATTAATTATTCAAATGTGACAAATGACCATGATTTTGGGACAAAGAAGTTGGACATCAGCCGACCATAGAGAGAGAGAGAAACATGATAATTGTTTTTCTTTTTGTTTATTTTCCATTTATTTATTTACTAGATTGCTTGTTTTATTTTTCAAGTACAATGACCATCCCTCTTTTCACCAACTAAGTCATTTAACCCATTCCTTGTGTAAGTTGTCATCTAGGAGCATGGGTTAAATTATAGATATAATTGTGTATCTATTTATTTTTCAAGTATACTTGAAATTGTTAGATGTTATTTCATCATTTTCTCCAAGTCCAAAAGAGAGAGCTAGAGAGCATTTGAGAGAGTAGAAAAATATTTTGAGAGCAAAATTATCAAGAGAAGGAGTTCTTGGTTCATGCCTTCCAACTTCACAACTTATTTTGGAAGAAAAAGAAGAATAGCCATTAAATCAAGGTAATGATTATTTTAAATAAAGTTTTGTTTTTAAATTAAATAAATCATCATGTTAGTATAAACATGTTAATATAGTTATTAATGTGTAGTTGTAATATTTATGTCATGCTTGAGTTTAATAGGTTTGGTTTGTATTTTGGTATATTTTATATGCTAAAATATGTGTTTAATAGTGTGTAAACAAGTTTTGGAATTTATGTCCAAAAATATTTTTATAAAACTTAGGTTTGATGTTTTAATATTATAGAACATTAAATCATGAGAAAAATAAAGTTTGAATCACTCAAAATGGAGTTATACACAAAAAGTTATGATTTATAGTAGTTTATGTGATGTAAAATTTTTTATAAAAAAATAAGGATATTAAATCATGAAAAATTTATTTTTCGTGTTATAAATTAATATAAGGTGATTGGTAATTTTTTTGGATTTTTATTGATGATTTAAAGCTTACTTATTGGTATATTTTTATTTAAAATGGGTATTGCCGGACACTGTTCACAGTCTGCAAAGAAAAAAAAATTTAATTAATTTCCGCGCAATGCGCGGACCACTGTTCACTAAAAACGCGGAGACAAAACGGCGTCGTTTAGCCTCAAGAAAAAAATTACGCCGCGCGTACGCGCGGAAGCCAAAGCAGTGACTCCAAAACGGCACCGTTTTGGTCCTGCTTCAGCCTAACGCGCGCAATGCGCGAGAACCGGTTTCCGCGAAATTACAAAAATGCCCCTCCGTGTTTTTTTCGGCGAAATGACCATTTTGCCCTCGTTTCAGTTTTCAACTTAATTACAGAAATGCCATTCGGGTTTAATTTAATTAATTTAAATATTTGAAAAACTAATTTAAAATTATAACAAAAATAATAATAATACAAAAATGATATTGGGAAGATATTTTTAATTAAGTTTAATATTTAAATATTTTAAATATTAATCTACTTAGCTAAATCATGGTTAAGTTAAATAAATTTATTAGTTATTTATTATTTAAAATGTTAATAATAAATAAAGGTAATAAATTAGCAAATTATTATTTAATTCCTATTAAATAATAATTAAAGAGAGATAGAATTTATAAAGTAATTATTTATTATTTAAATATTATTAAATAATAAATAAGGATAATTAAGTAATTAATTATTATTTAATTAGCATTAAATAACGATTAATGAAAATTAAGTTATTAGATTAATAATTTATTATTTAATTTAAATAATAAATAAGAATGATTTGATTATTATTTAACCTTAAATAATAATTAAAATTTATTAAATAATTAATTATTATTATTTAATTGACATTAAGTAATAACTAAAGAGGATTAAAATGAGTAAACTATTATTTAATTTCCTTAAATTAAATAATAGGTAAGGTTAATTACTTAGTTAACTATTAGTTGATTAATATTAAATTAAAGAAGGTTAAAATGAATCAATAATTATATATTATTTAATTATTATTAAATAATATATGAGTACAATTAGTTATTATTTATTTTAAATAATAACTAGAGTTAATTAATTAATTTCTATTTAACCAAGATTAAATAGTAATTAAATAGAGATCGAGTTAATAAAATAAATCGAACTTAATTATGCTTTAATTAAACAATTGTAATAAGTTGTTTAAGGGTTTAATAAGTGTCCAACACTTAAGAAAAATATTTTCTAACTTATTAAATTATTAACCTAAAATGATTGAGGGTCTATAAGGTTAATAATATTGTTTTGACTAATGTAAATTATGTGTTAGTACTTATATGATAAATAAGTACCTTAGTAAGCGTGTAGTTGTGCAAATACGCCGTACTAATTATTAGACCAACTTTATTAATGTTAGGTCTTTTCAAAGCCAGTTAGTTAAAGCTAGACATATATTGTAGCTGAGCAGACAGGCAAGTTCCTTATCTCTAAACTCATTTCATTGAGCAAATTATTTATCTAAGCTTGAACTGTTATTTCCAAGCATGCTTTGAGTGGTTTAATTACTTTATAATTATTCCACATCGATATTATTGTGATTCGCACTTGTTGCACTTGAGATTGTACAGTCATTGACTTGTACTTAATTATTGTTCTATTGTTTAAAGAACTGTTCAAAGTAGGTCTAAGTCATTGTTCGGCTAGACATTTATGTTAAAGATTTTAAAAGCTATCCAAATCATTGAAGATGCGGATTCTTAGACTATTATGAACACCCCTTTATTATAGGGGAGTACCCTGTATCTAATATCAGGTACAAAAATACGGAAATTAAATGTTATGCATACACATATTGTACTGAGGCTGATCCCCTCGGGTACATATTTCTGGTAGTAACCATTGAGTCAACCTGCTATTGACTACAGTGGATATTTATAGTTCATAGTCTATTTGACTATCCTAATTTTAAAAGCAACTTATTATTCCTGCTTATGTTATTCACATTATTGAATTGTTCAGCTATTCCCTTTCATTCATGATATATTGTTCCTTGTTGTTATTTAAACTTGTTGAGCAAACTAGTTGCTCACTCTTGCTATATCATGAAACCTTATTGCAGTGCAACCCGAGACTTCGGGAAAGAACAAGGGTAAAGGAAAGATGAAGTAATAGACTTCGAGATTGCAGTCCTGTAGTTAATTTAAATTAACTGTTATGTAATATAAACCCTAAGTACTTTATTAAGGGTATTTGTGTACTTTTTGTAAGGTTATCGTATCTTGGGACTAGTAACACCTTTTGAATGAACAACATATGGTTATTATTCCGCATTTAGTTATTGTATGTTGTTTAGAGGTGAATGTTTGTATTGGATCGTGATGACCGGATCCGGGTATTTGTAACCCGAATTTGGGGGCGTCACAGGTTGGTATCAGAGCTGTAGGTTAGAAACGTTAGGATTGCGAAACCTAAGTTATAACCTTAGTATTAAACTCGTATTGAGTGTTAGGAGATAAATCGAGGGGATTTATCCTATGTGGTTTTGATGAATTGGGGAATTCATCGAGTTGAGTCGTACCCAATGAAATATAATTTCATTTCTTCAATGAATATATTTTATTGTTGTACTGATGTTAGTTTTTCTGTTGTGTTGTAGGATGGCTATAGACGAGACGAGCGGAGCTCGAGAGGACGTGGTATTCATTGATATCCCAGTGGATACGCAGCAGTTGGTAGGGTATGCACCCGTTGCACCTGTAGCACCAGTAGGAGAGTCCGATCTGGAGGAGGATGATAGTAGGGATGCCGCGGAGCCCGTCAGGGGTGGGGTGATGAGGCCCTATAGTGAGGAGGAAGCCGAATCTGAGGATGAGGCAGATTCTGAGGATGACGAGCAGGAGGAGCCAGCAGAGTATGCTGATGGCATGGGCACTACTGCCAATGACATCATCGATACTTTGACTACGGCTAATGATGAGCTAGAGGAGAGGGTTCAGCACCTAGAGGAGCAGAACCAGATTCACCAGCAGACTGAGGAGCAGTATAGAGATGCAGCTTACATGTTCTCTGGTGAGAACATGGAACTTAAGGAGAAGATGGCCGATTTGCAGGCCAAAATTCAGCAGTTGGAAAACGCTGCACCTCCGTTGGGTCCTACTGTGCAGCAGCTGATGATCCAGAATAGTCAGCTGAGGCAGACGGTGGAGAGATTTGATGCTAGGGAGATGGCTAGTCAGACAGTTCTCCAGACAGTCAGGGCTGAGCTGGATAGGGAGAGAGCTGCTAGGGTCGACACCTTAGAATATGCTCTTGGCACTTCGTTTGATCGACTGAGGCGTCGGGTTAGGAGGCACCCTAGGGAGGCGGGTAACAGCAGACGCTGGATTCGTCGCCGTACAGTGGAGGAGTTGGCCCAGCAGGCTTTACGCAGGGCTATTCGTAGGACTGTTCACCGCAGCAGGCGGTGATTTATTATTGTTATCTTATTTATATCTAGAAGTAGCGAGTCCCACATGTTGTTTCTATTAGGGATGTTTCAGCTATTGTAAGCCTTTATATTTCTATGTATGCATAGGATGTCAGTTAGACCCCAACTTTTGTTCTGTTAGGGGGGGTTGATGGTTGTGAATCCTCACTTTTGTTCGTCAGAGGATAGTCGTTATTAGGCAACTTGTGCCTTGAGCGTTTATAGAAGTATGCCACTTGTTGAGTCTGTACTAAAACATTGGTATATGAATATAAATGCAGTTATTTCCTTGTTAAATCAAATATGCTTGATATATAGTTTGAATTTAAATGTTAATTTGGCTAACATAATGTGTAGAACTATAAGTATAAGTCTAAGATTTGCTCTTTAGCAGATCATGCCGAGAGGTAGACCACGCAATCAACGTATCCCAGAATCAGAGAGTGAGGTTGGGGATCAACCCAATCCTATGAGAATGTTTGCAGAAATGCTGGCGGAAGCCATGCAAACTAGACCCCCACCAGTGGTAGTACAACCAGCACCGCAGACAGCGCCGCACTTGGCAAATTTCAAGGACTTTAAACTGGTTGGACCACCGGAGTTTCAGGGAACTCTAAACCCGATCGAAGCACAGACTTGGATCGAGGAAATGGAGAAGGTGTTCGAGGTCGCTAGAGTGGCCGGAGAACAGAAGACTAGTTTCGCTACCTTTATGATGAAGGGGGAGGCGAACTACTGGTGGAAGGCCAACAAGGGCCGTGCAGGAGAAGGCGTCATCACCTGGGAACGCTTTAAGGAAATGTTTCTGGAAAACTACTTTCCAGAAAGCATGCAGCAAGAAATGGAGGTGAAATTCCTCGAGCTAAAACAGGGGAGTATGTCTGTGGCCGAGTATGCGGCCAAGTTTAATGAGTTGGCAAGGTTTGCAACTCATCAGGTGGATACGGAGGCTAGGAAGGCTAGGAGATTTGAGCTAGGTTTGAAGTCGTGGGTGTACCGTTCTGTGGCGGTATTAAAGATCAAGAGCTTTGCAGAGCTATTGGAAAGGGCAATCATTGCAGAGGGTGGCAGTGAGGCCCTAAATAAATTCAACCAGGAGAGGAAGAAAGGTCATGACGGGCAAAAGACGGGGAGCAGTGGAGGCAGCAACCCCAATAAACGAAAGTGGAATGAGAGCCAATCGTCCGGAGGTAACAAATCCGGAGGAGAGGCTAAGAAAGTGGGCAAATGCAACAATTGTGGTAAGAACCACACGGGCGAATGCTTGAAAGGGAAGAGTGTTTGCTATAGCTGCGGACAGCCAGGGCACATGGCTCCACAATGCCCGAAGAAGATGAAGGGAGTATGCTTCTCCTGTGGAGCAACCGATCATCAGGCCAGGGACTGCCCAAAGAGGAAGGGAGACGCTGGGAGTGGCAACAGAGGCAACAACAACAACAACAACAACAATAACAACAGGCTGAGCATTGGAGGGCCAGCCAGTCAGGCCAACCGACCCACAGCGCGCACCTTCAACATGACTGTGCAGGATGCAGTCGACTCCAAGGACGTGGTGTCAGGTATCATCCCGATCAATGATATTAATGCATATGTATTGTTTGATTCGGGTGCTACCTGCTCATTTGTTTCTGAAGATTTTGCTAAGAGATTAGATTTACCTCAAGAAAAGCTAGAACACCCTATGAACGTAGAAGTAGCAAACAAAGAACTCATTCTCGTAGACTACATTCATAGGAACTGTTGTGCTGAATTACGAGGGTTTAGACTTAACGTAGATTTGATACCGATTCGTCTGGGGGAGTTTGATGTAATCCTAGGGATGGATTGGCTATCGAGTCACGGGGCGGTTATTGACTGTAAGAAGAAGTGTGTGCACTTAAAGACTCCGAATAAGTCCAAAGTTATATTTTACGGTAGTAAATCGCCGAGACAATCAAGTTGTCTGACGATGATGCAAGCACGAAAGTTGCTCAGGAAAGGGTGCGTAGGTTATTTGGCTCATGTGGTCGATACTCAACGTGTCGAGGGCGAACTGAGTCAGATACCTGTTGTACGGGAATTCGCTGATGTTTTCCCAGAAGAGATTCCGGGGTTACCGCCGGACAGAGAAGTGGAGTTTGTTATTGATTTGGTACCGGGGACCGCACCGATATCAAAGGCGCCGTATCGTATGGCACCAGTAGAAATGAAAGAATTGATGGTTCAACTGCAGGAACTGTTAGATAAAGGTTACATCAGACCAAGCGTGTCACCATGGGGAGCGCCGGTTCTGTTTGTAAAGAAGAAGGATGGTTCGATGAGGCTTTGTATTGATTACCGGGAGTTGAACAAGGTCACCATTAAGAACAGATATCCGCTACCCAGAATTGATGATCTGTTTGATCAACTTAAGGGAGCGAAATACTTTTCGAAAATAGATTTGAGGACGGGTTATCATCAACTGAAGGTGAGGGAGGAGGATATCCCGAAAACGGCATTCAGAACTCGTTATGGTCATTTCGAGTTTCTAGTGATGTCATTTGGACTGACGAATGCACCAGCGGCATTCATGGATATGATGAACAGAGTGTTCAAGCAGTACTTGGACAAGTTCGTGGTCGTATTCATTAATGACATATTGGTGTATTCGAAGACGGAGGAAGAACATGTAGAACACTTACGGATCGCATTGGAGGCTTTGAGAAGGGAGAAGTTGTACGCTAAGTTTTCGAAGTGTGAATTTTGGTTGCAGAGGGTGCAGTTTCTAGGTCATGTTATCGACAAAGACGGTGTTTCGGTGGATCCAGCGAAGGTGGAGGCAGTTATCAATTGGGAACAACCGAAGACGCCGACTGAGATCAGGAGTTTCTTAGGGTTAGCGGGGTATTATCGGAGATTCATTCAGGATTTTTCGAAGATAGCATCACCGTTGACCAACCTTACCCGAAAGACTGTGAAGTTTGTTTGGTCGGAGAAGTGCGAGGAAAGTTTTATGGAGTTGAAAAAGAGGTTGAGCCAGGCACCAGTGTTGGCTTTACCGGACGACACGGGAGGGTTCGTAGTGTACAGTGATGCGTCACACAAGGGTCTTGATTGTGTGCTAATGCAACACGGCAAGGTCATTGCGTATGCGTCACGTCAGTTAAAGGATTATGAGAAGGGTTACCCGACTCATGACCTGGAGTTAGCAGCGGTAGTTTTTGCCCTGAAGATTTGGAGGCACTACCTATATGGCGAGAAGTGTGAGATATATACAGACCACAAAAGTCTGAAATATATCTTCACTCAAAAGGAGTTGAATATGAGGCAGCGTCGATGGTTAGAATTGATCAAAGACTACGACTGTGAGATTTTGTACCATCCAGGCAAGGCCAATGTAGTAGCAGATGCCTTGAGTAGAAAAGGCAGGGAGAAGTTGTTGAAGCTAACAAATCAGGAAGAGTTGGTGAGAGATTTCGAACGTTTGGAGTTGGAGATCAAATATCCGATGGAGGCAGACGAGAAGTTATTTACAGTAACAGCAAGCCCGACCTTATTAGACAGGATCAAAGAGGCTCAGGAAAAGGATGAAGATTGTGACGATATTAAGAAGCGAATTGCTGAAGGCGAGGAGCTTAAGTACAAGATTGATAGCACAGGGTTGCTAAGGTTCGAAGGGAGAGTCTGGGTACCGATGGATCTGGAGCTGAGGGAAGAGATTCTTCAGGAAGCTCACAGTACAAGGTACTCAGTACATCCCGGGAGTACGAAGATGTATCAGGATTTAAGACAATATTTTTGGTGGCCGAATATGAAGAAGGAAGTGGCAGAATGTGTCAGTCGATGTCTGACATGCCAGCGGGTTAAAGCAGAGCATCAGCGGCCGAGCGGGCTGCTTCAACCACTAGAGATTCCCGAGTGGAAGTGGGAGCACATCACGATGGATTTTGTGGTGGGTTTGCCACCGACACATAAAGGTTTGGACGCCATCTGGGTAATAGTGGATCGTCTGACCAAGTCAGCTCATTTTCTACCTATCAGAATACGGTACAATCTGGAGCAGTTAGCGAAGCTCTATGTGAAGGAGATAGTGTCACGACATGGAGTACCGGTATCGATTGTGTCCGACAGAGATCCGCGCTTCACGTCAAATTTTTGGAAAAGTCTGCAAGCAAGGATGGGTACACAGTTGAGGTTGAGTACAGCATACCATCCTCAAACGGACGGCCAGAGCGAGCGAACGATTCAGACCTTGGAGGATATGCTCCGAGCGGTAGTGATGGACCTAAAGGGCAGTTGGGATGACCATTTGCCACTGGTGGAGTTCGCTTACAATAACAGCTACCACGCTAGTATCGGTATGCCACCATACGAAGCGCTTTATGGAAGAAAATGTCGAACACCGTTGTGTTGGGACGAGGTCGGTGAACGAAGAATGCTTGGACCTGAAATGGTGCAGCAGACTGCAGACACAGTACAACTTATCAGGAATCGACTGGTAGCAGCTCAAGATCGTCAAAAGAAGTACGCAGATTTGCATCGCCAAAAGCGGGACTTCGACGTGGGCAGTTTCGTATTTCTGAAGGTATCTCCCTGGAAGGGGAAGATCCGTTTTGGTAAGAAGGGCAAGCTGAGCCCTAGGTTCATAGGACCGTTCGAAATCTTGAGGCGAGTCGGTGAAGTGGCGTACGAGGTAGCATTACCTCCTGAACTGGAGTACATTCACAACGTGTTTCATGTGTCAGTGTTACGGCCATATAAACCGGACTACAAGCACGTTATCTCCTATGAACCAATTCAAGTCGAGAAGGACTTATCATATGAAGAAGTTCCTGTTCAGATACTCGATAGGAAGGAACAGAAACTGAGGAATAAGATAATTTATTCTGTCAAAGTACTTTGGAGAAATCACGCAATTGAAGAAGCTACGTGGGAACTAGAGGAAGAAATGAGAACGAATTACCCGTTTTTATTTGGGTAACCTTATTTTACAATTCCGAGGACGGAATTTTTATAAGGGGGGGAGAATGTAATGTCCTAGAATTTCCACGTCATTATTAATTAAATTATTAATTTAATTTCCGACGAGTTAGTTTTACGAGATTATTTAAATCTTTTTATGTGATTAATTAATTATGTGATTAAATGATTATGTAATTAATTACTAAAATTAATTAAAGGGGGTCACTAATATGTTATTTAAATTAGTGAACAAACCCTAAAGTTTTAATATCAAAATAATTGATAAGTTTCCTATTAATTAAATATTCAATTAAATTGAATATAATGAGTTAATTAAATATAATAAATTAATTAATATGATTATTAATTAATGTAAATAATGTGAAATATTAATAATAATATTTATTAGTCCATTTAGTAATTTAATATTAACGGGTTAGAATATTTAATTATTTATTCAATCTAATTATTTATTTAATCATGGATTGAATAATTAATGTGTAAATTATTAAATTAGCCCAACATGGGTCAATTAGTAGCCCAAGTGTAGAATAATAAAATTTGACAATTTAGTAGCCCAAACAATTTAATAGGAGCCCAATTGGTATTTTAAATTAAAGCCCAATGATTGGCCCACTTGGAAAATACTTTAGATAACTTATTAATTATTCAAATGTGACAAATGACCATGATTTTGGGACAAAGAAGTTGGACATCAGCCGACCATAGAGAGAGAGAGAAACATGATAATTGTTTTTCTTTTTGTTTATTTTCCATTTATTTATTTACTAGATTGCTTGTTTTATTTTTCAAGTACAATGACCATCCCTCTTTTCACCAACTAAGTCATTTAACCCATTCCTTGTGTAAGTTGTCATCTAGGAGCATGGGTTAAATTATAGATATAATTGTGTATCTATTTATTTTTCAAGTATACTTGAAATTGTTAGATGTTATTTCATCATTTTCTCCAAGTCCAAAAGAGAGAGCTAGAGAGCATTTGAGAGAGTAGAAAAATATTTTGAGAGCAAAATTATCAAGAGAAGGAGTTCTTGGTTCATGCCTTCCAACTTCACAACTTATTTTGGAAGAAAAAGAAGAATAGCCATTAAATCAAGGTAATGATTATTTTAAATAAAGTTTTGTTTTTAAATTAAATAAATCATCATGTTAGTATAAACATGTTAATATAGTTATTAATGTGTAGTTGTAATATTTATGTCATGCTTGAGTTTAATAGGTTTGGTTTGTATTTTGGTATATTTTATATGCTAAAATATGTGTTTAATAGTGTGTAAACAAGTTTTGGAATTTATGTCCAAAAATATTTTTATAAAACTTAGGTTTGATGTTTTAATATTATAGAACATTAAATCATGAGAAAAATAAAGTTTGAATCACTCAAAATGGAGTTATACACAAAAAGTTATGATTTATAGTAGTTTATGTGATGTAAAATTTTTTATAAAAAAATAAGGATATTAAATCATGAAAAATTTATTTTTCGTGTTATAAATTAATATAAGGTGATTGGTAATTTTTTTGGATTTTTATTGATGATTTAAAGCTTACTTATTGGTATATTTTTATTTAAAATGGGTATTGCCGGACACTGTTCACAGTCTGCAAAGAAAAAAAAATTTAATTAATTTTCGCGCAATGCGCGGACCACTGTTCACTAAAAACGCGGAGACAAAACGGCGTCGTTTAGCCTCAAGAAAAAAATTACGCCGCGCGTACGCGCGGAAGCCAAAGCAGTGACTCCAAAACGGCACCGTTTTGGTCCTGCTTCAGCCTAACGCGCGCAATGCGCGAGAACCGGTTTCCGCGAAATTACAAAAATGCCCCTCCGTGTTTTTTTCGGCGAAATGACCATTTTGCCCTCGTTTCAGTTTTCAACTTAATTACAGAAATGCCATTCGGGTTTAATTTAATTAATTTAAATATTTGAAAAACTAATTTAAAATTATAACAAAAATAATAATAATACAAAAATGATATTGGGAAGATATTTTTAATTAAGTTTAATATTTAAATATTTTAAATATTAATCTACTTAGCTAAATCATGGTTAAGTTAAATAAATTTATTAGTTATTTATTATTTAAAATGTTAATAATAAATAAAGGTAATAAATTAGCAAATTATTATTTAATTCCTATTAAATAATAATTAAAGAGAGATAGAATTTATAAAGTAATTATTTATTATTTAAATATTATTAAATAATAAATAAGGATAATTAAGTAATTAATTATTATTTAATTAGCATTAAATAACGATTAATGAAAATTAAGTTATTAGATTAATAATTTATTATTTAATTTAAATAATAAATAAGAATGATTTGATTATTATTTAACCTTAAATAATAATTAAAATTTATTAAATAATTAATTATTATTATTTAATTGACATTAAGTAATAACTAAAGAGGATTAAAATGAGTAAACTATTATTTAATTTCCTTAAATTAAATAATAGGTAAGGTTAATTACTTAGTTAACTATTAGTTGATTAATATTAAATTAAAGAAGGTTAAAATGAATCAATAATTATATATTATTTAATTATTATTAAATAATATATGAGTACAATTAGTTATTATTTATTTTAAATAATAACTAGAGTTAATTAATTAATTTCTATTTAACCAAGATTAAATAGTAATTAAATAGAGATCGAGTTAATAAAATAAATCGAACTTAATTATGCTTTAATTAAACAATTGTAATAAGTTGTTTAAGGGTTTAATAAGTGTCCAACACTTAAGAAAAATATTTTCTAACTTATTAAATTATTAACCTAAAATGATTGAGGGTCTATAAGGTTAATAATATTGTTTTGACTAATGTAAATTATGTGTTAGTACTTATATGATAAATAAGTACCTTAGTAAGCGTGTAGTTGTGCAAATACGCCGTACTAATTATTAGACCAACTTTATTAATGTTAGGTCTTTTCAAAGCCAGTTAGTTAAAGCTAGACATATATTGTAGCTGAGCAGACAGGCAAGTTCCTTATCTCTAAACTCATTTCATTGAGCAAATTATTTATCTAAGCTTGAACTGTTATTTCCAAGCATGCTTTGAGTGGTTTAATTACTTTATAATTATTCCACATCGATATTATTGTGATTCGCACTTGTTGCACTTGAGATTGTACAGTCATTGACTTGTACTTAATTATTGTTCTATTGTTTAAAGAACTGTTCAAAGTAGGTCTAAGTCATTGTTCGGCTAGACATTTATGTTAAAGATTTTAAAAGCTATCCAAATCATTGAAGATGCGGATTCTTAGACTATTATGAACACCCCTTTATTATAGGGGAGTACCCTGTATCTAATATCAGGTACAAAAATACGGAAATTAAATGTTATGCATACACATATTGTACTGAGGCTGATCCCCTCGGGTACATATTTCTGGTAGTAACCATTGAGTCACCCTGCGATTGACTACAGTGGATATTTATAGTTCATAGTCTATTTGACTATCCTAATTTTAAAAGCAACTTATTATTCCTGCTTATGTTATTCACATTATTGAATTGTTCAGCTATTCCCTTTCATTCATGATATATTGTTCCTTGTTGTTATTTAAACTTGTTGAGCAAACTAGTTGCTCACTCTTGCTATATCATGAAACCTTATTGCAGTGCAACCCGAGACTTCGGGAAAGAACAAGGGTAAAGGAAAGATGAAGTAATAGACTTCGAGATTGCAGTCCTGTAGTTAATTTAAATTAACTGTTATGTAATATAAACCCTAAGTACTTTATTAAGGGTATTTGTGTACTTTTTGTAAGGTTATCGTATCTTGGGACTAGTAACACCTTTTGAATGAACAACATATGGTTATTATTCCGCATTTAGTTATTGTATGTTGTTTAGAGGTGAATGTTTGTATTGGATCGTGATGACCGGATCCGGGTATTTGTAACCCGAATTTGGGGGCGTCACAGAGGGAGTTCATGGACGTGTTTCCAGACGAACTACCAGGTTTACCGCCAGATAGGGAGATAGAGTTTGTAATTGATTTGGTACCGGGAACAGCACCAATATCAAAGGCACCATATAGGATGGCTCCGGTAGAAATGAAGGAGTTAATGATCCAACTACAGGAGTTGTTGGATAATAAGTACATTCAACCAAGTGTTTCTCCATGGGGAGCACCATTGTTGTTTGTAAAGAAGAAGGATGGATCAATGAAGTTGTGTATGGATTATAGAGAGCTGAATAAGGTGACAATTAAAAACAAGTACCCGTTGCCACGAATTGACGATCTTTTTGATCAATTGAAAGGGGCGAAGTACTTTTCAAAGATTGACTTGAGGACTGGTTATCATCAGTTGAAAGTCAGGAAGGAGGATGTACCAAAGACGGCATTCAGGACTCGGTATGGGCATTATGAGTTTCTGGTGATGTCGTTTGGACTGACGAATGCGCCAGCCGCATTTATGGATATGATGAACAGAATATTCAAGCAGTACTTGGATAAATTTGTTGTTGTGTTCATTGACGATATTCTGGTGTATTCTAAAACGGAGGAGGAGCATGCTGAACACCTAAGATTGGTGTTGGAGATTTTACGGAAGGAGCAATTGTATGCTAAATTTTCGAAGTGTGAATTCTGGTTGGAAAGAGTTCAATTTTTAGGTCATGTTATTGACAAGGAGGGAGTTTCAGTGGATCCAGGAAAGGTTGAAGCGGTAATGAATTGGGAACAACCAAGGACGCCGACGGAGGTTAGAAGTTTCTTGGGGTTAGCGGGTTACTATCGGAGATTCATTCAAGATTTTTCAAAGATAGCAACACCGCTGACAAATTTAACAAGGAAAACGGTGAAATATGTATGGACGGAGAAGTGTGAGGAGAGTTTTCAGGAGCTAAAGAAAAGACTTAGTGAAGCACCTGTATTAACTTTACCGGACGATACAGGAGGTTTTACGGTCTACAGTGATGCATCGCACAAGAGACTAGGTTGTGTGCTTATGCAAAACGGCAAGGTCGTTGCGTATGCGTCCAGACAATTAAAGGATTACGAGAAGGGATACCCTACCCACGACTTGGAACTGGCAGCGGTAGTGTTTGCCCTTAAAATTTGGAGACATTATTTATATGGAGAGAAATGTGAGATATTCATAGACCACAAGAGTCTGAAGTATATCTTCACCCAGAAGGAGTTAAATATGAGGCAACGGCGATGGTTAGAGTTGATCAAAGATTATGATTGTGAAATTCTATATCATCCCGGCAAGGCCAACGTAGTAGCAGATGCTCTAAGTAGAAAGAGCAGGGAGAAATTGTTCATATTGACAAATCAGGAACAATTGGTTCCAGAGATGGCTCGAATGGAGTTGGAGGTGAGAAATCCAAATGAGTCAATGGAAGTAGAAGCGAGCCCAACTTTATTAGATAGGGTGAAAGAGGCTCAAGACAAAGATGAAGAATGTGTCAGAATAAGGGATGAGAATGACCGAAGGGGAAGAGGTCAAATTCAAGGAGGATAGCATGGGATTGCTAAGGTTTGAGAATCGTGTTTGGGTGCCGCTAGTGCCCGAACTACGAGAGAAAATTTTGCAAGAGGCCCACAGTACGAGATACTCGATACATCCGGGGAGTACGAAGATGTATCAAGATCTGCGTCAGCATTTTTGGTGGCCGAATTTAAAAAGGGAGGTCGCAGAATGTGTCAGTCGATGCCTAACTTGTCAAAGGGTAAAGGCCGAACATTAGAGACCAAGTGGATTATTACAGCCGTTAGAGATTCCTGAGTGGAAATGGGAGCATATCACAATGGATTTTGTGGTAGGACTTCCAGCAACACAGAAGGGATTTGACGCAATATGGGTGATTGTGGATCGACTAACAAAGTCAACGCACTTTTTGCCGATCAAGATTAAGTTCAGTTTGGATCAGTTGGCTAAACTGTACATCAAAGAGATAGTTTCAAGACATGGGGTGCCGGTATCGATTGTGTCAGACAAAGATCCGCGCTTCACGTCAAAATTTTGGAGAAGTCTTCAGGAGAGATTGGGGACACAGTTGAGAATGAGTACAGCATATCATCCGCAGACCGATGGGCAAAGCGAAAGAACAATACAGACATTGGAAGACATGCTCAGGGCCTGCGTGATGGATTTCAAGGGCAGTTGGGAAAACCATCTACCACTAATTGAGTTTGCATACAACAACAGTTATCATGCAAGCATAGGCATGCCGCCTTACGAAGCATTGTACGGAAGAAAGTGCAGAACACCTCTATGTTAGGATGAGGTAGGAGAACGCCAACTGTTGGGTCCGGAATTGGTTCAACAGACGGTAGAAATTATTAAGGTAATAAGAGCTCGGCTAGTAGCAGCTCAGGATCGTCAGAAGAAATACGTTGATTTACATCGTCAGAAGCGAGACTTCGAAGTTGGGAGTTTTGTGTTCATGAAGGTATCTCTCTGGAAAGGGAAGATCAGATTTGGAAAGAAGGGGAAGCTGAGTCCGAGGTTCATAGGACCGTTCGAGATATTAAAAAGAGTGGGTGAAGTGGCGTACGAGGTAGCTTTACCTCCTGAACTGGAGCATATTCATAATGTGTTTCATGTGTCAGTGCTGCGACCATACAAGCCAGACTACAAACATGTCATATCCTATGAGCCAATACAAGTCGAGAAAGACTTATCGTACGAGCATATTCCTGTCCAGATACTAGATAGGAAAGAGCAGAAATTACGAAATAAGGTTATACATTCTGTCAAAATCCTTTGGAGGAACCACAACGCTGAGGAAGCTACGTGGGAGCTTGAAGAAAAGATGAGGGCTAACTATCCGAATCTTTTTGAGTAGTTTAAATTTGTAATTCCGGGGACGGAATTCTTATAAGGGGGGGAGAATGTAATGACCACGAATTTCATTAGTCATTGTAAATATACTTAATAAATATTTAGCAATGAATTTAAACTTTTTGTATTAATTAATTGTGCATTAGATAATTAAATAAATGTACTTATGTGCTTGTATATTTATTTAAAGGATTAAAGCAAAGTGTATAGTTAATTAAATCAAATCTAATTGGATTATATTTTTAATCCAAATAAGTTGATAAACTAGGTTAAAGATATTAACCTAGTAGCCCATGTAATTAATTTAATTACTAGCCCATGTAATTAATTAAACAAGCCCAATGCTTGATTTAATTAAATGTAACCTAGACTATTTAATATAAGCCCAATGTGTTATTTAAATTGAGCCCAAACAATTAAATTGAATGAGCCCAATAGAAGTTATTCCCAAGCCCAATGTGAAGTCCAATTAAGATCAAACTTTGGTCAATATATATATATATATATATATATATATATGCACATTTTAGCATTAAAAATAAAGGAAAAATGGCTTGGAAAATAAATTTTGCTGAATTTTTGGAGGGGCCCACTTGGATTGCTTGATTTCCTAGATTGCTTCTAATTTACACTATGACAAGGTTGGCCAATAACCCTAGTCAATCACCTAGTCAATCACAATGTCCATCCATGCAATAGTAAGCTAAATTAAGCTCTAAATTCACCAACATTGGTGAATTAAGAGAGCTAATGTAGGATTAACATTTGGCTATAAATAAGACATTTCACAACCTTGGTGATGTTGGTTAGTTCATTTGAAGCTTTGCTAGAAAGAAAAAATAGAGAGCATTTGAGAGAAAAAGGAAGAAACACTTAAGTGTTGAGAGAAAAAGCTAGAGGTTGTGCTTGGTGAATGTCCACTAACTACACAACATACTTTGGTAGGAGGAGAAGAAGAGCATCCAAGACCTCAAGGTTTAAAAGTGCTTTATCTCTTCTTAAATTTCATTTTTGTAGTCTAGAATGATTTTGAACGGTTAAAATCTATTTTTAACCGATCAAAACTCATTTTGATAGTCTAGAAGTATTTAACTATGTTATATATGTATATTCCTAGCTTGTTATGTTTATATCATGATTTGGTAGGTGTGGTGTACATATAAATGGAAGAAAACGCTATAGAAAGCTTTACCGGTAAAACCCTAAGTAGCTATGTACTATATTTTGTGTCATTTCAAAATGTACAACTTAAATACTTGATTTATATGGCTATAAAGTTTTATGAGTAAGTTATAAAGCTAACACAACTTGAATCTCACAAAAATATGGAAAAACAAAGAAATGATGGTTTTTACCGCAAATGATGTTGATTTTAAAACTCTAGGTTGCCTTTAGAGCCATTTTGAGTCTAGTTACGTTTGGAATTTGGATTTGTGTTCTAAAGAGAAATTGTAGAGGGGGAAATTCTGATGAGAATGGACTCAATAATCACCACAAAGTGTTTTCGTATGAAGAAGTTATGGCTGTCGGAGCGTCGGAGGGTGGAGCAGTCAAACAGTTGACTTTCGGACAAAACGGCTGACGCAGCCGCGTCAGGACTGACGCAGCTGCGTCAGAACAATCTGCTAAGCAGATTTTTGGTGCTCCGGGTCGGGTCGGGTCGGGTCGGTCCGGGTCGAGTTTTCTTTGAAAAATTAAGTTGAAATAGGTGTAAAATGAATATATTTGGGTATTAAACAAATTTATATGGAGTCTATTTGTAAATCAATGCTATCTAAATGTTTAAATTAAATACTAAAGTTAACCCAATTTAAAAGTTAACTTTTGGTATTATTTAAAGAGTATTAAAATATTACTACATGGTTAATAATATTAATAAGTAATTAAATATTATGAAATGATTGATAATATTAGTAAGAGATTAAAATATTATTAAATGAGTAATAACATTAATAAGTCAATAAAATATTATTAAATAAATAATAATATTAGTAAATGAATAAAATATTATTTAATGATTAATAATATTAGATAATGAATAAAATATTATTAAATGATTAATAATATTAGATAATAAACAAATATTACTAAATGATTAATAATATTAGATAATGATTTAAAATATTATTAGATGATTAATAATATTAATAAGATAATAAAATATTATTAAATGATTAATAATATTGGATATTAAATAAAATATTATTAAATAATTAATAATATTAGATAATGTTTAAAATATTATTAAATGGTTAATAATATTAATGAGGTAATAAAATATTATTAAATGATTAATAATATTAGATAATTAATAAAATATTATTAAATGATTAATAATATTAGATAATGATTTAAAATATTAAATAATAAATAAAATATTATTAAAGGATTAATAATATTATGAGGTGAATAAAATATTATTAAATGATTAATAATATTATAAGGATGATAAAATATTATTAAATAATTAATAATATTATAAGGACAATAAAATGTTATTAATGGATTAATAATGTTAAGTGATTGATAGAATATTATTAAAAGATTAATAATATTAGAAGACTAATAATGTATTATTAAACGATTAATAATACTACAAGACTAATAAAATATTATTAAATTGTTAATAATATTATATAAGTGTATGAACTATATAAAATAATTAATATAGGTTCTTTGTGTTTGAAATATTATCAAGTAATTAATGATAATGTTTCCTATGTGTTTATATACCCATAATTATATAATTATGTGGTTCGTAAGGTTTATAAAGGTCATTATACTTACAAGTATAAGATACTAATTTAAGATCAAACTGATTTAATTGTTAGGTCCGTTCAAGGATTGTTAAATTAAGTTGGTTAGCAGTAAACGACGCACGAGGCAAGTTTTCTACCCCTGAACTTGTATTTATTGTTGCAGTTATTCTTCAACCGTATTTACATTTCAATTATTGTTGAGCAAGTATCTACATTCGTAGTTATTTGACAGACCTTTGAGTGAATTAATTATCAAAAATTACTTCATATCGTTATTGATTATTGTATTCGCACATAGTGCTTTTACAATTGTTTAAGAATGTCTAAGCTAATTGTTTCGGCTAGACAAATGCATGTTTAAATTCATCAATTGAATATTATAAAAGCTTATCCAAACCATTGGCTGGTGCGAATTCTTACAGTAAGACTGAGAAAGAACAACCCTAGTTAAAGGGGGATTTTTATTTGTCGGGAAACCGAAAGCGCGCAAGAAATCTAAATGTGATGCATATACATAGGACATGAGAGGACTGATTCCCTCAAGTGTCCCGTTATTTTAACAAGGAGTCAGACATTGTATGTCTGTTCTACCTTAGTAGCAGTTCATGGTCATTAAAGACCACTCAGCAGTAAAGAGTCAATTCCTTCTTTTATTGAACATTGATTCTTGTTATCTTTCACAATTGTTATTGTTGAAACCTTGAAGTTATTTCCCTTCATCATGATATATCGTATGATTGTTGTTTATAAATTTGCTGAGCCATTTAGTTGCTCATTCTTGCTATATCATGACTTTATTTCAGCCAATCCCGAAAGCTCTAAATCGGATAAAGGCAAGGGGAAAGCGAATGTTTAATTTTAGTAGTTGCATGTTAGTTTAGTTTACTGTTATGTAATTACTGTTGTAAATCTTTTGTATTTCCCTTAAGATATGTAATGTTTAAGATTAAGGTAATAGACCTTGGGAAGTGTAGCCTTTTGATTAAGGAACCTTTTGTATTATTCCGCGAAGTTTGAATACAATTTATGTATTTCATTATTGTTTAGTATTGTACAGTGAGAACCAAACCCGAGGTTAAAGAACCCGGATTTGGGGTCGTCACAATAATAAATTATCTTATGAAAAATCTTATAAATGTTTTGACAATAATAATATTCCTAGTATTAATTAAATATATTAATTAACATTCTGGGGTATTAATTAACACAATGTAATTTCACTCATTGGAATATTAAATTAATATATTTAACAATATTAAGTCCATTATTATTTCAAAATTAATAAACATTAACAAATTAGTATTTATGGAAAAATATTTTATAAATAAAAAATTATCACATGATCCGTTTAATGCACACCGTTAATGTACTAGTACTTTAATTAGAAGTCTAACTTCCATGATCAAGATAAATCATCTATATTAAAGCACTATAACCTACATGATAATATCTCCAAATTATCATAGGTTATAAACTATTATATCTTTATTTATATATATTACATATGATTTATATCTTATGTGTATAATATTTATTTATACAAATAAATCATAATATATATAAATTTGGAGATTTATATTAAATATAATAAATGACCATTTAATGAATGACGAATGATGTACTTTTATTAATCATTAATGTCCAATATTAATAAATATTAAATAAGTAGATAAGTAGGATTTTTATAGAAAAAAATCCAACATTCCTAGACTAAGAAATCTACTCCATAAAATGTATTTTGCACCTAATTTGAGGTTTTACTTCACTATATATCCAAGAGTATCATAATCAATTCGATTTGTCACAAAAGTCCACTAAAAATTTCGAGATGATTTCGAGACGAAATCTAGGGTATCGATTGAATGTTAGTGTAACGGAAGAGGTGCGCATGGATGTAATCAATGATGAGGAAGGTGAAGTGGATACAGGCAAGATAGAGGAGCTAGCTCGGCAAGGTTGAACATGGAGTTTACGGGGACTTGTAGCCTGTAGGGGTAAATTTTTCTTTTTAATCTATTTTTTTTCTAATTAGTTTCTTACTAGGTTTTAATTGATTTCTTTTTAGGTTTGTAATTTGGGTTATCTTGTATTAGGCTTTTATTTGGTTTTATTTAATTAGTAATTTCTTTGTTTATTGATTGAAAGTATTTTAATATTTTAATTGAGCCAAACCGAATTTGAATACGGTCACCATCGTATAAAATCATGAGTTGTCGAAAAATTGGGTATTCCGATCAATTTTCTTGAAAAATTAATTTTAGAGTTGATATTGTAAGTAATTAAGAACTTTGTGTATTAATTTGTAAGTTCAATTACTTTATAGACCAAATTATAAATTTAATAATATTTTGTATATGAAAGTGTATTTATTCAAAAAAGTCCAACAGCTATGTTGATTTAGGACCACGCAAAAAATTTAAAATGAGGTGCACCCCATAAATTTGGTGAGCCTTCGGAGTTGGTAACTGAAATGACACCACACGCAAGGCCTTTAATCATTTTATACATTAAAGTTTTCGGGACATATTTCATTTCATATCATACATATATACATGGCTTTAGGTACATAACACAAGTGACGCAATCTAACTAGAGGTTAAATGGCTAGACAAATTCCAACCCTTTCTCCCAAATTCACCACAATTTTTATCCTTATTTCAGTCCTTACAATTCCGACCACCGGAAAAAGTCCTGATTTCGTGAAATCTGTCAAACGGAAAGTTCTCGGGCTTGGAAAAGAAAAGGTGAGTCATTTTAAGTTCTTTTGGCACGACATCGTTAGTGGTCACAACCCAACTTCCGTGAAAATTGTACAAGCTATTAATAATTCAGCTACGGCTTTTGGTTTGATAAGAATGATTGATAATCCATTAACCGAAGGAC
Source organism: Hedera helix (assembly GCA_947179155.2). Taxonomy (NCBI): domain Eukaryota; kingdom Viridiplantae; phylum Streptophyta; class Magnoliopsida; order Apiales; family Araliaceae; genus Hedera; species Hedera helix. Next base: position 1,551,292 of record OX359279.1, read on the forward strand.
CGGAATTAAGCTCCAAATTAATTGGAAAGGTTCAAGGATTTTATGGATCCGCTTCGCAACAAGAGATTAGTTTACTAATGTCGATGAATTTTGTGTTTAGTGAAGGTAAGTATAATGGAAGCACCATCACCGTGCTAGGGAGGAACGAGGTTTTTAACAAGATGAGGGAGATGCCGGTGATCGGAGGAAGTGGACTTTTCCGGTTTGCAAGGGGTTATGTTTTGGCTACAACTCATAAGGTTGATCTCAAGTCCAATGACGCCACGGTGGAGTATAATGTTTATGTCATGCACTATTGAACTTGTTTTATATTAGGAGGACATTATTTTTATATGTATGTTTAATATTTTGATATAAAGGTGATATTCATTTTACGTTCATGTAAAAAAAAATCATGCGTTAATATTAAAAATAAATATAAAAATATCAATTCCCTTTATACTAGGATCTTCCTTCGAGATAATAATTTATAAACAAGCTTTAGTTCAAGTTATATAAATTCGGTTATATGTTCTTATCAAGCTCGACGGAACTATTTAATAATTTTTTAACGCCTTTCTTCGCAGGTAGGTTTTGAGGTAAGGTTTATTGTGCCTATTTATTCACTATGAAACTGAAAATTAAAAAATAAAATTTTGTGTTGGCTACACTGCATGCTTGTTGGTTGCTTTATGCTCTATTTGTTTTGAAATATAATATTGAATTTAATTTTTTAAAGCTAATTTAAGATATTTTTAATTTAAATATATATGATTCATTTAAATTTTAAAAATAATAACATTTTACGAGTAATAGTAACTTTTAAATAGTTTATAATTTTCATAATTGTATTTTAAAAAACTTAACAATTTTATCTCAATTTTAAAATATCAAATTGACTTTAGAAAATAAGTATTGATGTTATATTTTCAAAAAGATGAACAAAGTAACCATAATTTTCTATTTCTTTTGAGATAAAATAATATATATTATGAATATTTACGTTGATTTTTTAATTATCAATTAAATAAATAAGTATTAATAATAATTATTTATAAAAAAAAAATTATAATTTTATATATTATTATATTTTATAATTATAATTCGATATAAATTTGTTATAACAGATGACATAACTCATCAAACTCTGCTTTTGGTTGAAATTGTGAAAGCTTATTTTTGAAGGAGTTGGGCATGCTTTTTGATTTATGGATCATAAATGATATCTTGTCGTGTTTTATTATTTACAACACCTGCCAGTTGTTGGTCGATTCTTGATGGGATGGGCCTAATGACCGAAAACGACGAGAAAAAAAAAAAACAAAAACAATCAACTTTGCCTCCGTGACAAGTAATGGTTTCTTTCCCGCCCTTGAATCAAAGAAAATTACCACATGAATGAGAAAAATAAAAAATAAAAATATTAGTAAAAAATAACTCTTAATAATATCATAATAATATTTATATTGTCATGATAAATATATATTTAACAACACACTTTTATACTTATTTCAATAACCTTTTAAACTTTTAGCGGTATCTATTGCTCTAACAATAATAATTATTGCTCTGGATGATCAATAGCCTCAAAAAAAGGAAGAAATGTAAAAGGAAGGAACTTAGATTAATATAAACTTAGGCAAAAGGAGAGGTGAGGAATATTTTATGTTTTTGCGTGAGCTACGATGTCGTTTTGTATAATTAAATATACTCTTTTATCTATTATGTGCAAAAATTAGGGTGCAACTAATATAACAGTTGAGTACTATATTTAATACTTATAAATTGAAAAATCTAAAACTGTTGAGAACTCTCAGTTTCATAATAAAACTGAGAGTCCAATCATTAATACAAAAAGATTGATTCTCAATCTAGTCATAGTTTCTTTTTTAAGCAAATATTAATGTGCTACTTATTTTCAACTTAAAATTAGTTCTTGACAAGTTTGAGCAATTAATTGATTGACGATGGCGGGTTCAAATTTGTGTAATATAGTATTTTGGGGTATTCCACACACCTTATTTATTGACAAAACGGAATAAGAAGTTTGGCAACATTTATTTGTATCTAGTATCTCTAATAATCGATCAATATAATCCATGAACAGTATTTTATGTGAAAAAAGAGTAGTACTGCAAGCCATTTGATGAGATCCAATAAGAAAAAAAAAGATGTAAAAATTCAAAAGAAAAGCTTTTGCATATATACTCAAAAGTATAAAATGAGTCTTCTAAGTCAAAACAAAAAAAATATTGTCATAACTCCAACTAAATCGCAAAACCATAATATTTTTTCATTTATATTATTTCTTGAAATTGGATAAAAGATTCTCATACCATGTGTTAGAGCCTACTATAATAGTTGCTCTCGATATAGCCAGCAAAAACACCAAAGAGATGACACGTAATTGTCCGTACCTGAAAGCATGGCGTAAATTAAAATTTTAAAAATACTCTATTACCTAAAGACTCTTTGCAACCTAAAATAACTTACAAATCAATTAGAATAAATCTGAACCGTCCCTGTGATTTTCCGCCCAAATCAATTTGCATGTGAAAACAATAACGACCGCAATACCTTAAAAACAAGAAAATATTGTCAATGTTAAAAGGGTAACCCATCTTTTTTACGCGCAAATTTTTATTTTTTTTATTATAATTATAATAATAATTATTATTATTATTATTATTACTAGTAGTAGTAGTAGTAGTAGTAGTAGTAGTAGTTGTTGTTGTATTAATATTAATATTATTATTATTATTGTTCTTATTATTATTATTATAATTATTATTATTATTATTACTACTATTATTACTATTATTATTATTATAATTATTGTGACGCCCCCAAATCTGGGCCCACACAGTCCAAACTTGAGTCGTCAAAAGACTACAACAAAATTATTACAACAAAGCACAACGTACAACAATACAATGTATAATAATACACAACTAAGTCTTCACTATTATTGCCACACTATTTTACAAAACGTGAAGACTATGATAACTATTCCTCGGACCCTCACTCCATTCCCCGGCTAGACCCTGTTATGTTTTCATCTCCTGTTGAAAAACAATGGAACAAAAGAAAGGGTGAGCTCAAATAGCCCAGTAAGAAATATCATGACTAAGATAATGACGAATAAATTATCATTAGCCTTCAACAGTTGAGTTCTTGATAGAATACAATAGACTACAAGGTTTATATTAAAAACTGTAGTTAAATTCTTAAACAATGTTCAGATCAATAATAGCAGCGGTATGAGCAATCTATTAGAAGAATAATGCAGACTATAATGTCCACTTGCTTCTCTTTTTCGTAAAAACATCATCAACTTTTATCATCTGAAATACCATTAGTCATGATAATATAAATTCACAGTTCATGATCATAATCATGCACATCAACAGTTCATCTTTGCACTACGGGCCAAAGATATTCAATATAGCACCAACGGTCATGATTATACCAGATTCAGCCTTTGGTCATAATCATACCAAACAACAGTTCATCTTTGCACTACGGGCCAAAGAGAACATTCACCACGTGCCATAAAAGACACCGAACAGATGTATCGCCTTTAACCTATTATATCGCCTTTAACCTATCATCTGTTCAACAAATATATCACATCTGTGCCCCCGGCCACAGATATTCACAACAGCTTGATTTTTGGATGATTAGAATGATATAAATGATGAACAGAAGAAATAGGATAACAATAAGTATCGGAAGTTTACTTTGTACAGATTCAAATAATGTCCAAATTGTCAACATGATGTGGAGTGAAATTTAAAAATGATATTCAAGATCCACAGTTCAGAATAACGGTTACAATTCAATAGAAATGTTCACGTAAATAGGAAGGTTCAGTTGAAATAATGAAGTTCAACTATTATGGAACATATAATATTTTCAGGAATTATAGAAGCAATAGTTCCATAATAAATTTCGATTTAGGAGTATGAAAGAAAATAATATCCCTTACCGTAGCAGGTTTGATTAACAAAAGGTACAAAGGGTTATTCACCAACAGGCGATAATCCGCTCCGTAAGGTTATTCCCACAATTTAATAGAATTTGAGTACAAAGAGTTATTCACCAAACAGGCGATCATCCGCGCCGTAAGGTTATTCTCAGAGATTAATAATGAATGAATACGAAAGGTTATTCACCAACAGGCAATAATCCGCGCCGTAAGGTTATTCCCATAATTTAATACATGAAAATAAATACGAAAGGTTATTCACCAACAGGCGGCAATCCGCTCCGTAAGGTTATTCCCACAATTTAATACATGAAAATAAAAGGCACGTCTTATGAGTAAGGAAGAAACAATATTATTATCGAGAATCAAATAATGATAATCCCTTACCATAGTACGTTTGAATAATGGAAGATGAAAAAGATGGTATCCCTTACCTCAACACGTGACTGGATATTGATTTAAATGAGGTTGATTAACTTGAACAGTACACGTATACTTATAGATCTTCACAAATACTCAAGATGACTTAAGCACACTTAGAGAGAACTTTCACAAGAAGTATTTAGAGAGAGAAAGAAAGAACAAGTAAGGAAGTTTATGAAAAATCCTTAAGTTAAGGCTTCTATTTATAGCCAAAAATCTTATCATTCATTTAATCTAAACCATTCATTTAAAGATCATCTTTTAATCTACGCCATCCATTTCAAATATTATATTATCTTTAATCTACACCATTCATTTCATATCATCTAATAATCACCTAACTTTATATTATAAACAAATCAATTTAATTATTCAACAATAATTCACACTTTAATCTACACCATTCATTTCATATCACCTAATAATCACCTAACTTTATATTATAAACAAATCAATTCAATTATTCAACAATATTTCACACTTTAATCTACACCATTCATTTCATATCACCTAATAATCACCTAACTTTATATTATAAACAAATAACTTTATCAATTCAATTATTATGACTAATTGTTATAAATACAGTATAGTTAGCTCTTAGATATCAAGTCAATAAATTAATGAAATACAACTGTTTAAAAAAATATCATAATAGAGATAGCAATAATGTAAAAGAAAGCATACGTTACTGTGTAATGACAATTATTGATTCAATAATGTGAATTACTGTGCATATGTTACTGTGACAATTATTAGGTTCAATAATTTTAAAAACAGTGCAGCAACAATTATTGACTCAATGATATAAAATACAGTGTAATGACAATTATTAAATCAATAATGCAAAATACTGTGTAACAACAATTATTGAATTGATAATATAAAATATTATGCAGTGACAATTATCGATGAAATGATGCGTAACAGTTACGGTGTCAATTATCAGACCAATAATATGAGACACTATGCAATACCGTGTGTTACTGTAGAGTACCGAGTGCTACAGAAAATACCAATAACTACCGTATGCTACTATTCTTTTATCACCGGTATTTTAACAGTTCCGTTGACTATTTTTATTTAAAAAGGTTATTTCTGTCGTTTTCTATATCCGACAACTATTCCGTTGTGGGGTCCACCAATAATTTGTTATTTCGGCGCCGTCGGACCAAACGAATATTCCCTGACAAAGCGAATATTGTCCGACAAAATAAAATTTGCACATAACATCCTTAACTTTTAACTTTATCGATTTAACCACTTACTGTTTCAAAAAAATATATATATGAAGAAAAATTAAATTTTGTATTTCATAAAATTCGGGGTCTTACAACCTTATGAAATTTCGTCCCCGAAATTGACGTACCTGACATATCGAAGAGGTAAGGATACTTAAATTTCATCTCAGATTCTAGCTCCCAGGTCATTTCCTCAGTATCTTGGTTCCTCCATAAAACCTTAACTTGAGGTATAACCTTTGAGCGTAGGATCTGCTCCTTCTTATCCAGGATCTTAACAGGTACCTCCTCGTATGTTAAATCCTCTGCTATAACGTCTGGTTCTAACTCAATGACGTGGTTTGGGTCCTTCACATATTTACGTAACATAGATATGTGAAAAACGTTATGGATGCGAGACATACTTGGTGGTAGGGCTAGTCTGTAGGCTACGGTTCCTATTCGATCGAGGATTTCAAATGGGCCAATAAATCGAGGGTTGAGCTTTCCTCTCTTTCCGAATCTCGTAACCCCTTTCCATGGAGAAACACGTAAGAATACATGATCTCCGACGTTGAAACTTTCGTCTCTCCGATGAAGATCAGCATAACTCTTTTGTCGTTCTTGTGCGGTCTGTATTCGTTGTCGGATCATTTGGATCTTTTCGGTCGTCAAGCGTACCAACTCGGGTCCCAACAATTTTGCTTCTCCTACCTCATTCCAACATATTGGAGAGCGACACTTCCTTCCATACAATGCCTCGAATGGAGCCATGCCTATGCTTGCTTGGTAACTGTTGTTGTAAGAAAATTCCACCAATGGCAAGTACTTATCCCAACTTCCTTTGAAGTATAATACACAAAGTCTCAAAAGATCTTCGAGGGTCTGGATCGTCCTTTCCGATTGTCCGTCCGTTTGAGGATGGTATGCAGAACTAAAACGTAGTTCAGTGCCCATAGCTTTTTGTAGACTGATCCAAAAGCGTGAAGTGAATCTAGGATCTCGATCAGAAACTATGAAAACTGGCATGCCATGCAATCTCACGATCTCATTTATGTACATACCGGCAAGACGTTCAAGTGAAAAGTTTTCTCGTATAGGCAAGAAATGAGCAGATTTGGTCAATCTATCTACGATCACCCAAATTGCATCTAAGCCTTGAGAAACTTTTGGAAGACCCGTCACGAAGTCCATATTGATGTGTTCCCACTTCCATTCGGGAACTTCAAGTGATTGTAATGGACCTTTAGGAACTTGATGCTCTGCCTTGACACGTTGACAAGTTAGGCACCTTGAGATAAACTCTGCAATCTCTCTTTTCATATTGTTCCACCAAAATGTATGTCGAAGATCTCGATACATCTTGGTACCTCCTGGGTGGATTGCAAACGGCGTGTTGTGTGCTTCCATCATGATTTTATGCTTTAATTCAGGATCGTTAGGAACACAGAGTCGAGAGTTGACTCGAAGTATTCCTTTCTTGTCGATTCTTGCTTCGGGAATGGCACCTTCTTGTACTTTCTTTATCATGTTTATCAGTTCCGGATCGGTAGCTTGAGCAGCTTTAATTTTATCGATTAAAGTTGGTTCTACTCGCACGTGAGCAATCTTCGAGTGGGTCCCTGGTGTCTTTAGCTCTATCTCCATCTTTTGCAAGTCGTACAAAATACACTTTTGTGTTGTCAGCAGTGCACTTCTACTTGCATAAGATTTTCTGCTCAAAGCGTCAGCTACAACGTTCGCCTTTCCCGGGTGATACTGGATTGTGTGGTCATAATCCTTTAACAGCTCAAGCCAACGTCGTTGTCGCATGTTGAGTTCCTTCTTGGTGAAGAAATACTTGAGACTTTTATGATCCGTATAGATATCCACTTTTTCTCCGTACAAGTAGTGTCTCTAGATCTTCAACGCGAAAACGACTACTGCCAACTCTAGATCATGAGTAGGATAATTTTTCTCATAATCTTTGAGTTGTCGAGAGGCGTAGGCTATAACCTTTCCATGTTGCATAAGGACACAGCCTAGACCTTTGCCAGAAGCATCGTTGTAGATAACAAATTCTCCTGATCCTGATGATATGGTCAGAACAGGAGCTGAAACCAGTCTCTTCTTGAGTTCTTGGAAACTTTTCTCGCATTCCTCGCTCCATATGAATTTTGTGCTTTTCCGAGTAAGCTGCGTTAATGGAGTGGCGATTCGAGAAAATCCTTCTACGAATCTCCGATAATAACCAGCTAGACCCAGAAAACTTCGGACTTCGGTTACTGTTTTGGGTTGTTCCCAATTTAGTACCGTTTCAATCTTCACAGGATCGACTGATATTCCTTGACTAGAAATCACATGCCCAAGAAACGCGACCTCCTCAAGCCAGAACTCACATTTCTTCAACTTGGCATATAATTTGTTTTCACGGAGCTTTTGTAGTATCAATCTCAGGTGTTGTTCATGATCCTCGCGACTCTTGGAGTATATGAGGATGTCATCAATAAAGACAACCACAAAATGATCCAAATGTTCCTTGAATATCCGGTTCATCATGTCCATGAAAGCTGCAGGAGCATTAGTTAGTCCAAAAGGCATGACTAAGAACTCATAATGCCCATAACGAGTTCTGAAAGCAGTCTTTGGAATGTCCTCAGCTTTAACCTTTAACTGATGATATCCAGAACGGAGATCAATCTTTGAGAAATGTTGAGCGCCTTGCAATTGATCAAACATGTCATCAATCCGAGGTAACGGGTACCTGTTCTTGATGGTGACATGGTTCAATTCTCGGTAGTCAATGCACAATCTCATACTCCCGTCTTTCTTCTTCACAAATAGAACAGGAGCACCCCAAGGTGATGCACTCGGACGAATGAAACCGGTATCCAACAATTCCTGTAGTTGGACTTTTAACTCTTGAAGTTCAATGGGAGCCATTCGGTAGGGAGCTTTGGAAATGGGCTTGGTACCGAGTTCAAGATCAATATAAAAATCAATTTCACGGTTTGGGGGTAAGCCAGGAAGTTCTTCAGGAAAAACGTCAGGAAACTCATTAACAATGGGAATATCATTCAAGTTTGACGTATTTTTGTTCAAATCAGTGACATGAGCTAAAAATGCTTGACATCCGTTTTTCAATAAACGAATGGCTTTATGGCTAGAAATAACAGTTATAGATTTCAATGGTTTAGTTGCTTGAATTTGCATGACAGGTTGATTAGGAATATGAAAACTAATAATCTTATGAAAACAATCAATTTTAGCATGATGGGTAGTCAACCAATCAATTCCTAAAATCACATCAAATTCATGCATCTCCAAAGAAATAAGGTCAACAGGTAATGTGAGGTTGTTGATTTGAACTAGGCAAGATTTATAGACAGTAGATGTAATGGTCATTTCTCCTAATGGGGTTTCAACTGATAAGTCAAAGTCCAAATTTTCAGGAGTTAAGTTTAAACGCTGAGCACATGCAGGTGAGATAAAAGAATGGGTAGAGCTAGTATCTAACAAAGCGTAGACTTCACGAGAATTTATGAATAGCTTACCGGTTATCACCTCGTTCGAGTTTCGTGCCATTTGGGATGTCACAACAAAAGCTCTCCCTTGAACTACAGATTTTCCTTTATCCGCGCTAGCTTTTGGTATCATCATTGCAGCTGGACTTGATTTTGTGGCAGGACAAAATCGCGCAAGATGACCCTCTTTCCCACAACTGTAGCACTTTTTGGACTGCAGTGTATAGTTTGGGCTGATGTGACCTTCCTGACCACACCTATAGCATCTCACTGGTGGTCGATCTTCTCCCCTTGAAACTGGGGTCGGTGCTGGTGTTGGTACTGGTGCTGGTGCCCTTCCATAATTATTATGGAATCTCTTTCTTTTGAAATTGTTCCCACTAGATTCTCCTCTTCTGTTATTTGGTGTGGAATTACCACCGAAGTGTTGGTTACCTCCTCGATGGTTCTCGTTCCTGTGGTTGTTGTCACTCCTTTCTCTATGCTGATCATTAACTCTTGGCTGCAATGTTTCATCTGTTTGCTCCACCCTTTGAGCCCTATCTACAACATCTGAATACAAACTGAATTTATGAGAACTAAGTTGTTGACGAATTTTGAGTCTCAAACCTCTCAGGAACATTCGACTCATTCGTGCTTCGTCATCTACTAGATGAGTCGCAAAACGAGACAGTTCAGCAAACTTAGCTTCATATTGAGAAACTGTCATGTTTTCCTGCTCCAGCTTAATGAATTCCACTTCCTTCATATGGTGGATGCTTTCTGGGAAGTACTTCTCGTTAAACAGTTCTTCGAATTCTGTCCAATACATTTCGAGTGCTGAAGGTTGGATACGTTTTACCGCTTCCCACCAATGGTCCGCCTCACCTCGTAACATAAAAGTGGCAAATGGCACCTTCTGATCATCAGCGCATTGTAAGACATCAAGTATTTTTGTCGTCTGCTTCAGCCATGCCTCCGCTTTGAGTGGGTCAGGCTTCCCGTGGAATTCAGGTGGTCCTAATTCTTTAAATTGCTTAACAGTGACCATCCTCAAATTGCCAGCGTTTCTACCGTTATTATTGACTGGATTTCCTCTTCCTTGATTCTGTATGAACTGTATGAAATTCCTAAAGAATCCATCGTTCATCATGTTATCAGGAACACTATTTCCTGAGTTGGCAGGAGGATTGTTTGGGGCCTCTTGATTCTCGGCTACATTTGCTTCGGGTATTCCATAGTTAACCTCTTGATTTTCAGATGCCATACCTAACTGTGGTCACAAAATAAATGTTAGTTCAAATAAACTGACTCATCACTTCATGTTCCTACATTCAAATCGACTCATTAGATAATAAAATCTATTTTAGGTAGGACACACTAGTGACTGATTCTATTCGTCTCTCCCCTCCTAGTTCTACCCCAGATCGCCATTAAAGACCATATCCCTAAGCTCTGATGCCAACTGTGACGCCCCCAAATCTGGGCCCACACAGCCCAAACTTGAGTCGTCAAAAGACTACAACAAAATTATTACAACAAAGCACAACGTACAACAATACAGTGTATAATAATACACAACTAAGTCTTCACTATTATTGCCACACTATTTTACAAAACGTGAAGACTATGATAACTATTCCTCGGACCCTCACTCCATTCCCCGGCTAGACCCTGTTATGTTTTCATCTCCTGTTGAAAAACAATGGAACAAAAGAAAGGGTGAGCTCAAATAGCCCACTAAGAAATATCATGACTAAGATAATGACGAATAAATTATCATTAGCCTTCAACAGTTGAGTTCTTGATAGAATACAATAGACTACAAGGTTTATATCAAAAACTGTAGTTAAATTCTTAAACAATGTTCAGATCAATAATAGCAGCGGTATGAGCAATCTATTAGAAGAATAATGCAGACTATAATGTCCACTTGCTTCTCTTTTTCGTAAAAACATCATCAACTTTTATCATCTGAAATACCATTAGTCATGATAATATAAATTCACAGTTCCTGATCATAATCATGCACATCAACAGTTCATCTTTGCACTACGGGCCAAAAATATTCAATATAGCACCAACGGTCATGATTATACCAGATTCAGCCTTTGGTCATAATCATACCAAACAACAGTTCATCTTTGCACTACGGGCCAAAGAGAACATTCACCACGTGCCATAAAAGACACCGAACAGATGTATCGCCTTTAACCTATTATATCGCCTTTAACCTATCATCTGTTCAACAAATATATCACATCTGTGCCCCCGGCCACAGATATTCACAACAGCTTGATTTTTGGATGATTAGAATGATATAAATGATGAACAGAAGAAATAGGATAACAATAAGTATCGGAAGTTTACTTTGTACAGATTCAAATAATGTCCAAATTGTCAACATGATGTGGAGTGAAATTTAAAAATGATATTCAAGATCCACAGTTCAGAATAACGGTTACAATTCAATAGAAAGGTTCACGTAAATAGGAAGGTTCAGTTGAAATAATGAAGTTCAACTATTATGGAACATATAATATTTTCAGGAATTATAGAAGCAATAGTTCCATAATAAATTTCGATTTAGGAGTATGAAAGAAAATAATATCCCTTACCGTAGCAGGTTTGATTAACAAAAGGTACAAAGGGTTATTCACCAACAGGCGATAATCCGCTCCGTAAGGTTATTCCCACAATTTAATAGAATTTGAGTACAAAGAGTTATTCACCAAACAGGCGATCATCCGCGCCGTAAGGTTATTCTCAGAGATTAATAATGAATGAATACGAAAGGTTATTCACCAACAGGCAATAATCCGCGCCGTAAGGTTATTCCCATAATTTAATACATGAAAATAAATACGAAAGGTTATTCACCAACAGGCGGCAATCCGCTCCGTAAGGTTATTCCCACAATTTAATACATGAAAATAAAAGGCACGTCTTATGAGTAAGGAAGAAACAATATTATTATCGAGAATCAAATAATGATAATCCCTTACCATAGTACGTTTGAATAATGGAAGATGAAAAAGATGGTATCCCTTACCTCAACACGTGACTGGATATTGATTTAAATGAGGTTGATTAACTTGAACAGTACACGTATACTTATAGATCTTCACAAATACTCAAGATGACTTAAGCACACTTAGAGAGAACTTTCACAAGAAGTATTTAGAGAGAGAAAGAAAGAACAAGTAAGGAAGTTTATGAAAAATCCTTAAGTTAAGGCTTCTATTTATAGCCAAAAATCTTATCATTCATTTAATCTAAACCATTCATTTAAAGATCATCTTTTAATCTACGCCATCCATTTCAAATATTATATTATCTTTAATCTACACCATTCATTTCATATCATCTAATAATCACCTAACTTTATATTATAAACAAATCAATTTAATTATTCAACAATAATTCACACTTTAATCTACACCATTCATTTCATATCACCTAATAATCACCTAACTTTATATTATAAACAAATCAATTCAATTATTCAACAATATTTCACACTTTAATCTACACCATTCATTTCATATCACCTAATAATCACCTAACTTTATATTATAAACAAATAACTTTATCAATTCAATTATTATGACTAATTGTTATAAATACAGTATAGTTAGCTCTTAGATATCAAGTCAATAAATTAATGAAATACAACTGTTTAAAAAAATATCATAATAGAGATAGCAATAATGTAAAAGAAAGCATACGTTACTGTGTAATGACAATTATTGATTCAATAATGTGAATTACTGTGCATATGTTACTGTGACAATTATTAGGTTCAATAATTTTAAAAACAGTGCAGCAACAATTATTGACTCAATGATATAAAATACAGTGTAATGACAATTATTAAATCAATAATGCAAAATACTGTGTAACAACAATTATTGAATTGATAATATAAAATATTATGCAGTGACAATTATCGATGAAATGATGCGTAACAGTTACGGTGTCAATTATCAGACCAATAATATGAGACACTATGCAATACCGTGTGTTACTGTAGAGTACCGAGTGCTACAGAAAATACCAATAACTACCGTATGCTACTATTCTTTTATCACCGGTATTTTAACAGTTCCGTTGACTATTTTTATTTAAAAAGGTTATTTCTGTCGTTTTCTATATCCGACAACTATTCCGTTGTGGGGTCCACCAATAATTTGTTATTTCGGCGCCGTCGGACCAAACGAATATTCCCCGACAAAGCGAATATTGTCCGACAAAATAAAATTTGCACATAACATCCTTAACTTTTAACTTTATCGATTTAACCACTTACTGTTTCAAAAAAATATATATATGAAGAAAAATTAAATTTTGTATTTCATAAAATTCGGGGTCTTACAATTATTATTATTATTATTACTATTATTTTGATTATTACTATTATTTTGATTATTATTATTATTATTATTATTATTATTATTATTATTATTATTATTATTATTATTATTATTATTATTATTATTATTATTATTGTTATTATTATCGTGTAGTAGTGAATTTAATTTGGGCGAAAAATGTGAGTGGATAAATTTTTTAAAAAAAGATATTGAATTGAGGGGGGGGATGGATGAGAGATAGATTAATGACCGTTGGATGTTGAAGCCCTAAATAATTTTAGACTGTTGGATGTTGAAGGTTAAATTGATTTGAGGTCGTTAGATGTTGAAACATTGGGATTTGAACCGCTCTGTTTTATATTATAGATTGTTCTTATTATTATAATTATAATAATAATTATTATTATTACTATTATTATTATTATTATTATTATTATTATTATTATTATTATTATTATTATGTAGTGAATTTATTTTGGGTGGAAAATGTGAGTAGATAAATTTTTTAAAAAAAAGATATTAAATTGGGGGTGGGGGTGGGGGTGGGGGTGGAGGGGGGAATGAGAAATAGATTAATGACCGTTGGATATTGAAGCCCCAAATAATTTTAGACTGTTGGATGTTGAAGTCTAAATTGATTTGAGGCCGTTAGATGTTAAAGACTTGGGATTTGAACCGCTCTGCTTTATATTATAGATGTGTTTTGTAATTTTTAAAATAACATTATAATAAGGGTCAGTTTATGAAAGAAAGAAAGTAAAGTATGCCCTCATAAACTTACTCTTTATTTTTATTTTTATTTCATATTTTTATTTAGTGTTTGTCATAGATGGTGTCACAGAGTCTACGATTGACACCAATTTTTAGCTTCAAAAGTTCTACCCATGATACACTGGTTCACACTCAAACTAGTCAGCAAGGTTCATGCACAAACATACACACACAAGCCTGTATGTAAAGCACAGTCTATACATAAGCCACATACACACATAAAGCTACACTTTACAGGATAATGTCCCAACTTTTTATTGCTTCTCCCAATAACAAGGAATGCACTCTAGCTAAAGGCTTGCAGACTCACACTTGATCAGTGCCCATACAAGCCCTAGCACATAGGTATAAATAATTACAAACTAGTACTAAACTACATTTCTATGACTAATTAAAAAGAAAAAATAATTAAATTTTAAACTAAATAAAATTATTAAAACTAAATGCCAAAGCATAAACAGACTAAATACAAATTTAAATTACTAATTTTTTTAAATAATAAATAAAAATACATCAAATAAACTAAAACTCTATAAAGAATAAAATATATAAAAATTCGAATCTTTCTCATTATTTTCTATCCCATCAGACTCCTCTTCTTAGAAAAATTCGTTCTCGAATTTTAAAGCAAACAAGTATCAAACGCCAAGAACGAAATTTTTGAGGGATCAAAACACCATGAATTTTCTTCTCAAAAGATAATCCTGAAAATAAATAAAAGAAGACCAATACCTTCCAATTTACTTGCATGACGAATACATTTTTTTGGAATAATAAAATCAATAATTTTGATATTCTCAAACAACTGCATAGGAACAAATTTTGAACCAACGGTGTCTGCTGTAGTATTTTCATCCTTAGACGTTACAAAAAATTTCATACTCTTCTCGATAATAGGTGACTTAACAAAAATTTGTATTTCTTCAACTACACTATCTTTAACCTCAAGTTGACTTTTTTTCCAAAATAATACCCTTGTAAGCTTCCTAAGATGGCGATTCTTCAATTTGTGGCGTACCAATAGAATTTTGAAACTCACAATATGTAACCAAGTACTCTATTTATGTGACGACTATCAATCTCGTACTCATCCAAATTCAAATTTTAACTTTAAAAACCTCTTAGAATTATGCTTGTTTGATTAGTGATGAAGCAAACAAATTCTCTTATTTCCACAATAGAAGTCATAGACGTTTTCAAAACCAAAATATTTTCCATGAAAATCATGTAACCAGAACCAACCTAGTAAGATATGTCCAACATCCATAGGCAAAACATGACAAACCACCTTAATTGTACACCTTTTGAATTTAATTAGAACAACACACCAATGTGAAACTATAATTGAGGTATTATTGAGCCAAGGAATCTCAAAAGGATAAAAAATTTGTTTGGACTGGAGATTTAATTCTTTTACAAGTTTGGGTGAAATTATATTACAATCACTTTCTTTATCAAAAATAAGTTTACACACCTTTGACTTGCAATGAATATGTGTGTGGAACGTAGATTCGGGTTGCGAGTCATTTTGTCGAAGCAATTTAGGAATAAATACGTTTTGCACTATGGCAAGAATATTAAAATTCACCAAATAATGTAATTTTGGGGTGTATTTTCAATATGTATAAAATATTGGGATACTGCATGCAAATATTTAAAACTTAAGAAATATTATGAGAGAAACTAAGAGTGATCAAATTGATACTTGCAATATTAAATCAAAAGACCTACGCCAGAATGTTACCCATACTCGTTGTTAGGAATGCATAACGGTCGGTTTTGTATATATAAAAAAAATAAACCATTTAAATCAGTTATAAAAAATTAAAAATCAAAATCGTCCAAATTTTTACTCCATAATCGGTTATCGGTTAAATCGGTCAATTTCGGTTATCGGCCTCAATTATTTTAATGCAATCAAAATTTTCACCTATAAATCTTGAATTTCAACTTTACCCACAACCCGCCGATTGATAGGGGCACTTCAGGAGCTTCACTTGGTATGTGCATGTACTGCTTTAGCTAGCCTTTCTATAGAGATGATGTAATTTCCCAAAAGGCACTGATTATTGATAGAGAAAACGAAAAATGTGTTTAATGAGAGAGACCATAGGACAAAGGTTGATACACATTATTGCTTTTAAATTTCTCCATAAATTAAATTAATATTTTATAATATATAAATATATAATTATTAGAAATATATATATATTATATACTTATATTATAATTTTAAGTAGTTCGGTCGATTTCGATTTTTTGTGAAAACCAAACCAAAATCGACCGGTTGAATTCGATTTTTTATTTTTAGCATTTTTGATTTTTCGATTTTATAATTTTCGGTTTAGTTTATTAACAGTTCGGTCGATTTTTAGATTATTTTTGATTTTATGTGTACCCCTACTCGTTATTATGCTCAAACCAAAGTCAGAAACCCAAATCAATATTACCTCTTTACACGAAAGTGACTTGGGGGGGTTGGAGTTGTTTGCTAAACACGTATGTGTTTTTTTTCTTCATAAAGATAAATGAAAATTACACACAACTTCAGTATAATAGTTATGCAATCTTTAATTTTAGGATTCTGTTTTCACCAAAAATTAAACAACCATCGAGATAACATACGAGGTATAATCAGCTATCACCTTATTCAGATATAATTTGATAGGGTTAAATTATACGGTATTTTTATTCCCTAATACTTAGTTTTTATATTTATTGTGTGCTTAAATATTTAATTATTTAGCATATTTTGGTTTTAATAGGTTTTATAGGATTTTAGTTAATTTATGTTAATTTAGGTAATTTTATAATATTTTTATATTTCTTTTTATTTATGTATTTTTATTTATTTTAGGTGTTTTATTTATTATTATGTGTTTTTAGGATTTTTAGTATTTTTATATTATTTTTAATTATTTTAATTTTATAGGAAAAATAAGCCAGGGGACAAATCTGGAAAATTCGCAAAAGTTAAATGGCAATTTCGTAATTAACCAGCACCAGTGGCAGTTTCGTAAATAAATCCTCCGAATTTCCGCGCAATGCGCGCGTTGGAGATAGAAGGAACGCGGAGCTTGGACGACGTCGTTTGGCATTTGACTGTTAAAACTGGTTCGCGCAATGCGCGGACGGCTGGAAGTGAAGAAAAACACGCGCGCCATGCGCGGGAAGAGCGGTTGACGTCAGCAAGCGCGTTGACTTGGTCAACTGGCGCGTTAGGCTTTGTTTGGCAAGCACGGAAATGCTAGAAAACGAGATTATTTCGAATTTTTGCTACTTTTTGATTCCAAATTGGATTTTAATTCCAACTAGGTTAGGATAATAATTATTTTAATTTTTTTTATTTTTAATTGTAAATCCTATTAGGGTTTGGACAAGTTAGAGGCCTATAAATAGAGGGTCAATCTCTCATTATTGGGAGGAAGTTTTTGGGAGCTCTCCTAGGTGATATCTCTCCATTCTCTTGTGTATTATTTTTATTATGTTTGACTAATTTTATTTTTCAGTTCCAAAGGAATGTTGAACCTTATTTTTAATTAATGTTCTAATTGAGTTTTATTATATATTCCTTCATGCATGAGATTTATTCTTGATGATCTGTTTTAATTGATTAGATGTCATTTATTTGATTAATTTGATTTGGCCAGTTGAATTAATTAAGTTTTTGTCATATGCTAGATTAAGATTTGATATTAAGCAAACGATATTTTATCTGATCATAAGTAACAATTAATAATATTTAATTGTGGTCAAACTTTTGAATATTATTATGGTTATCAAGATGGCAAGTTAAATGGTCCGCGATGTTGAGATTGTTGCTTGGAATAATCTAATTCTCTAATTTTTAATACAACTGTTATATTAAATCTAGACTGATAGTTATTGGTTGTATGATAGTCAGGGTCTTTTGTGAGCGATTGTTGCATTAGATTTATAATTTAAGGAGGATTTCGGGTAGCTTGGCGATTATCGGTTATCTAGGATTATTAATTTCAATTGAAGAAAAAAATAATAATAACTTGATTAATTTGTTGA
The DNA here is from genome assembly GCA_947179155.2 of Hedera helix. Classification (NCBI taxonomy): domain Eukaryota; kingdom Viridiplantae; phylum Streptophyta; class Magnoliopsida; order Apiales; family Araliaceae; genus Hedera; species Hedera helix. The sequence continues at coordinate 1,569,566 of OX359279.1, forward strand.
TTAAAAGAAGGGGATACTGAACTAAGGAACTGAAGTTTGTTTTAATTGATTTTTCTCATATTTATTTATTATTTAGGTTTATTTATTTGTTTGAATTTTAATTAGTTAATTAATAATTTCAAAATCCCCCATTTAATTAGTTATTTTTGAAAACATTAGAATTTATTAAAACAATTCGCTCTCTGTGGGTTCGACTCTTACTTTCACTATTACATTAATATTTTTCAAAGTAAGATTTTATTTTTGGTTGCTTGCGACAACATCCCATAATTATTCAGACTCTGATGCCAATTGACACAGCATAATATGGTTAGATTGTACCGCTGAAACAAAAAAGTGATTTGTAGGTTTAAACATATTAACAAGAACGTAAGATAAATTTTTGAATCCACAAGAAAAATAAGAACTTATAACGAGAACAAAGTAATAATAACATTAATTGATGAAAAAAGTTAGTACTGTTAACAAGTCCTAATAACATATTTATAATATTAAAACTACTTTCGTATGACTAATTGAAAAATAAAAATAAATAAATCATAAACTAAATAAAATTATTAAAACTAAAGTTCAAAACATAAACAGACTAAATATAAATTTAAATTACAGAATTTTTTAAAATAATAATTAAAAATACATCAAATAAACTAAAACTCCATGAAAAATAAAATATATGAAAATTCGAATATTTCTTGTTATTTTCCAACGCATCATCTATAAAGTCCAATTTTGCTATATTATGTGTCTCGTCTGCTATTATATTTTTATGTATTATTATTATATAATTTTTTCAACTTATTAATAACTATGTTGCAATTGAATAAAAATTACATAGAGGATAATATATGAGATGAGGCAATTCTTTTTTTACACATTTTTTCTTGTTTGGAAGTAAACGTACGTTAGTTGGGGTGATTGGCACCTAATTTAATGTTTTACAGTTTTAATTCACTATATATCCAAGACAAGAGTATCATAAATACTCATTTTGATTAAGTCCACTAAAAATTTCGAGACTACGAAATCTAGGGTATCGAAAATGAATATTAGTGTAACGGAAAAGGCGATCGCTGGTGTGGATGGTTTGATCTAGCTTGACAGAATTAAGTTATACAAATTTGGTTGTATGCTTTGATCTAGTGTGACAGTATTATTAGTAATTTTTTAACGCCCTCCTCTCAGGTAGGTTTTGGGGTACTGTTTATTGTGCCTATTTATTCATTGTGAAACTGAAATTTGAAAAATAAAATTTGTTGTTGTTGGCTGGCTATACTCCATGCTTGTTGGTTGCTTTATTCTCTATTTGTTCAGAAATATAATATTGAAGTTGACTTTTTAAAGTTAATTTGAGATATTTTAAATTTTAAATATATGTAATTCATTTAATTTTTGAAAAATAATAAAATTTTATAAGTAGCAGTAATTTTTAAATAGTTTACAACTTTCATACTTATATTTAAAGAATTTTATCTCAATTTTTAAAATTTAAAATATCAAAGTGACTTTAGAAAGTAAGCATTGATCATATATTTTCAAAAGGATGAATGAATGAAGTTACCATGATTTTTTATTTCTTTGGGGGGAAATGATATAGTGTGAATGTTTACGTTGACTTTTTAATTGTCAATTACGTGAATAAGTATTAGTGATATTTTTTTTTCGAAAAAAAATTAATAAACGGGATCCTGTTATAATTTTATTCAATCTTATTCATTGACACGGTTCGCAATTATAATTCAATATAAATTTATCTCAACTCTCCTTTTGGTTAAAAGTGTGAAAGCTTATTTTTGAAGGAGTTGGGCACGCATTTTGATTTAAGGATCATAATGATATCTTGTCATGTTTTATTGTTTACAACACCCGACAGTTGTTGGTGGGTTCTTGATGGGCCTAATGACCATAAACGAGAAGGACCTGCCTCCCTGACAAGTAGGGGTGTCCATCGGATTCGGTTTTTTATCGAACCGGTCCAAACCGATACCGGTGGTACCGGGTTTTTTCGGTTCGGTTTTTTCGGTTTTTTTATAATAATCGGTACCGGTAACGATTTTGGATTTTTATAAATTCGCTACATTTCGGTATACCGAAAAAACCAAAATAAATAATTATTATTATTTATAAATAATAATTATTAAAAAAATGAATTAAATAATAATTATTATTTAAAAATTATTATTATTATTTAAAAATAGGTAATTTTTAATTATTATTTATAAATTTTAATTATATATAATATATGCGGTTTTACCGAAAAAATCGAACCGATTTTGTACGGAACCGGTACCGAACCGATAATTCGGTACCGGTATCGGTTCTTGGTTTAGCGATATTTTCGGTTCGGTACCGGTTCGATTTTTTCGGTTCCGGTTCGGTTAAAAACCGATGAACACCCCTACTGACAAGTAATGGTTTCCTTCCGGTCCTTGAATCAAAGAAAATTACCGCTTGAATAAAAAAAGAAGAATACTAAGAAGAATATTAGTAAAAAATAACGGTTGATAACGTCATAGTAATATTTATATCATTATAGTAAATATATATTTAACAACACATTTTTACACTTATTTCGATAACCCTTTGAACTTTTAGCGACATTTATTACTCTAACAATATAATTATTACTTTAGATGATTAATGACCTAAAAAGAGAAACAAATGTAAAAGGAAGGAAATTAGATTAATATAAACTTAGGTAAAAATAGAAGTGAGGGACACCTCACGTTCTAGCATGAGCTACCGTACAAAACGATGTCATTTTGTATAATTGAATACACTCAATTACATGTTATGTACAAAAAGGTATTTTATAACTTCTTAAAATAAAATTATAATAAGAAACAACTCATGCAAGAACGTGAAATATCCGTCACACCTCTCTTGCCCTCATAAACTTAATTTTTATTTTTATTTCATATTTTCTTTGATCAAATTGAATAAGTTCCCACTAAACTCAATTAGGAGTAATTATTATGACAATTAGTAAATTAATTTTGTCATGTCCTCGATCGTAATTATTTATTTACACTTTCTTTACGGTACCTTAACATCTTTTTCCACAAAGTTGTAAAAGAAATTTAATATCCCACCTCACCTATCAAGCATTTGAGTACGTACTAATTAAAATGGGCGTTCACAAAAGTAGCACCTAAATTCCACACATATATGACTCTTCCTCTAACAACTTTGCGTAGGTAGCCTTGAAATATCAAAGTTATATTTGTTTATAAAAAATATATTTAAAATTAAATTATTTTTATTAATTTAATATTATTTTAGACTATTTTAATAATCCTTTAACAAAAGATTAAATAGAGTAAAATAGTATTAAATTAACATAAATAGTCAAATTTTAAGTATATTTTTTGTAAACAAACATAGCCCAATGATAGAAAAAGCTTTTCAACGCTATGACATTCAAGTGCGAGTGTTTAGGTAGCTTAAAGATAGATCAATTTTGATATCATTAAATTTATAATATAAGTTTAAATTTAATATTTTCTCTGTCCCGTCCGTAAAAATTGATTTACTTCGAATTTTAAAATTAAATTGACTAATTTTAGAATCAAAATTGATCTAATTTTTTTTTTAATATAGGTAAAGAAATTATAACTATAAAAAAGTACATTTAATTTATTACTACGGCCAATTTTTGGAAGTTCAAATATATATATATAACTTTTTGTTTATTAATCCTAAAATTGGTTAATTTCATCATAAAAAAAGTCAAATTAAGCTAATTTCTGCATGACAGAGGAAGTATATAAAGATAAAGTTCTAGTTTATTTTACCCGTTAGCAATATTACATAGCTTGAAGTCTCCGAAGTTGAACGAATTATTATTCCCCACTGGTAAGTAAAATTCTTGACTATCATGTATATGTGACCCAAAAACACTTAAAAAAACAGTTGTAAAAAGCCTACATTTTATAATATTAGATATGATCCACTAAATAGTTGTTAGTGGGAATAAGCCACTAGGAAATAATCCAAGATTTAAGACACTATTAGGCAAGTACTTAATTCAGTTCTATATATGTGTGCCTTGAATGGTTTGTAAAAAATATGGACTTTCATCAGTATGTGGAATTAACCAAAGAGATACTTAATTAAGAGCACATTAATCTCTTTTTTAATTTTCCCTTTTTTCTCTTACAAACTTTGACTTCCGGTGGAAAGCCTTAAGAACCTAATTGTAGAAAACCTTGCACTATTAACCCACCAATATTTGTTGTGATAATATATATATATCCAATGCAAATTACTTACTTGATAGCTCTGTTACAAAAAGAGAAGTACCCTCGATGGAATAAAACCAATTATAGCCTCTATCAAAGGGTCTTTTACAGAAGTATACAATTTTTAGAAAATAATTACAAAAATAATAATTTTACAAAATAATTATAAAAAAAGTGCAAATACAATAATCACATTAATTATTCAATTTTACAAATCCCTTAAATTAAGGAGAAGTAAATTAAATTACACAAATCCCTTAAATCAAGGAAAATTAAATTAAATTCTATAAATTCTTTAAATCAAGGAGAAGTAAATTAAATTACTTCAATTTAATTTCTCCATCTCTCTCTCTCTTACTTTGACTCCACCTTCTTCCTCGCCGAAGTCTGTAAAGGATAACCAGTAACCAACTTTTAATACAAAGGTAACCAAACTTTAATATAAAAATAACCAACCTTAAATACAAAGGTAACCAGTAATCAACTTTTAATACAAAGGTAACCAAACTTTAATATAAAAGTAATCAACCCTTAATACAAAGGTAATCAAACCTTAATACAGGGGTAACCAACCTAAATACAAAGGTAACAAAAACTAGTTACTATACATTCAGGAATTAGTTACCTCCATACTAGTGTTTGGTTACCTATATACTATTGTTTGGTTACCTAAATTTACTAAACGAAAACTTTAATACAAAGGTAACCAACCTTTAATACAAAGGTAATCAAACCTTAATACAGGGGTAACCAACCTTTAATACAAAGGTATTCCTCCACCACAACAACCACCACCACCACCACCATATTCTTTCTCCGCCACAACCACCACCATCTTCTTCCGCCTCTACTATCATCTTCTTCCTCCGCCACAACCACCACAATTTTCTTCCTCTGCCACAACCACCACCATCTTCTTCCTCCGCCACAACTACCACCATGAACAACCACCACCATCTTCTTCCTCCGCCACAACTACCACCATGAACGTGAAAGATAAAAAAAAACGACGGAGAAAATGACAGAAGAAGATGGAGAAGATGAAAATGGAGGAAAGAGAAAGCGAAAAATGGAAGAAAGAGAAAGATGGAGAAGATGAAAATGGCGGAAGAAGAGAAAATTGAAGAAAGAGAAAGATAAGTGAATTTAATTAGAATTTTAAAATTTAAAATTACCCAACTAAATTAAAGGGATTATGGTCACATCATCACTCCAATTAATTTAAACTAAAACTAACTGTATTTATTATGTAAATAAAAGATTAAAAATGCACTCTTTTTATAAATATGTTTTTAATGCACTTTTATTGTAATTTTTTTATAAAAAATACTAGAATATGTAATTAACCCTTCTTTTTTTAAGCCCCAAATCTCACGTAAAGGAGAAAATACAATTCACAAGTGTTGTATAAAGAAAAAAACACTTCACATAAATAAAAAAATAAACTCACACTTGTGATAATTGAACTTCAGACTTAAAAGGTCACAGATATAACATGAAAATGACTCATTTAAAAGCCCATTTTCATGAATTGTGTAATTTGAATATTTCGGAAAAAGATGTAATTAATTATATTTAACTTGCTGTAACTTTAGAAAGTAAGCATTGATCTAATATTTTCAAAAGGATGAATGAATGAAGTTACCATGATTTTCTGTTTCTTTGGAGGGAAATGATATATTGTGAATGTTTTCGTCGACTTTTTGATTGTCAATTATGTGAATAAATATTAATGGTATTTTTTTTTGAAAAAATGTTAGTAAATGTGATCCTGTTATAATTTTATTCAATCTTGTTCAGTGGCACGTCTCGCAGTTATAATTTTAGACTCTTCTTTTGGTTAAAAGTGTGAAAGCTTATTTTTGAAAGAGTTGGGCATGCATTTTGATTCTAGGATCATAATGATATCTTGTCGTGTTTTATTGTTTACGACACCCGACAGTTGGTGGTGGGTTCTTGATGGGCCTAAAGACCAAAAACGAGAAGGAAATGCCACCCTAAGAAGTAATGGTTTCCTTCCGATCCTTGAATCAAAGAAAATTACCACTTGAATAAAAAAAGAATAATACTAAGAAGAATATTAGTAAAACATGACCGTTGATAATATCATAATAATATTTATATCGTCATAGTAAATATATATTTAACAACACACTTTTACACTTATTTCGATAATCCTTTGAACTTTCAACTACACTTATTACTCTAATAACATAATTATTGTTTTAGATGATTAATGACCTAAAAAGAGGAAGAAATGTAAAAGGAAGGAAATTAGATTAATATAAACTTAGGTAAAAATGGAGGTGACGGACACCTCACGTTCTTGTATGAGCTACCGTACAAAACGATGTCACTTTGTATAATTGAATACACTCCATTACATTTTATGTATAAAAATGTATTTTATAACTTTTTAAAATAGTATTATAATAAGGGACAACTCATGTAAGAACGTGAAATATCCGTCACACCTCTCTTGCCCTCATAAACTCAATTTTTATTTTTATTCCATATTTTCTTTGATCAAATTAAATAATCTCACTAAACTCAATTTGGAGTAATTATTATGACAATTAGTAAATTAATTTTGTCATTTATGCTTTTGTCATGTCCTCGATCGTAATTATTTATTTACACTTTCTTTACAGTACTTCAACATCTTTTTCCACAAAGTTGTAAAAGAAATTTAATATCCCACCTATCAGGCATTTGAGTACGTACTAATTAAAATGGGGGTTAACAAAAGTAACACCTACTAAATTCCACACATATAAGCCTCTTCCTCTAACAAGACTTTGCGTGGGTAGCCTTGAAATACAATGGGTAGAAAAAGCTTTTCTACTCTATGGCATTCAAGTGCGAGTGTTTAGGTAGCTTAAAGATAGATCAATTCTGATATCATTAAATTTAGGGAATTGATATTTCCACAAAGGAAATTGATATTTCCACATGGTCTCACTCACATGAGATGGGCCCCACTTATTATTCATGTGAGGAGAGCCTTGTGAAAATATCAATTTCCCTTGTGGAAATATCAATTCCCTAAATTTATAATATAAGTTTAAATTTTAATATTTTCTCTGTCCTGTCCGTAAAAATTGATTTACTTTGAATTTTAAAATTAAATTGACTAATTTTAGAATCAAAATTGATCTAATTTTTTTTAAATATAGGTAAAGAAATTATATCTATAAAAAAACTACATTTAATTTATTACTACGTCCAATTTTTGGAAGTTCAAATATATATATATATTAGGGATAACCCGTGCCTGAAGGCACGGCGAAACAAAAAATTAGATTAAAATTCAAAAAGTAATACATAACCTAAAGACTCTTTGCAATAATTAATACATACACAATTATCAACACATATCCAACCACCAAAACATCATGCTAATTGCAACTAATTTCAAAAAAAATCGGCAGAGTTTCCTTTAAAAATAGATATCCAGAAAAATATAAACCTGTGTACAAAACGTACAATCATCAATAAATATCTAAATCACCAAACCAACCATCATTTCATACCCAAAATAATCATAACCATTTATAATTAGTTAACTTTACAAAAGACAGAACACAAAAAATATACACAAACAGAAAGTAGAGAAACAATTTTGTATTATTTACAATTTACAAAAAATATTTACAATTTAGTATACGTGAAAATACCTGAAAATATACGATCATACAGACAGATTACAGAGTATGATTGATGAAAACTTATAATGAGAGTGAAAACATATCACATGCCAAAAGTTACATCAACGAAGAAGTGAATCTAATTGTAGCAAGGATAATTTGTAGTACACTATGCAGACGAATTAACATACTTTCACTGTGTGTAACTATTGCATTCCGTCTTATCCGACCACTACAACTATGTAATTCTGCATAGAAAAAAAATGATCAACATATGTAATCATATACAATTTAGTTTATTTCATGCAAAACTTAAAGGTATACCTTGTTTTGCAATAAATAAGTTGCAATAACTGAATCTATAATAATTCAAAGTACAAAACGTTAATACAAATGAATTATATAATTTAAATTGCCAAAAAAACAGTACTTGAAAATATACAGTACCATTATCATACCTTAACTTAAACCCTGACAAACCTTGTAGCCAATAATTGTGCAAATACAAAGGAAAAAGAAGTGGGGAAAATTCTCAAAATCCATATATCCTCAACAAAGATGGATGAATAAATTTATACCTTCACAGTCTTAAAAGTTTGCTTATCAAGTAAGATTATTTTCTTCTAAAAGGTTTGATAATGTTACCTGTACCACCCAATCCAGACTTTGACTGCAGGATTGATTGTCCATAAATTGATGAAGGATTTGTAGCTAAAGATTTCTGATACCCCCAGTTAACCTCACTTTTTATGTCCTAAAGTTTAACACTGCAAGTCCAAACACAAAAGAAATCAGTTGAATTGATTATTAAAAAAAAATATTAAGAAAACAGCATATGTAAAAACATATAGTCCAAGTACCCACGGTGGTCAGTTGAGGACGCATTTGTTGCAAAGCTGAGGGCACGCTCCCAGAATTTCCTTGTACCAACTGCCTGAATCAGCAAGAAAAACCAATGATGAAACTAAACTACGTAATGTATAAGTGTTAGTTGATCTCAACTATTGAATAAGGTTATACTGTTTTTACCCTGGATGATGGGTTGCGGATTTGAGAAGGGCCATCCTATTGGCATTAATAAGAGATGGAGATGTATCTGAATCTACTGAATGAGGATGTTTCATACGCTCTTCATACATTTTCATAGACAATGCACTGCCTGACGGTTGGCCCATCATTACTTCAGAGTTCATAGCATTTATTGGGCCACCAAGGGGAGGATGATTAGGATCCCTTCTTTGCAATTGCGCATTCCGTTGCTGCATGATTTGCAATTGCTGCATTTGCAGCTGTTGCTGGTGCTCCCTTGATTTGATTTGTTGTGTCTGAAAATCATTAAAAAATATGAGAAATGGCATCATATTGAATTTTTAATCATCTGCCCCTCACTTCTGCCCCTACTTTAACCCCTTTCTCTTCCAGGGAAAAAAAACAAAAGAATAAACTGGAGTAACCTGCAATTTGCAAATGTAGACACATCATTCCAAAACTTACACACACCTCTATGTAAGACACAGCAGACTCGGAATGTTTCTCGTTTGTCCTTGAAATGAAGATGTCCCAGAAGACAGACCACCATTCAAAGAGAAATCCTCCGGGTGCATCAATAGCTATAATTCAAATCAATACTACTTAATAGCAATTCAAAACAAACCTAAGAAAATTACATATTAGAATTAAACCTTAACATGATCTACTAAAAGGGGAAAAATAAAAAAAATACTACAAAATTTTGATTCCATTTTCACCGACAACCTCTGTCATTTTGGATATAGGATAGATCATAACAATGTACTATCCTTGTTTGTAATATTCTTATATTCCTTTCATCAAGTTTAGTTTACATCCAAACATAACAAATACACATGTAAATATAAATATGCACGTATATACACACATAAACGCTTTAAATTAAATAATAACCAATCACATTTCATGATTTCAGGAAAAAAAGGTTTTGTTCAAAATACAAAATTCAGAGTTTGAGAGAAATAAATAAAGGGGAGGCATAAATACCACGAAAAAAAAAAAAAAACTAACATATAAATTCATTTATCAAATTATATGCACATATACACAAGTTTGCATACAAAATCCACGACAAAGAACAAACAGATAATAAATCAGATTAATAAACCTAATATAGTAAGGCCCCAGTTAACAACAGAAAATTAAAATTCATAATTTATTAAAATTAGGTTCGTATGAAAAATACATATCATTAGTCATATACGATCGAGAGTACATTGAACAGAGCTTATGTCAAAGCAAGCAAGCAAACACCTTAGCTTGAAACCTAGTTTATGCTTAATAGATTTTGCTTTTGAGTTATCAATATAAATACACCTAAAATGAATCTATATAGCTCCATGATGAATCAAGTCTGCCTCCATGTTATATAACAGTTGGATTAACACGCAATGTCAATATCAAAACTACAATTACAATCATAAAAAAATAGAAACGAACAATGAAGATCAAAAGGCAGGTACAAAATTCAAATGAGATTGAATTGGATGCAATGTACAATTCAGTTGTGTAGAAAAAGGAGAAGAGATGTTTGGTTTAAAGTTTGGAGAGAGAATTAACCCAGTTTGTGAGCTGTGAAGCTGCGCGGCGAGAGTAGCAAGGGTAACAGCAGCCTAAAACAAAAACAAAACACTTGCGGTTCTACAGTCTCCCTGTGTAGATCTGAAATAAAAAGATCACACAAAGCTTCGATACTACACAACCCCAACAAAGCGAAAAATTCCTTCGAAAGATAAACAAATAAAAGTGTGAAGAATCGGATAAACAAATTAAGCAGGATTACCAAAGTGTCACATACTAAGGCCACAAAAGTGGCAGATAGTAATGCACTTTAAGCAGGAATACCAAGGCAATTCAACGAAACTAGACAGGTAATTTGAAAGATACAACTTCATTATAAACTACGCTTGTACGAACCTCTAATTTACAATGTGAAGAATTGGATAAAGTGGACCAGCAAGCATAGCAAGAAAACGTATATCATGATCTCCAGCACATCATGACAACCTGCACATCATGAATTCACACAATCAAAATTAAGGGAAAAAGATGGCAGAATACAGTGACCCAAGGCATTATAGGGAAGTTGATTATAATGGTTAAATGACCCAAGGCATTACCCACTCTAAGGCATTATAGAAAGAGAAAGGAAATGTCATGACCCCTGCTCTAATGAGACATATGTACAGACAGAGGCATAGGTGTTGGTCTTTACCCACTACCCATAACTTGTTGAGATCCCTGCAGCTATGTTTACATGCTTCTGCTGGAGCCTAACTACTGAAGTGTAACTGGTGGCTTCAAAAAATGAACTGAAATAGGTGCAGGAGCTATTCAGCCAAGCAACAGATTACAGCCTGGTCTTAAAGAAACCAGACTGAAGATCATTCTGCACTTGTATCTAGTTGGACAACCCTGCCTTAGTTTGCTACAACGTTGTGTTAACATCTACCCTTATATTGTCTTCGAATTGTTGAGATCCCTGCAGCGAGTTGTAAATGACTTACACTGATGATTATTGCGGCAGCATGAAAATTTTCAATTAAAAACTTAACAGACCCATCTGAGAAGTATTTGTACAACTTCATGTTTGAGAGACCAAGAGGAATTAAATCAGACACAACATGTGCATTAATTTTTAGGAAAGAACTGACTCGGAATTTTGCAGGTAAGTTTGATTGTAACTTATTTCCAAAACTATAATAAAAAATTTAACATATTATCAACTCAATTCCAATGTTTCCCTTCCAGACGGGAGCGAAGGGATGACAACTCAATTCCACTGTTGCTGCCTATCAATTTCACCAAGGCAGAGTTGATATTGAGAAAGGAAGAGAGAAAGGGTGAGAATCTGTATAGGGCAAACATGAGAGAGAAGACGATGGCAGACGGCAGAAAAGAAATGGAATGGAACAGGTAAGGTCGAGATTCTTCATCTTCTCCAGTGGGGACGGAAAATTCCTAGAGCAAAAGGTCTCCGGTGGTGACGGTAACTTCCTGGATCAAGAGGTCTTACACTGTTGCTGCCTCTCAATTTAACCAAGGCAGAGTTGACATTGAGAGAGGAGAGAGAAAGGGTGAGCTCTCAATTTGCCTGAGAAAGAGAGAGAAGACGATGGAACGGGTAAGGAGGAAAGAGTGTTTGAACTCTGGAAATTTCAAACAAATCACAGGCAAACAGATAGAGAAGAGGGGGGAACGAAAGTGGAGTTAATCACAGCCGTTGTTTATTGAAGCCTGCAGTAATTTGAGATGTAAGTGTGAGAGATATGTTTTTTTCATTTACAAAGTGTTATAGATTTGTTTTTTCTGTACAGTTTTTGTTGTAGAAAATGTTAGGAAGACGATATACTAACAATCAACCATCTCAAGTTTATACTAATATTAGGTTCACTGACCAAAGGATAAAATGCCAAGGATAATATTTATTTAAGCAGGCGTAGAAAATGAAATCAATATCGAAATAAACTATAGGAATTGTTTGTTAGTTACTTGTTTACTTCACAATAACCGAAATATAATGCTTCTATGAAATTCTTATGTAAATTTCCAATCAACTTCCCTCCCCCACTATTGGTAAATGTAAACCTCATTTCCCCATTTGGTTTGACTACAAGTTGCTGTGACAAAAAAAGCAATGGAAAAGTTCTTCAACAGGTTGCAAAAGCACTTGTCAAATGGGGTATGTCGGTGAGGTATCCAAGCTGTATAGCACAAGATCAACGTACAGGAACCACATCATGCATATTGGAAGGATATGAAGGGATTATAGTAGTAATACACACTGGAAAGGTACTTCAAATCACGTGTAGAAAAAACATTAAAAATGGTAAAGAAAAAGAATGACTTGTCATAAAACTATAAATTTATTAAAATAATTTCTGGTGCAAAGAAGCTTGAATTAGCTACAACCTTAGAAATTGTGAGCACAAATTAGAAGAAGAAAACCTTCAAACTATAAAAGATATTAAACTAACATTATATTGTTTAACATTATATCGAACCTGTGGAGGATGATGACAAAACTCACCTGAACAGTATCCAGTATTGATTTCTTCACCTCCTCAAGCCCACCAACATCCTCCCATTTCACATTAGGAACCTACAACATAATAGCATGTATACTAAGTATGTGGAACATGTAGCAATGAAGATTCTCTTGGAAGAAAATTTAGCTTTTCACAAAAGGAAAGTACTTTTCAAGTACAATAAATTGTTAGATAATATAGTTTTTTCACAACATAAGGTTAGTTTATTTGCCAATATAGTTCACCATGGGAATTCCCAGAGCAGAGGCATTCCTTTTCTTAGATCGCTCCAATGCTTTGATCATATCATATTTTCCCAAAACCCCGGGTTCATCATTATATGACTTGTCGTCCTCACTGGTTTGGACCCAAAAGAACTATTCTCGCGCAAGTTTCCAGGCTCACCTTTGTCAAACTGAATATTGTCCCTGGGTATCATATTCGCACCCGCATCAGCAATCAAAGCACGCATATCCCTTGGCAAAAAAACAGATGTTTGTCCAACTAAGTCTTTTATAAAATCCTCTGAAGCGATCTGCAACCAATATCTGAGTGATTAGAGATAAAAGAGAATAGGTATTTAAACAGATAATGAGATAAATAGATATGTAAACATTTAATGCAGATAATGAGATAAATAGCTACTTCTTTTTTATACTACAACAGATACTTCTTTTTTATACTAAACAGGTCTAAGAGAAATTAAATAAACACAACATGTGATAATAATAATAATAATAATAATAATAATAATAAAATTAAAATGGCAACTATTAAAGACAGATAAAAACCACATTAAAAATCAAGACCAATTAAGAACATGAACATTGAAGTCTCACCCTGTAAATGAACCACAGAGATATACACTTCTTCCCCCATAAGGCCACACTAATTTCCAAAACTCAATCACTAAATAATGATAATAATAATAAGTTTGTTAAGTGCTTGGACCGTGACAAAAGTCATGAACCAATTACCTGACGTCAGTTGCAATACATGTAAAAATGTTGTATTATTTACACCGACTCCAACAACACCTCTGGATATACGATATTTGTCGTGGTAGATGATCCATTAGGAGGGAGAAGGACACTAATGCGATCAGACGACGTGCATCTAGACATGGCCACATATAAGTGACCGTGGCTAAATACAGGCAAGCACAGATCTACACCAACGAAATTGACTGACTGGCCTTGCGACTTGTTGATTGTCATAGCATATGTTAAGCGTACTGAAAATTGGCGTCTAGTCATTTTAAATGGTAAATCTTTAGACGACGGTGATAATGATATCCGCGGGATGAAACACAAATTCATAGATTTGTCGCCAGTTAGAATTCATAGATTTGTCGCCAGTTGTGAACTAAGTTAAATAATATAATTTCAAATACCTAATAGAAATTGAATTAAACACAACGTAGCAATTTATGACAGTTGCAAATCAAATTGCTAAGAATGGCTAAGCAATATGTTAGCACTTAGCAGTTCCAAAAACAAAGTCACGTTGAGATGCGAATTTTATAAATAATTAAAGAACGATCAGTACAACATACCGATTGAGTAAACCAATTTTCTTTTCCAGTAAAGCTGCCAATTTTGTGTTTCCCCTTCGTCGAAGATGGAGCGATACTTAAGTTGTTCAAGTGATTCACATTTGAATTCGCCTAGGAAGTACAAAATAAGGCATGTGTGCGTGAGAGAGAAGTGTAAGAGTGAGAGTGAGACTGAGGGGTGAGGGGTGAGGAACTCAAAAAAAGCACCGACAATTTAGTGTATATTGTTTTGCATGTTAGATAAACAATGAGCAGTACAACATACCGATTGATTAAACAATTTTTCTTTTCCAATAGAACATCCAATTTTTTCTTTACCCTTCGTTGAAGATGGGTGATTCGCATGTGAATTCTCCTAGGAAGTACAAAATAAGAGATTAGTAAAAAATTGCATATTTATATTAAAATAAATTTTTTTAACAATACAAGTCGCGTTACCTTATCCATATGTAATACCAGTCGCGTTAAACATGTACCTTAACAATACCAGTCACGTTACCATATCAACCTGTAAGAGCAAACTTTCTATGAAATTGTAAACATGCCTTAATAAATTAAACATGGCTTGGGTAAATCGACAATAAGAGGGAAACTTTCTATGAAATTCTAAACATGGCTTGGTCAATGTATGGCATTTTTGTCGTCACATACAATAAGTGCAGAACATGTATCAAACTGCTATGGCTACCAATTTTGATGGAGCCTAGACAACATAGGAGGAAAAAGGTTGCTCATAACAGAATTCTGCAGAATTTTGTACAGAATGTATTATTTTTGAAGAATTTGTGGTTATTTTTAACTGTCATTCTATAATTTCGATCGACACCAATATTGGACAGGGTTCCACTAATGTCCCACCTGGAAGGTTTATGACTCATGGATCACAAACACATACAACACATAACAAAATATTTTGTTTAAACCAACATGAATGAGCATATTATGGTGTTTGCAGAATATTTGTATTATTTCCAGTACCTAAGGAAAATTGAGAGTTGGACTTCCTGCTCTAAGGAAAATTGAGCCAGACAGAGGCTTAATGGGAAACTTCATGTTTGGGAGATGAATATTATTTTTTTTAGCTTTATTTTTTGTGAGGTCCAATTTAAAATCTGAATTTTGATTTTTCTGTAGTCAAATACTTCTTTTTTATACTAAACAGCTCTAAGAGGATTTGACATGAGGAAACTCTAAGGCCTTGACAAATGTTACACTATTGCTACAGCCAAGCAGTTTGTTATCACAAATGTAAAAACAAATGGAGAAGAAATATTTTCCACAAATAATGTAAATGTCATATAATATCGAAAAAGTGGGTTGTTTGGTCCACTTCCATTTACTGGACCTAAAAAAGAGCAACTTTTTCGGTCCCCTACTTGTGCCTATGAGGGCATACTCGAACAAATTCATAAGTTTGGTGATTGTACTAAACAGTTCATAAGTACTAACCATTGATCTAGTCTACCCGCAAGGAGGACTAAGGTGATTGTTTACAGATATTCTACCCGCAACAACGGCGAAATGGAAAATAGATCTAGTCTAGGTTTAAACAAAAGCAACTGGACAAATTTAATCACAGAACAAATTGAGTAGGACAAATTTTGTAAGAAGTATTATTAAGTATTATTACATAATCAAATTTTCTTTCTACACGCTACAATTTTCTTTCTACACTCTACTAAAGAAATGTGCTATTTTATCGGTTCATTTTTCTTTCACTTTCATTGGTTCATCTGGATTTATTTTCTGTTTGTAGGTCTAAGAGAGTAATTTTGTGGGAGGAGAGGTTGGGCCAATGTAGATAGTGACATCATTGCTTGTGAAGCTTGTGGGTCTCGTCTTCTCTTTTCTACTACTTTTCATTTACTACTTTTCTCAAAGTGAAACAGGAGGAAATTCCGAACACCAGTATCAGTAGGAAATTCTACTGTAAAACATTGTTTGCTATCCAGTTGAGAAAGCAGCAACAGTATTCAGATTAAACCGTGGGTTAACAACGCTTGTGATGAAGCCTTAGCTCAATTTCATACATAGAGATGAGATGCCCTCAATTTGTGAAGCTGCTTTTTCAATGTTGTTCTCGGAGATAATGGTGTGGTTGTTATTTTCTGAGGCTAGAGGCTAGCGGGCGAATCCTTAAATTATATACTTTGACATGATATTCTACAACAGAATACCTTGTACATTAAATGCATGATCAAACTGATATTGCTGCTACATCAGCTTGTAATTTTGACTCTATTATTATTAATTAGCACCTCCATGTTGTCCAAAAATTCTCCAATTCCCAATATATGACTGGCAGGATCACAAGCAGGAGGACAATGAAGTAACCCAATACACAGACAACGTGATCACTAACTCTACGAAGAAAAAAAAAGGAACAACAGTGGGATGACATTCGATCAGTACACGTATGTGGGGGAAAGAGACAAATAGAGAGAGAGGGCAGGCTATATGTGACAACAATGGGATGACAGAAATGTAAGGAGTTACCGCATGGCCAAGCCGGCAAAATAAAACTAAACAACTGCTTTAAGAAAATAGAGAAAGAGAGAGAGCCTCAAAACCAGACTCACTACTCCCCCTGCTTTTTTCAGCTTGACCAGGAATGATTAGGACCAGGAATGATTTAGGGCCTATTTAACTACCATCTCTATTTTAAGTTTAAGTTTTTGTGCCTCATTACAAAGAAAATTCTACTGCTTTCATAACAGTAGAGTTACAACAGTTGCCTTACGTAGCAGGAGGAAGTTTAACAAAGAAAATGTTACTCGTCCAACATTATCAGTTTTGATAAGAATGCGTTAAAGCAAACCTGACTGAAAAGATAGCTACTATACACAAACCTGACTGTGTCCGGGAATCATCGTGGCATTCGGATTTAATTGCGATTTTAGTACCTCAAAACTGATCCAAAAAATAGAAGAGAAAAGAATTAGATTAAGCATGTAGTGGATAGAGTCCTACTGGTCTGAGCTAAAAAGATCACAGAATGTATCATTTTCAAGATATATCAACCAGTCCAAATTTTGTAAGGCTTTAATAGTAGTCTTTTTCTTCCATAGTTTTCTAGTGGAAATATATAATAACTGAGAAGTAATAAACTGAATTAGAACACATTAATTAGAACTGAGAGAGTTAGTAAACAGAATACATCATAACTTGCACTTTACACATAATCCTGCCAAGCACTTTTGCTGATAACCGAACACAGAAAATCTGGGGCCATAACTTGCCAGGAGAACAATGCATCTCTAGGAACTGAAGCCGATCAGAAAAAACTTTCCACTTCCCCCGATTGATTGAAAAATACTATTAAAATAGGTTTCATTACATAGTCGAGATAAACTCTATTACCTCATTGTTTTTGCTTTCGCTCCCTTAGCAAAAATGTGTCAGTCAGAGCATTTTTGGATACCAAAGAAGCCACAAACAGACGCAAAGCCTGCAACACAAACTACTTAGCTTGATCAGAGTGTACTATTTAAGGCTACACAATCACAAACTCCAACCTCAGAGACTTGCACATTAGGTAATTGCAGAAAGGATTCATTTTATCATCTCTATTTAACACATGAACATTAGCAATAAGAATAAAACTTTAAAGGTGAGTAAACATGAAGATTTCAAAAACGTAAACATGAAGGTTTCACAAACGTAAACATGAAGATTTCAAAAACTCATTGTTGCTCGAGTGAGACCAACACAGCCCACAGGGATTCCAATAAACCTACTGAAACCATACATCCTGTTAATAGTTAGCAGCTAACAAAGTATATGATGTGGGGAACTTCATGGATGAACTCAAAGGGGATCAAACAGCAACAGGCAAACAGCAACAACTAATAAGAACTTGGAACTCTAATCTGGGATCAAACAGCAAGTAGAACGATTTACACCATTGATTGAAGTTACAACATTGATTGAACTCAAAGGGGAAAACAAAACTGCCATGAACTGGGAAAACAAAACAGGAAAAAGAAAAAAAAAATATGAGTGCCATGAACTGGATTTCTGGGTCACAAACCATGTACGCCCACACAATGACCACCAGGCAAAAAAAGTATGAGATTCAAAGGTTCAAATAACCATCTCTATTTGTTAATTGTTAATGTCAGTTAAGAATGAAAGAAAAATAACCATGAGGATAGATTCTTTTCAGTCAATGGTCTTTTGCACTCTGCAATAGCCTTACATTTGCCCCAATTTCAATTAAAGGTATACAAATACGATACTATGTGGCTGAAAAGTTCCTTCATCCTGTGAATGGTGCAACACGATACTATGTGGCTGAAAAGTTCCCAAAAACAAAAAGAAAAAATAAAAGTAATCTGTAGCAATCAATTTTCCCAGATGCAATAGATGATTAGTGTAGTTAACGAACATGGATTGTTGGGGAATAACCTTGGATTGTTGAGATGCCTTTCCTGGAGCTTTATTTGTCAATCGCCGGTGGGGAGGGCAACTTCCGGAGCTGTCGATTGATTCGAAGAGGGAGAGAAAAAATCAGGAGAGATAACTATGCGATGGAGCTTTATTGGATAAATCGCCGGTAGGGAGGGCAACTTCCGGAGCTGTCGATTGTTTCGAAGAGGGAGAGAAAAGAAATGGAATGGAACGGAAGGAGAGAGAAGAAGCTGACAGGCGGCATAAAAGAAAGAGAGGAAGCAAATTTCAAACAAAGAAAAAAGCAGACAGATAGATAAGAAGGGGGAACCAAATTAATCACGGCCCTTCTTTATTGAAGCCATCAGTAGTTTGAGGCCGTCGGATGAAGATGCTCTGTTTTATATAATAGATATATATATATATAACTTTTTGTTTATTAATCCTAAAATTGGTTAATTTCATCATAAGAAAGCGAGTGTTCCAGAAAATTTATTTCTATTGAGATAAACTGAACTTGTATGGGAAAGAAATCGCAGTATTGAACCCTCAAAACCATTAGAACTCAAGTCTATAGCAGGATAATAAATGAAATTCGATGATAAATTTGGCATCTCACCTTTGATGTTGTTCGAAGAGAGATTCAAGTATAGCAACCCAGGTGAAAAATCCCAAAATGACATAGGGATACTATCTGATATTTCATTGCTAGATAAATCAAGAAAGGTAAAGTTACCTACAGTTCGAATCCAATAAGGGAATTTTGGCCCCAACTTGCAAGATCTCAAAAGTATGTACTCTAACTGGAAAGGAGAAACCCATTGGGGGCTCAGATTGAATGCCAAAGAGTTGAATGATAGGTCCAAATACACTAGATTGGAAAGATTAGACGAGTGTTCCTCAGAGATAAAACATTCAAAAGAGTTTCTAGAAATAGCAAGAGATTCAAGTTTGGAGAGTTGCCCAATTGTTTTTGGTAACACCCCAGTTAACTGATTGTCTGAAAAGTCTAAATCTATCATCGAAGAAAATCTCGTGATATCATAAGGAAATGAACCAGTGAATTGATTGCCAGATAACCACAAACTCCTTAATGAATTCTCAGCACATCCAGATAGAGTACTTTGAAGGTTCCCACTATAATTGTTCGAGGATAAATCTAGTCTTCACAAATTGCAGAGATTTCCAAAGCATTTTGGAATCCCACCATCTAGTTGATTTTCAAAGAGGTAGAGATTTTTCAGCAAAATTAGGCAACTCAAAGCATTTGGAATTGGTTCTTTTAACTTGTTGCGGCCAAGATTAAGATAAACAATTATACATGGAGGAGGTCAAATTATTAGTAGAGAGATCGAGGGTAGATATAGATGAAGAAGAGTTTGTTAAGGAAAGAAAGGGAGACGTGACTTGAGAGAGCTCGCAATTAGCCAAAGATGTAATTAATTATATATAACTTGCTGTAACTTGAAGTTAATTAATGGTAGAAGTAGAGTGCAGAACATTAACAGCTTTACCAACACATGCAGATTCCTTCCACGGCAGACTACAGCGGGGCTCGGGCCTAAAATAAATTAATAAATTAATAAATTAATAAATTAAAATTAAAAAAGAAAAAGAAAAAAAAGTTGTAGATTATTGGTGACCCATAAGTTCTATGGATGGATAGAAAACAGATGTGCTTATTCCAGAATATTTCATAATTGAGGGCTACTTCTGAATTCAATATTGTGCAGTTCTCTGACAAACAATTGTTTGATCAACGTGTAGGAATGCTGTATTTTTTTCATTAAAAGAAATTAAGAAAAAAACAAAATATACTTATGAACAGAATACATCATGTATTAAAAAAACTGCAGGTCAATGTTAGCGTCCTCCTTGTCTTTAAACTACATTATCCAATTAGTATATATCATGTACGTATATCTTCTTTATGCTTATTTTTGTAAGAAAATCAAGTGACAGCTAATGGTCACTTCACTATTCACACAGTTGCACACACTAATGGACTTTAGCTACATCACAAAATAGATGATCTATGTAACCTCCTTTATAATATCTGCAATGCTTAATTACAAAAAAAAGAAGCAAAATATGCTGTAACTTGGAATCCGGTACAACAAGAGTTCCCCGATAACCCATTATGACTTTACACTG
This sequence comes from Hedera helix, assembly GCA_947179155.2. Taxonomy (NCBI): domain Eukaryota; kingdom Viridiplantae; phylum Streptophyta; class Magnoliopsida; order Apiales; family Araliaceae; genus Hedera; species Hedera helix. The sequence continues at coordinate 1,590,606 of OX359279.1, forward strand.
CTTTTGCCGTGAAACATGGACTGCAATTCTGCCATATGCATCGACACATTCGCGTTAACGAATCTTTCAAGCTGTCCAGAAACAAAAAATAATCACTTCTCCAACGACCATTAAGCAATAAAACGCCGCACATTAGCCCAAACACTGTACTGAATCTGAGGGCTGCACCAATATGAAACCATTTCTCACATTCATCCTCTTCATCTTCTTCATTTCAAGCAGCAAAAGGAGCTGGAACAGGAGACGAGTGGAAGCCCACAAAGTCTATTATTTCCATTGTAATAAGAAACATTGAAACCTTGCAGTTGAGTGCCTGACGGAATTCTTCCTGACAAGTTATTGTTGGACAAGTCTAGATAAGCTAGAAAGTATAGCTCCGACAAGCTCGTAGGAATTTGTCTTCAAAACTGGTTTCTGGACAAATCAAGGGATTCAAGAGAATTGAGCTGACCAACACTTTTAGGGATTTTCCCATAGAACAGATTTCTCGACAAGTTCAATGATATCAATCCTAAAAGCCCGGTTATTGCCTCGGGGAGTTCTCCAGTTAATTTGTTTCTTGAAAGATCAATGCCCTTTAGAAGTATGAGATTTCTTCCGTCTTCAAACTCACCTCCTTTTAGTCCGACAAATGCACCGTCAATGTATTCAGAAGGAAATAACAATCCATCCGAAAATGAGAAAAAATTGTTTACAGGGTCCTCGAGTAGGAATGTAAATTCTTTCTCGACCATGGCAGTGAAATTACTGAAACAGTCAGGAACAGTCCCAGAAACGTCGTTCAGAGAAAAGATCTAGTAACTGAAGATTATTTATATGACACAAGTGTAAAGGTATGCTTCCTTGGAAATTGTTTGATTTTAAGATCAGAACATGCAATTGTGACAGATTTTCGCCAATCCATGCAGGAGTAATTCCAGATAAATTATTTCTCCTCACATCTAAAAAGTGCAATCTCGTGCAATTTCTCAAGGAAATAGGCAATTCTCCAGAGAGGTTATTGTTCCCTAAAACAAACGTTTCGAGCTGTAAAAGATGTCCCACATGGCTAGGAATTGTCCCAGACAATTTGTTAAATGACAAACTAAGAATCCTCAGCAACCGAAAATGCAACCAACTATCACGAATTTCCCCCAAAATTTGGTTATGTGACACATCAATATACTTTAATGCCCCCCTCAATGGAATTCGAGAAAGCGAGTGTTCCAGAAAATTTATTTCTATTGAGATAAACTGAACTTGTATGGGAAAGAAATCGCAGTATTGAACCCTCAACACGATTAGAACTCAAGTCTATAGCAGGATAATAAATGAAATTCGATGATAAATTTGGCATCTCACCTTTGATGTTGTTCGAAGAGAGATTCAAGTATAGCAACCCAGGTGAAAAATCCCAAAATGACATAGGGATACTATCTGATATTTCATTGCTAGATAAATCAAGAAAGGTAAAGTTACCTACAGTTCGAATCCAATAAGGGAATTTTGGCCCCAACTTGCAAGATCTCAAAAGTATGTACTCTAACTGGAAAGGAGAAACCCATTGGGGGCTCAGATTGAATGCCAAAGAGTTGAATGATAGGTCCAAATACACTAGATTGGAAAGATTAGACAAGTGTTCCTCAGAGATAAAACATTCAAAAGAGTTTCTAGAAATAGCAAGAGATTCAAGTTTGGAGAGTTGCCCAATTGTTTTTGGTAACACCCCAGTTAACTGATTGTCTGAAAAGTCTAAATCTATCATCGAAGAAAATCTCCTGATATCATAAGGAAATGAACCAGTGAATTGATTGCCAGATAACCACAAACTCCTTAATGAATTCTCAGCACATCCAGATAGAGTACTTTGAAGGTTCCCACTATAATTGTTCGAGGATAAATCTAGTCTTCACAAATTGCAGAGATTTCCAAAGCATTTTGGAATCCCACCATCTAGTTGATTTTCAAAGAGGTAGAGATTTTTCAGCAAAATTAGGCAACTCAAAGCATTTGGAATTGGTTCTTTTAACTTCTTGCGGCCAAGATTAAGATAAACAATTATACATGGAGGAGGTCAAATTATTAGTAGAGAAATCGAGGGTAGAAAAAGATGAAGAAGAGTTTGTTAAGGAAAGAAAGGGAGACTTGACTTGAGAGAGCTCGCAGTTAGCCAAAACCAAGTCTGATAGGAAAGGGAGATTCTTGATTGTATCTATCCAGTAATTGGCTCTACTAAGGTTGACATAGCTCATATCAAGGTGTTTCATTGAAGAAAGATGAGTCAACCAATCTAGATTCCCACCCTTTAAAAACATGCCATAATTATTTCCAAGATCAAGATAATGCAAGTTGGAGAGATTTCCAAGCTGATATGGAATAGCTCCACTAAAATTAGCAGTTGACAGAACAAGATTTCTTAAGCTTGTTAAAGAACCAATGAACCCCGGAATAGAAGTATCAAAATGGTTAAAACTAAGATCAAGATAATGCAATTTTGAGAGGTTACCGAGCCTGATATGGAACAACCCCACTTAAATTAGCACATGAAAGATCAAGGTAAACTAATTTTGAGAACGAACCAATGAAATTTGGAATTGCCATGCCTCCAAAATCATTGTCACTAAGGTCCAAGTAGTTTAAATTCTGTAATTCAAGCAATGAAGAACTGATCTTACCTCTTTAGTGGATTGGTTTCCTTAGAGGAATACGAAAGATCAAGCTTGATTACATGGCTAGTGATGTTGCTACACTCAATTCCTCGCCCTTTGCAACAGTCCATTTTATCTTCTTCGCTCCCCTAAGAAGATAGGCATTGACAGTCTTCTGCAAGTCCTCGCTTAAAGACGAGGAGCGCTTGTCTCTCCCTATCAATGCACCCTATCGCGTTGGCTTTTATGCTTAGCAAAACCAACAAAAAAGGATCATATTCACAAGCAGAATTTCTTTGATCATGATCATATTAAAAATCATAAGAATCAGAAAAATTATATATAAATACAATACACAAATCAGCCAATATATGAATCACAACTTATTGTCATGTTGGGAAAAGAACACCTAAAATAATCTTAATCCCAAGAATTACTTTTCTGCCTTTGTGCAATTAAATAGGAAATCAACAAACCCAATAGTGAGGGAAAAAACAATAAATTACCATCCACAAACAAGACACAACATTTTACATGAAAAACCCATAAAAAGGAAAAAACCACAGGTCGAACTCCGAATCCCTACTATATCACTAATAATGGGCTTACAATAATCCTCCCAAATTTTACTCCCTAAAACTTGAGGTTACACTAAATAAAGAGAGTACTAAATTACTTCTTCTAAATTTAAAACTCCAACCTTGAGTATATCAATTTAAAAGAATTACCGAATTTGCATAACACCGAAGTACCAAATTCCCGTCCTCTTCTTATTTCTTTCGGATGCACCAAGCTTCTCCTGCTTTGTTGCTGCCGAGATCTCCATTCACATGCACAGATCCTAGGCTGCCAAGATACCTTATAAAAGACATGTTAATATGCCTTTTAGAATAACAAGTCTCCTGCCATCTAAGTTAACCAAATCCAATTACTAATTGGATTTTATGTAACCATGAATCGTGATATGCCTTTGCCGACTTAACTGAAGAACACAATCTGTATTGACCTAGGGTGTCATTACCATTAACCACTTAATGGCCCCACATGGTCACCTATGTCACCAAGTGATAATCCTTTTCTTAATTGGTTTCCAATAGCACTTCTACTAATTAAGTAATATTAGTAGGCTCTCCTTAATTTGATTCCAACTTCGATTCTATCTCATGGGTGAAGGACCCACCCAACATGCCAATTTAATTTGTTATGCTTTTGTATGTAATGTATGTGTTTGTTTGTATCTATATATATATATGGTTACAAGTTGCAGCTATGAAGCTGTGGATGAGCTATATAAAATAAGCAAATTCAAGATAAGTGAGTCAAATAGATGTTAAGCAAACGTATTAGTGTCAAGTGTTTTACAAGTATTTCCAGCCCGAATTTACATGCGCACACACTAATAAAGACTGATGAAAACAAAGACTTATAACTGAAAAGTGTTCACATACAAGTTGCCTCAAGCATTCCCACTCCACTTACTAATAAATCCTTTAGATGAACTCATGTGGTATTGACTAGTAGCTAAACTATGCTACCAATTATATATGTATACGTATATTATATATATTATGTGAAGTTTAATACAGTATTTCTTTTGAATTTCTATATTGATCTGTAGGAGCTGGTGAACACCCCTTGTAAATTACGCAAAACATTTATTAAACATACCAACCATGCCAAAAAAAGGAAGTTTCTTGATCATATATTACACAAAAACATATATTAAACCATACAACCCATACCAAAAAAAGGAAGTTTCTTGATCATATATTACGCAAAAAACCAGCAGCGACAATTTTCTATATCATTGATTTTCCAAAGGCAGTAGATTAGCATATGCCAGCAGTAATCATCAGCAAGAGGCAACTGAACTACATCTGAGACCAGTCTTATGTCATTGATTCTTCCAGCCAGTTTTCTATTTGATACTACCACAGAAAGAGTCCCATTTGCAACCCAAAAAAAAAAAAATTATAAATAAATAGATAAATATAAATAAAAAATATTCCACAAAAATATCTCTTTTTGTAGATGATAGTTAGCATAAATGATGCAATGTACTTTAGTTTAACTTTTCAATTTCGCTACGATGTCACCACTACTAAATTAAACACCTGCTATATTTAGGGATAAACATGGAAGAAAAATTAAAAATATATCCTTAAAGTTTACAAATTTTGCAAATGGGGACTCATTTTTGCGGGCCAGAGTGTATGGGAACTCATGGCATTTCTGGCTTTTGCCAGATTCATTAGGAGTGAAAAAGTGCTATTTTTGGTGTTAAGTCCCCATGTTATCTTTTATATCTTGTCTTTTTTGCATGATTTTCCTTTTCTGAGCTTTTGCATTCTCGTTATTGTGCAGCTAGCTCTCATGCTTCTAGTTCAAGATCTATTTTGTTATTTGTTATTTGTGTGCTTCTTGGGTATGCATCTAGTAAATTTCTTTTCATTTTGCTATTTTGGTTTATATAATTTTAAAATACCAAAAACAAGAAGCTTGGGAGCTTAACTGCAAATAACAAGAACCACCCATAATTTTTATTGGACATATATCCATTCTGAATGCCTGATAAATCACCCTACCTAATCAGAACAGAACTGTTACTACTATTATTTAAAATCAAATTGGAAGTTGGCCCTTTCTTATTTCCTCTTTCAAGATTCTTTGTTTATTAAATTGTATGATCTATTATTAAACTTGGCCCTATCTTTTTTCCTCTTTTACGATTTTAACTTTATTAAGCTTGTATGCACTATGCTCTATTATTGGTGAATTTTAATCCGACTTTGATTCAAAGGTGATTATAAAGTTACCCAAAAGGGTGATTATAAACTTGCATGCACTATATTTTGTACAATATTCTGAGATAGTGAGACTGATTTATAGTTGATTATGGAGTAACACAATCTTTGGGCGAACCACGTAAATGTTGTATTTTTGTGTGTGATTGTTTTTCTTTCGATTTCTTTTTGTTATTGTTTTCTCGGCGTTGTTACTCTCTCACATGATCATCCTTGTGTACAGCAAATTTTAAGTGACGATATAAATATTCTTTAACTAGTAATTGCAAAGAATCTGAAATTAAGTGTACCGCCAAAAAGAAAAGCACAAGGAAACTGAATTACTAAAAATCCAAGCCTGAGATTTTCTTCTTTATTCGCACTTACATAGAGGAGCATGTGATAGCATCACACGAAACTGGAATATTCTAAATAAAGAGTAGACTTAATATCACTCTAAAAGCTACCGTACTAATGCTAGCCTTCAACATGAATTACTTCGTTACTCTCCGAATCAAGTCTCCCACTAAATGTTCTTACTTCATCGTTTGTCTCAAAAACTTTGTCCAAAGTTGGCAACATTTATCCACAAAAGCGGAAAAACTTGCTTAATTATACTACAACTATAAGTAGTGTATTTCAAAATATGTCATCAAATATTCGCATTTGTTTTTTCATTCAAGTATAATAAGCACCACAATAAGGCTGCAACTCATGCATGCACGTGATATGCACAAAAGCTCCCAAAAATAGTAAACACACTCCAAAAAGAGTAAGAGAAACTGGAAAAGGTAGACGCAGGACAACAGGAGCTTCTTTCAATATCCAGGTATGTTCTTTTGAGCAGAAAGAAAAGAAAGTTCAACAAACAATACTATGACAACACATTATATACCTTTCCAAATAGCTACAGAGAACTACCAACAAGACTAGAATCTCTTATTTGATTGACTGGGCAGTCTAAAAGCTTTACTTACAAAGAAGAGAATGGAAACCATTTAAATCTAACATATGGCCTGGAGCTTGCATTGTAATCGAAAGATCTAATGACGTAATTCATATACCTGTAGGCAAGAACTTCTGACGCATAGCAAGTAGAGTTGGATCCTGTTCTTTCCTTGAGAGTAGATCCAGTACCATGGAGGTGGTAGATGCATCTGCTGCGAAGCCCTTGTCAACCATATTTTCTATTAGTAAACTTGCTTCATTATACTTCTTATTTTGAAAACATCCACGGATAATAGTATTGTAAGTGACATCATCTGGCAACCAATCATTAGCTTCCATTTCCACAAGTAGCTCATTTGCTTCTTCTAGTAGTCCTTCTTGACAAAGTCCTTGGATCATCATTGTGTATGTCCTAGTATTTGGTTGCAAGCCTTTTAAGGGAAGGCTATCAAAAAGGTTTCTAGCCCTATCAAGCTGCTTGTTTTTGCACAATCCATCAATGAGGACATTATAAGCAACAATATTAGGAATTAAACCATTACATTCCATTGTCTGAAACAAGGACAATGCTTCATCCACATAATGGTTCTTGCAAAGGCCATCTAACAAGATGTTGCATGTCAAAATATTTGGTCTATGGCCTTGAGATTGCATCTCATTAAAAAAATCTCGTGCGTCAACATATCTACCCATCTTAAATAGCCCATGCAAAATAGTGTTGTAATCTACAATTGTGGGTTTCAAACCTTCACGTGGCATTTTTTGAAAGAGATCCATAGCCTTATCTACTCTCAGCTTCTTGCAATATCCATTTATCAAAGTGCTATAGCTACAATTGTCAGGCACTATCCCCTCATTCATCATGGTATTCAACACTGCCAATGCCCCGTCCATTTCGCCTCGCAAACAATACCCATCCATAAGCGCATTGTAGGTGACTACATCAAGATTCTCACCTCTTTGAATCATTTGTTCGACCACATGCTCTGCTTCTTTTACCTTACCTTCCTTGCAAAGCGCATCTACCAGTATAGTACAAGTATGCATATCTGGAGAGATTTTCATACTGGCCATCTCTCTTAGCATTTGTTCAGTCTCTGTCCATCGACCCAAGTTGCACAGGCCCTGAATTAATGAACTATAGCTGTAAACATTTGGCAATATACCTTTACCAATCATTTCAGATAAAAGATCCAAAGCATCATCTACTAGTTTGTCCTTGCACAAACTATCAATGATGGTGCTATAAACTACAGTATTTGGTTCACAACTTCCTTTTACCATTATTCTGAGCAACCTAAGGGCCATGGAAGTGTTGCCTACTTTGCAAAGCCCATTTATAATGGTCCCATACATAACTACATCAGGTTCAGTTTCTTTTGTCCTTATCAACTTCTTGAACAATTCCTCAGCCTCCAAAAACTTATTTTCTGAAAGAAACCCCCTTATCAGGGTGGTGTAGGTGAACACATTTGGCACCAAACCACGTTTGTAGATCCCACCCAACAGAGAAAACCCATAATCAACTCGATTACAGTGACAACAACAGTTTATAACGGTAGTTATGGTAACTACATCTACCGGAACCACCGGATTTGTTAAGGCACAAATATCTCTGAACAGAGAGACAACAACGGAGTAGTGTTTCATTTTGGCGATAGCCACTAATAGTTGAGTGAAATCGATTACAGACGGGAGAGGTCGCATGAGAAGCATACGATCGAATAAAAGAAGAGCATCATGGAGATTATCGAACCCGAATTTGCATTTCTCCTGCAGTAATTGCTGCAGAGAATTTCTACCTCTACGCTTAGGATTAGGGTTAGGGTTTGTCAATTTTGGAGCAGTAGAGGCATGAAATGGAGCATAATAATTATTACGTACTAAGAAAAATGGATTGAATAAGCAGAAATTGAGCAGAGAGTTACCTGCATGTGGGTGATTAACGCCACCTGCTATAATCGCTCGTAATTTTCTGGAGCTCAAAGTCAAAGCAACCCCATGAATATGGCTTCCCGCTCCCATATCTGATGAATATGGATCACCCTCTCCTCTCTCTGCGAAACAATTACCGGCTAAAAAATGGTGAAGAAACGAAGGTGAATTTTCAAAAGGGGATTGAATAATCTGGACGAAACCGAGCAAAAAAAATATTTGATGTATATTATGACGAAGAGTTAGGGCCTGATGACTTTTTTTTTTTTTTTTTTTTTTTTTTTTTTTTTTTGACTTAAAGTTAAAATTTTAGTAGATTTATAAGTTAAAATTTTAGTAGATTTATAAGTATAAGTGTTCGGGAGTATTTTTATTTATAAGTCGGGAATTATAAGTAATAGTTGTGGATGTGTTCGGTTAATAATAACTTATAAGTTAAGTAAAATGTAAAAATTACTAAAATGTCCTTTAGTAAGAAGAAGGGAAAAAAAACAAGGAGGGGCATTTTTGTCATTTCATAAAGTTTGACCAGAACTTAAAAAATGACTTATAAGTCAAAAAAAAATAAGCAAGTACAACTTGCTTATTTTTTTTATAAGTCAAATTATAAGTCAGCAAAAAAGTCCGCCCCGAACACTTTTTTTCAAAAACTAACTTATAAGTTGGGTTAAATAACTTATAAGTTGATCCCGAACAGGCCCTTAAATGCGTATTAATTCAGTTTATTTCATGCCAAATTATAAGTACATAACTAAATTATTATGCAATTTATTAATAGAAAATTAAAATTTTGTTTAAATATTTAACAGAAGAGTTAATATGCCAAGAAAAAAATTGACTTATAAAAAAAAATTAATGTGAAAATAAAAATATTATGAAAATAATAAAATTGTTAAAAATAATATATGATAAAATCCACATTTAAAACTATATCGACATCGCTATACATCTATAATTATTACAATAATTATAAAATAATGGTCTTACCGTGTGAAAAGTAAAAATATCAGTTTTTCTTTTAAATTATCTTTTAATTGCTAAAAATATAAAATATTTTTAACATAATTTTTTTTATGTTGAAATTAAAATAAGTTAAAATAGATTTTTAAACAAATTAAATTATTCTAAACAAATTAAACAATTAAAATTAATTAACTAGTAAATGAAAATCCTCTCACTAGCAATGGAGTGAGAGACCCCCATTTCTCTGCTCAAAGGGCTCAGATCTAGAAAGAATGAGGAATGTGTGTTACGAATTCAGAGAACTCAGGAAAGGAAATTTGCAATAAACAGAAAACAGAGGAAAGGAAACTTGCAGGAAGGAAATTAGAATTATAAAACTTCATTCATTTTCTCGATAGATTGTTAATACTGGAGTACTGACATATATAACTTCCTAGCAACAATATTCTGGCATGAACGGCTACTCTAAACCAATCCTTCCCTAACACGTGTGACTCTCCTTCCCAAGCTAACAGACTCAGCAACAACTTGATAATAGCAACAACGAAGAACAAAGAACACGCATTCACTAAACGACCGCGTTTAATCTACTAACGCTGATTTTATTACCATTATTAAAACGACTACGTAAGCTACCCAAACGACTCCGTTCCACTAACTTATACTTCAAACTCAAATAACGGCTATAATCCCCTCTCTTTGCAGAATGCTTCCAGTCTTCCTCTTGACAATGTGCTTGAGGATACTATTGGGGTAATTGATGTTTATGATTTACAGTTTCAAAAATTATGGTTTAAATTGAGATCTTACTTTAATTAGTTTAATTTACAGTTTCGATGTTGGGGTGAATAATTACTAGGCAGTTTCACTGTTGGGGTGGATTGTTCTTGTCTTTGTCTTCAATTTGAAGTGGTCTGTTACGTTTGATCTCTACTTTCTTGAGATTGAATCTGTAATGGATCTTGAGAAATCAAAGCCCACAACAGTAAGGAACAGTCTTCTTCCCCCCAAATCTGTAACGGATCTTGAGATATTTAGTGATTTGGTTAAGCGTAGATCTGATGATCTGATTTGGTAATTTTGTTTGATGAATCCAAGATCGAGCTGTTTGTATGTGAAGAAGATGAAGATGAAGATATATGTTACCGATTAAAATGGCATACTTTGTTAAATTTGATGAAGAGTTATGGGTATTTTAATATTTGCATAAATGAGTAAGCAATTTTATTTTATTTTATAGTTTTTAATTTTCACGTTAATTTTTTTTATAAGTCGGTTTTTTTTTTCTTTAACATATCAGCGTTTCCGTTAAATATTTAACGTCCTTGGAATTTTAATTTTTATTAATAAACTGCAATTCAATAAGTTAAATATAAGAAAAAATAATAATTATTCATTTTTAAGTTGACATAAAAGTACAATGACTTAAATGACTTAATACACATTTAACCCTTATGACAAATGAGTGCTATAAATTTGTGCAAAATATAATTATGAAATATAATAATATATAGAAATCAATAGAATTATAAAAATATTCTATTTATTGCACATTTATTTTTTTAAAAAATTGACATAAATATTCACAATATATATTATTTTTCATGATCAATTTATGTAAAATGTATGTTAAAAGTTTAATAAGTGACTATGATACCTTATTAACAATTTGTTTAAAGAAATTAGTGAAATTACCTTCGTTTTAACAATGTGTTGTAATTTTAACAAACTTGTGTATATATTATATAGCAAATTTAAACTCATATCAAAATTGAACTAAACAAATATGCTATTTTTATGTTTAATATTTTTATATGGTTTCCTTTTATACGAAGATAGAACTTAGTTTACACTCATATGTGGGATAATATATATATATATATATATATATATATAAAATATCACAAAATCATCATTCAACCTTATATTTTAGGAGTGGTCATTCAATATTAAAATTTAGTAATAAAAATCTATAATTTAAGAAAAGAAACTATTTATATCTTTTAGTTAATTTCAATTTTTTTTATCTTCATTCTTGCTGTCAAATAATTATCTACTTACTATCATATAATTTAGTTAGTCTTCTTTAAAATTCATATTGTAGACAAAAGTATTATTTAATTATATAATAGGTTCTTATTATTAGATTATATAAATTAACTATTTGAGTTTAATTAACACTTTATTATTACATAAATAGATGATGAATATATGAATATACAAACAAATAAATCAGTGATTTAAATATGAATACTATACTTTATATTATATAAATATATGAACTGTTATTGTAGAATTTTAAATTTATTTAATTTTTCATCAGTAATTAGTTATACATTATAAGTTAAATAATATATTTTAAAATAAAATATTTTTTTTAATAAAATTCATTGTACATAATATTAATACATCATTATTATAACTAATAAATTAGTATACTACAATACAAAAAAATTAATAATAAACAAAACAATAATTTTTATGATAAAATCCGTACTTCGCACGAAAGGATGAGCTAGTTATATAAAAATGTTAGAAATAGATGTGAAAATATCAACAAATATGTGTGTGTGTGTGTGTGTGTGTGTGTGTGTGTTTGAGAGAGAGAGAGAGAGAGGTTAACGTAGCCTATAGGACGGGATAGAATTCGACGATTTACTAGTGAAATTCTAACTCAAGTCATTTATATCAGTCTGAAACTATTTTAACCAACTCAAACCATTTATATCCTCAATTCAACCCGAATACTAATTAGTTTAGGTTTATTGGGTTGAACATCTAAAAGGTAAAAATATAGTCCAAAAAACATAAATTAACTCAACTACACAAGTCTCGTAATGAGTATTCAACACAATGAACCATAGTTAAAGTCGAAGTGTTACTTGTAAAATTCCTTGAAAATATAAACACCAAGTTTAATCAAAATACTAATTATTATTTTTTTTTGACAAAGCCAACAAGAAATAATTTTCATTTATAAGTGAATCGAGTTACAAAATTGAAACTCGAAACTCAATAACATATATACTTCTAAAAAATAGATAAAAATATACAGACTTGCATAGTTATTCAACACGAGCAACGAAAAAGGAGGTCGTTGTAATAACCCCACACCCAAATCTGAATAGGTTTGTCTTCATCAATTAATGTCAGTTAAGCATCTTCCACCGAGAGATCATGAAAAAAAACTCCTTAAAATGAGAAAATCTCAAACCAAGAAAAGAAATCCCCCATAGATTGAAAAAAAATCCAAATTAGGAAAAATAAAACTTCGTAAAAAGAGAAAATAAAAATAATTAAATGAAAGAATGTAAAAAAAAACTCACAAAACACTCAGCAACAAAAGAAAATCATAACAAATAACTAGAATCCAAGCAATAAAATTAGTACATCAACATATTATTAAAATCACAACATAACAGCAGCAGAATAACAGTAAAACTGTAACACTGTAACTGCAAAAAAGCAAGAAAACATCCAGCTACGCACAACTAGAAAACAACTATCACAAAAGCAAAAACCAACAAATAGAAAATCGTCAACACACATCAACTAGGTACTTCATCAGTGTAAAATATAAGAAAAAAGAAAGAGTAACATTAACTTAAAATTTTATCACTCAAGAGCAGTTGGGTACAACCCGTTTCCACCGGTCCACATGCACTTGATCTTGATATTTGAAAACTCATCCTCTCTTTTTTTTATGGATATTTGAAAACTCTATATACATGGAAAAAAAATATAACAACATCAAATGATAATATAAGCGTTGTATAGAATAATTGTCCTAGATATATGTAAACGACAATAATTTTGAAATGTATAAAATAAGATAAAATGTCAATTATAATGTAATGGCATAAGTCCTTCGCAAATGGTGCCAAATATATAGATATAAATACGTACTCCTAGAAAGAATTTGTCTCATATATTACATAAAATTAACATTAACATTTCAATACACATAAACAGCCAAATCAAAACATTGAGCAAAAAGAATAGCTAAAATTCAGCTATTCTCTATCAAAAGCCAAGGCTAGCCCATTGGTTTCTTTGTATGTGCTCTGCTTGTTAATAAGAGTCCTGCTTCTCTATCCATCCTATTAAAGTATAATCTCACAATTAAGTAGTCCCTAACTGCATGTTCCACAAAGAATTTCAAAAATTAAATAGGAAAACTCAAAACTAGACAAATATATCCAACAAGCTCAGTCATCAAAGCATATGTTTATGAGTCCCTCAACAATACCTTTTATCCCAAAGTAGTTGGGATAGGCTGAAAATGAATCCGTAAATCGCTGCCCCAACACCAGCAATGAGACCTTTTCTTGCTCTGCTTCTTCAACTATTGTTGCTCCTTTTTCCTTCACTAATATTTCCACTTGTACCTAATTAATTTATAGGTAAAAAGGATTAGCATAAAGTAAATAGTTTATTAAATAGAATTAATCATGTATGTGTACAATATAACAGTAATGCATGTGTGTGTATATAATTGGTTGCTAATCTATGCTACCAATTATATATGTACGTGTATATATATATTATGTGAAGTTTAATACTAGTAGTATTTCTTTTGACTTTCGATGTTGATCTGCTGGAGCTGGTGAACGCCCCTTGTAAATTACTAAATCTGTTTCATATATTACATAAAAACCAGTACTGACAAATTTTCTATATCATTGAATTTTTGAAGGCAGTAAATTAACATATGCCAGTAGTAATCACCAGCAAGAAGCAATTGAACTACATCTGAAGCAATTGAACTACATCTGAGACATGTCATTGATTGTTGCAGCAAGTTTTCTTTTTAATACTACCACAGAAAGAGTCCCATATGCAACCCAAGAAAAACTAAAGAAAGTTAAATAAATAAATAAATATGAATAAAAAATAAATAATATTCCACAAAAATAGCTCTTTTTGTTGATGATGATAGTATAACATGACACAATGTGCTTAAGAATAACTTCTCAATTTTGCTAAGATGCCACCACTACTAAATTAAACACCTATTATATTTAGAGATAGACATGAAAGAAAAATATATCCTTAAAGTTTATAAATTTTGCAAATTGAACTTATTTTGTGGACCAGAGTACATGGAACTCATGGCATTTCTGACTTTTGCCAGATTCATTTATTGCATGATTTTCTTTCTCTGAGCCTGCATTCTAGTTTTCATGCTTCTAGTTCAGGATCTATTTTGTTATTTGTATGCTTCTTGGGTATGAATCTAGTAAAATTTCTTTTTATTTAGTTTTTAGATGTATATAAATCAAATTTGCCAACAAATAAAAAGCATGTATTTAAAATCAAATGGGAAGTTGTCCCTTTCTTATTTCCTCTCTTATAAACTTTTATTAAACTTGTTTGATCTATTATTGAAGTTGCCCGTCTTTTTTACCTCTTTTATGATTCCGACTTTATTAAACTTGTATGATCTAAAGCTTAATCCAACTTTGATTTTTACCTCTTTTATGATTCCGACTTTATTAAACTTGTATGATCTAAAGCTTAATCCAACTTTGATTCGTTGTAAAATTACCCAAAAGGTGATGAGGACATGCATTGTATTATGTACGATATTATGAGATAATGAGATTGGTTAATTGCCGAATATGTAATGGAGTAACACAATCTTTGGACGAACCACGTAAATGTTGTATTTTGTATGCTATTGTTTTTCTTTTGATTTCTTTTTGCTATTAATTTCGCTGCGTTGTTATTATGTAACATGACCATCTTTGTGTACTGCAAATTATAAGTGGCAATATAAATATTCTTTTAACTATTAGTTGCAAAGAAACTGAAATTACGTGTACCGCCGAAAAGAAAAGCAAGAAGAAACTGAAATATTAAGGAAAATCTAAGTCCGAGATTTTCTTCTTTCTTCGCAATTACATAGAGAAACATGTGAAAGCATCACACGAAATTGGAATATTTTTAATAGAGTTAATATCACTCTAAATACTACCATACTAATGCTAGACTTCAACATGAATTAATTCGTTACTCTCAGAATCAAGTCTCCCACTAAATGTTCTTACTTCATCTTTTGTCTCAATTTTTGTCCAAGTTGAAGACATTATCAACAAAAACTACTTGTAGGCAAGAGCTTCTGACGCATAGCAATTAGAGTTGGATCCTGTTCTTTCCTTGAGAGTAGATCCAGTACCATGGAGGTGGTAGATGCATCTGCTGAGAAGCCCTCGTCAACCATTTTTTCTATGAGCAAACCTGCTTCATTATACTTCTTATTTCGGAAACATCCCCGGATAATAGTGTTGTAAGTGGCATCATCTGGCAAGCAATCATTAGCTTCCATTAAAACAAGTAGCTCATTTGCTTCCCCCAGTAGTCCTTCTTGACAAAGTCCTCGGATCATCATTGTGTATGTCCTAGTATTTGGTTGCAGGCCTTTTAAAGGAAGGCTATCAAAAAGGTTTCGTGCCATATCAAGCTCTCCGTCTTTGCACAATCCATCAATGAGGATATTATAAGTAACAATGTTAGGAACTAAACCATTAGATTCCATCGCATGAAACAAGGACAATGCTTCATCTACGCACTGGTTCTTGCAAAGGCCGTCTAACAAGATGTTGCATGTCAAAGTATCTGGTCTATGGCCTTGAGATTGCATCTCGTTAAAAAAATCTCGTGCGTCAACATATCTACCCATCTTAAATAGCCCGTGCAAAATAGTGCTGCAAGTTACAATTGTGGGTTTCAAACCATCACTCAGCATTTTTCGAAAGAGATCCATAGCTTTATCTACTCTCAGATTCTTGCAATATCCATTTATCAAAATGTTATAGCTACGATTGTCGGGCACTATCCCCGCATTCATCATGGTATTCAACACTGCCAATGCTCCATCCATTTCGCCACGCAAACAATACCCATCCATGAGCGCACTGTAGGTGACTACATTAGGATTCTCACCTCTTTGAATCATATGTTCTCTTCTTTTACCTTACCTTCCTTGCAAAGCGCATCTACCAGTATAGTAAAAGTATGCATATTTGGAGAGATTTTCATACTGGCCATCTCTCTTAGCATTTGTTCAGTCTCTGTCCATCGACCCAAGTTGCATAGGCCCTGAATTAATGAAGTATAGCTGTAAACATCTGGATATACCTTTTCTAATCATTTCAGAGAAAAGATTCAAAGCATCATCTACCAGTTTGTCCTTACACAAACTATCAGTGATGGTGCTATAAACTACAATATCTGGTTCACACCCTCCATTTTCCATTATTCTGAGTAACCTAATGGCCACGGAAGTGTTGCCTACTTTGCAAAGCCCATTTATAATGGTCCCATACATAACTACATTAGGTTCAGTTTCTTTTGTCCTTATCAACTTCTTGAACAATTCCTCAGCCTCCAAAAACTTATTTTCTGAAAGAAGCCCCCTTATCAGGATGGTGTAGGTGAACACATTTGGCACCAAACCACGTTTGTAGATCCCACCCAACAGAGATAACCCATAATCAACTCGATTACAGTGACAACAACAGTTTATAACGTTATTTATGATAACTACATCTACCGGAACCACCGGATTTGTTAAGGCACAAATATCTCTGAACAGAGAGACAACAACGGAGTAGTGTTTCATTTTGGCGATAGCCGCTAATAGTCGAGTGAAATCGATTACAGACGGGAGAGGTCGCATGAGAAGCATACGATCGAATAAAAGAAGAGCATCATGGAGATTATCGAACCCGAATTTGCATTTCTCCTGAAGTAATTGCTGCAGAGAATTTCTACCTCTACGCTTAGGATTAGGGTTAGAGTTAGTCAATTTTGGAGGAGTAGACGTATGAAATGGAGCACAATAATTATTACGGACTAAGAAAAATGGATTGAATAAGCAGAAATTGAGCAGAGATTTACCTGCAGGTGGGTGCTTAACGCCACCAGCTATAATCGGTCGTAATTTTTTGGAGTTCAAAGTCAAAGCAACCCCATGAATAAGGCTTCCCCATCCCATTTCCGATCTCTAACGAATGGAGTCAGAATATTATATTTATTGGGGATCAAATAAAGTTTGATTGAGATAGGATAATTTATTAAATTTAAAACTTTAGTCATATTTAAATAATTTATATTTCGAGTTGAGTTTGAATTAAATTTTTAATTGAGTAAATACGAATTTGAGCACGAACTGTTTGATTCATTTTACAGTCTTAGATGTTGGCCGGTATATAAGCCAATGACACATATTAAAGAAATCTCATTAATTTTAATAAATTAATATTAAGTAATTAATGTTAATTTAAAATTTCATTAATATTCATACATTAATTAATTATTTTTCCTCCTCTCTTTCAATTATTCTATCTTTTTAGGTACAAAATAATACATGATTAATTTTTTTCTCCTAAATATATATAAAACGTCTTATATTATGGGAAAAAAATATTATATTTAAATTAATTTATATAATAAAAAGGAGGGAGTATTAAGCCTTTGGTTGGTATTTTGTGACTTGTGTGTTGGAACAGTTGGTAGGTTAGAAAAGTGTGTTTGGAGACTTTTATGTTCCGAGTGTATAATACTTTTTCGGTTTTAAATTATAAGATAAAAAAATATTGCTTCTTACGTTTCAAAATTATAGATATAATTTGACTTTTAAAGCCAAACAATAACATATTAAATTTCAAATTAATGTAAATTTATTTAATTTTAGTTGATACAACTATTATAATTGTATAGTTTATAGCAAAAAATATTAATCACAAAATATATTTTATTTTAAACTTTTTTGAGTCACATCAACTTTTAAATTTAATATGTCGTTGTTTGATCTCAAAAATCAAATTATATCTCTAATTTTGAAACAAAAAAAATATATATTACAAATATTTACTTTTATTTTTTGATTATCACTTATGTAGATAAGTATTTATGATATCTTTGTTAGGAAGATGTGTAATAACTCAGATATTCCTGTAATTCTTACTAATTTTATGTTAATAAGTTTTGTAATTTTAATTCCGCGTCAAGACTCAATTTATCACTATATAAATGAGGTTATTAATGGGCCGTCTTCATTTGCAAATGGACTTTGCATTTCGAAGGATTACAGATGGCCCACTACACTACTAGAAAAGATGACCAATTGACCATATAGTGTAATATTATGTACTCTGTATAACTCCGAAACGAGAATATTTCTTGTGAGAATAATTATTATTTTATGTTAAAAAAATTCAATTATCACACCTCTTGTACAAAAGGAGAGTACTCTTTTGATTTGTATTTAAACTTTTTACGTATTAAAAGTCCTGTTATATATTATAATAAATTTATGTTAAATTATAATTACAAAATTTATTAATATGTGAAATTTTTAAAAATTATAAAAGAACTCCATTTATTACATATTTCTCGAAAAAAAGATACCACTAATATTAATCTACGTAATTAACAATCAAAAAATCGATATAAACATTTACAATATATATCATTTTTCTAAAATTAGTATTGACTTTTATCAATTTCAAATATTTTCAAACTTAAAATTGAGATAAATTCATTTAATTTTATTTCAATACAATTACAAATAAAATAAACTATCTTCTTCTTTTTTTGATCTAAAATATCATAAACTACTTAAAAAGTTACTACATCCGTTCCAAAATTAGATATATATTTTGACTTTTTAGATTCAATTCACGAAATCTTGAAATTCAAATTAATACAAACAAATATAACAATTGTAAACTAACTATAAAACACTAATAATGATCATATTTGTTCTTTTCAAAACTTGAATGAAATTATATCAATTTTGAGTTTTAAGATTTTGCAAATTGACTCAAAAATGTCAAAATGTATTTCTAATTTTAATTTTGGAACGGAGGGAGTACTAGTTATATGATTTATTATTTTGAAGATTTAAATAAATCATGTAATTTTAAATTTAAAAATGTCTCAAATTAACTTTTAAAAAGTCAATAGTGATCTTATAATTCGAAAATTAAAAACGTGATCTTATTCCAAAGCTACGTTTATTTGTAAAAAAATATACTTGGGATTTGACTATTTATATTAATTTAACACTATTTCGGACTATTTTATCCTATGATGGAGATTAATAGTCTTTTAAATAGTCCTATAGACTTTTTTTTTTTTTTTTATCATTCTTAAGGCTATTCATAGTCCTTTACATAGTCATATGGACTAATTTTTTTTTTATCATTCTTAAGGCTATTTATGTGGAATTATATAATCAAATGAAAAAAATTAGGATTCATAGTCCCTCTCATTTTAAGCTATTAAATAACTTTATGAAACTAATTGTCTAACATTAAGGAATTATTAATCCCCCACCATGAGATAAAATAGTCTAAAGTAGTATTAAATTAAAATAAATAGTTCAATCTCAAATATATTTTTTGTGACTAAATGTAGCCCAAGAGATTCTTTTTAATATGAGACTTTTTTTTTAATATAAAGGAAGTATAGGAAATTGACATTGTAAAAGTAAAATTTGATATTTTTACAAGTTTTTTTCACATGAACATGAGACCTATCGCTATTTTATCATTTTACTTGAGGAAATATTAATTCTCGGTTCTATTGGAGAGGCACCGAATTCAAATTACTGCTTATTAAACCAGATTTTCGCGGACAACAATACGATACCAACATCTTGGGGCATCAAAGTAAAAATTGTTTACGCATTCTAAATTTAGTAAAATTTGAAAACATCATTATCCTCTAAACCCTTGAGAGCTTTCCATTTTCGTGTCTGTTATTTACCTAAATTAAAAAGCAAATAATTGAAATAATTGTCTTATAGATAAGTGAGAGGTACTAGAAATGCAAAAGTAAACTATACAAAGTCAACCATTATATTGATCTTGACCATTAAAAATGAGTTTTACATTGAAATCTATATCATGCCTCACTTTTTAATAGTTAAGATCAAATGTAGTGGTTAATTTTGTAGTTGAATATTATGTATATAGACTAATCCCAGGTCAAAAGTAACAACAAAAGTAGAAGAGTTGATTAAAAATAAATAATAAATAATTTGAGAACATTACTCTAGGAAGACTGTCTTTGAAGTTCCACACATAGTTAGTGTCGTCTATAACTTGTCTCCATGTTCAAGTAAGCATTTGTGACTCGTGTATTACATAAAAGTTTACGTACAGATTTCAATAAACTAACATAATGGCTTGCCTGTTAACCAGCAAAATGGGGACATTGTGCAAAAAGAAGAGCCAAAATTCAGCTACTCTCCATCAAAAGCCGAGGCCAGCCCATCGGCTTCTTAAGGTATGTGCTCTGCTTGTGATAAGAGTCCTGCTTCTCTGTCCATCCTATTGATGTAAAAGCGTAAATTTCTGCAGCATATATATATTTATCAGTAAAGAATTATATTTACCATTCAGTCATCTAAAATGCTGTTTGTCCTTCAAAGCACCTAGAAGATATCAGGTGAATCTTCTGATAGAACATTTGTGTAAAAGTAATGAAAGTCAATGATAGAACATTTGTATATTACCATGAAATGTTGTGTCATTCATAGAAACCAGATGATATCAGGCAAACCTTCTGAAAGAGAATTGTGCAGAGCAATTTGCATGTCTAATCAAACTTGAGGAAAGTGCCTTCTACATTTCGAGGAAAGTTGGGCCTTTCGGACTAGATTGTCTATGGGTAATAGCTAGGCTTTTCCTCACATTACTTGTGCATAGCAAAAATAAGGCTCTTATTGTAATGCATTCCATAGCACCAAATACAGTAAATTTGCAATAGCAAAACCCTTACTCCTTATAGAGTTCACCCTAATCTTGGCCCTCCACCTCACTAAAATCCATTTGGGTCCTCCTAAAACAAAGGATTCTACTAGTGCAATAGTTGGCCATATTAAAAAATAAAAGTAAAAGAATGAACTTCTTGCAACCCCAACAAAAATATGAGATGGAAAAATGCCATACCTACGAGTTTGGCAAGAGCCGACCATTATACATCTTATCAAGCAATTGTCGTGCATCCGGCCTCCTGAGAAGACCTTTGTTGTTTGGTAAACCAGTCCCTAAACAAACAGGACACACAAGTTTCCCTCGACCTGCACAATAAATCATAACAAGAGAGTCGCTTGAAAGAATTTCAAGGTTAGTCTGCCAGATGAAAAAAAAATTACGGCAGTTTGAGGTCTGTCCAAATTAGAAAAGCCTCCACATTACATATCACATATGTTTTCCAAGTGTCATAAATAAAGGTTGTAATATCTTTTAAAAAAATAACACAAAATTCCTTTACCAAGACTAAGCACCATTAATAATACTACCACAACATTTACAATAAGGGTTTTATTTAATATTTTGTTACTAAGCCTATAACTTCAAATGAGTTTTTTCACATGTCCACAAAATAGTTTCTTTGTTTGGTCCGGCTAATGTTTCTATCTGTCTCAACCCAAACAACCTCATGCAAGTGCTGTAATGTTTCAAGTACGGTTGAGCTACATGCTTGTAATGGAAATCTAGCAGAAGCAAAATTGCAGTTACCTTGTTCAAAAAAATTGTAAGAAACCTCCTATATCCATAAATGAGAGTCAACTAAAGTCAAAGTTTTTAGATAAAATAGATTAACGAAATCAGTGGTCAAGATTAAAACTTAATAAAATGAAGTGATCATATTTGATAGATTAACTTTGAAAGTGGACTCTCATTTTCAGGCGTCCCAAAAAGGAAAGTTGAACTCACAATTTGGGGCGAAGGGAGTGTATATGATAAACTGATAAGACAATGTCCAAATACATCAAAAGCTATGATATACAAAACTGACAAAAAAATATACTGACATATGTTATTAACAGCTGCAAACAAATAGAACTCAAACAACACAGTAAACAAAGGGATAATCATTATAAATAATGTAAATAAATCAATTTATAAAGAAACAAGACACACGTGACAGGAGGAAGCACAAGAAATAGTGAACTGCCAGAACATGTAAAGAAAGAACAACTTGAGGAGTAGTTGACATGACTAAAGAGTCCATATATTAGCAAGATAAACATCGACTTTTTTCTACAGGTACATTTATTTAAGGTTGAATCCTCCATAAGGCATGTTTAAATAAATTCAAAACCGAATTAATCTCTTAGAAGGTTGAAATTGAAAATGAGGATTTTAAGTAGGTCAAAGTAAGTTGCTCTAGAGGTCAAATATAAGTTCAACAAGACAAGGTGATCTACAATGATCACATTCATCAGGACTAGATAGTAGATTTAACAAGTAAATGATTATAAGCTCCAAATAGTAGCTATAAAATATTCAAAACATTGCTAGCTTATGATATCCATATATTTGAATACAGAAATAAGATACCAGAATTTAGGAGCAGCGACAAAAGTTTGCATACCGTAACAATTTGGACATTCAGTAAACTCGTAAACATCTTTAGCTCGTTTTCTGTTGAGAGCTTTCCATTTTCCTGTACCACCACACATATCACCTAAATGCAAAGTAAATGAACATCTCATGGACTAGAGAGAGGTAGTAGATTTGATGGAAAAGTTAACTAAAACATATTATATATTGGCAAAGTAGGCTCACATTGCATCCTATTGTTAGCAACCAATCACAAATGTTAGAACCATGAAATAGCCCAAAGCAAACTTGTAGTTAAGCGTTTTTACTAGTGGTGTTCCTTAAATTTTACAGTTTGTAGGTGTCAGTGAAGCTTGCAATTTCATCTAGTACACAATACAGAAAAGTTGAATGGAACCAAAATGTCTTATCCTTCTAGAAGGAATGAGAAATTTATGTATTAGGCCCAAAAACGAATTTCTGTAAAATAATGGAAGAGAATAAACATAAGATAGGTATTCTTATTTGCGTTTTCTTCACTTACCATAGAATAATTCATGCTCACTGTATTACTTCTACAATAATCTTTAAGAACGTTATCTCACTGCGGCTCACCCTAAAAAGCAAAATTTCGGCAAGTACAAAATAGAATGCAGACTGTCCAGTTGGGAGGGAAAAATGTATGTGCATTTATCTCTAGAACGAAAAGAGTACTATATCATGGGGAGGGAACCCCGGGGGGGGGGGGGGGGGGGGGAGAAATTCTGCAATTGTCAGCTGTTTACTGGGCCAAATCCTTCAGATAGTTATATTTAATATATAAATTAAATAAATTGTCTCATGTACGTTGTTGCTCATACGTAGAAATTACCCTCTTTGAGGGGACAGGCTTGGGATTCTACAAAATTAACATTGCCAGTATCAATGCTGAATTCTTGTGGAATATATTTGTATAAATACTGTTAGTTAGCATCTTCAAAATGCAAGGATATGTTTAAATATCTATTGTCACCGGCGGAATTAAGGGGGGGCCAGGGGGGTCAATTGACCCCGATAGATTGTGAGCTCTTTGATATATATATATATATAATTAATTTTATTATAAATAATAATTAATAGTATAATTAATTAATATTGTCTTTTGATATTTTACAGGGAGAAAGAATAACTAAATTTTATCGCACTAAAAAACTTTCTTTTTTCGCTTAAAAGTAAATGCGCAAGGTATATAAAGACATATATTTAAAGGACAAATTAATAAGGAAATTTCACTAGCTCTCTCTCTCTCTCTCTCTCTCTATATATATATATATATATATATATATATATATATAAGTCTTAAATTAAATATGTAAAATAGTTTTAGACAATATTTTTTCGTCTAATTATGTAGGCTAATTCAGATATGTTGTCCCTTTCTCATTCTTATCTATTCTCCATTTACAAAATTATTTTTTTGATAATTTCGGTTTACGAAATTAGTTAACTATAAATAAATATATATATTATACTTGACAACCGTACACGAGACATGGGAGACAAAAGATCTAACTTCAGATTATACACATTAATTATATATGTCCATGATATAAATATAAATATCATTATTTATTATGTTATTTTATTTGAAGTGTTTTATTAATATGGAAGACAACATGAGATCCCACGGTCGTAGCAGGCGGAAGATTTGGGTTTGGGAAGTCTTGCTAAGAAGTTGATTGAAACAAGAAGAAATATGACTTTTACATTGATATATCGATTGATCGAGTTGACTTTGATTTTACCAGTTGCTACTGCTACTGTTAAAAGAGTATTCTCTGCGTTGAAAATTGTTAAGACTGACTTGCGTAATAAAATAGGAGACGAGTGGATGAATGACGGTTTGGTAATTTATATTGAGAATGATATTTTTTCAACAATTGAAAACGAACAAATTTTGAGACGTTTTCAAATTATGCAGACTCACAGGATACAATTGTCTTATCTCAGTCGTACAACCGAAAGAAACACTTCAAGGGTCAATAAATAATTTTTTTTACTGACGTATTTTGACCCCCTCTAAAATCATTCTGGTTCTGCCACTGTCTATTGTGTTAATAATGGGTTTAACAACCACTACTGAGAAGAAACTACACATTTTAACAACCAGCTGTAGTCACATAGAAAGAAGTAAAGTATAAGAACAATCAGATGTTATAACAAGCAACCAAAAACAAAGTGAATTTGTAAATATAAAGCATCGCAACTTACAAATTATAGCACCAATACCCCCGCAATTCCGACACACAGGCTTTTCGTTTCCCTCCAAAGCAACTGCCTTAGGTTCAGACATAGAAATGCCAGAAGTTTTAATTAAAGCTAAAGTTGAACCTAAACAGGTTAAGCACAACCTTCTTGATGTCAATACTTGAGATCCCTGTTGAGATCATTTACAATTTTGTAAATTTGAAGTAGAAAAATGAGAAACTACAAACAGTATTTGCACTGCTCAGATAAAAATAAGCAGTGTTTCGAACAAAGAGAATTGCTAAAAGAGTTATGGAAATATTGCACCTCCAGCATTTGATGACTAAATACCCAACCCTTTTAAATCTAGTCAATAATTGTTGCTAATCAAATAAGTAAAATCCAAAACAGAGTGACGATCAAATCGAGTAAATAATAAAGAAGTGATATTTCCACTTTGAAATCTAATATTTCCACATTGTCCTCCTCACATGAATAGCGAGTCGGCCTCCCACATTCATGTGAGAGAGAACCTAATTGAAATATCAAATTTCCATCTGGAAATAACAAGTCCCTAAATAATACTCTATACTTTACCGCAACGAGAATGAGCAATATTCACTTAAAATAGCATGCCATTATAAGTAGACTATACATACAGCCAACCCTAAGCACACAGGTCAACCCCAAGAGTCAATTTAGTACTCCAATCACAGAACAACCTAGTTACTCTAAGAAACCATAGCATCAGCCTTAATAATTTAGAGAGTATTACGCCACAAGACTTGCAGATAATCAAAAAGCATGCACCACAAGTACATGCATAAGAAAATGACAGTGAATACCACTTTCATATCCCCATAACCAAGAAACCATATATTTTTTCTTTTCGATAGGTGAGGTTCCTTCTTACATAAACATAGAAGCAAAAGAAAATGTGGACAACAGCAGTAGCAGGCATAACTAAACCGACATTAATGAGACACAAACCTTCATTTTATTGTCTTCTGCTGAGTGGTCTGAAACCCGTGTAGAGCAACTGTCATCTTCCAAGCTGGATCTTACACGAAAATCAACCAACTTTGATTGGGCTGTAATTTAAACAAAGAAGTTAAAATTAAGATATCCACTTCAACAAAGTAACAAAACACCAATATACAGTCTCCGAAAATTATAAAGAACAATAAAAGCAAACAATTGTAGTAAACCATGGACCTAAATATTTTATGAGATTAAATTGGCATCCCAATAAATAAAATTATTCTGCTGCATTTTTGACAGTATATTTCAAGCCCCAAATCTGCATCAAAACATGTTGGAATCTAACATGGCAACCAATGTCATCAGAACAAAGAAAGTGATAACAGTATCAATGTCATTACTTTTCTTTCAGTCCATCCCAATGTGAATTCTTGACACAATATTAAAAAGAGGAAACATGAGAAAAATTAAGCAAAGTATGAGAGTTGAGTAGCAAATCACGGTATGCTCAGTCGCGGGAACTAATCTATCTATTTAACTTCCAAGCTCAAAGAGGCTGCCATCACATCTTAGAAAATGAATTAAGTGAGATTATATTCATTTCTCATCAAATTCAATTCTAAACTGGACCAAATTCCATAATAATGATTGCGTATAATCCATGACAATGAATGAATTATGTAAGGCACACTAGTAGCATTATGTTGCCCCTAAAACACAATCATTACATTTTTCAGAGTTTAAAATTGAAGTCATATCATGTAAAACCCCGTCTCAAATGGAGTGTCATCATCTTGAAAATCATGGTTTTTTGGCACAAATTTAAGATAGTCAACTGACACATTTAAAATTACATTTTTAAAATAGTCTTTCAACATTCATATTTTAATTAATTATGGATGTAAATAAGAATGATATAATATCTACATGTGCCCCTGCCACAAACCTCACTATGTAACCATTTGATTAACTTTTTTTTTTTATTTAGGCAGTTTAAACAATCAATCACATCTGACATTGGCAACAACTGAGCATTATTTTTTCCCCAATTCAGATACAAAATCTACAGACCCAAAGTCCAAAGAAAGCATTATAGATTGGCGAAAATGCTATTGCACTAAAGCAGGAAATTTCAACTAATTTCAGCATTCAAATCAGAAAATCCATAATTCTTCATTCTCAGTAGAAGACAACTAATTTACTAAACCACAAAAATGTCAATCTCGACTATATCTTACACAACTGAGGAAAATTAAGGTTTTGCATAGCTTTATTGTGTAAGAGTACAAATTATCTAGTAGTAACTTAAACCAATTCAAATGACCAACAAAATGATATACCAAAATAACTGTATATATATATATATATATATATATAGAGAGAGAGAGAGAGAGAAACTTACGGTGCTTTCGGTGACCTATGGAGTCTGAAGAGGGAGGAACAAAAGAAGAGAGAAGAGACGCCATTTTTTCACTGTTCTCTCTCTCTTTCTCTCTGTTGTGGAGATGGAGTATGATGAGAGAGATTATCCGTTACGTGGTCTCTTTTATTTAACGGATGATCAGAAATATGACAATACATTATAATCAATTTTTATTTTTAGTCAATTATTATCAATTGAACAAACTATATCATATTTCTTGAGGGAAAAAAATAAGTAAGTAATTATATTTTGTATTAATAAAATATAAAACTGATGACCAAAGGAAGGAACTAAGAAAACCCGACATTAATTTAATATTTTATTATTTAAAATTTCATGTTCAATTTAATTTTATTATAAGATTTATCAATTAAACTTATTTTATTAAGAATAAATATAAGTACACAAGAATCAAACACTACATTAAATACTATAATTAAAAAGTTATACATGATATAGATTTCAGCGACATATCCCACTTTTTAATAATATAGATGAATGTAATGTTTGATGTAATATTTAGTCATTATGTGTGTAAACTTGTCTTTTTATTAATATTCAACTGTTTATTGTTTGCATCACAAAATTTTATTTAAGTGGTAAGTATTAATTACTACATTTAGACCTGGCAAAAAGGGTCTAAAAGCACGCAGGATTGGGTTGACAAAAAAAAAGTGGGCTACTGTCTTTTATTTTCAGCCCAAAAAAAAAAGTCATTTTGGCCCGGCCGGTGACTCAAAATTATTATTATTATTATAATTTTCAAAAAAAATAAATATATTAATACATAAAAAAATATTTTAAATAACTTAATTCATTAATTATTTAAATCAATTTATGGAACAAAACTTCTATTCATTTATTCAAAATACTATTATCTCCAAACATATAGTTATTAAAATATAAAATATTATTTATTAGTAAATGTTAACAAATAAATAAAAATAATTATAATTTTATATACTTGTACATAACAGAATACGTTATATGTATAATTAAATAATTGTCACTATATAAATATATACATGTGTAATGTGTTTGTGGTATTATTCTAGTATTTTTTTTAAAATTAATCACTTGATATTTAATTACAATTATTAGTATCACATATTTAATCAAATAAATAATACTCACAATAGTTTATAATATTAAAATTATTTCTTAATTAAACATATACTTTTAAAATTTTTTTGTTAATAAATATATTTTTATTGAATAAAATAAATTGCATGCTATACTCAATAGTCTAAAATCAAAATATTATATTATGTATCATAATTGTATAAAAATAAATAAATAAAAAATCAAATGGCCAGCAGACTGAGAATTTTTGACCCAAAAAAACCCAAATTGTTTTAACTCGGTACGGCCCATTTTAAGTGACTCGATCCGTTTGCCAAATCTAATTACATGAGTCACGCACTACACAATGAAATTCAAGGTATACATGTGTTGAACCATAGGTATATATACCTTTTTTGCTTAAAATATAATAAATTTTAACGCAATTGATAAAATATGAAGTTTAGTTACCTAAAAAATATTAATAAAAAGTAATATAATTTTTGTGGGCTCTATTGCAACTCTTAAAAACAACCTGCATGATGTTTAAATATTGTAAGTGTAAACTACTTTATCAGCACTTATATTCCAATACATTTTTTTTTAAGGAAAGCTCGTGTTAATGTGTCTCAAATACACGTGTTAATATTATTATTTTATTGATTTTTCTGAGTTGTAGCCTGAATAAATATTATGATAAGTTGGTTGTTTTGGGACAAACAATTATAACTAGCCATTTGAATAGGACAAACTGTGTTGGAGGGCTTGGAGTTGGAGCGAGACTTTATCATTTGGTTATAACCGAGTAGAATAATTTATTCAGTTATAATTAGAATTTACATAACTTTAACATCCGAACAAATATCTAAATTATAAGATAGTCGAATAATTAATTTTTTTTATTTAGTTATTTCAGTTAATAATCAAAATTAAATTATATTTTTGTCAAATAAAAAAAATCATTTCAATTTTTTAATACTGGAGTTTTCAATCAATAATTAATAACAATCAACAACTATAATAATTCATAACCTTAACAAAGTTTAATGATTTAATTAATAATACATAATCCATAATTTTACAAAATTTAATTAATATCATAACAGTTAACAATTAAAAATAATTTTTTTATTTTATTTTAATTTTATTAAACGATTAATAATATAATTTTTATATCCAAAAATTGAATTATAAGGCAATTATAAATGAAAATATCTAAATATTTCGGTTATAATATCCAATTCAATTCAATTATATTCGATTATTCAATTTTACCCAATTTTTTACTCGATTCTACTCGGAGATTACATGTTGTCCTTGAGGCCTTTATTTATTATTAGCCTTTTTCCAGTTAGGCTACATTTATTTACAATTATGTTATAACAAAATAGCCTATTTTAACTTATTTATACGAATTTAATATAATATTTAAATTACTCCGAAAATGGCCACATCATTATTACAATTTTTTCCCCATTAAGGTCATTTGATATTTAAAAAAAAAAAAATTCTCATGTTTCACATTATAAGATCATTTTGTTAACTTTTTAAAAATCAATTCAAGATATTTTCAAATTTAAAATTAAGATAATTCATTAACAATTATAAAACAATAAATCTAATAATAAATAATACTTTTTAAATAATATACAATAATTATTATTGTATTGACTAAAATTAATAAAAATTATGTCAATTTTAAGTTTAAAAATATTTAAAATTAATTTTAAAAAAATCAATAATTATTTTATAATTTAAAATAGAGAGAATACTATTTAATCTCACCTTCCTCCTTAAAATTATATATTCCCATATAAACGGCCTAAAAAACTAATAATAATAATAACAGCATACTTCAAAGTATCAAACTAAATTAAAATAGTTCAATATGCAAACTTAGACTAGCACCGACTAATAATGCTTGAACCCCTAATATGAAATGTAAAAATTCAATTTTAAAAATAATAAAACAAACGGTAAGTGGGAAATATGCGACCGCCAAAGGCAAGATCACCGTCGGTTCAAGTTGTCCCCCAACTTGAACAATCAAAGCACAAAAAGATCAACTCACTAGTACCAAGAATGCAAAAGTGGTGGAAGAGGATACTAGTAATACAAATGAGCATGGATTAGTGTTGCAAATCCAATGCAAATGCACCAATAGTTAATGGACAAACACCAACTAGTTTCAATACCCGTATCAAACACATTTTCTATTATGCAACTGTATTTCTAACACAGGACATAGGCTCACCTCCAATAATGTAGTTCCGCCAAGTAAACACAGCCACCCTCCATAATTATTCTCTAATATAGAAAAGTCAGTTTTTGCCACAACCGTGAAACAATCTTATCGCAGAAAAGTTTCAACAAAATACACCAAATTAAGCTCCCAATTCTTCATCTAAGAAGCGAGTAATTCCAACAGTCTATGAAATAATCCATTGCTAAATGGGTCTGCTTAGTCTTTCAAGTCCATCTATATCCTCCAAATGGTAAAAAGCATATACCTCTATTCATCTAGAGAAATTGCAATCAGAAAAATAAACGAAAAATTAATGTAGCAGAGCAATAGCTGGCCAGATATATGGCTTGGGAATAAATCATTTTCACAACTAATATGATTTCTTCTGATGCAGATATGGCTAACATCAACTTTTTACAGTAAACAAGACCAAAAATATCTTTTTTGAAACGGGAAAAACACTGAATTGGCTCCTTGTTAGATTCTTGTAAGGATCACAATATCCTTCCATGTAAAACAAGTCTCAAGAAACGGTTCGTCCATAGCACATACAAGCAAGATAGAGATTCTTTGCCCATTTTTCCTGCACATAAAATTGATAACAATTTAGAAATTTTAAGGCTAACTTTTCTTCCTTAAGGTATATATGTACTTATAAAGAAACTAATTTACTCAAAATGCTCTCAAATATTTCACCACTGGTACCAAAGTCTAGGAAAATTAAAATCTACAGCTGAAATTCTTAAAATCATATTGATGGGAAATCTTCCAATAAGTATTTCCAAAAACCAAGACAAATCATGATATAATTTTCCACCATCTTGGCCAAATACATATAGAAAACATTGTTTTGCAATATTCTTGGTTAAAACTGAAAAACCTATCTTGAGGTCCGATCCTATTAAAAAAATTGCGAGCATTCAAGGACTTAGAAAAAGCGACATTGCTCCACTAAGGCAATGATAAGTGATCAAAAAATAAAAGTTCAAATAATACGCAAGTAGATAATATTTTCATCACCAGACACTGCAGTCTCACAGAAATAAATTATCCTTCTTGAGAAAAATTAGAAAGTTCAGCAATAAGAGACTCTTGGTTTGTTTATTGTGGTAGTGCATATAACAGCAGAACTGTAGAATAGGTATTGCTTATTAAGAACCCAAGTCTCTTTTGAAAAATAATTTTTAAAACCATTGAACCAAGACCAATCTTTTGGAGTTCATTTTTGCAATTTCTGAAGTTTATATACAAGCAATTTCTCCTAAAAGTGCAATTGCATCCAAAAAAAAGTCTGCCGCCTAAAGGAAATTTATAATGTTTACCAAACACCATTTAAATACAATTTTTGAATAATAAGTGTGTTTTTCTGTCACCAGCTGCTCCCATCAAACAAGGTCAAACATAAAAGCAGTACAAGATATTAGAATCCTAAAATGAATGATGCCAACAGGGAAAATAATAATAATAATAATAATAATCCCTGAATGTGCAGCAGGTCTTAAATTAAATATGGAAATGAATACCCCTCAAGTGTGAATGCAGTCAACATGATCCACAAAATATATCATGAATTTAACCTAGTATTTACCTTAACATGTGTGCTTGGAAACTGAGATGTGCGTAACGTTTCTTGAGTTTCATCGCTTGGTTTGCGGCGGGGCACGCTCAAGATTAGAGCAGATTGATCCCAAGTGGCAGCTGTTGATGTAATTCGATAGCCAGTATCCCAACGCCTATGAATGCCCTCACTAGGATACAGAAAATCCAGCTCAACAACCTATGACACCACAGGCAAGCCTTAAAGAGAGAGCCATCCTTGACATAATATAAAATAGAAGAAAGAATTTGAAACATGGCCGCAATCCCAGCAATCGTAATCATTATATAGTGCTTTATTATTTATCAATAGGGTTAACCAACTCCAATCTTGATTACTACAGTTGAAAGTCCTCTACATACAATGATATAGCATTCAGCTCTAGTTAAACAAATATGTTCCCATATATTGTTCTGTCTGAATATTTTTGATATTGCGAGAGAACAGCAATACAAACATAAGCATTGAATTTTGAAAGAGAAACAACTTTAAGCAGTTAATTAATTATCGTTGAAAAACTTTCAGAGGGGTCCCATAAAAGACTTTCTCTAATCATTGAATCTCCATTTACAAACAGAATTATTTTTTAAAAAGTTTATACTTGCTGTCTCTTGAAGTACAAGAAGAACTAATGAGATTGAGAATGAGAATGAGACTTCAACCTGATCACTAAAGCCAGCATTGCGAGACATGACAACACCCCATCGGGTACCAGCAGTAGCCATGGAGGTCACGTGGAACCCTTCTCTCCACTTCTTGTTTATCCACTTGAAGGGAAACGAGTCACTTACTTTGTAAGACTGTTGAGAATATTGGGTGCCTGCAGGAATTTGGTTATAGCTTCAAAGCTGAGATAAAAAGTTTAGCAGATAAAAAAAAGGGCTACAACAATAAACCCTCGGAATTGGGAACAAGTATGGAGAAGAATAAAAGAGGGCGTGGTAAGGAAACTCTATTAAAACCAAAATAGGAACAAAAATACTGACATATAAAGGTAATCCCGGCAGATGTAGTTAATCAACAACTTATTAATGCACATCAAGAAAACACGCGATCTTGAAATATACTTTTTGCATTTTATGGGGAAAAAATCTTGGCAATTAGACAAATATCAAGACTAATTAATGCACATCAAAAGCAATCCCTGAATGTTTTATAATCACATTGGACCTGCAGCCACTCAAACTTCACAACTTATAAGTTACAAACTATAGCAAATGAATTCTAATGAGCATCACGGGTTAGGCTCCATCAACCTGTTCCAATCAGTAGAAAAGGGCACTCAAGTGTCCATCCTTGGATGAAAAAATTATTTATCATAAGAAAACAACAATTTTGGCACCAGGCTTGGCCCTATTCCTATCCCACTCAGCATAGTTCACAAAGATTTCTTGGCAATTATGTACAGTACTAGAATATCCTAACCAAACAATGTATTTATTTTGAAGATGAAGGAGAAGAAGATTTCGTTAAGAGTGAGTTAAAAAGATTATAAAGCAAGTGGAGGATAACAAGCCTTCACAAAAATCTATGCAAGAAATCAAAGAACACATTTTATCACGAGAAAAACAGAATAACCAAATGAAAGAAACCCAGCGTTTTAGGCATGTAAGCAACAACAGAAATAAGTATATGCTGTAGAGCACCATCAATTTATATAAAGAACTCCAACAGCAAACAAACCTTTAGACATCACCACTAGAGAGCTTCCATTGTTAGCACCAGCAATGCAACTAATGTAATAGTTCTTCTCCCATTGTTCCATAATCCACTCCTGCAACATTTTGGCCATCAAAATAAGTAGTTTGTCTCAAAATCATCCGAAAACAATGCAAGAAAGGAATGCATACAAATATGGAAGAGTAGCCAACCTTGTGTAAAAAGAATGGAGACAACTCATAAACTTGGCTTGTGAAGCCAGTACCAGCATCCATAATGATAGCCCACAAGTTGGAACATGATGCAACGCTACTTATAAGTAAACCATCTGCATTTCCTCTCTCCACATGTTGTCCCAATCTTGCATCCGCGACATTATAATGATACCTAAGAACAGAGGAAATGAACAGCTTGTTAAGACACATAGCAGTGAATCCATAGCAATAAGAATGGTAAATATACTTGAACCACATAGTGAAGCAAGGAGGAAACTCTGCACACAGAAGAAATGCTTGAATATGGTGATCCATCCTTCAGTCGCACCAAGGTTCAATCATCACATTAGTTCATTCACCGACTACATATGTGCACCGAGGATCAATCATCCCTCTAGGCCAGTCACCAATTACAAATTTAAAAACGTCCAGAATACATTATTAAAAGTATTTTGGAGTAAATAATATGTATTATATTGTAATTATGCCCAGGATAAACATTCTTCTCGAGCATATTTCTGAAGACTTGCAGCTTCGAGAGACTATTCAGTACTCGCAATCTCTAGAGACAGGATCAGTATATTAACTATATATTAGCAAAGAAATGTTTTATTTTTCGCTGATATATCCATTTTGATATTCCTAATCTTTTCAGGAAGAGCCAGCAGAATGTTATGTTCATAAGAAATGAAAACAAGCATACATAAATATGACGATTAATGGGTAAAATAATTGACAATAATGATAAGATCAAACAACAGGAGAACAACATATTGCAATTTGACAGTTGAAAAATAACAGAACGGACAGAACTACACCAAGAAATAAAATTTAGCACCAATAATGTCAACAAGAGAGGTTTCGGAGAAGATACTTTCACCGACTGCAGCGACACATGACAACAAAGAGGACTCCTACAGTTCAAAGTGAAATTCACAATTTTTAATAAGGAATATTGTATTAGTAAAACACTCAGATATGAATAGAGATAAGCTAGCTTTCCAATTATTAAAGTGATATTGGTCCAACTAAGAGAAGTATGGCCCTAAATAGAATGGGCTGACAGATTAAAGCTGCGTATGCAGAACCAGTCTTGGTATGAGACTTTTGTTTTATAATCATTCCAACCACATAGACCGGGAAATCACTTTTTCTTTATTTAAAAAAAAATGGTAACTATAAAAATACACAGCTGATAGCCATGAGATGTTAACCAGAATACAGAAACAAGGATCAATAAATTATGCTCTTTGGATGTAGGAAGATATTCTATGTCTATCTTAAAACAAGAATAGATCCAACAAATCTAACAAAGTGACAGTGTCTGCATGTTAAGCTATATGTAAAGGTTTTCCTTTGGGCAAACCTCGTTAGCCCAAACATTATTTTTTAGGCTTGGATAGACAGAATAAGATTAGTTCTTGGTTTGGATTATTCTCGGTAGGGATGCACAAAAGGCCTGCGGGCGGGCTGACCTTGGTCTGGTCAAAGCTCGGCGTAGTCAAGGCCTAGGCCGGTCAGATCAGGCCTGGAAGGCTTGAAAAGACCGCTTTTTTAAGACAAAATCTGGCTTGACCTGCAAAAAAATCTTTGGCTTGGCCTTGGGCCTCTGGCCTTGCCTTAGGCCTGGTCTGGCCTCGTAATTTGTAATTTTTTGAACTTTAAAGTTATAATTATTCATCAATGAAGTATAAATTTTTACTTATTCATTATTGTAATTTATAAACTATAATACATTAGTTTTAATTAATACATAAATAAAGTTTAATATTTTAATTATTCATTCTTGATTTCTTATTAATATACACATTCAATGAATATAACTAGTTAGTATATTTAATATTAATAATAAGTTAGTCTCTTATAAATACTCAAGTTCTTCATTAATTTGGATATGCTAAATTCTTAGGAAGGTTTATGATTTTGGTTATTTTTCCGGTATTCTATTGTAGCAATTTAAAGAAAAATTCCATGAAGCAATTAGAAAACTAATTGAAAATAATACTTGAGATATAACTATGTACGTGTTTAATGACCATAAAGGAAAAAATATATGTGCATTGAAACTTTACAAAATATATGCCCCACTAATCCTAAATACTAAAAAAAATAGAAACTAACTTTATATTCAAAATATAAAAATGTAATCTATAGTAAGTTAATTTTATTTTGCATAAGTTATATGTATCACAATAGATTATATTCAAATTATATTTTCTACGAAGGCAAACTGTGCATAGTAGACATACATTTAGGAAATCAATTTGCTTTATATTCCAGTCACATTTTAAGTTACATTTTCCTTTAATTTAAGAGGAATAAATTTATTTTTGTTCTAATCATTCAACTTATATTGGTGTGCAGTAGAATGTTAAAATAAAATAAATCTAAAAAATATTGCATCATTTTTATAAAATTTTATTAATTAATATCTTATAATTTATATTCTTAATATTTAATATTTAACATTAAAATAAAGAAAAAAAGGGAAGGACTAGACCGGCCTAGGCCTGACCTAACCTGGCCTAGCAGGCCTCATCAAACCACAGCCCAGCTGCCTGACAGACCTAAATTAACGACCTAACCTGGTCAAAGACCAAGGCTTGGCAAACCCAAACCAAGCCGACCTCTTTTGTGCATGTCTAATTCTCAGCTAAATTGAACTTTTCATTTTTGGGATAAAGTAACAGTTTAGGCAGGCATTATAGTTTCATGGGGTAACGTAAGAACTTAGGCAGGCATAATAGTTTCATGTTTAGGTTTTGTATGTACTAAAACTTGGAAAAGTTTTGGTTCTCTCGTCTGTGTTCGGAATTGAATCACAATGGTGAGATCTGCTTAGTTTTAATGGTAAGGATAAACAGTTGAATGCGCACATGGATACCTAAATCAATCAATAAACCATTCCAGATAAACCCAATTGCTTGGCCGTCTAAAGATTATAACGTGAATATACAGAAGAATGAAATTCATTTACTTCACGAGCAGCAACATAATATGAATCAGATGTCTACCTCTGCTTCATAGGTAGTCTGGCATTGTAAACTGATATCCACTGTGTTGCAGGAACTCCCATGCGAACTTTCTTCTTAGGCTGTCCATCATCATCTTCCTCGAGATTCAATCTACCCCGTTTTTGGCCAACTTGGAAGATAATCTGCCAATGATAACAGAATAGCAACTATAACTCCAATAACATATATCCAGTTTTTCTTTTTTGGCGCCCGGTGAGGGGGGTATGACTATAAATCAAATTAACAAAATCACCTTCTGAGCACCATCTGTGTTTATCGGCCTGATAGCTGGATTTGGACCAATCAACCCCTCAAATAAAGATATTAACTTGGAATAGTTAGGCTCTTCATCAAATTTCATGTTTACAACTATTTCGAGAAATTGCCTTAGAGGTGCAGGGCAGAAGCAACAAAGCATTTCAGGAGAAGTCGCCATCTTTTTCTTGCAAACTAGGAATGATTTATTATCACCCTAAAAGATGAAAACAAATATATTGCTCAGGGAAGAGAAATATCAAATAGAAAAAGTGATTCTACCAGCAGTCATATGGACATACAGATTAATAGTAATACCTGATAACCTTGCCATGGCAGCCTGCCTCGGTGAAGAAAAATGAGCGTATATGCAAGAGATTCTAAATCATCTCTTCTACTAGCAGTCCTTCCCAAGTGAGCATGTACACTGGCATACCGAACAGTCCCTCTGGAAAAATACCACGTAAAGTTTAAAAAAAAAACTGTGGAAACAGAAGCCCTAAATCTGTAAACCATAGACCAATATTTATAAAATGCTTCACCTAAACATATCAGGACGTTGATCATATTCAACATGCTGGCCAGCACTCTCTCTCCACTTCGTTGCTGCAACTCATTGTCAAAGAAGCATCAGTGGGGAACAGAGAAATAAAAGAGAAGTATTCTAACAAATGATTTAGATTTACTGACCCAATCCAAGGTCGACAAGAAACAACTTCTTTTCTTGAGCTGTTGATGGCTGACCAAGTAAAAAGTTCTCCGGCTTTACATCTCCATGCACATAACTAGTACCAATAACAATAACCATCTTAGATTAATAATATGTGAGGAGTAAAAAAATGGAATCTAGCTACAATAAAATATAACAAAAAACAAAAAAAAGGTTAGCAGGAAAGATAAACAGCGTGCGTAAAACATCAAGAAAGTTACAACAATTTTGAAAGTTTAGAAAGAGAGGATCATAATTTGTAGCATCATACCCTCTCGAGTGCATCTTGTCTAAGATTGACAAAGACTCAACGGAAATACAAGCTACCATTTCAGATGACATCCTGTGAATATAGACATATAAATGGAAACAAGTAAGATATCTGATACCATTAACCTACGCAAGAAAATCATTCTATTAAAAACTAAAATTTCTGGTAACCTAAGCAAAAAATTGAGTACTTCAGCAGCATTCTGTAATCATCTAAAATGATTTAGTTTTCACCGAGAAATTAATCTCATAACCACATCAAAGCTAATTGACAAGGAGTTTTTTTTTTTTGGTGGTGGGGGGTGGGGGGGATTCAATAACCATTTCCGCAAAATATATTCTTTGTCAAAAATTGCATTATTTGGAATTTAATGACAACTATTTCTATCCAAAGAAAAAACTATTCAAGCCCATATTAAGAATACAGCTGTTAGTGACTACTAGTTTCACTCACAAAATATTTGCAGAACTTCATAAGAAACACCAAAAACTTGTTAGGAAAATATTGCATAGATTTAAATCTTTCAACTCGAGAAAGAAAATGGTGATCGTAAGGATCAATTAACAAACTCCAACTGCCTAAACCGCATTAGTTCATAATCAATTACCAAAAATAACATACGGCAGACTTAAAAGAAAAAGATCCTGTTCCCTTTTCATATGAGGGGATAAGGTAAATTGTGGACCTCCCAACAGACATCTTTTGAACTAGTTATGTTATATTAATGAATCACTCCATAACTAATTAAAAATTGCTATCAAGGGTAGCAATTTTGTTTTAAGATAAATTAAAGTGCTAGCAATATTGCCACTGCACATGTTATCAAAAAGACAAAAGTACCATTTACATGTGAAAATGTTGACATTTGAAGAAAAAGAGTATCTCGCATAAAAGGTACTTTTGTATTTCTGAGAAAATGGGGAGTGTCAAAAACAACACGTGGACTGCTTATATCAATTCCCTGGTATAAGTAATATAATTAGAACCTTTAAACCTAATAGGTGGAATACTAATATCAATTCCCTAGTATAATTCATAATTAGAACCTTTAAGACTAACAAATCAATTTAAAAACTAAAAAAGCCAGTGAATTCAAAAGCTTGGGGTACTCACGCCTGTCCTGAGGAATTCCAAACATCCCATAAGCTAGGCCCTAGCATGTCCATAACCTGAAACATATAAAATGTGCATAAATTTTAGACTGGGAGAAAAATGTTCACTGATGTACCAATGCAAGTGAGGCTGACTATCATACCATTACATAGTAGTCCCCTTGCTTTCCTTTATAATGTACTTTAGGCACTCCATGACTTCCACCAAGAGTGCTGTTCACCAAAAATCACAAATTTAACTCCATTGGGGTGGTGTGATAATATGAACATGTGTTAATACCAAATAACTTTAACATCCATACTTGTAAACTTGCCACTCATATGGTGGACCGTAGTTACATCCTTTGCTGTTTCTGTGTTCAAATTTTAAAGCTACCTGATATAGACACAACAAACCAAAGAAAATCACATCACATTTACTATTAGAAAAAAAAAACTGGCGTACACATAGTTAAAGATAAAAGGCGCATCAAGGTGCAAGGCGAGAGACGTATAACCTCAATAAGTAATATATATATATATATATATATATATATGGTGTCATATTTGTAAAAATAAAGTATGTCATGATACAAAGTTGACATGTGGCATAATATTCACTAAAACAGAAGAAAGAAGAAAAACAGGGAAGAAACAGAGATGGGGTAGTGGGATTAACAATAAAACAAGAAGAAAAGGGCAAGAAAAAACAAAAGAAAAAATGGGAATAAAAGAAAAAATGAAGGGAAGGAAAGACTATTAAAACAATATTTGCCTCAAGCCTTGTTTTAGAAGACTTCAATAAGGCACACCTTGATTATGCCTTGTGCCTCGGGCCTAGGCCCAAAAGGTGCGCGCCTCTTCAAACACGTGTCTTGCTCTTGCCTCACCTTTGGGCCTAGGCACGCGCCTTTAACAACTGCAGACTACATAAATTAGGTACTAGTGTAACAGGAAATATAATATTACCTCAATAGCTCCAGGACCTGGACGATCATTTCCCCCCGAAACACGGCGTCCTACAAATACCTGACCAAATCCACCTTTGCCTAACTTCCTCTCGACCTTATAAATTGGTGATCCTCCTACTTGCACCTGAAATGAAGCCAAATCAAAACAGAAAACGTAAGACATATAGAACAACGGATTAGGTAGCATAAGATATTAAGACTTAGATGACCCCTTGTCACAAAAATCTATGAAGACAAACGGTAGATAAAACAATATTTAGATAGAAGACTACATAAAGGAATGATAGCAAGTCCTCCAAACAAAACTAGACATATGGGAGAAAGAAATATGTAGTCTTTAATAAAGAACTGCCCTCCAATCCCAATGAATATCTAAAACAGCAGCAAAAAGATTTTGCAAACTTTCGAGCAAGATCTGGGGAAAAGGACAGTAGCTACCAAATGTGAACACTGAGTTTTTCCAAAAACAACAAGGTGAATCACATTAAAAGCCTTACTGATATTTAATGGACTTACCTAATTACGACTCTAATTGACTTGGAGCTTTCTAAACTAATTTATGAAAATTACAAATTACATATCGTCTAACAATTATTTTCAATAAGTTAACAGTAATTAGAATTTTACTTTTTATGTCTTTGGCTTCACCATTGAATGTACTTTTTCTACAAATGAAACGGTAGTTATCATTGCATGCTTATGTACAGAATAGGTAGTTATCATTGTGTCCTTCTTTGCTGGGGAAAATTTTATTGGTTCGATTTCAAGGGAAGGAACAAGGATGCTAAAAGCTTTGGAAGTGTGCTTTCGTAAGCATTCTTGGAATGAGCGCAATGCTAGACTCTTCAAGTAGAACTATTTATCTTGTAATTTGTCATCAAGTAAAGCTATTTATCTTGTACTTTGTCGAGGGAAATGGTGATGCTTCTAGCATTGTTAAGGGCTTTGCTATGTGAAACTTTAGGGGCATCTCTATCTCAGACTTTTGTAGAGATTGGAGGGCTGGCTGCAGTGCTGCACTTCAAAATGTATGGTATTACCTCTTTTATAAGTACAACTTCTTTTTTTATTAAACAATATTAAAGGAAGTAGCTTCATGTTCTATAATTTCCATATTCAGGAACAAAAAAAGGTGAAAACGAACAAAAAAAAATTTGCACTTATGAAACTATGTCTTTCGTCAAGTGTATGAGAATGAATGAGGCATTTTTAGCTACACGTTTAATATGAGTTTTAATATACTAGGAATGGTGATAAATTAAGGAAACTCATTGCAATTGTATGAAATTATCATAGTTTAAAATCCATGAAAATAAACACATGCACGTATACATATGCACAGAGAAAGATAGTAATTACCCTCTCTGGAAAAGGGGCAGTGTTTCCTTCTTCTTCCTGACCAGTAACCTTATTAGCACTCAATCCACCACTAGCATCCGCCATTTCCTCTTCCCTAATAATCTTAACTTCACCTTCTAAATTTCCCCCCAAAAAGGCCCCTTCTTTTTCTCTCTTTTCGCTTTTATTATCGTCTGAAATCACAACCACCTCCTCTTTTTTCTGCTCCCTCTTCCGCCGCCTAGGCTGCAGCTTCTTCACCGGCTCCACCTTCTTAGCTTGCGCCGCCTCCTTCGCTACAGCCGCCCGAGTCTTTATGTAGTTACCGACCAAATGCTCCGATCTCTTAGCTACCGGAGCACGGCCACGATGTACTCCACTGCGCAGCTCCGGCATTCTTTACCCATACAAAACCACGAATTAACCCAAACCCTAGCCCTAACTAAATCGACCATTATCTGATTTCTCCTCAACGAAGCTCCGAAACCCTAAACATCACTGCAATTCTTCCTCAAATCAATACCGATTCAAAGCCCTAACAATCGGTTTGGTGAATTCAATATTACGATGGAGTACTTGAAGAATAAATAATTGGGGCGAAACTGGGGGTTTGTTGATGTGAGAGAATATATATATGTGTATGTGTGACTTTTTTGTAGGTCAAACAAAATTAAGGTACGTAACACCAACCTTGTAAGAGCGAAACGTGTTTGATGTTCTGTAATTTTTCTGCGTTGAAATTTTATGTTTCAATAATAAAAATTAATATTTTAATGATTTGTTCAAAACTAATGGTATAAACAGAAGGTTTTTTTTTTATATACAAAAATATTTTTATTTTTAAAATTAGATATTTTTATTAGTATTATAATATTATTTTATTATATTTTAACTTACAAAAAATTAGATATTTTAAAATTTTATTAATAATATATTTTTTTATGTATTTATGACGTTATCGGTTGAATCAATGATCCATCCACCCGGTACTATTTTCGGTTCGATAACCGATTTGGATTTGAGAACATACTATAAACTAATTGAAATGAATTGAAAATTAAGTTGTTCAGATTTAGTTTATAAAATTTATAGAGTATAAAATATCATTGAGGTTCATTTAGCTATTGAGTCTGATACGATTTCGAATCAAGCCCCAGCAGTTTGAACTTTTTGAATAAATATTATTCGAGTATCAGTAGAAAATTATGATTTAAAGATATTCGAGTAATTTATCGAATTTTAAACTTTACTCATATTTAAATCGTTTATATTTCGAGTTGAGCTTGAATCAAACTTTTAATTAAGCAAGTACGAATCGAGCTCGAACCGTTTGATTATTTAAAACTATACTTTCAAGTTTTGATGTTAAAGGGGAAAATTATAAAGACACTAGAATTTTTTAATTAATATTTTTTAGATGTATTTTATATTTTAAATTTATTGTATAAGTAAAATTACTTGCAAAAAAATTATTAAAACTAATAGACTAGAATATTAGATTTAAATTAATGCCAATTTAAAAAAAAAATAATTTCATAATTAAATTTAAAAAGTTAATATAAATCTTCGATTTTGGAACAGAAAAAAGATAATATTTTTGAGATGAAGGTAAAGAAATGTACAAATGTCAAAATACAATTCTCAACTTAATAAAATGAAATATTGGATGTATTTGATGTGTGCAACCATCGCAAAGTTCGATGGCATGTTGAGTTATTGTATTTTGAATTTAAAAATAAAATTATTTTCGTTTGAATATTCAATAATTTTATAAAGTCGTATCTCACGAGATAGTAAAGTATGTGAAAAAATTATATAAAATATATGAATGTGAAACTACTATTTTCCTTATATAAATTCTTGTATAAATCTAATTATAAGCTCAACTATCAATAGTTGAAATTATAGGATTTTCTAAGCAGAATGGTAGAGAAAATAGATAATTTTACTACTAATAAATTTAAAAAATAGTACATCGCATTATGCGCACATTTACATTGATTATAATATTTAAAAATAAGTCAAGTCTTTTAAAATTGTCTTAATTAATATACTAACCTAATAAGACCTTTTTTTTAACTATTGTAACCATAAAATTTAGCTAAAAGTAGGGAGCCGAAAAGTTAAATTCAATTCAAATTTAATAAAAAATAAAATTACATAAAGAAAAGTTTATTACTGTTTTGCAATGTAACTTGCAAGAAGTTCCACAAACTAAAAATGAACTGATATTTTCGCATGTATTTTTTATATTTTCTCATATAAGCATAAAGTGAATCTCACATTCATGTGAAAGAGAATCATGTGAAAATATCAAAAATTTATATAAAAATAATATTTTCCAAATTAAAATTATATAGGATTGAAATTGCAATGTCATTCTTCAAAGGTTCACGGTCTCATAAAATGACTTTTAGTTTGTCAAAGGGCCTTGGGCATTAAATGATAAGAAAATTTTCATATGAGTCGTAAATATTTTTAGATTTTTTAATTAATAAAATAAAATTTTAGAAAAAAATCATTATCTAAAAGCTTATATATTTTACAGAAAAAAATGAATTATTAAAATACTTAGATAATTTAACTTTTCATATTGAAAGTAAAAAGTGAGAAAGTATGTTAAAAGTGGTGTTAGTTAAGAACTAATGCGATGCAATTGTGATATACAACTAATAATATTTTTAGATGAGATTTATTATTAAGAAAAAGTATGATTAATATTGAGATAATGTAATTGTTGGGATGCATGCCCAAACAATAGTCTATGAAGATCCATGCTCAAGACTTTAGAGACTCATATTTAAAAGTCCCATCGACGCACTTGAAGG
Source organism: Hedera helix (assembly GCA_947179155.2). Lineage (NCBI taxonomy): Eukaryota > Viridiplantae > Streptophyta > Magnoliopsida > Apiales > Araliaceae > Hedera > Hedera helix. The sequence goes on from OX359279.1 coordinate 1,635,090, forward strand.
CAACACTTGAAGGCAGCGCGTGTTCTTGAGAGCTAGAATCCACAAGTTAACACCATGTCGCCCATGTCGCATAAGGTCAAGATTCGTGGGACAACCCTTGGCATTCAGGCAAACCCTATTAGAAATGTGTACGACTCTCAGTCAACCCCCACAGTAAGGACGATCGTTCACGTGACTTTGTCCTACGGTTCAATGGTATGGTTAGTCTGCAACATGGTTCATGTTGAAGGCTCATGAGAAGCCTAACATGTCTATAAATAGAAATACTTATATACGTTGAAAAAGTTACACACTCTCAAGTTTTGAAAACTCTAGATTGCTCTCGAATCTCTCTCTATCACTTACTAACACTCGTATTAGAGGCACCTCACGCCGATTACACATGTTAACTCATAATAAAAATGTTGTGTATAAGTAATCCAAGAGATTGAACAACTACACTAAAAATCTTATCCGAAAGAATAGAGATCATCGGTAGTTTTCAAATAATTTGGATGACAATGTTTTGTCCTTCGAATATGGATCTCTAATACTCCATTAGCCCCACCAATCCTACGCAAAGGTTGTGCTGTTGTGGAATGCCTCTACATGGGTGTTCGTATTTGGCATAGAAAGACAAAATATCAACGTATTATGTAAATTGTGAGTTCAAGTGTCTAACATTTTAAATGTAGCATGAAAATCCCTTTTATAGGTGTTAACACAAAAATTTGTCTGCCCGTCAAATCACCAAATTACAAGCTAACCTGCATAAGGAACAATCAATAAACACACCAAAAGCTTGACATCTTGGGTCGTCAGGGAATAGCTCTAGTGTGAAAATTAGTAGAAGCAAAAAAACGTCAACAATAGAAGGATTAAATTGCTCAAGTATAAGAATATTATGTGTGTGTACCTTGACCTTCATATATGGTTATATTTACCCTTACTATTGTTCGTCCGAGACAAATTAAAAATAAAAGTCTTCAATCAGGGTTTTCATACAACTAAACCACCTTTAACTAAATAAACTTTTTACTCCTTAAAAGTTGAAAACTAATAAGACAAATAATCAAAAGTCCAATTGGACTTTGACCCTTTTACCTTTTAGAATGTTAAATTGTTAAAATATATTGTACTGGGCCTCTCCAAAGCCAGCTGAACTTGGCCCAATTAACCCCACCCCAATAATAGGTATGTGTTAGGTAGTGGAACTTGTCTCTTCGACATGTATCATTCAACCATGACAACTAAAGGAAATGCTATATGGGGAGGGCGACACTATGTTCCATCTATTAGTAGTGGCTTAAGGGCCCAGTTTGGACCTCCGGCCCACCCATTAATATAGTCAGTTTGGACCCTCGTTTTGAGTTTTCAGATTCGCACCCTAACATTGGACAATATACTTCCATATAAGATAGGGAGATAGTGTTCGTATATATAATTCTAAAAGGTTAAATAATGCTAACATTTTACGGGCTTGCTCCTAACAAAAATTGGGTCAAGGAGATAACTACAATTTAGCATAAGAGTAACAAAATTCGGGTCAATTTACAAATAGTCATGAAACTAAAATTGGAAATGAAATTCAAAATATGGACAAATGTGAACATTGATGATGAAGAAAAATAGTATATTTATTTTCTAGCATTAGCAAAGCTTCAGATGATGCAAATTAAGAAGAAGAAAAAAGTATTAGATGAAGAAGCAACCTAATTAATTTTTTTTCATTTCACATATTCGAAAGTTACTTGTGATCCCAATTTAAACAAAATAAAAGTCGAACAAAAAATCTCTTATGTTATACTCAATATTTTTAAACTACTAAATATTCACAAAGTAATTAATTTATCTAAACAAAGCTCAATATTTTTAACTACCACATATTCACAAAGTAATTAATTTATCTGAAAAGTTTACTAATAAAAAAACAGACGATATATCAAAATCTAATAAACTTTTTGTCAATTCTCACATTTCAATTCAACTTCATTATATTGATTTAGCTCCGAGAAAAACAATACTCATTTCATTCAAAAGTTAATTTAAGATATTTTTATATTTAAAATCAACATAAATTTATTTAATATTAGTCAATAAAACGACGACTATTATAACTGTATAAAAAACACTAGTAATTATAAAATTTATTATTTCACAATTTTTTATGAATCTTATTAATTTAAAGTTTAAAAGTATTTTAAACGAATTTTTAAAAATCAATAATGATGTTATAATTTAGAGCAGATGACTTAGAATGAAATGCTTATATGAGATAATATAGTCCAACATTTCTAAGTATAAATAATCTAAAGGTCATTAAGAATCACAATGAAAATCCCATCAATTAAAATCAAATGACACATGAAATTTAATCAAAATTTTCTCCCCAAACTTTATAATGAAACTTCAATAATATATGTAGGGAATTGATACTACCATAAGTTAATTTGATATTTTCACAAGTGAGTCATATTTGATCTTGTGAAAATATCAAATTAGCTAGTGAAAATATCAATTCCCTATATGTATCATTTTAAAAATAAACTAGAAATTATGAAATTTCTTAGGGAGGATGATTGATAATAAAATAAAATTTATGAAATTTTCAAGAAAGAATGATCGATCACATAATCAATTATATACAAACACTAAAATAAGTTTATATGTACTTGTTCAATAATAAGTTTTGTGACACCCCCAAATCTGGGTCCACACAGCCCAAACTTGAGTTATCAAAATACATAACAACTATTACAATACAATGTACAACGTATAACCGAGCAGTATTAAAAAAAAACACGCAACTATGTCTTCATTATTATTGTCACACTATTTTACAACTTATGAAGACTAATACAGCTACAACTCGGACCATCACTCCATCCCCCGACTAGACCCAACTATCATATCCTGTTGAAAAACAATAGAACAAAAGAAAAGGGTGAGCTCAAATAGCCCAGTAAAGAATATCATGACTAAGATAATGACAAATAAATTATCATTAGCCTTCAACAGTTGAGTTTTTGATAGAATAATTTAAACAGCAAGTTTTAATTCAACAATTGCAGTTAAGTTTTTAAACAAAGTTCAGATCAATAACTGCAGCAGAATAACAACCATTAGAAAAATTATATGGACCATGATGTTCACTCGCGTCTCTTTTTAAGAAAAACATCATCAACTTTTATCATCTGAAACACCACTGGCCATGATAGTACAATTTCACAGTTCCTGATCATAATTATGCAAGTCAACAATTCATCTTTTCACTACGGGCCAAAGATATTCAATATAGCACCACCGGTCATGATTATACCAGTTTACAGCCTTTGGTCATAATCATACCAAACAACAGTTCATCTTTGCCCCAAGCCAAAGAGAATATTCACCACGTGCCTCAAAAGACATATCATCAAATATATCGCCTTTAACCTATCAACGCCTTTAACCTATCAACACCTTTATCCAATCTATGTCCCAGGCCACAGATATCAACAACAATTTGATTCTTGATTATTAGAATAATAACAGAGATATTAATAATGAACAGAAGGAATAGGATAAACAATAAATATCGAAAGTTTATAATTTTTACTTTGTGCAGATTCAAATAATGTTCAACTTGTCAACAGGATGTGGAGTGAAATTCAAAAATGATATTCAAGATCTACAGTTCAGAATAACGATTACAGTTCAATAAAAAGGGTCACGTAATTAGGAAGGTGCAATTGAAATGATATTAAATGAAGCGCAAACTATTAAGGAACATATAATCATTTCAAAGAGTTTTACCGAATAATACTTACGATAGTAAGTTTAAGAGTATAAAAGAAATGATATCCCTTACCGTTGTAAGTTTAAATAATGGAAGATGAAAAAGATGGTATCCCTTACAAGTAAGAAAATAATACCATTTATGATAATGAAAAGAATGATACCCCTTACCTTATCACGTGATTGGATATTGATAAAAATGAGATTGATCAACCTATATATTTATAATATAATTAGTAATTACCATATATAAATTTCAAGGTGTATGATAACTCATATATTATGAACTATCAAAATTATTTATATAATATAAATTTTTGTAGTGTAAAATAATAACTTCAAAAATAATTTTTGAAATAATATTTCAAAATAAATCTTCCAAATAAAGCTTTTTAAAAATAAATCTTCTTAAAGAAGAGTCTTCTAAAGGAAGATTTGTGAATACCGCGTGAAATAGTTTTAGACTTCTAAATCATCAAAATAACTTTTGATCGGTTAAAAATACATTTTAACCGTTCAAATCATATATAAACTATAAAAATGAACTAAATAAGGTTTAGAACACTTTTTGACCTTTTATACATGGATGCTCTCCTTCTTCTTGACATGATATTGGCTTGTGACTCCTCATAGACTATCCTCTAGCAATTTCTTTGGTGGATCATCGTTTCACAAGAGTTTCCTCTCTTTTCTCTCTTGGGAGCTCTCTCTTTTCTCTCTTGTTGCTCTAGCAAAATGACTAACAACCTAACTCATTGGTGATGCATTCTATTTATAGAACCACCTTAATCTTCATCAACTTCCACTAATCAACTAGCATTGGTGAAATTAAGAGTTAATCAAGCTTACTATAGCTTGAATGACCAATTGATAGACCTTTTGAATGACCATTTGATTGACTAGGGTTGGAGGGGAGTTGTTGGACCAACTTTGTACCCAAAATCAACCAACAAGCAACCTTCACATCTATGTGGGCCCTAAAATTCGGGATTTACTCTATAAATACACCAATTTGACTTTATTTTTATATCCTATATCATTATATAAGTATCCATATATATACATACACCAATATATATACATTGACCACAACTTTAACTACCATTTGGGTTCCACATTGGACTTTAGGATTTAATATATTAGGCTCATCCAATTAATTTGTTTGGGCTCAATTTATTTATTACATTGGGCTAACATTAAATACCCTATGTTACATTTAATTAAAACAAGCATTGGACTTGATTAATTATTACATAGATCAATGTTTAAATTAAATTACATGGACTACTAGGTTAATTAATTTGACCTAGTTTAATACCTCCATTGGATTTGTAATATAATTTAATTAGACTTGCTAATTGCTATAATTATTTCTACCACATTGGGTTACTTAATTAACTCATCCATAGTTAATTCTCATCACTACCTTTCTTCCTCTAGCAATTAACCAATGTTTGGTTAATTCTCTATCTTTCCTACCAACTAGGGTTATTCAATTAACCCTACATTAGTTAATTCTCTACACTCAACAATATCTCCCAACACTTTGACCAACATTGGACTTTTAAGTATTTGGGCTACATAGCTTACTTTGCATTGGGCTCTTTTATTTAATTATCTGGGCTACCCAACACAACTCTCATATCATTTATAACTTGGGCTTGGTAATTAATTTAATCGGATTATCACAATACTTACCAACATAATTTAATTGGACTTATATTAATTACCTCTTGGACTATTAATAATCATAACATTTGAGCTTATTATTTAATTACCCACCTTCATGCAAGTATTCCCATCTTGGGCTTGTTTTAATTCCATTAATGGATTCTATACAACAACTTAATAATTAAGTTAATTACTTAATTAATTAACTTCATAATATTGTCATTCTAGACAACCATTCTAGTTTTTCTATAACTTTAACTCTTAACTAATATAATTAACCTAGTTAATTATATTTAATGACTTCTCTTCTTACTTTATATTTTAAACTAATTAAATTATTAGTTTAATTGAATATTTAATCTACTCATCTTTTTATTTGGCTAAACATCACACTTTAGGTATATACATATTAATATAAACACATTCACTTCTCAATTGAATTTATTTCCTTAATAAATTCTCTATATGCATCATTACAATAGTTCCACATTTAATTTCTAACAAATAAATTATGTTAAAAAAAAATGTTCACCTATTTTCTATACATCTTACTTCTCAAATTCTAGGTTTTAAACATTAACCTTTAATTAAATCAATTAAGATATTATTTAAAATCTTGGAAATATTTGGGATATTATAGGATTCCCCAGTATTACTGTCGTGGCTTCTCTTATCTCCCTAATCCCTCTTGGAAGGCGATCGGACTCGCTTCCTTAAGTCTCTTGTCCAGATTGACTTGGAACGGGTCGACTCCCTATCCCGATCACGTTCACCACCTTCACATCGTCTTGGGTGCCTGTCGTCTTGGTGATCGCGGCGACCCGAACGAGAGGCCAAGCCTTCTTGGCTCATAAGGTCATCCCCGGCCACGGTTAATTCCTGGTATTGTTTATCGAGCTCTTTCTGCTGAGCGTCTAGAGCTTTCTTCTTTTCGAGGAGTGTCTGGAGACGGCGCTCCTTTTCCGCTATTGTCTCCCGGTGAGACTGAGTGGGAGGCGGTCTCCGTGAGTTTTTCTGACTACGTGTTGACTGTGAGGTCTCCATGTTAATTATTATTGATGGAAAACTCACTCGTTACTAGCCCTCCTTCTAGCGCCAATGTTGACGCCTGATTCTATCCGGCTGTCCTGCTGGCCGTCCGGGAAGAATACCTGCACAAAAGTCCTAACGGCTTGGGCTGTTGATGGACTCCTTCGGTGTGAGTGTTAGTGAAGGTTTCGAGATTGGTCAACAATGGATGTTTGAATATCTAGTATAGTAGAATAATGTGTATGTGTGTGTAACCCTTACCTCCATCATTGACTGGGTATTTATAGTGTATACCTGACTCTTACCGATTCCTCTTAGGATTGTCCATCCACGTGTTACAGTTTGAATAGGATTGTAATATCCTAAACCATCTAGGATCGTGACTCCTACTCTAATTCGGATTAGATATAGTAAATAGTCACAGTCCAGATTGGCTTAGGGACCTAACCCAAGCCTATCGGGCTCAGAAGCCCTCATGGAAGACCACCAGGCTGACGGTCCATTGGGCCTAGCCCAATACGAATTCTCGGATCAGGCATGGCGAAATATTCATCCTAACAGTTATCTTAAAGTTAATTTGGATAAATGAGTTGAGGGGTAAAATGCTAATGTTCGATCTCTCTCTCTCTCTCTATATATATATATATATTTTTGATTACAGATTAAGGGGAGAGAGGTTTTAGAATCTAAAAGGTTCTTTTTTTTGTTTAGTTATTTTAATAATTGATTTTTAGTAGTTAAGATTTGATTTGAATATGAATTATTGTGATTTTTTATAGTAATGACGAGAAAGTTCAAGCTAAAAATCACTTCAAGCGAGCAATTGTAGATGGTCGTGTATATTTTGCCCTGGGAGATCAAGCCTATGTGATGGTATAATTCTGAATCTGGGTTCTATATATGTTAGTATTGGTTCATTAGCGCATGCTTTTATGTTATTGTTTATTCCCAATGTGTTTGAGTTTTCTATCTGTTTCTATTGTATATTTTTTAATCTAGCCTCATTCTATTTGAAGTGAATTTATTCACTAATTAATACTTTGTCTATCTATTAACATTAATACATGAAGCAAATTATATTGCAATAAAGTCGAGAAATAAATGGTTGATTTTAATTACGAAATTATGGAACAGGATTTGAAATAACAACTCTAACATAATATAACAAGAATCATATTTGTATGATTAAATGATAAAATTTTAGCAAAAAACAGACCAATTAGACATAATTAAATAGTTCATTGCATTCTTAACCTGTTTGTTTGCTCAGCAATTAATCTAGGTTAAATCCTTGTTGGGTTATGTAGATGTAGTGTGGTGTTTAGTCCAGATCAAGCCGCAAATCTTCTGTGCAATTGTGGCATCTTAGCCCATCATATGCTCACTCAAAAGATTATGATGTTTCTATTCTTGATAGTAACCTAAAGTCTTATGTATAAGTTTACACATCTCACATGTTTCGATATGGTTTTAGGTAGCAAAATCTCCCCCACTTCAATCCTTAACATCTTGGTCGTGGTTAGTCAAATCAAAGTCCACAAAATCACAATCTCTAGGCAATGTGTGGGCTCGAGACCCACCACAACATCAGGGACCATTGCTTTAATATCATCAGTGGCAACCAGACCCAACTTGAGTATAAATCAAGTTTCAAATTTACTGTTCTAATAGTACCATGGGGTTATCTTAGCCTTACACCATACGCTCACCCAAAATTTCATGACGTTCGTATCATGGTTCAAAGTATTGGCTAAGTTGCTGAAAACTTGAAATCTTCGCGGAATTGGTTTCCTTACTGATCCAATAATGAACCACAAATTGCAATTTCAAGTATTAATAATGTAAAGTTGTGTAGGCAAAATTTTGCTGTAACAAAAAATAATAATTGTGTAACAGAAATCAAAGAGAAATAATGGCGTAATAGATGTATTAAGGTGAATTAATAGCGTAATAGAAAATCAACAAATGAAACTCTTTTTGTGAAAAATCAACAAATGGAACATAGGGAGTATTGTTATTAATATTTAACAATATGACTTTTTTTTGTGGAATAGAAAAAGTAATAATAAAAAATTAAATACATATTAACTAGTAAAAATAATAATAAATAAAAAAATTGAAGCTATAGTATAACAATGTGTATTGCCCGAAATTAAAACCTAGTAAAAAAGATCCTTTCCGCAATCTAGGTTGCTATTGCAACTTTGAACTAGACTTGGTATTCCTGTTAGTAACCTTACCTACAAGTTAGGAAGCATAGATTCTTCATTATCTTGGCAAATTGCTGTATCCTCGCATTTGTACTTTGATTTTTAGTGACTCTTGGGGTATCTCCCCTCTTATGATTTTTTTTTTGTCATTGTTTATGCCTTCATGTTTATAGAAACGTGCAATTTATATTGCTTAGTGGATATTTTTTGTTTTCTCTTGTAATATCTTTTTGTTGATTTATTTTATCACACACACACACACACACAGAGTCATATAATTAAACACACAAATGTATAGATAGTTAATAATAGAATATGTGTTGAATCCCCTTCTTTTAAGTTTTGGCAAATTCTCCTTATATGAAATGTATAAGAATATCTTCAGAATAAGGGATGAATAATATGACTGAAAACTTAGTAACTTCATTGAAGAGCTTCCAGTTACATATATAGTGGTCCACATGAACCACTTCGACTCAAACTAAGGAGATAAAACAGCAACAAACCTATCCACTACAACTGAACAATTTAAACTCCTAAAGACTTGGCCAATAACAATAAATCCCAAAAGAATAGGACTTGCAACTATGACTTATTCAGAACAAAATAAATAAATTAAACTCCAACATTTTCTCCCTTAAACTGATTTCTATAGGACATTTAGTTTACAACAAAGAAAACTCCAACATCTCAGTTTTTCATCATCACAACCAGCCTCCTTTCTTGAACAAACTTCAAGTTGGCTTTGAAGCTCCTCAAACACAATTAACTTGAGAGGTTTTGTCATTATATCTGCAATCTAATCTTCACTCTTGCAATAGATGACATTAATAACACTATCCTTGCACAGATCACGTAAGAAGTGGAATCTAACATCTACATGTTTACTCCTCTCATGTAAAACAAGATTCTTTGACAACTTAATTGTAGAAACATTATCACAGAACATTGAAGTTGGTTCATCTTGAACAGAACCAAACATTATAATCAACCTTCTCAGCCAAATAGCTTGGCAAACACATGATGTTGCAGCAACAAATTCAACTTCAGTAGTTGATAAAGTCACTATCTGTTGCTTCTTTGAAGACCATGAAATAGCCCCAACACTCGACATAAACATATACCTAGAAGTGCTTCTTTGATCATCCAAATCTCCAACATAGTCACTATTAGTAAACCCAACAAGTTTTGACATTTCTCCCTTCTTATGGAAGATACCAAAATCAATTGTACCTTTCAAGTATCGTAACACTCTTTTAGCATCTAGAAGATGATGCTCGGTTGGATACTTCATATACTTGCTAATTAAACTTATTGCATACATAATATTTGGCCTTGTTGCTGTAAGATACATCAAGCTTCCAACAATTTGTTTAAACAAAGTGTTGTCAACCTTTTTGCCCTTGGGATCCTTTGTCAGCTTCAATCCTGGTTCAATCGGTATTCCAACTGAATTGCAAGTCTTTATCTCAAATCTGTCTAAAATCTCCATAACAAATTTCTTTTGCATAATGAAAATACCAGTTGTAGATTGCACCACTTCAATGCCAAGAAAATAATGCAAGAGTCCCAAGTCGGTCATTTCAAACTCAGCCATCATTGAATGCTTGAAACTTTTAAATAAATCTACATCATTCCCTGTGTAGATAAGATCATCTACATACAAGTAGACAATTAGAAGCTTCCCAACAGCTCCAGATTTTATAAAGAGAATATGCTCATACAGACATTTCTCGAAGCCTTCTTTTGTAAAATAAGACTCTATATGACTATACCAAGCTTGATGTATTTGTTTTAGCCCATATAGTGCCTTCTTCAACTTGTAAACTTTCTCTTCGTTCCCTTGTTGCACATATCCCAAAGGTTGCTCAACATAAACATCTTCTTGCAATTCATCATGTAAAAATGCTGACTTGACATCAAGTTGAAAAATAGGTAATGAATTCTGAGCTGCAATTGAGATAACCAATCTAATTGTGTCAAGCCTCGTAATTGGAACAAACACGTATTTATAATCAATCCCATATTCTTGCTTGTAGCCTTTAACCACTAGTCGTGCCTTGTATTTATCCACCTCACCATCTGCATTGAGTTTTGTCTTATAAACCCATTTAACTCCAATAGACTTTTGCCCTTTGGGAATATATGTTAATTCCCAAGTGTTGTTCTTCTCAATTGCCTTGATTTCTTCATCTATAGCTCTCTACCACTTTAATTGCTTAATTGCTTCATGGAAAGAAATAATATCACATCCCATAAAAAGAGTAAAATGGACAAGTGGATCATCATCTTGATTAATTCCACTAACCTCGTAATCTTGCATCCATGTTGGCCTTTATCTTGTGCGTTGGAGTCTAAATTCATGTGATAGATCATCTTCTACATCTCCTTGTGAATCTGGTGTGGGGGCAGGTGATGAGCTTGTGATAATAGAACTTGATAAAGGTCGACTTACTTCTTCTTCAGGTTCACCATCACGCACTAGAATGTGCTTTCCGGTACTGTCAATAGTCCACTTCCATGTCTCGCCTTCATCAAATATCACATCTCGACTAATGGTTATTCTTTTTGTGATTGGATTGTAAAGCCTGTAAGCTTTTGAGTGCTCATTGACACCAAGAAATATACACTTATCTGCTTTATCATTAAGTTTCTTCCTCTTCTCATCAGGGACATGAGCAAAAGGCAACCAAATTTTTTGAAATAGTTCACAGTTGGTTTGCTTCCCTTCCCCATGCTTCTTCGGGTGTTATGTTCTTCACTGCCAATGTTGGGCTTCTATTTAATATGTGGATGCTCCAGTTCACAGCTTTTGGCCAAAAGCATTTGGGTATGGCTTTTGTGCATATCATACTTCAAACTATGTTCAAAATTGTGCGATTCTTCCTTTCGTATACCCCATTCTGCTGTGGAGTGTAAGCTGCAGTTAATTGACTTCGGATGCCATTCATCTCACAAAAGTTGGAAAATTCTTGTGAGTTGAATTCCCCTCCACTGTCTGTTCGCAACACCTTAATTGTTCTGCCAACTTCATTCTCAATCAAGGCTTTGAAACTTTTAAAGACTGCAAAAGCTTTTGATTTTGCCTACAAGAAATATACCTAGGTCTTTCGACTATAGTCATCAATGAAGCTGATAAAATACCTTTTGTTGCCATTTGAAGTTGGACTTATGGGTCCACAGATGTCTGAGTGAACCAACTCCAATAGCTGTTGAGCTCTCCATGCTTTTCTTGTTAGGAAGTGATCACGTTGCTGTTTGCCAATGACACAATCTTCACAAACTTGTGATGGAGGAGTAATTTGTGGAAGCCCTGTCACCATTCTCCTATGTTGAAAAGTCTTCAACCCATTAAAATTGAGATGTCCATATCAAAGGTGCCACAACCAAGCCGTGTCTTTCACTTTTGCAGAGAAACAAGTTTGAGGATTTGGACCATCATCTACAATGATAATTGGAAACATCTTGTTCGCTGTCATGTGAACACGAGCAATAACACCTCTATATGAATCTTTGATAAGGCATGTTCCACTTTTGATGGTGATCTCATACCCTTTCTCTTGGAGTTGACCCAAGCTAATCAAATTACTTTTCAAATCTGGAACATAAAACACACTGGGGATTCTTTCAACAACATCATTTTTCATGCGAACATTGACATTTCCTTTCCCCATAACAGAAACAGTAGAATTGTCTCCAAATTTCACAATATCTCTAAATGACCCATCTAACTCAGAGAATAAAAACTTATTGCCACACTTATGATTAATGTAGCCTGAGTCTAAATACCACATATTATTAGACTTTTCTTCCTTGTTATGACAAGCCATCAATAAGGTTGTTTCTTCTTCTATTTCAGCATAATTTGATCTCTCTCCTTGACCTCCAAAGAAATTAGGACATTCTGACCTATAATGGCCATACTTGTGGCAATTGAAACATTCAATATGGCTTTTGTCAAACCTTGATACTTGACTGTTCCTTCTGCCTCTGGAATAAGAATTGAATCTGTCTATGTCCTTGACCACGTTTTACACCCTCAAAAGCAACTAGAGTGTTGGAGGAGACCTTCAAAGCTTGCCCTTCTGTTTTGGCCTCTTGATTAATTCTCTGCTCATGAGCCAACAACGAACTTTGTAGCTCATCAATGGAAACTTTATCAATGTCATGTGATTCTTCAATCGAACAAACTACGTAATCAAATTTTGTAGTCATCAATTGAAGAATTTTTTCAACAACAACAACATCTTCTAGTTTATCACCACGGATCATATTGTTTGCAATCGCCATTGTCCTTGCAAAATAGTCAGTGACCAACTCTCCCATCTTCTTTTGAAGAGACTCAAAATCTCTTCGAAGGGCTTGAAGCTGTGCACACTTCACTCTTGTTGTCCTTTAATACTTCTTTTTCATTGAATCCCAAATCTGCTTGCTAGTTTTCTTATGAAGAATGGTCTCCAAGATTGTACGATCAATAGCTTGAAACAAATAGTTCTTCACCCTGAGATCCTTCAATTTTTGTTCCTCCCGTTGCTTCTTCTGAGCTAGTCAACACCGTTTCTTCTGGATAAATTGTGACACCATCTTCAACCAATGGCCAATACTCTTTTGCTCGTAAAAAATTCTCCATCAACATGCTCCAATGATCATAGTGACCATCGAAGCGAGGAATTACTAGTTGCATATAGTTGTTATTGTCAGTTGCCATGACTGCTTGCTATTGCAGGAAAGGTGCTGCTTCAATCTACCTCAGGCCCAGTGATGACTCTCATACCACAATGTTGAAATATATAAGAATATCTTCAGAATAAGGAATGAATAATATGACTGAAAACTTAGTAACTTCATTGAAGAGCTTCCAGTTACATATATAGTAGTTCACACGAACCACTTCGACTCAAATTAAAGAGATAAAACAGCAACAAATCTATCCACTACAACTGAACAACTTAAACTCCTAAAGACTTGGCCAATAGCAGTAAATCCCAAAAGAATAGGACTTGCAACTATGATTCATTCAGAACAGAAAAACAATTAAACTCCAACATTTTATGCTTCTTAGTATACAAGATTGTACATACCACATGTTTTGATGTTGAACTAGAGTATCACAATATCTTCCAAGGTCTAAATTTGTGGGCAATTTTAAAGTTTCGGGTTAAAATGAGAATTCTTTGTATTGCAATATTTTATGGGCCTTTATAGTACATAAACTAGGACAAAAAGAGATCTTAATATGTAAAATTCCTATCAATAAAATTAGGAAGAGTGCTATATATATGAATTTGCTCATGTTTTAAATTGAATTGTTAAATTAAAATGACTCATATATTTTGAACAAAGGGAGTACTTTCTTATTTCTTTTCCAAAGAATATTATACTCCCTTAACCCATAAAAGTTAATTGAAGTACAAAAGAGTTTGGTCTTATAAAAGACGTCTAAAGTGTACAATTCAAATGTAAAATATTATATAAAGTCTATTTCACCTGTAGAAATACTTAATTAGGGTCCGTTGATTTTTGGTAAAAAGGGGAATCATTACGTTGTGGGTAAAATTAGAATTTATTTATACTCTCTTAAGATGGCTTTTAAAATATTTAAATATTTTTTTACATCTTGGGGTACATGAAGTAATAATATCAAATTTTATAGGACTAAAAAAATTCCAAAAATTTCAGGGTAACCTCGCCCCCCAGGCCCTATAATAGCTCTTCCCTGTCCCATGCAAATTAGGGTCATTTGAATTGTCTATTAGTCTAGATCCAACCCTTTGAAGAGTGCAAAATTAGAACTTTGTAGAGAGAGTTTTGACATTTCCCCCCAATACTGGTTAATGCTGTCTGCTTAACTGATTTCCAACTGCGGTACCTGGTTAAATTCTTTCCACAACCTTTCATTTGAAAACACCTTTCATCTCCTCCTTCCATTGCATCATAGGTTATTAGTTTTTGATCTTTGTTGGGTTAATCAATGTGCTTAAATTTTAGAGCTTGATTTCCTAGTAAAATTAACATAAAAGCATTACTTTTTGACCTATTAAATTAATAAGCAATGCCAAATTAGAAAGTGTAATAAGGTTATGGAATAAATAATCGGTTATAAAATTGAGTGACAATTCTGCCATCACAATTGATTCAGTTTTAGTCGCTCACCAACACATTTTCATTAGTTTATATTATTCCAATATACAAATATTTGATAAAAAAAATTCAACCGAAAGTAGAATAGTCGGTCATAATTAAGAGGTTGTTGTGTTTTTAAGACTTGGTTTTCTGTTGGTACTTGAGTTCGAAACTCTACTTGAGATGTTGTCTTGAACTCCTGCTCATGTTCTAGTGAGTATAGTTATGCTAATCTAGCCTGAATGTTGAGTTGTCAATGTGATTGTATTCCCATTATGTTGTTAATGACTTTGACCATTTTAATCTAGCATGAATTTTTTCAGAGTTTTTCAGTATGGTAATATTTCCATGATGTTTTAGTATTTTTATTGTGGTAGCTGACAGGCTATTAATTTAGATATATGCTCCAATTTGTTTTTTTTTACAATCATGTGGTGTCAAAATGATAACTATAACACTTGAACTTGGTGATTTATTTCTGTTAAATTTTGAAGGCAGAGTACATTCTGATTCTTAGTATTTGTCCACATAACAAAATTGGTTTTTATTAAACTTTATAAAAGGCTGAATTAGAATGTCCTATAGGCATGGAATAATTAGTTGGTTCCAAGTATGAAAGGCCTGATCTCCAGTTATATCCATAACAAAATTGAGAACCATTTGTTTCTGTTGACTGGTCTTTATTGCTCCTAGTACACCCATACAGCTTTAGCATTGAGTACATTGCTTCTAGTTTGGGGTAATTTGTTGATAACATTTCAGCAGAATGTAGAGTAATCAGGCATATTATATAGTTTATTGCTTCCAACAAGCTTGTTTTTTACTTGGCAGTTGAGAGTTTGTGATATTTTTGGAGCTTATACATTTGTATATCTGTGCTAACTTAATAACAGGCTGGTGAGGGAGAAGCTAATTATATTTGTAGGATTGTGGAAATGTTTGAGGGAACAGACAGCACACCTTATATTACTGTGCAGTGGTTCTACAGAGCCAAGGATACTGTAAGAGATTTAAAAATTTGTCCTTCTATTCTTGTTATTCCTTAGTTTGTGCGGAAGTCAGTTGAGTATCTGGTCTTTTTCTTCTTTTTGTTTCAGGTCATCAAGTCATGTTCTAACCTTATTGATGACAAACGAGTATTTCTGTCTACAATCAAAGACAATAATCCTCTGGATTGTCTTCTGGAATCAAAATCGTCCAACTGCCACTAAATGTAAAGCCTATAGTGGTTAATTGGAAAGTTATTTATTTTCTCAGCTATTTGTCTAAGTATTGATTCCTTGTATATTATTTCAGGTTGATTTGGATAGTAAGTTGGCTGCCCTTTCTGATGCCGACTATTATTACGACATGCTGTACTATGTGCCCTTTTCATCATTCTTGAACCCACAACATGGTAAAATCCTCTGCTGCTTATTGATAGCAGCGACTTGTTATTCTTTCAAATTCTCTTGCTTTAAAGAAATGCTGATATGCTATAAGAGCTGACAATCTAATCCTTGGTGTATGTTATGTTGCAGATAATGTAGGAGATGGAAATGGATCTGATTCCACCATCTCTAGTGAGACTAATGTCCCCCAAGATGAAGAGGAGGATAAGAAAGTGAAGGAACTGAAGTTGTTGGATCTATTCTCAGGTTGTGGTGCCATGTCCACTGGATTCTGCCGTGGCGCCTACATGTCCGATGTTAATCTTGTCACGGTATTTATTGGATTATGCTATGCTTTAGCTGCTTTCATTTTTTATCCTCTTGTGCTGTTTTTGTTTAAACAGAACTGATTCATTTATCTACTAATTGATTCTTGATTTCATAATAGAAATGGGCTGTTGACATAAATCAGTACGCATGCCAAAGCTTGCAACTTAACCATCCAGAGACAGAGGTATATTTCACGGCACATATGGCATGTTGATTTTGTGTTTTTTTTTCAATATTTTATGTTTTTTTAAAATATATTTTCTCGGTCATCAGGTGCAATAATCATGGCTGTGTTAAATATACTTCTAAACAGGTTAGAAATGAGAAAGCTGAAGATTTTCTAGCTCTTCTAAAGGAGTGGAAGAAGCTTTGTGTCTCCTTCTCCTTGATTGAAAGTAAGGACTCCCAACAACACCATACTGCATGCACTGAAAATGAGAGTGATGAGGAAGACAACGAAGGTGGAGAAGACGATTATGAAACATTTGAAGTGGACAAGATTTTGTCCATACGCTATGGTGACCCTAATGAGACAAAAAAATCAGGATTATATTTTAAGGTATTTGAATTATTGGATTTGTGTTTGTATACATATATCAAAATCAAATGCTAATAATTTGAACTTTTTCCTCCTGTTGTGTTGAGTTCATTTTGGGTCTATATTTATTATATCATACTTCTATTGTAATTCGTGTTCCTATTCTGTTGATATGATATGCAACATACTGTTCTAAGAATTAGTGGTAGTGCATTTTCGATGTCTCTAAAGTTTTAATACTTTGATTTCCATATTGCCTAGATACGATGGAAGGGATATGGAGAAGATGAAGACACTTGGGAGCCTATAGATGGTTTGGGGTATGCAAATATATTATTTCATTTTATTTACTCTCTTTTTACCGATATTTTCATGTTTAATACTGATTTTCTTCAAATGTTTGTCTACTAGTCATTGTCAGGTGAAGATAAAGGAGTTCGTCACCAATGGCTATAAATCAAAGATTATTCCTTTGCCTGTAAGTTTCAATAGTTGTTGCATGTCAAATGTTCCAAGTGCTTCAGTATTAGAGCATCCAACTATGTGTTACCTTATACTATTGTAGCAGCTGTTATAGTTGTGCAATCAATTGGCAGTCTGATGTTGTAACAGGCATCACGCATATGGATTTCATTAGCCCATATAACACCTTCTTACAATCCTGATGCTTGCAAAATCCATTTAACAAACTGTAATTATAAACCATGGATATAATTTTTTTTTAATATTTTTATCTACTGCAATTTTTGATGTAATTGAGTTAATTGATGAGACTAGGGCAAGTGTTGACTGTTGATGCTAAGTTGGAGATTTGGAGTACATTGAAATCTAATGTTTTTAGATTAAGTTGGAGTAAGACAGAATTTGCAAGTGTGTTCAACAATGTAAGAGGAAGAGATGTGTAGATGTTGTGAATACGTCGGGACAGTACCCAAGAAAATGTCTTTACACACTTGCATAGCTCAAAACGGAATATTGTAAGAGATGTCTTGCAGAATTCTGCTAGAAATTGTTGTATGAAAAAGCCCATTTAGGTTTGATTAAGAATGATGATGTTTTGGTTGAGTTTAGGTGGAAATTTGACGATGAACGTTGATTCCTAGAAACATTGTCTACAATTATCTGCTCATGGATGTGAATTTCAATAATCTCTATAACAGCTTGTTATGGTCCCTGTACTCACAAAACCCATGTGTAGAGGCTCTTATTTAGAACCATGATTTATTTTTATATTTTATAATTGTAATAGAGTCTAAACTGTGTTTATCTTTAAACTAATTTTCAGTTAACTATATTTCCTTTTCTTTAATGTCAGGGTGATGCTGATGTCATATGTGGAGGTCCTCCATGTCAAGGCATAAGTGGATTTAGCCGCTTTAGGAACACTGCTAGTCCCTTGGATGATCCAAAAAATCAACAGCTTGTTGTCTATAAGGATATTGTTAACTATTTGAAGCCGAGATATGTGCTGATGGAGAAATGTGGTTGATATTCTTAGGTTTGCGGGTGGTTTTCTTGCAAGATATGCCTTGGGTCGCCTTGTTGGAATGAACTATCAAGCCCCCGAATGGGTTTGATGGCAGCAGGAGCTTATGGACTCCCACAATTTCGTATGCGCATGTTCATGTGGGGTGCTCATCACTTGGAGGTGAAGTATTGATATATATATATATATATATTATTACCTCACGCTTGATTATATATCTAAATTGACAACTGACTATATGCAGAAGTTGCCTCAATACCCGTTACCCACTCATAATGTTGTTGTGAGAGGAAACACTCCAACAGAATTTGAGGTAGGATCCTTTTCTGTCTAAAAGTTATATTTGGTAGGACTGTAGGAGGAAAATATCAGAGAATTTGAAGAGGATGAAAGAAGAGCAGAGGAGAGTTTTCCTTGTTTGTTGGCAGTTTTCTCTGCTTAAAATTTTGTAGGGGAAGGGAAGGAAAAGGAATTGATAACTTCATTGACTGTTTCCCCTCCAATACATTCTATATGTTGTGTATACTTGTACATAAAACAATTATTCTTTACAATCATTTTCTTATTTCATAGCCAACCACCCCATTATTGAAAGACCCTCACTTCCTTGTGTTTACATTCTTCTCTCTTCTGGCTTTCCTTATTTGTTGATTTCAGCAGTTCTACCAGAAGATCAAAACTTTGGCTTGCTAAATTCTGTTGGTGTTTTTAAAATAAATTTACCTTGTTGAATGCAGTCAAATGCTGTTGCTTATGATGAAGGGCATGGAGTTGAATTAGAGAAGAAACTTTTCCTAGGAGATGCAATTTCTGATCTTCCACCTGTATGTATATCATGTCTTTGTATCCTTTGTGATATAGCATAGGTTTTGTAGTTTATTTAATCCTAGTGATTTACTTACTGTATTCTTTAGGTGGAGAATAATGAGGCCCGTGATGAAATGCCATATGGCAGGGAGCCAGAAACTGAGTTTCAAAGGTTCAGCCGATTAGTTCAATAATCATCTTTATAAATGTATTGGCAGTATTGCTATTATCTTTTTACTTCTGTATTTCCTTTTAAGAGATCCAAGTCATGACCACTGATAAAAGTGTTGAAGGTGGATCCAGTAGGAAATTGTAGCCCTTTGAATGTCTGGGTGTGTTTATATGTGCATGTGTGTGTGAGTTTATATGTAAGAGCTTTCCTTTTGTTTTTTACTAAATGAGATTGTTATCTTCTACTTTTTTTACTCTCCACTGATATTTTGTTTACTTGTTAATATTCAAGCAAATGTTCTGATTATGTATAAGCATTTGATTATTCCTTGTAGTACTTTGGAAGCATTACATAGATCCAAAGAAAGCAGTTGATTATTCAGATGATTTTTCCCTCCCCATGGTATTCAACCTTTTTGCAAAACTTATTACTCTGTGCATTTGTAACTTTGAGCTTCCCTTATATCTGATATATTACCACTCTTTAAGCGTGGATCAGCTGATGTTCCCATTTATCTGTATGCAAGTGATTATCTCCTTATTATATCATTTTGCTTATATGAGCAATTACTTGAAGAATGCAACAATGCTATAATTTCATTATTTCATATTTTCTTAATAATCTTTGTCACCACAACATTTAGATCCATATAGATGCATAAAAGCATCTAGTCTGTTTTTTGTCAAATTTTGTTTCCTGGTCATTAATAGTTTTGAATGAGTTACATTGTGGGATGCCTAAGCTTTTAAGGTGGCCAAACTAGTAAATAAGTAGAAGTGAAGGAGATAAGCAGTTGGTAAAATAAAATCTGGCGGTGCATCATTCCCTTGTAGTTATTAACTTTTCTTTTTTGTTTGTTGAATGTAGAGATGCCAGGTTTTTCAGCACTGGGATCAGAACCATCAAAAACTATTGTTTCTGATCATCGTCCACTTCGACTAAACGATGATGACTATCAACGTGTCTGCCATGTTCCTGTTAAAAAGGTTTGATATCATCATCTTTATATATTGTGTGTATACTTAATGATAAGTTTGGAATTTTAAGAATCTCTTAATCTATTATGCTTTGGTTTAGGTACTAATGGTTATATATGAACTCTCAGGGTGCCTGTTTTAGGGATTTCAAAGGTGTCTGGGTTCGGCATGATAACAAAGTGGAATGGGATCCTGATGTAGAACGTGTGTATCTGCCTTCAGGAAAGCCATTGGTATGCTTCGCTCATTAGCAGGGGTGTAAAATTCGGTACAACTGTTTATTTTACTAGTACCGAAGGGTTTGGTAAAAATTAAAACCGGTCTGGTAACGATATAGCAAATCAAATCAGTATATACCAGCTAACTGGTATCAACATTTATTTTTTTTGAAACGTATAAACCATACCGGTATATACCGGTTATATTATATATAGAATAGATATTTAGATTTATTCATTAAGAAGCATTATAGGAATTAAGAAACAAGATAATTGGTGAAATTTATATTTAAAAGTTGTCTAGAAAAATTCTAATACAAATAGGAAATTGATATTTTCACAACAGTTTTTGATATTTTCACATGTAGGACTCATATATTAACTATTGTAGAGGGACATGATTGGTTCTTATGTAGGCTTTACGTGTGGAAATATAAAAAATTGTCATAAAAATATCAGTTGCCTACAAATACCACTAACATAAAGAGCAAAAAATAAAACAATGGAACCATGGAGCTCGTGCTTAATGCTTAGCCAAATAAAAAAAGCATACAGGTTATAGTTTCTTTTTGTATATGTAAGCTATGTCATTGTATACCTGTATTACTCTTTATCTCATAATTATGGCCACATAATTACAATAAAATTATTAAAAAGTATTTCTTAGTATTATACAGGATGATGAGCACTTTTTTGTCTTAACTTATTTTGTTAAATTCTGCAGACCATTTGGTCGTTTATGGTGGGATGAGACTGTACCTACTGTAGTTACCAGGGCTGAACCACATAATCAGGTAGGCTACTTTTTTCTTTTCTAGGTTGTGAATCATATTAATAATGGCTCACATTTAATTATTTTGTCTGTGGCTCAATTTTTTGATAGACTATGGCACATCCTGAACAAAATAGGGTGGATACTCACATTCCGTGAGAATGCCAGACTTCAAGGATTTCCGGATTATTATCAGCTTTGTGGGCCAATAAAAGAAAGGTAATCACTTCAATTAGTTCCGAATTCTTTAAGGAATTAGGATATGATTCTAATGTTTACAAGTGATTAGGGAGAGAAATGAGAGGACAGAAGTTCAAAAGTTGAGGAAGCAGCCTAGGTTGCGGTAGTTTTTTTTTCCCGAGGTTTTGGGCACGTTCTGTATCGTTCAGATTGATGACTAAAGAAACCAAACTGAGTTGTCAAATCGGATCAATATCATGAATAACAATATTTGAGCTATCAAATTAATTTGTCGTCGCGAATTGAATAGTATAACATAGGAAGATCTTTTATCCATGCCGAATCCAAAATAGGATTTCTGGCCCAATCAAAAATTATTTTATTTATTATTCTTTTCTTTCTTTTCTATAACCTACCTTAAGTCTTCCTTGTGCAATTGTTGGATGAAGTGTTATCTTATTTGACTACCTGTCCGTTTCTATTAGTCACAAACGTCCAACAAACAATAGCAGCAAAGCGGAAAAAGAAAGGAGTTACGTTATAAACTCCGATTTTTTTAATGATCTAATTTTCTTGAAAAACAAAGAAGTGTGATAAAGATGAGTCCGAGGATAAAAGAAGGAATATTCTATCAAATTAAATTTTAATATTTTTTTAGTTTTGGATTTGTTCTTTCTTTGGCGGGCCTCCTAAAAAAAATAGAAAATATAAGAAGAAAAAAGTCGATTCATTCCATTAGCGATTTTGGCAACTTGGCTGCTACTTTGAACACTGGACATAGACAATCAAGAAAGAGAATCTGTTATTTCTTCACAATCCCCAATTACAGAAAACAATTACTAGTCCACTTTATATACAACTAATTCCAACAATCTTTCCAGCCCAATTTCATAATTGGAATTTACAAGAATACCCCTAAAGTAACTACTTCCTAACTAACTCAACCTTTGACTCCTGTGGACTTGTTTACTCCTTTTCCTTACAAATTCTATATTTCTCTTTTACATTTATATGTGATGTGCTTTATTTTTCTACTATTAGTCTACTCCTTGATTACTACACTATAATAAGTATGTCTAAAATCCATCAACCCTTATTTCTTAATATGTGATAGCTACATTCAAGTAGGGAATGCTGTTGCCTTCCCGGTTGCAAGAGCCCTGGGTTTCTCACTTGGGTTAGCTGCTAATGGTTCATCTAGTGAACAACATTTGCTCACATTGCCCAGGAAGTTCCCTAACATCCAGGACCGACCATCTCCAGCCCTTGATGAGGATTGAGGAACACATTAGTTATTGTTGAATTATTAGTATTATTTTTTGACAATTATTTAACTGTTATTATTGATGGGGACTGAGTACACATTAGTTATTGTTGTATTATTATTTTTCGGCAATTTGTCAAGTGTCCCAAATTGGGAAATAAGGCAATTATCTCATGCGTCTACTGTGTTGAACAAACAAGTATCTTCTTCCGGTTTAACTTTAGAAGGTTGATCTGACATCAGCCAATGCCTAGCATTTACTTTCCTTACTGTTGCCTCCATACAAAGTGATTAGGTTGCATGTGTATTAGTATAATTTAGTCAAATGGCATGTCACTTGTTGCTGTGGCAGTTAGATCATTTGCTTGTAATTGCATGAAGTCTATGTGATGAATGGCTAATGAGGTTTTCGTCTGATGGTCATGTGATTTTTAGGTTTAAGATTTGATTCTCACATTTGTATGCTTGTATTTATGCTCTTATGTTGATAGTAAATATGGACTGTATACATAAGATGGAAAAAATTCACTGCAAAATATGGGATATTCTTTTACAAGTCTGTCATTTCTACTTATCCAAATTAACCATAACAAATAGAACAAATGTTGTGTTTTCTTTTTAGGAATTAATATTTTTACAATTTAATTGATATTTTTACAAATAAAATTTATTTGATATTTTCACAAGTAAATTTTATTTAATCTTGTGAAAATATTAAATTAGTTTGTGAAAATATTAGTTTCCTTTCTATATTTATGTCACACTAGCTTGATTTCCCGTTCTTGGCATGGGATTTATAATTGTATTTTATTAATTAATTATAATTTATATTGTTAAATATACCCTTAATATTAACTAAATAATGTAATATAAGTTTGATATGAATTGTACAATATTATTTAAAAGTTAAAAAAACCATAAAAATTAAGTTAATCTAATATTAAATTTGTAGACAACGAAAAAACTAATTTATTCTTCATAAAAAAACAGTAAAATTAATTTATTTAAATTTTATCCATAATAAAATACTCTTAAACATAAATCTATCTTACTTTCAATATTGAGTTGCCTACAAAGGGAGGTAATCTAGCTATCGATTATCATACATACTAGGGATAACCCGTGCCTGAAGGCACGACGAAACAAAAAATTATATTAAAATTCAAAAAGTAATACATAACCTAAGGACTCTTTTGCAATAAATAATACATACATAATTATCAACACATATCCAACCACCAAAACATCAAGCAGAGCATGTCACAACCATTAAAAGAATTGTCTAGAAAATAAGTACAACAAAAAACCCCAAAATATACTTTCATATGATAGAATAAATATGAAAACTTTGATCCTACTAACTATCCTGCTCATGGATTCTATGACTGTGGGTTTGAAGAAAATACCCAAAAATTTGAGAATACCAATAGACATTTTAGTTAATATAACATTCATTATTGCCTCAAAGGTTTATCTTGGCATATATAGTCTAATTTTTTCTTATCTCAATCCAACCAACAAATGCTCATTTGCATTTGTTTACAGCCTTCCTCATTTAGGAATTACCCTCAGCTGACTTATTTCTGTGACGACTGCTTTTGGGTTCATATAACATAGTAAATGCCAAAAGCCCAAACCAGGGGAAGACCAAAGAAACATCTGTCTTCGTTTTATAACTCCTTCACTTCTGTGATCGAATGCATCACTTGATAGTGATTAGTTTTTCTAAAGTTTACTCTAACTATTGAGACAACATATATGAGTCTTTCAATTTAGGCAGGCCCCTGCCAATTTACTTTTTAAATTGTTGCATCTCAATGTAAAAAATGAAAATATACATGTTATAATATTATAATAGTAAGCCACTTATATATACAAGCAACTAATTCATAAAGGTATCGTACCAATATGGTAAATCATTATTGTTTACTTGATATTGCAAGTATCAAACACTGATACAAATTAATAAGGCACATACTTCTCCTATTGCAATGGTGATGACATGTGGAGCAAAACCAATCTCAGCTGAACCAGATAGCCATTCACCTACATATACAATTAACCATTCCAAACATCACAAAATAGAAATAATTTAACAGAAAAAGAAATTATACAATCATAAACTACTCATGCACTACTGCTGAAATGCAGTAAACATGCATAATACACAGAGGTGAAGGGCCCGGGAACTTGTATTATAATTATAAATGTGGAACTTGTATTATTATTATTGCCCGTGCTTGAAGGCACGGCGAAACGAAAAATTAGATTAAAATTCAAAAAGTAATACATTACCTAAGGACTCTTTACAATAATTAATACGCATCCAACCACCAAAACATCAAGGTAGTTGCAACTAATTTCAAAAAATTTCGACAGAGTTTCCTTTAAAAATAGATAGCCAGAAAAATATAAACCTGTGTACAAAACGTACAATCATCAATAAATATCCTAGTTCAATTTTTCCCCAAAATGGTACAAGCACACATCAAACTTTACAGGATAACAGGACTAATACAAATGCTAGGGCAAAGAGAAGAACCACTTATGACATGCCTGTGCACCTTTGTGAAAGTCTTTCTTCTCAATTACAGGTAACATATGTTCTAAATACCTGTTCTCAATACCTGCCACTTCCATGCGGACTGGGATCCCTGAACCTGGCAAGGAAGGTGCACATATTACGATGGCAGAATTATTTTTGTTACAAACTATTTTTGCCATATAATACTACTACTGAATAACAAATTTGAAAAGGTAACCACTAATAAAAATTTGAGAACAATTTACAGCTAAACACGTCTTTAAAAGTTATCTAGAAAAAGACAAGTAATAACAGGAAACCATATTTAAGAACACTGGTCTTACTTGTTAATGAAGCTGACATTCGTATACATCAAATAGTAATATACATATTCAAAATCACGCAGAGGTACACAATTGCAATTCTGAAAAAACAGTAAGATGACTCAATAGTAGCATAAATCGCCACAATTCAACAAAGTCGTCGTTCTGCATCAACCATTGAAATTTTACCCCACACTACCTGCAAAGAAAATCAGCATAACAACAATTATTTGCTGATTGAAATGACAGTCAAAGTGACAACAAATGGTAATGATAACCCTCTTAGTCCTAATATGGCTGGAACAAAGACAGCAGAAGTAGAAAAATAAAATATTAGTTACAAGTTAATAGTAAATATTATATAGGTAAAATAAATATGCTGATATTTATTGTTCCATCAGTTTGACAATATAAATATAAGAAATTTACAAAAGATTGAAGAACAAATGATCATCATATTGCACTGAGAAGAGGAAGAAGGTATTTATAGATGGTGCCACTCAAAATGTGTTGAATATACATATCCATATAAAACATTTTACTTGCAATTTACATATAGATTGTTACCGTTGTGGTCCTTCTAATTCCTCTTTACCCAAAAGACCATAACTAAACTCCTTGGGCAGGTTACCCTATGAACATCTTCTTTTGAATTAAATTTTTTGATTTCCAAACCAATCTCTCCAACATAAACTTAGAACAATTAAAGATTCCTGTGATGTTGCAATTTCTTATGGTGGTGCTTACATGTCAGTTTAGAGGACAATCATTTCACATGAGCTTAAAAGGAGATGAGAATTGGACATTTAGTTCATGCCAGACAAAAGGTACAATATGATGATCATGTGTGAGAAGTGTTAGAGTGAGAGTGAGATTGAGGGGTGAGGAACTCAAAAAAAGCACCGACAATTTAGTGTATATTGCTTTGCACGTTAGATAAACAATGATCAGTACAACATACCGGTTGATTAAACAATTTTTCTTTTCCAATAGAACACCCTTAGTTGAAGATGGAATAACACTTAGGCTGTTTAGGTGATTCGCATGTGAATTCTCCTAGGAAGTACAAAATAAGAGATTAGTAAAAAAATGCATATTTATATTAAAATAATTTTTTTTAACAATACATGTCGCGTTACCTTATCAACCTGTAAGAGCAAACTTAATAAATTGAACATGAGTTTAACATGCCTTAATAAATTAAACATGGCTTGGGTAAATCGACAATAAGAGGCAAACTTTCTATGAAATTGTAAATCGACAATTGACGTTGAATTGGGTTCACTTTCAATTAGAATAAAATTAATATCAAGTAACCCAATCACTAACTCTACTAATAAAAAAGGAATATCAAGTAACCCAATACAATTAATAGCTCTACGAATAAAATTAATTGATCACAAGCAGGAGGACAATGAATAACATAAAAAAGGAATATCAAGTAACCCAATACACAAACAACGTGATCACTAACTCTACGAATAAAAAAAGAAGGAAAAACGATTTATAAATTTTGTAAATTATGTCCAACTTTGATTAACACAGTATATAATTTGAACAAATATCAAATAATCACGTCCAACAAAGAAACATAAACTAAATTCACAATATTTGCGGAATGATTGGCTACTGATAGTAATAGTTATAATAATACTAATAGTAATAGTAATTTAAGATTAAGAATATTTAAGATTAAGTAATAGTTATAATAATACTAAACAATATAATAAAAGAATATTTATTAAAAACAATATAAAAAGTAGTACTTTTTACTAATAATTATGATACTAATACTAATACTAATAATAATAATAATAATAATAATAATAATAATAATAATAGTAATAATAGTAATAATAATAATAATAATAGTAATAATAGTAATAATAGTAATAATAATAGTAATAATAGTAATAATAATAATAATAATAATAATAATAATAATAATAATAATAATAATAATAATAATAATAATAATAATAATAATAATAATAATAATAGTAATAATAGTAATAATAATAATAATAATAATAATAATAGTGGTGGTGGTGGTGGTGGTGGTGATAATAATAATAATAGTAGTGGTGGTAATAATAATAATAATAATAATAATAATAATAATAATAATAATAATAATATTTAAGATTAAGAATATTTAAGATTAAGTAATAGTTATAATAATACTAAACAATATAATAAAAGAATATTTATTAAAAACAATATAAAAAGCAATTTGCTAATAATTATGGTAATAATCCAAGCAATGGATACTGCAACAGGAATCAGTATCAAATATTTGCATACCAATTCCTAGAAAAATCATTCATATTTACTATATCTATATGCGATTGAAAGGAGAGAAAGGCCATGATCAACCTCTTCTGTAATACTTTGTTGGATTTTTCGTTGCACAGATGCCTTGACCTGATTTTGCCCAGATACAAACCTGAAAATGTATACAGTAAACCCAATCACCAACCAAATATCATACTGTAAAAGTGTAGTTTCTTCTCCCAAAAAAAAAAAAATCAGAGTTTCATATATCAAGAATGTCAACAACCTACCAACAAATTACATCAAAACATGAAAAACATTTACCGTAAACCAATCACCACCCAAATATCATAATGCAAAAATGTAGTTTTTTTCCCCATAAAAACCCATCAAAATATAATATATCAAGATTATCAAAAGACCCGTATCAGAAATATCATTAAAAAAACCGCAAAATGAAGACTGAAAAATAATTTACTAAGTATCGTTCAGTAAGTCTCTGCTAACATAATCTACCAAGTGACATGTGTTATGCATACACATAAAAACTTCCACTTTCAGAATAGTTGCATATATCACCACGTACTTCATGAAAAATCACGACAACAATCAACAATTATTGAAGCGAGAAAAGTAATAATAATAATAATAATAATAAACAATTAATTTAAATCTGAAACACAATAAACAAGATTGAGAAACCTAAGTTCTAGAACACGTGCGAAAAATGAGCTGCCTTAAGCTGCTGTTCAATTACCAAAATTTCCCCCAAGAGAAAAGGATGGCTTCAAGTATACACATATTTTTCATGGCCTACACCTAAGGAGGACCACTGGCAGAAGGAGGACCATCATGAAGTAATCAGAGAAAGAAATTTGTGCTGATTAATAAACTCACCCCAGTATTCCTATCAGAGAGTCTCTTAAACACCTAATTTTATTCCTATCATTTATTCAGACTCCTTTATTGCAAAATTCACCGTCATGCCAAATGTAGTCTTATGCAGATCAACTGTAAGGAAAATGCATGCATTTTTACACGATTCAAGCAAATGTTTGTAATCAGTAATTAAGCATTTTTGCAATATAATCCAAACTGATTAAGCATTTGCAATATAATCCAAAATATACGAAAAAGGCTTCTCCAACTGAACTGCAACTCTTCATCCGACTATTAACTTTTAGACTTACAGGAGTGCATCAAAGTTTTTTTAAGAAAGACCTTATAGGTTCATAAATTTTCATGACTGAGGATAGGCTAAGACTAACCTGGAAAGCAAAAAATTTGGTGTTCAAGTTTTGTGTATTCAAAAAATTTGGTGTACAAGTTTTATTTTGCAACTCCCGCAAAATCAGGTCTGCAGCATTCCTCTAGTAGTAACATATAAACAAATTTGATTATTTTCTCCAAATTAGACACGCAAGCACAAAGACCAAACCTATAACAGTTTTCCATTTCAGTTTTCTTCCATTTCAGTTTTCTTTCATTTCAGTCTCTGAAAACAGTGACCTTTTCTAATTAAGCAAACAGTAACTTTGTTTACTCCCTTAAACCCTTAAAAGGCTTAAACTATGCTTTTACCAAGTACATTTCACATATATGTCAAAAGCGAAACTAAGTGTTAAAAGCCAAATTTATGTCATGTTGTGCAGGAACCAAATTATTTACATATAGATAATTAATATCATTAGATTAGCTAGTGGGTATAAGGGAGTAAATAATCATTAGATTATTTACATATAGATAATTATAGGTAGCAGTGAAGATGAAGCTCTGAAGATAATTATATCTTCAGAGCTTCATTTTATTGAAAATGAAGCTCTGAAGATATAAAGAAAGAATGAAAGGAAAAGGAAAAGAGAACAACAAAGTAGGGCAAAAGGAGACGGCAGAAAATGAGCATCCATTCCCCATATCGAATCATCATATTTCCCCTTCTAACATTCAGCAACCCAGGAACCCAGGAACCCATTTAGTAAACAAATCAGGTTGTATTAAACTGAAACCCAGGAACCCAAATCAGGTTGTCTCATAAACAATCACCAATTGCACAACATAAATAAAATTACCTTGGATTGTTGAGATGCCCAAATAAATCGCCGGTGGGGTACGGCAACTACCTGGAGACTGATGCTTCTTCAGCTTCACCGCCTCCTCCACATCGAAAGTCTCGCCGGCGGAGCTGTCGATTGATTCGAAGAGGAAGAGAAAAAACCAAGAGAGAGAACTATGCGGGACAGAGAAGACGATGCCAAGCAGGAGAGAGAAAAGAAATGGAATGGAATGGAAGGAGAGAGAAGACGCTGGCAGACGGAGAGAGGAAGCAAATTTGAAACAAAGCAAAAAACACAGATAGAGAAGACGGGACCAGACAGACAGAGAAGACGGGGGAACCAAAGTTAATCACAGCCCTTCTTTATTGAAGCCATTAGTAATTTAAGGCCATTGGATGGATCTGCTCTGTTTTATTATATAGATATCTATGAGATAATACAAAATAAAACAAAAGTAAAATTATCAATCAATTACATCCAATCATGAATCAACTTGCAGCAGGACCGACCAAAACATCCCAATTAACTTATACAATAAAAGTGGTTGTGCTATTATATTAAGTAAAAGATGGGGCATAAGGGAACTTGGACACTATTTTTTTCCAGAGATTGATTTGGTAGCAAAGACCAAAGAGCTTCTAAAGCGCATTTACTTTACTTTAAGTTTATGTCATTGACTGAATAACTTTTACATGGGAGCATAACCCTTCGTCATAAAACAAAACATAAACATAATAAAAAAGAAAAACTTAGTCATAAAAGTCTAACCAACATGAATCAAACTAAACTTATTAGGCCACAATCAAATTGCTGAACTTGCTAATAAGGAGTCGAAAAAAGATGTATAAACGAGCAACAAATACATACAAGGTATATAGCAGAAAAGTTATAACCTGTAATACATAACAAGAAATGAACATAACAAGATACATCCAGAGCCTATGATGGTGACAGTCCAACTGCTACATCAGATGATCAGAGAGGAGAAGCTCCACGACAAGAAAAGATGATTCAGGTCTTGTAGCACAATTCTGGAGAAACATTTTTAGCTTTTGGAGGGGAATTCAACTTCCATATGTACCCTCAGCGCACAAGCCAACCCAGGAATGTAACGCACAAAGAACAAAAGCCGCAGCCAGAACATAAGCCACCAGCCATTTGCCACCAATAATTTTGAGACCACCACTTATCCACAAGTCTTCACTACATATACTGTCACTACCCAAGATATCCAGTAGAGATTATCGAAGACATACACAATCTACCCAGCTCGGACTCCCAACTCTATAAAAGAAGCCACCCCACAAGCCCCCATCAAACTCTCCCGCCAACTGCAATGCTTGGGAAAGACATACCACACACACAAACACACATATTTGTAGCAATAAGAGTTTCTGCTGAATGAATTGTGCTAGAATGATCCAAACAGAACCAAGGTTGGCACCTTAAACAAGTCTTTGACCTCCACCATGCTTCTCCAAAACCATGAGCTTTTTATAAAAGATTGGACATTTTCAGTTTCACTCAAGGAGATCAACAACCACCATAGCTTTGTGTTTTAAACCTCAGGTTTTTGTTATTGAGATATTGCCATGCATAACATATCTTCTCTTGTAACTACAACAATTCAGTTTACAATAGACTTGAGTTTGTATTCTCTATCCAAGTTGCTTGCTGAAATTAAAGCTCAGACTGTGCTTATATTGCAAAAATAATCTAAGTCGATCCCAAGACCAACTTGAGTAGCTTACTGTTTACATTGTACTTCTTCAAGCCAAAACAAGAGTGCAAAATAAAAAAAATATGCACTTAAAAAGCAATATGGTTCCCATCTAACCTCCTAATTTAACTTTAAATGACAATATTGATATTGAATGAAATTATGTTTAATCACCTTTTGTTATGGACAAAAGCATATTAAGTAAGATGCTATTGTGTCTCACATAAAAAGAAAATGAGACTCATTTTGAGGTAAAAGAGGAATGTTAAGTTGCCACTAAATAAATGAACAAGCTAGCACCAAATTTAATTTTTAGAAAGTGTAAAATTGTGATCAAGCCTAAATCTTTTATCTTTCCGATTATTCAAACTTAAACAAGTTCTCTCCCCCCCCCCCCCCCCCCCTCTCTTCCCGCTGTATCTCAAACAATCTGAATTTGAACATTTGAGTACTCACTGTCCCAATTCATGGTTTCCTTTATTCGGAAGTACGGAAATTCATGGTTCTAAAATCAATTGAATATGCCAATTATGTAAAATCATAGATAATAAAGAAACTAGGTATTTATTTTTCTTTAAACACCATGTTGACAATGACTGAAAGAGTACTAAAATACATCCAAAACTAAATCAGATCAGCAACAGAGCAACAAACAAAAAAAAAAAAAAATCAAAACCCCATTTTCATTTGTTGAATTAACAATCCAGGTAATTCTTATAACAGATGAACTGATAAACAAAGCTTCAAGAAAATGAGCTAAACTAATTAATGAACATAGGATAAATAGCATATCACAAATTCATTGAGATTGAGATTTTGATCTGATTACAGGGAAAGGAGGCAATCGCAGAACAGCTTCTTCAGTCTCTGTTGGGTCTGATCTCAATATCTACAAACAATGAAAAAAACAGATTCAAAAAAATTATGCATACATACATACAAACATATATATATATTTTTTTTTTTTTTTTTTTTTTTGTGTGTGTGTGTGTAAGTAAATATAGAGGGTAGAGAGAGATTACTGGGTCTTGGAGAACTGGTTTTGTATCATCTTTAGCTGGTCTAAAAGGGGGCTTTATCTTTCTCTGCACTTCATTTTCCCCATTGCTCCTTTTCATTGAGACCTCTGAAGCTTTCATCTTTCAATCTACTCACAAATTCGGGCGTAGATTCTCTCTTCCCCACTTTCTCGCTCTCTTTCTCACTTCCCCTCCTTCCCAATTTGACCTTTTTCCTGTTTATTTACACTGCATTTCGACCCCCCCCCCCCCCCCCCCCCCAAAAAAAATAAAATAAAAGATGTTATATATATATATATATATATAAAAGTTAACTTAGACAGTCATCATATATAATTAAAAAATTTAGAAAATTGAATTAATGAGTAATCACATATAACATACGATAAAAAATAAATTTTTAAATATTTTATTAAAAATAAATATATGCATGTTAATTTATATATTATTAATTTGCATTTATATTTTTTTATGACTTAATTAATAATATCTTTACACGCATGAATGTGATATTTTATATTTAATACAAAATTAATACTCATGCAATAAAGCCGTAAGAAAGAATTTTTTAATTAAATTATATTTTTTAATTTTTAGCACTAGGCCGTGCCTTTGCACGGGCTATGAATCTATATAATGCAATTATATTTTATACGATATGCATAGAAAAAATTGCATAAGGAATTATTTTCATGTTTTTCTTCGGCTTAAATATATTTAAAATCTTAAAGTTTTTAGCTTTTTACAATTTAAATTTTAAAACATTAAACCTTAATGCCTCTAAATTTTTATAAATTAAATCTTTTGACCAACAATTTTAGCATTTTTTACTAGAATAAGTCATGCGATTCAAAATAAAAGGGCAATTACATCTTTTTAAAAGTATATATCGTTTATATTAGCTCCAATTGTTCTTCCTTTTTCTTATGCATCACACACTAATAAAATGCTTATGCTTACAATTTGTATGCTTTCAAAGATATATATATATATATATATATATATACATATATATTTATCAATATGGGAATTAAGGTTGTGTTTGATAAAACTGAATAATTAAGATCTAAATGATTTGGGCATTTTAATAAATTAGATCATTTGAAGGAAATAACATTTAAATTTAAAAAACTGTTTGATAACTAAAAAGTGAGCAGCTGCCTCTTAATGACAATATTTTACTATTTTAAAGGATAAAATTTTATTTAATAATTTTAAATATTCAATTTAATAAAAATGAGTGGATAATATTGGTGAATGTATTTATATAAAAAAAAGCTTACCAAATTTTTTTCATTAAGAGGCAACTCTTAATGATTTAGATTTAATTTTATGTCTTACCAATTAAGAGGCAAACAAAATTTTAACAATTAACTTTTGTCTCTTATCGATTCAGACGTGGATTCATTAAGAGGTATTAAGATGTAAACAAACACCATCTAAGTCGGTTAAAGACATATATCGTTTATATTGATTCAAATATTTTTTTCTTTATATACGAACTATGTGCTTACAATTTTTTATACTTTCAAAGATATTTAGGAGTACAATTATCAATAATTAAGTCTGTTAAAGGCATATATTGTTTATATTGATTCAAATATTTTTTTCTTTATATACGAATTATGTGCTTACAGTTTTTTATACTTTCAAAGATATTTAGGAGTAAAATTATCAATAATACTCTCATTTGGATCAACTATTACATGTTGGTGGCCAAAATGTTTAATTTCTAAAAATTTAAAGACATTAAGGTTCAATGTTTTAAAGTTGAAACGTTAAGATTTAAATTATAAAAAAACGAAATATTTTAAGGTTTAAAGTATATTTAAGCCTTTTTCTTTTTATGCTATAGATGTGAGAAATACCTCATTTTCTTATGAGAGTTGTCTCCCATAATAATACTACTTTGAAAATTATAAAATATTTTTTTATATACAATATGGAAGGGTGTATATTTTTTTATATATTCATTTGCATAAAATAATATCATTTTTTATGCAATACCTCCCATAATTATATGCGTTGTCCCTCTGTTAGAGTTCATGCCCTAGTGACCAATTATTTAATGTAATTGCTTAACATTTTTGATATTATATTTGATTGAATAAATGAATTATTTTATTATGATTTTATTTACTGCGTTATATAAATGTTAGCATAATAAAAGTCTTAAGAATATTGATACAAATTATATAGCTTCAAGTATGTGATTTGAACATGAGATTATATAATTACAATTAGTATCATTGCTTTTAAATGTCCCTAGTCGAGTATCATTGTTAATGGGACAACAATGATGCATTGAGATTAGTATGTGGATTAATTGATGGTCAAAACTCATTGGTCATAAATATATGAGATATTGAGTCAATGCATAAGTACATGTTAGAGAACAATGTACTGGACAAACCCACCATGAGAATTCTACGTAGAGCATTATGCAAAGTGTCATAAAAAATTCTCATAGTAAAAATAAAGGTGATTATTGGGTACATCATGAATCGTATGATGAATATGAGTGATCTAGATGGAATTTAACCCTCTTATATAATAGGGGTGATATCTATAGGCCTCTTGATTGAGTATGACTATGAAATGTATGACCATGCTCAAAAGTGATTTGTTTCATATAGTCTACTCATTGATCAAGAAAACTCAGATTAAATTATGAAGAGTATGACACATTTCATGCCTCGAGTTTAATCTAGGATGTCAAGGTTAAAATGATTAAATTACATTGAAATATTGGTCACAAAAAGGTTGCATCGAATCACCGATCTTATTATTACTTGGATAGCAGTGATGCATTACTAGATGCCACTCACTGTTTATAATTTTATAATATAATTTTAAAATTATTTTCAACGTAATAATAACCTATAGGGTCACACACTTAAAACGTAATTAAAAGGGAATTAATTTAAATTGTAAGGATTTAAATATGTCAATATGATTAATAGTATTTAAATTGAGAATTTAAATGTATATTAATTAAGTCAGACTTAATTAAGATAATATATATATATATATATATATATATATATATATATATATATATATATATATATATATATATATAAATTCAGATTTTATTTTTCTAATAAAAATTAAGGTTTTAGTTAATTCCTTTTTAACTGCTATATATATATATGATATATCAGCAGTTTTACGTAGAGAGGAAAAATCAAAAAAACCTAAACAAAACCCTAGCCGCTTTTAGAAAGAGACTAGAGAGAAATTCAGAAAATCCAGATTTTGGTGGCTAGTACCGCAATTCTCTTTGCTGCAGATTGTGTGACGATTCGCGGGGCGTTCGTGTGGATACCGTTTTAGGCATAGTTCCGTTGGATTGCGTTGAGAATTCGAAGCTGTTCCAGAAATTTCATCGTCTCCATTCAAGCTCGGATAATCGGTAAAAAAAATCTAAACCTTTGAATTAATATGTTTTCGCATGGATCTTGTTTTAGGGTTTCAAAAATTATCTTGAAATTTTTTAAATTCCGCTGCTTTTATGTGCCGAAATCCCTACACTCTCGCCTAATTCTTTGCCTTTAAAAGGAAATTAGTATTTGTTGAACTACATTAAAAATTCTCTCTTTATAATTAACTCTTATCTTACTAACATATGAAATTTTTACAAGATTCTCTTCCCATAAATAGTGATTGAGCCCTACTTTTTTTTTTTTATAATAAAATGATCTTGTAAAAATATCAAATCTTCAAGTGGGAAATATCCATCGGTTAAATTTAAATGTTAAGCTGCCCATAGAGCCAGGGTGAATGTAGGGAATTCATGTCCAAATATCTGTTCCTTCACAAATGATTATATCTAAGGCTAAACTAAACTTTTCATGATAGAATAAAGGGGAGATGAAGATTATTTTATGTGAAAATTAATATCAGTTCCCTTCGTAAATGATGTAAGTAACATTTTCTATCAGATTCAAAGAATTAGGCTTGGGGGGATGGTGCATTCTTTGATCTTAGAAATGGGTTTCGATTGGGATAGGTAAATTATGAATACTCTTACAAAGAATGGATGTTATTTCTAATGAGTTTGGGCTTGCAAGATAGGCGTTTGATGAAATAACTGACAGAGATATGGTATGTTGGAGTTGAAGTTCTATGATTGCAGCCTTGCAGGATATATGATCTGTTGGTCCGTGTTTCTTTGTGTGTAAAAGTTTTTTAGGAAGGTAATAATATTATGGTGTTACTTCCATGCCGATTTCACTAATACCATGGACCTACATTTTAGGATTGCTTGAATACTCGGTACTTGAATCCTTGGGAAAAGTATAAATGCACAACATCCGGTGACAAAGCTGGTGATAAAATGCATCTCAACCATTAAAAAATAGGGTTTAGCACAAAAATTCTTGTCAGGACCTATTTTTAATAGTTGAGATAGATATAGTATTTGGTTTTGTCACCCGGATGTTATTTATGTAGTATTGTCCGAATTCTTGCATGCTATTTAATTGACTAGACCAAATTATGACTAGTGGCTCTGTGTGTCTAGCTATATTTCTTAGTCTTACATACAAGGATGATTAAAGATGAATGGAATTGCTTTGAAAATGAAAAAAACCGCAGTAAAAATAATAGTAAAGAGAAAGT
This sequence comes from Hedera helix, assembly GCA_947179155.2. NCBI lineage: Eukaryota > Viridiplantae > Streptophyta > Magnoliopsida > Apiales > Araliaceae > Hedera > Hedera helix. The sequence goes on from OX359279.1 coordinate 1,672,530, forward strand.
GAAAGAAAAATAAGTACACAAGACACAAAATTTTATATATTTTGCTCAAAATTTGAGTTATTTCACAATTGGAGGAAAATTAGTCTCACCCTCTCAAAAAGTCGTTCATAATTTAGTATATAATTCCCTCCTTATATAATTCAATATAAGAATCCTAAATCACCCCAAAAGTATAAAATTACCCTTAAAAGATTTAGTCTAAACCCTTTGCCTAGTTATTTGTAGCGACAAACAAAAGTAGATTATACTTGTGGGGGTCGTTTCTTTCACTTCAAATCTACCGGCCATTCACTCTAAGAACAAATCCATTCACCTTTAAGGTACCTTTACAATCACCTTTTAGGTACCTTTAAGCTTTAAAATCACCTGTAAATTAAAGTCAAATTACGGATTGACCTATTAACATGATTGAATTGCATGCATGAAGCAGGTCAACAGATATATTTCGTGAAAAAATGCATATATAGTTTCTATAGATCTTGTAATGTTGCTCCCATTGTATTTATTACGGAGTATTTGTTTTTCTTTGTGTACATACTTCCGGATGCATTTTATCGCCAAATGACGCGGAGGATTGGTATCTGATCTGCCTCCAATGGTTAAGTCAGTAAGTAATAATAATGGACCCGAGGTCCTTCCTTTGTATTTATATGTGATGTTTGGATAAATGTCTGTTAGGATTTCTTCCATTTTTGGGCGGGAACCATTGCAGAAAAGTCCAAATATAAGTGGACTAATAAGGATAAGAGCCCACCTAAAAATAAAGAGAACTCTAATCTGAACGCGTTTCATGCATGGTGGGAACCGGAACTGTACCAACTGGTGTTCGGACTCCAAATGTTATGTCTGGGACCGTTAAGGGTTTGGGTCGCGAGGGTAGCTCAGGGTACGACTACCTAACAAAGATATTAGGAAACAACTTCTGCACTTTAATAGCATGCAAAAGCTTCCATTATCTATGCATGGCTCATTGGCTTGTATTCATAGATAATATTATAGTCACTAGCCTCCAGTTAGGTACATAAACATTTGTTTGAGGAGAGAATATTGGGGAGAATAGTGAGGCATAATGAAACTACAAAGCTCTGTTATTTATTAATGTGCTATGGTTATGGGTGTCCAAGAGTGTCAGAATGATTAGAGGCAGACATGCCTCATTTTCTCAACTAAGGTTGGCTAATTCATCATTCGCAGAAGAGTTTTTTCGAAACGAATTCAGTACATGTCTTTTAGCTTTCCCCCCCCATAGATTGGGTAGTGGTGCTTGTGTTATCAAACATTGTATTTTGCCGAATTAATATTTTAAATTCAATGTACTAAAATATTTATTTGTTGTTTTATTCTTAGTTGGACAAATATCAATATTCCAATTTAATAGCGAATTCTCTCAAATATCACATTTGTATTAAATTAGTTACAAAACAATCAACTTGTTGATTCAACTATATATATTTTTAAAACATAGTTTTATTGTATATAGATTCTAAGATAATTTCTAACTATAAGTACTCAAATAAAATTATTCTGTTGTAGTATTACATATAAACACTTATTCTAGCCGGAGTGAAGGGTTACCATGGCTCCATTTATGGAAAAAAATTATTGTGTTTTAGGACAGGAGTCCATACTTCAAAATTTAAATTGAATTCCACAGTAATTCAACATTCAAATTAATTACGCTATTTATTTGCTAGCACTTGGACTGACAAACCAAGATGCATCTTTTTAATATTCTTTTGCTGAATGTGTTGAAATCTTCATTTGCACTATGTTTTATCATGAATTTGGCTCATTTCATGCTTATGCTTCAGAAATTACTGTCTGCCAAAAGAAATGCATTTAGCTTTTGCTTATGGTTATTGTTTAAAAGATCTTGGGGGCAACAGCCCTTGCTACAAAATAAGCCATAGGCCTGCAATTAAGCCACCTTTGTTGACTTTTTGTCTCGTGAGTGAAAAATGTGGACCAACCAACATGTAGAACATATTTTTTGCCAAGTAACCAACATGTGGAACATAAAAGAAAGTCCTGACATTCCATAATAGTGAGCTTTATGTAAGCCTCCTTAAAAGATCTGTGCAACATAAGAGAAAGTAGCTTAAGTTTGTCTAAGGCACATACATACATTGGTGATTAAATCTTTTGAGCTACGTTTGTTTGTAAGAATATAGGTGAGATAAAAATATTTTTATTAATTTATTATTATTTTGAACTATTTTATCTCATAATTAATTTATTATTTAATTTTCAGACTATTTTTGATGATTTCTAAGGTTATTTGATATCTAAAAAGGAATTATATAATACTTTTGGGATTGTAATTCATCATCATATAAGCTTAGAAATGATAAAATATAGTCTGTTGGATTAAATAATGAACTAACTATGAGATAAAATAATAATAAATTAATATAAATAATTTTATCCCTCGTGTAATTTTTTTAGACATAAGTAGCCTCGGTGATTACTCAAGTCTATGTGATGTTATTTGACTTAATTATGATGAATGTGAAGCAAAAGGGTACGTAGTAGAAATGTAGGGAAAAGGAAATGGTAATTTTAACTCTAAAAGTGATAAATCTATGCAATGTGTGCAATGCATGCTTGTACTCTTACCTTGGAAGTTGTACATTCTCCCCAAACCATCGCTATAATGCCGAAAATATCACTGCCCTAAATGTATCTCATATACTTAATCTTTGTCCTGTTTTACATGTCAAGGAAGTGACCTATCTACCCTTGGTGAATAATCATTTCTGCTAAACTACCCCTGGTGAATAATCATTTCTGCTAAACTACCCCTGGTGAGTTATAAATTGTCAATATAAAAGACAAAAGTTACAGAACAAGGACTCAATTATTTCCTTTGGTGTAAGAATATATATGGCCTTGGTCCATCCAAATGAGTAGAGATGAACAATTACCCATCTATATACACATACATGCATTATTAATTCTCTTCATATATACACCCTTCTATATCTATCAACCACCTATAACTCTCTTTTTATCTGTTACACTTTCTCATGGCTTCAAACAGCACATCAAGCAGCAGTAACCTCAAGGCAGCAGTGATAGTTCTATTTATAATACTAGGCTATATTTTATATGATGCCATAATGTCCACAGCTGCTGAAATGTTGCAACGTTTACTTATAATATCCCCTTTGCTATTGGTCATTTTGGTCCATTGGATCTCCACACCGGGTCAACATAGCATTCCCATTCCAGGCTCTGAAGATGCCATTCATCGAGCCGGTGGCTCGCCTTGGGGAGTAGCATTTGTGCTGGTTCTGCTTTTGTTTCTCATTTCATACCAACCTTCCTTGAATGGCCTTATGTTTTATGCATTTATGACTCTTGTATCATTGAGGATGATATTATATTAGTAATTAGTTTCTCTTTGTTTTGATCTGGTGTAGTTTGCTCATGTTTCTGTGTAAAATATAATGTATTTAATGAGGTAATGTTCTATTATGCTAATTTATTAACGACTAAAATGCAAAATGTGCATATTGAGTTTATTTGTTGGTGGAGATATGGAACCTGAGTTTACTACGACTAGCAAACCGCTACCTGTGATATAATTAGTATTGCAAAATTATACCCTTTGAGTCTGTTTAAACCGCTTCCTCATGACATAATTAGCAGTGCAAAACTATACCATTTGAGTCCGTTTTGATACGATTTTGCACTAATAATTGTATTTTGAGATAGAAATTTGCTGATTAATCAAACTCAAGAACGAAAACATCATCGGGGCACAAACACGGGAGAGTGTTGCATTTTAGTCTTTCTTAATTAACATGTGGTTTGGATAATACTCCATATTAGCATAATCTTAATCTTGAAGATGGAGTGGATGAAGGGCAATGTGGAACTTTAAATAGTTTCTGTTACCATTGTCTTCATTTTATTTAAAATATGGTATATATAGTCAATGAGGGCATCCAAAATGGAACAGGAGTGTTCTTGTTTCATTCTTCATTTCCCCCTAGTTTTTCACATATTTCGAAACCTTGCAATTGTACTGTTGAGTTACTACAAGTAGAATGAATTCAAGAACAGAATGTTGTAATCAAACTGAGAATTTTAAGGAAAATATATATTATTAGAACTTTTAGAACTCTAGTTTCAGATTGTTCATATGAAAAGCTGGAAGCCTTATTTAAATCTTTACTCTTGTGATTACACATTGTTGCCAAAGCATGTTGGGAGTTTTTTGACTAGGGTTGGTTTGGTTACCAGGACCTGCAGTTTTTACAATGATAATGTTAGGTGCGTTTGTACTTTTGCGTTTGAGCTCTAAACACTGTATTTGTGAGTCAACTAATATGTGATTGAATAAACTGCGTTAAAAATGAATTTCTTATAGGTAAACAAGATTTTAAAATGTATTTAAACTTTTAAACACACTGAATCCACTATAATCAAACTAAGCACTAAAACTTGTGAGTTTGTGCCATTGATCCATATGAAATTTAAAAACCAATTTCCAAGTTTCAAATGTCCTTCACTTGTGGTACAACCTCTGTATTTTTTTTTATTTTTTTATTTTAAATATTTTTTATATCTCTTGGAGATTGAAAATCCTCTGGTTTTGGGTGTCAATAATTTCATCTGATCATTCAGATTTTTTGTGTTGCCTGAGCAGAAAAAATGTTATTGCCTTATTATGGACTGATTGGCTTTAGTCAACTTTGTATCATATGAATGATTATTATAAAGTGGAGTATGTTTTTAACCCATATCAGAATATGTCCATTAATAACAGTCACATAAATAATTATTCTTCTTGTAGTTTTTAGGGTATAACTACAGTGAACTGCTCTCCTTTTGGAATCTGCAATGTTTAATTTTCTACGTACAGCTATGGTGGCCCTTCTCACAGCTGACAAGTGAGGATCACGTGAGTTCTGAAATAATGCTGAAGATACTTTTTACAGTGGAGGTACGGCTTAAACTTTTATTAACTAATATTTTACTCCCCCCCCCCCCCCCCCCCCCCCCAGGCCAACCCACGCCACCCCAAAAAAAAGTCTCATTTATAAACTTTATGAAAATTAAAGATATATTTTGTTACATATATACTTCTAAAAATAGTGGATTATGTGGTATTATAGTAAAATTATAATGACAAATTTGAAAAGATTGTTTCTTCTTATAATACTATCACTAACAATTGAAAATCTTTCTATGAAACAAAAAAATTTGATAAATGATTTTTTTTTTTTTGTGAGACGAGGAAGTATATACAAGTTACATTTATAAAAAACTACAATATAGGTTTCGTTTATCAACATTTAAGATGATTACAACGATAACATTTAGTACATTTGAAAGTAAAAACATGTTTTATCAATTTTGGTGCGGTGCGTGTTTGAGCCTAAAACGTGACATTTGGATTAGTTAGTTGTGTTTGAAATAAGTTAGATGAACAAATTTTTTAAGAGTTTTTGAATTTTTAAACGCACCAAACACTATATAATTGGTAAACGAGCACGCACATAATTAAAACTGGAGTATCTTATAGTATAAAATTTTGTTACCACCATGCTAAAGTACTTGAGTTGCATGCAATACTTGATACAAATTGAGGTAACCTTAGATTTGCATTATTTTTTTGCCTTTCAAACATGTTACCTGATCAAGTTCAACCCTTGTTAGATCTGCAGAATCTTTTTTTCTTGTCTTTTTGATTGTCTTTCACTCTGTGTTACTTTTCCTTTTCATTTTCTTTTATCAATCCTTTGTTTTTTCTTCCTTTCCATTTTTCTTGGTGTTCTTAGACATGGTTTGCCAATAGTAGAAATCAGCATATAAAGATTTTAGTACAGGCTTGAATTAGATGCTTCATGCATTTGTTGTTATTTATATTAAGACTGGAACTGATCTATTTTATGAATGCCATATTTAATACTCACTGCTCCGGCTTAAAATATTAAATTCTTATTTGAAGGGAGATAATAGACACGCTTCATTTTTTACGTGAAATACGACTGGTAAAGTTTATACATTCATCATATTTGAATGATCCTCTATGATCATTGGGCTTATTTGAACTATATGTGCATACTCAACTATAATACCAACTATCCCTTCTTCTAGTGGTTAGTTGGTGGAATTTCCTCGCTTTAAGTTTGGGTTCGATTCTCATTTACTACAGATGATTGGTGACAACTCTACAGCTTACATGCAATTGTTGTAGGTGCAATATGTTATGATGCGAGAATATGTTTGGAATACAAGGGATTTCAAATCCCGCATTAGGAAATAATGAAATAATAAATGAGTAATATAAGTATATGGATCCAAAACTTTATAACTTATAATTTTATATTATCATCAAATAAAAAGATGGAGTCCCGCATCATGAATTAATGAAATAATAAATGAGTAATATAAGTATATGGATCCAAAACTTGATAACTTAGAATTTTATATTATCATCAAATAAAAAGATGATTCTTTGTGGAACATTTTATTTATTTAAATAAATGAGAGTCTTTTTGTAGCTCAGATAAAGTTCATGAGAAAAAAAATGAATATATAACTTTGTGCACAAATTATACATAAAAAATTGAACACCAATAGTATTATTCATGTATTGCATACAAATAAAAATATGTAAAATATTCAATAGTAGATCCAATTTTCTAATTTTTGTTTTTTTATATAGTTTGTACACAATTTTTTATGTATCGTTTGTTTCCCTAACATTACTTAAAACATATATAATATCTACAAAAGCCTACAATGAACTAATAAAAGCAGTTTTCTTGCATTAACTAGACAAATTACTCATATTATATATATAACCCTTAGCTTTATCTTCTAGTTTGGAATGGAAACCAACGTTCATGTAAAGAAGTCTGGTAAGAAATCATGAACAAAAGAAACACAAGCAAAATCCCAACTCCCCATTGAGACCGCCTCCTGCCCTATGAGTCGATTCTTTGTCCGACAACGATATAACAAACGGAACGAGATTCGACGGACCATCGCTCGATAGCCAATGAGCAACAAGAAAGAAGAACAACTCGGGGAGATAATAAGAATAAGCTTGAATTGATCATCTAGATTATAGGAATGAAAGTGGAAATATAATGATTTATTACTCTGGAATGAAAAAAAATATGTTTGATTGTTCTATTGGAATGGAATGAACCATTTTCATGCTAAATTTGTGAATTTTATTGATAGTATGGAATGACTCATTCCAATCAATAATGAAATGAATCATTTCAGTCTTCATTCTATTTCTTTCTTTATTCTATTTCTTCACCAATTTCGCTTAGGATAAGAAAAGGAATATAATGGCTAAGAAGAAGAACAAATGGATAGGTAAAAATGTATATGAGGTGGGCATAGTTAGAAGAGTTATAATACTTGGCCATGTTGGAGAGAGATTAAAAGGCACTACAATCTATACCAGGGATCAGGTCTGTCTTGTTTGCAATCCAGGCCCACTGGTCCTCTTTTTTCATTCTTCCTTCTAGCATCATAAAGGCCATTAAATATATTTTAACTAGATTCTTTTGGAAAGGGTCCTCGTTGGAAAAGCATGGTACCAAAGTTAGTTGGGATAAGGATGCTCTTCCTCTAAAGGAAGGTGGACTAAATATGAAACAAATTCATGAGTGGAATAATACAGCTAAATGGTTGATTGACTAACCTTTGGTTTGAGCAGGGATGGTCCCTTCCCACATCTAATCATGGTCAGGTAAGGGCTTTCAGAGCAAATTTTGACCTTAGCACACACTACAACTTAGACAAACAAGACCAAATTTTGTGGGACACATCTGCAACTGTCAACACTGCTTCTATCTGGCAATCGATCCGCAGTAGGGGTCATGAGGTAGATTGGTGGAAGATCTTATGTCATAAGCTGTCTATATCCCAAGGTACTCTTTTACAGTTTGGTTAGCATTCCATAAGGGACTTAGAACGAGGGATATCCTAATTAGATATGGGATTGAAATTCCTGCTACATGCTTGTTGTGTGATTCTCATAATGAAAAATTTCATCATCTTTTTTTCCATTGTTCGTACTCCTTCCAAGTTTTATTCTATGTCATGAGATTTTATGGTTAGAGAGGCTTTCATAGAGATTGGCACACCATGATTGAGTTCATTTTGACCTTGAATTGCTTAGTGTTTAAAAGGGCTATCCTTTCCTTGGCTGTCACAGCGGTGGTTTACTTTTTGTGGAGGGAACGAAATGCTCGGATTCATGGGAAAACTAGTAAATTTGCAGTCTGCTTGGCTCGTAAAATTACCCACCTTATTAAATGCAAACTTCACAACTCTATTAGATTTAGGAAATATGATGTAAATGTCGAATTTAATCATATGCTTATTTCTTACCATGTATAACATCACCATCCTAGGGTCTGTCCTAAGAGTTCCTTTGAGCTTCTATAAATCTATGTAAGATCTTAGCATAGATGTTTATCTTATTCAAGGCTCAGAGGATTGCATTTCATACATGAAAATTAGGTTTGAATTTTTCAAAACAAATTTAAAAGGAAATAGAAAACACTGATTTTTGAAAAATCAATCATTAAGTTTCTTAAACAGATTGTGAAATTAATGATTGAGTTTTTCTTATAATGAAAAATTTGTTTACCAAGATTAAATGACTGATTTGAGTTTTTCAAAAATTAACAAATACATCACATGTCATTAATCTAGTTTAGTCGGATATAATGGAATTACATCAATTAATCTTTCCATGTTAAGTAAACCGTGAAATTAGTTGATCAGATTGATTAATGCTTACCATAAGTGAAGGAATCACTTCGTCTATCAATTATGGAGAATAATTAAGGGAACAAGTTTGTGAAGCTAGAATCTGGGATAATCAATTTAGAAGGATTGTTCCTATCTTTAACGATTTTGATTATTGCTATGATCAGTCGAGTTTTTCTATAAATGTTGGGAAATCTTTTACAGATCATGGTTGTTATGAACTGACTTTGTTTCATTGCTGAATATATTATGTTAAGCTAAATTATGGGCTAAACGGTTTCTTGATTCAAAACAGTCTAGCTTAAACAAATTACGAATTGTTGGAAATCTTTTTAAAATGCTACATTCATGCTGATTTCTAATCTATTTCAAAATCAGATTTCCTCTATGCTTATCACAGATTTCATAATGTTAACTTGGGTGTAATTTGTGTAACGACCAGAATTTTCAAAGTATAAATAAAACTGTTTATAGCCGAGCTTGTGACGGTGAACTACAAAGAACAATCATACATTAAACCTTGCTTTCACTCTCGGTCAAGTTCAGATTTTTCATGTGAAACAATCTGTTGCTGAAAGTTTCAAATTGAGTAATCTGATCAATTTCAGCTTTATCATTCAGAGCTTAATTGGTGATATCTCATCTTTATTTACTTGATCATTGCATACATTGCATATAGAGTTTGAGCCTTGAATTAATATATATATATATATATATATATATATATCTTGCTTTGATCATAGTTTATTGTGTAAATTCTTGTTTAAATTGATTGTTGTCTAATCAGGTTTGGATTAGGAGGTTTTACAATTAAGTTCTAGGTGATCTTCGGAGCTCGGTGAGTAAGTTTACTCAAGGGATGCATAGATTTGCACAAGGAGAGCATAAGTACTTGGGAGGATTGGTCCTCAAAAGTTGGAAACTTGAATTGTAAAAGGGTTACTTGTAAATCAAAGTTATTAATAAAATGAGTATTCAATACTAGTTGGTATTGGACGTGGATTAGGTCACTAGAGTAGAGGAGAGAGGTCGAACCACGTAAAAATCTCTTGTGTTCATGTGATTGGTGGTTTCATTTTGTATTGTTTATTTCATGTTTAATCGTCACTAAATATAAACTCATTCTGAATAGTTAAACTTATATTTACATCAGAAAAATTAATTATCTCAGAATATAACAGTTATTTGTTTAAAAGTGTTAAAACAGTTTATGATTTAGTAAACTGTATTCATTATATAGCATACCGAATTACTGATACAACATACTATTTTCATTATTCAGTAGACTGCATTGTAAACTATTTTATGAAATTGCAAAAATTGAACATCGTTTACTCTACACTTATTCAACCCCCCTTCTAAGTGTATTTACTTGAATTTCAACTTAAACCTTTGAATAAAATTGGCATTGTGATTCAATTAACTGATAGATTTAATACTCATCCTATGAGTGTAGTTGAGGATGTCCTTGCGCAAGTTAACGATTTGATTTTTTCTACCCATTTTTATGTGCTTGATATGGAAAATGGTGATCAAACTACTTTTATTTTGTTTGGAAGACCATTTTCAAAAAATCCAAGACTAAAATAGATGTTCATAATCACACACTTACTATGGAATTTGATGGTGATATTGTGACGCCTCTAAATCCAGGGTACCTTTACCTCGAATCTGGTGCTCACGCTACAATTCATACAACATATCTAACTATCATCCCATCGCGGAATAACATAAATATATACATCATTTAATATTAAATAACTTAACAATATCCCAGGTTCAAACAATCTTTACTAATATAACGATGTTCCAATACAAAAGACTATCATATTTAATACACAAAATATTTTAATCGCTCATAATATTCAGGTTTAATATAAATATTAACTTTAACTGAAACTACTCGATGTCTTTAGCCTTGCCTTTGGCTTTACTGGAACTACCAACCTTCTTAGTCTTAACTGTAAACATGTAATGCAAGCAAGAGTGAGTAACAAATTGCTCAGCAAGTATATAATAATCACAATTGATAATCAAGTACAAAGGTTCATAATCTCGAGATATTCAACAATTTAATAGTAATTCAACATGGAATTTAAAGAATTAGGAATGAATAGATTTCAATGGTTCAAAGTCTGCGAAATTCAAAGTCTGAATGATTAAAGGATGACTAACTCTTAAGTAATTGACAAATAAACAGTTTCAACATTTCAAAGTATGAGAATTAGCGTTATTGAGTGGTCGCTATGGAACAACAAACTCTTAGAAGTGTTAACAATGTGTTACTGAAAAACCTCGGAATACAGGTACATGAGGTGATTAGTCTCGTCGTACCCTACATTATATATAACGTCTAGTTATAGCGCGCGAGTCGGATTCACCGACATAAAATAACTTTTTCATTTATCAGGGTTGTTCATCTCAGCATATAAGAGTCCGCACTAAGGCAATTAGATTGGATTGTTTTCTAAAACAGAATTGATTTAATCTCATTATCTGTCTAGTCGAATCAAATGACATAGATATTTCTCTCATAATAATTCATAGGTAATTGAAACTTTCAACTTCAACCATCAAATATTTGAACATTTCTCTTGAAACATTTAATTAAGATTATACTTCGTTACGAGACATCTTTCAACATTTATTGTAAATAATGTACATGTACAGAACAATAAAGTGTACAAGCTAAAGGAAACTTGTCTGTTTCGTCGACTTTAATCGACTTTACGATATCGTCCTTTGATTGACCTATACATTGATCTACCGATTAGTCACTAATGGACTCCATATTCTAATTCTATTTGACTCACACATTAGTGTAAACTTATTTAATTTATCATCATCTTCGGATTATACAAATGAAATAATTATTTATTATTATTTTATTTGTTTACTCTTTTATTTCGTTTTACCTTCACAAATAAAATAATTATTATTTTATTTGTTTTCATTTTATATTTTACAAATAAAATAATTTTATTTGCTTACTCTTAAAAATAATTTTATTTTATTTGTTCACGCTTTAATTATTCTTTTATTTTATTTTGTTCTTTATTTAACCTAATCATTATATTTCCTTAACATTATCATAAAAATGACCATAACACCCTTCGCTAGTCTTATTCATCCATTTTCTTGCAAATTTGTTGAAAAATTATATTATATAATTTTTTAAAATTATTTTCTTAATTTTCTTGACTCAAATGTATTTATTTAAGGCAAGATTCAATAAAAATATAGGGATAATTATCTCTCATTCTATCCTCAAGTTCCCACGTTGCCTCCTCGACATTGTGGTTCATCCACAGTACCTTAACGGAAAGTATTACCTTATTCCTTAAAATCTGTTATTTCTTATCAATTATTTGTAAAGGGATCTTTTCGTACGTCAGGTCCTTCTCGACTTGAATAGGTTTATAGGATATCACGTACTTGTAATTTGGTTTGTATGGCCGTAACAATGAAACATGAAACACATTATGGATACGTTCCAGTTCAGGAGGTAAAGCCACCTCGTACGCCACTTCTCCTATCTTCCTTAGTACTTCAAAAGGTCCAATGAAACTAGGGCTTAATTTTCATTTCTTTCCGAATCTTATTTTCCTTTTCCAAGGTGATACTTTCAAAAATACATAGCTGCCTACTTTAAAATCTCTGTTTTGTCTATGCAAATCGGCATATTTTTTCTGTCTATCTTGAGCTGCTGACAATCTGGCCCTTATCACCTTAATGATCTCTGTTGTCTGTTGCACCAATTCTAGCCCAAGTAATTTATGCTCTCTTACTTCATCCCTGCATAATGGCGTTCTGTATTTTATTCCATATAAGGCTTCATACGGTGGCATACCTATGCTTGCGTGATAGTTGTTGTTGTAAACAAACTCTACCAAAGGAAAGTGGTCATCCCAGTTTCCTTTAAAATCCATGACACATGCTCGAAGTATGTCCTCTAGTGTCTGAATCGTTTTTTCACTTTGTCCGTCGGTCTGAGGATGGTACGCAGTACTTAACCTCAACTGTCCCTATTCTTTCTTGAAGACTCCTAAAATTTTTTAACGTGAAGCGAGGATCCCGATCCAACACAATCGATACCGACACTCCATGTCGTAAAATAATTTCTTTAATGTATAATTTGGTTAGCTGATCCATATTAAATATGATCTTGATTGGAAAAAATGTGTTGATTTCGTCAGTTTATCCACGATGACCCATACTACGTCATAACCTCTCTGAGTAACTGAAAGCCCTACCACGAAATCCATCATAATATGTTTCCATTTTTATTCTGGGATCTCCAAAGGTTGCAATAGGCCATTCGGTCTCTGATTTTTGGCTTTTACTATTTGATAAGTTAAGCATTTGTTGATGCACTCTGCGACTTCCTGCTTCATGTTTGGCCACCAAAAATGTTGACAAAAATCTTGATACATTTTCGTGCTAACCCGAATGAATGGAATAGGTCAAATTATGAGCTTTTTACAAAATTTCTTCCTTCAACTCCGGTGCTGCTAGTACCCATATTCGCTCCTCGAATATTAAAATCCCTTTATTATCCATCTTGAACTTGTTCTCCCCACTTTCTGTCATCCTCTCCTTTATTTGCTTACAGTCCTCATCCTTCTACTGCACCTCCTTCACTTTGTCCAGTAAGGTTGATCGAGCTTCCATCATATATAATTTCTCCCTTGTCTCTTTTGGTTTTAAGAGTTGAGCAAACTCATTAGACACAAATGAACAGGTAGCACCTGAATCAAATAATACATAAGAATTTATATTATTGATTGGGATAATACCTGACGCGACATCCCTCGATGCCATTGCATCTTGGACGGTCATGTTGAAGGTTCTTGTAGTCGACCGATTGGATTGCACTGGTCTACCAATCATCAGCTTACTGTTGCCTCCCTTGCTACCACCTCCACCGTTTGGTCCCTTCTTCGGGCAGTTCTTGATTTGATGCTCCATTGACCCACAAGCAAAACACCTTTTGATTTTTTTAGGATTGGGGCAGTTAGGAGAGATATGCCCCTCATGCCCGCAATTATAAAAAATGTTCCTCCCTTTTAAGCGTACCCCTTGATGGTTCTTCTTGCACTTTCCATAGGCTTCTCCCTTCTTCTTAAATTCCACTGGTTTACCCCCCGATGAATTATTATTGTTGTTACTGCCATCCCATTTCCTCTTGCTTAAATTGCTTCCATCGCTGCTTATACCTTTATTTTCTCCTCCATACTTCTTATTTTTCTTCTATTTGTTATACTGACTTAAGGCATCAGTCCCTCATTTCGCAATGATGGCCTTTTCTATCAATGTCCCGAATGAGTCAATCTGAAATATTGCCACCTTACTGTATAACTACGGCTTCAAACCCTGCTCGAAGCGACGCGCCTTCCGCTCCTCTGTGTCCACCTGGTGTGGCGTGAATTGTGCAAGCTCATTAAATTTGATGGTGTACTGTGCCACAATCATGTCCCCTCGTTTCAACTCCAAAAACCTCATTTCCATTCAGCTTTGCATGCTTTTCGAAAAATAATTTTCGAAGAAAACATCTTTAAACCTTTTCCACAATACGATTCCTTCCCCGACCCGTTGTTGGTTAACTTCCCATTAATAATTCGCTTCGCCTTTCATCATGTACGTGGCAAATGCCATTTTTTGTTCCTCCCCTACCAGAGCAATAACAAAGTCCTTCTTTATTTCCTTGACCCGTGATCGGGCCTTTATTGGGTCTACGATACCTCTAAACTTGGGTGGCTACATGAGCCACTGGGGGGGTTAGGGTTCACTGCAATTAGGTCCCTATTCTGCAAAGCTCCCACTAACAGATTCATAAACTGCTGCATTAGGTCCATTTGACCCCTGTCATTATTTATAGATTGGGTTGATTGAACTGGCTGACTACGTATTGGCGGTATTTTATGTTTAATAAAACTTATATTATTATTTCATCATTTACTTTAACTATTTACATGAAATGCAACACTTAATATTAATAAGACACATTTAATATAAACGTTTTTATTCATATGCCACTGATTAGTACATTATAGACTAGCATCTCATAGCATACTGCTATAAATGTTACCAACATCTATCCCTTAATAAAACAAAAGTTGGGAATTTACTATCATCCTACCTCGCTATCAAAAACAAAGTTGGGGTTTACACATACTATCCCATATCTTACACAAAAGAGTCTGGGATTTACATGAAACCTTTCCTTATTATAAACAAAAGTAGGGACCATCATATAATATTTACATACATAATATCAACTACATATACTAAACCGTCTATCGGAGCATGCCACCCTCCACTGCATCGTCGTACTGCTGTTGGCTAATGTGAATCACTCGGTCACAACTCATAGTATAGTGAGTTTGACCATCATCTGGTGAAAAATGGTACACTCGGTCCATCCATTAACCGAATGTAGAATGAAAAATATATCTCATCCGATCCGTACCTCATCATCAAGGTCATCCACTCTACCTCTCAAATCCTGCAATCGCTCCTAGACCTACATCCTATCGGACATCTCATCCTCTAGATGTGCCCGAACAACCTCTCTTTCAGTCCTTGCACTCTCTACCTGGCCCACCAGCTCCACGTTCCTCACTAAGAGGTGATGCACTAGAGCTCCTAGTTGTGTGGTTGTCTCTCGCCGTCCCTGCACCTCAGCCTCAAGCTCTTGGATCTTATCCTCTTTCTCAATAATATGGCAAGCATACTCACCCAAAATCTCATCCTTAAAAGTCTCATACTTTAGGGATCCTCCCTCTGACTCCTCTACTGGACCCATATCTGGATCCGACTCCTCCACCCCCTCCGGATCTATCTTCGGCTCAAAATTTCCCTCTACCGGGGCTACTACTTGGACTGACACTGCTGCGATGGGCCCCTCAGATACTATGTGTATATCTCAAGGCTCATCCTCCATGGTTTGACTTGGCTCCCCTATCTCGGGCATCCTACAACCACAAACAAGAAAATAAATAAGTCGGTATCTCGCAATAAAATATAATTATTGTATGAAATGAAAATATTTTATGACATCCTGAAATTTTACAAGATTTCTAAATAAAAATATTGACTATTTAAGTAAATGTCAGAAGATTAAAACATGGTTTTGAAGGATATAATGTATTAATAAGTGATTAAATATAAATCATTATTTAATCAATGTGTTATAAATGACCTGTGTGGTTGAAATGGTAAAGAGGGACCTATGTGGTTGAATTAGTACAGAAGGACTCTTAGTGTGAATAAGGGTCTATAAGATGTTTATGGATCAGTTGGTTATTTAAGGTGCATTAGTGATGTATCAGATAATGAAATTATAATGAAAATAAATCTTGATGGTTAAATGGTAAAATAATGAATTTAAGATGAATGATTGATTGTAATACCACAGTAGGGTAATTTGAAAGGAATCAGTGTAGGACATTGTTGTGTCAGCAGGTGATAGCTTGAATATATGAATATGTATGTATATTTGATCTGATAAAAGGAAGAAGGAATTAAAGTTAGAAATAAAGGAAATAAGGATGTATATGTGAATTGAGCTTAAGTGATGAAAATTGATAACTAGCTTAATGAATAGGCCTGGAGAGGCGAAGATATGAGAATGACAAGGTAAGGTAAGTCTGTATGTGCAGAAAGGAAAGAACCTTTTAACCTTATCAGTTTATTGGAATTAAAGGAATAATAAGGATATTGATTGTTGGAATAGTTGAAAGTTATTAAGAAATTGATATTTATTGAATGAAATGAGATTAACATTAATATGATGTGTAAGTACAGGATGTAATACCCCCTAGAATGAGTAGAAAGAATGTTGGATGCAAGAATGGTTCAAATTGGCATTTATGTGCTAAGTAAATAAGTGAAATGACGTAAAGTCGTATTGAAGGAATTATGAGTATATGATTAAAGATAAGGATTTTGGTAATCTGAGTAAGGCTAGCTTTTCGAGGAAGCGGTTTATGGAAAAGAATGAGCAATTGACTATATTGAGATGTCGAAAATTGGAATTAATTGAATGTGGAACCGAAAAGGTTTCTTAGATAATTGAGAATGAATATTATGCAAATTGACAATTTATTATGAATTGTTATAAGTTATTAATGAAATTCAATTTTTAAAGTGTGACAAGTGTTTTGGGACAATCCAATTATGGAGTATTTGATACTAGAATGAAATTCAAGCCTAATGAAATGAATTTGGATTGAAATGGACTTGAATTCGTTAAGGAATGAGTAATGTATGATTTATTGAGAATTAAATTATCTAGAAAAATTGAGTAATGACCATGCTACCATTGAACATTTAATTAATGACCATTGTGTCCTAAATGGTAAAATGACCAAAATACCCTTGACAAATTGAGTAATGACGTATGTGTCCCAAGTGATGAAATGTCAAAAATGCCCTTGACTTAATATGTGAAATGACCAAAATGCCCTTGGATGAGTTAACCATGGTTATGTTGTAAGACCCCGAATTTTATAAATACAAAATTTAATTTTTCTTTATATATATTTTTCCTGAAACAGTAAGTGGTTAAATTGATAAAGTTAAAAGTTAATGATGTTATGTGTAAATTATATTATGTCGGACAATATTCGTTTGGTCGGGGAATATTCATTCTGTCGGGAAATATTCGTACGACGGCGCCGTACGAACCAATCATTGGTGGACCCCACAACGAATAATTGTCGAATATAGAAAATGACATAAATAATTTTTAAATGGTCAATGGTACTATCACTTTTAATTGTTAAAATATCTGGTGGTAAAAGAATATTAATATACGGTATTACAAGTAATATACGGTATTGCACAGTAGCACACGGTATTGCACAGTAACACACGACATTGCACAGTGTTTTATATTATTAAACTGATAAAGTGGTTATCGTACAATATTTGACTTTATTGTCACATGCACAATAATTCATATTATTAAA
This sequence comes from Hedera helix, assembly GCA_947179155.2. Taxonomy (NCBI): domain Eukaryota; kingdom Viridiplantae; phylum Streptophyta; class Magnoliopsida; order Apiales; family Araliaceae; genus Hedera; species Hedera helix. Next base: position 1,690,253 of record OX359279.1, read on the forward strand.
CTGATAATTGTCACAATAACATATGCACAGTAATTCACATTATTGAATCAATAATTGTCATTACACAGTAACGTCTTCTTTCTTTTACATACTTTCTGCATTATTGTTATCTCTATTATGATGTTAGTTAAACAGTTGTATTTCATTATTAATTGACTTGATATCTAACTAAGAGAGCCAACTACACTGTATTTATAACAATTAGTCATAATAATGAATAAGTGTGAATTATTGTTGAATAATTGAATTGATAAAGTTATTTGTTTATTATAATAAATAATATAAAGTTAGGTGATATAAAATGAATGGTATATACTAAAGATAATGTAATAATTATAAAATTTTAAATGAACAGTGTAGATTGAAGATGATATTTAAATGAATGTTTAAATTAAGAAAATCTTAAAAGATGAAATGAATGGTATAGATTAAAGATAATATAGAATTTGAAATGGATGGTGTAGATTAAAGATGATCTTCAAATGAATGGTTTAAATTAAAGAAATCTTAAAAGATGAAATGAGTGGTAAGGATTAAACATTATATTGAAATGAACGGTTTGGATTAAATTAGAAAATCTCGGTTATGATAAGATTTTTGGTTATAAATAGAGACCTTAACTTAAGGATTTTTCATAACCTTTCTTGCTCATTCTTTCTTTCACTCTCTAAATACTTCTTTGTGTAAGTTCTCTCTAAGTGTGCTTAAGTCATCTTGAGTATTTGTGAAGATCTATAAGTGTACGAGTACTGTTCAAGTTAATCAACCTCATTTAAATCAATATCCAGTCACGTGTTAAGGTGAGGGATTCCATTTTTTTCATCTTCTACTATTCAAACTTACTACGGTAAGGGATTATCATTATTTGATTCTCGAAAATAATATCGTTTTTCTCTTACTCATAAGATGTATAATTTATTTTCATGTATTAAATTGTGGGAATAACCTTACGGCGCGGATTATCGCCTGTTGGTGAATAACCTTTCATATTCATTCCTTATTAATCTTTGAGAATAACCTTACTGCGCGGATTACCGCCTGTTTGGTGAATAACTCTTCGTATTCAATTTTTATTAAATTGTGGGAATAACCTTACGGCGCGGATTACCGTCTGTTGGTGAATAACCTTTCGTATTAATTCCTTATTAATATTTAAGAATAACCTGACTATGCGGATTACCGCATGTTTGGTGAATTACTCTTTGTATTCATTTCATATTTTTCTAAACATTTCTATTGAACTGTAACCGTTATTCTGAACTGTGGATCTTGAATATCATTTTTGAATTTTACTCCACATCATGTTGACAATTTGGACATTATTTAAATTTGCACAAAGTAAACTTCCGATACTTATTGTTTATCCTGTTTCTTCTGTTCATCATTTGTATCACTGGTATTTGTACTAATCATCAAAAATCAAATTGTTGTGAATATCTGTGGCCGGGGGCACAGATGCGATATAATTGTTGAACAGATGATAGGTTAAAGGCGATATAATAGGTTAAAGGCGATACATCTGTTCAGTGTCTTTTATGACACGTGGTGAAAGTTCTCTTTGGCCCGTAGTGCAAAGATGAATTGTTGTTTGGTATGATTATGACCAAAGACTGAATACTGGTATAATCATGACCGTTGGTATTATATTGAATATATTTGGCTCGTAGTGCAAAGATGAACTGTTGATTTGCATGATTATGACCAGGAACTGTGAGGTTGTATTCTCATGGTCAGTGGTGTTTCAGATGATAAAAGTTGATGATGTTTTTCCTAAAAAGAGAAGCGAGTGGACACTATAGTCTGCATTATTCTTCTAATAGATTGCTCATTCCGCTGCTATTATTGATCTGAACGTTGTTCAAGAATTTAATTGCAGTTTTTGATATAAACCTTGTAGTATATTGTATTCTATCAAGAACTCAACTGTTGAAGGCTAACGATAATTTATTCGTCATTATCTTAGTCATGATATTCTTTACTGGGCTATTTGAGCTCACCCTTTCTTTTTGTTCCATTGTTTTTCAACAGGAGATGAGAACGTAGCTAGGTCTAGCCAGAGGATAGAGTGAGAGTCTGAAGGATAGCTATCGTAGTCTTCACGTGTTGTAAAATAGTGTGACAATAATCGTGAAAGACTTAGTTGTGTAATATTATACACTGTATTGTTGTACGTTGCACTACTTGTAATAATTTTGTTGTAGTCTTTTGACAGCTCAAGTTTGGGCTGTGTGGGCTCAGATTTGGGGGCGTCACATATGTCACTTAACTAGCCTAGTTAAGGCTCATATAATTAAGCTAAGCAAGCTAGTGCTCTCATTTTATTTCCAAATTACTGAGTTTTAAAGCCCGAAATGAGAGAAAAGTGAGAAGCCATGAAAGTTGATAGAGAGAGAGCTTGGATTTCTTGCGCTAGAAAGCTTAGATGGTTATGGAGCAAGAAGAAAAAATGGAGTTCTCTTCATAAGGAAACTTTCTATGTAAAGAAGTTGGGCATTCAAGAAGGTATGATTATGTTCGAGCCATGAAATTTGGTATTTATGTATTTAAATTCAAGAATAGGCATATCCATACATATATTTGTGGCTATATGTGAGGTTTGTGTGTATTATGTGTTATATGGTTGAGTTATAGTGAAACCCTAGACTCAAGTTGGAAGAACAAAGGTGTTATATTATTCATATTCATGTTCAAGGCTTGAAACCATGATTTATTGGTTGATCATGTGTTATATATTGGTGGTTTTGGTGAAAATCTAGTTGGAAACAATAAACATGTTTAAAGTATATGAAATTTCTAGCTAGATAGCATCATGAGTTTATTAATTGTCCAAAAGTGTGACTTGTTTTAAAATTTATACAATATTAAGCTATACTTTGTGTATAGACTAAATTATAATTTGTAAAGTGCATTAGAAGATGCATATAGAAATTATGTGAATACATAAAGTTGCTAAATGAGCATGTGATAATGTATTTGATGTGTAGAGTCAAGAATTGAAGTATAGGTTAAAGAACAAGGTTTTGAAAGTTGGTAAAAATCCTATCAACATGTGATTTTTGCCCATTTTGTATAAATGAAGGTCAAATAACTAAGTTTTACATAAATACATATGTTAGAGTCATTTTGAAAGTCATTTGGTGTCAATGGCGACAATTGTGGATTTTAAACGTTTTAAAATGTTCGTCGACGTCTAAAATGAAAACTTTGGAAAAATAAAACCATTTGAAAAATTTAAATGTTTTGAAGGCCCAAGCAAGTCAATTATATGTTATATGTGTTATGTAATATGTTGGAATCAAGTTTTACAAAAAAGGACAAAAAATAACATGGATTTTTGAAAGATTTTTTTTTCAAAAAATGCAACATAGTGTTGGGGAGCCATCTTTTGCACTTAGAACTGCGCTGGGGCGCAGTGCTACTGAAGAAGTTGATTGGGGCGGCCAGCGAGATGTTGTGAACTAAACATCTCGCCGGGGCTAGATGTACTGTTCACAGAAAAGAATTTTTTTAAAAAAATTCCAAAATGAAATGTTTTGATACATACTGATAGAGACATGTATGATAAGCCATAAATTGATAAAAATGATCAATGTGGTAAAGATTAAAGTATAAAGGAACAATGTATTACGTGTTAAAGTTATGTAAAGATAAAAGATAGGTTATATGACCAGGTTTAGCATACACATGTGTGTAACCAATGCATGAACCAATATTATGGTTATGTAAGACCCAATCGGGGTAAGATATTACCAAAAAAGGTAAATAAGGGTAAAGAATATTAAGGTAATGAAACGAAAAATGGTATAAAATAACATACCTACAACTATATAAAAGCATTGTAATGCTTATATGCTAGGTCGAAGATAAGCTAGGATGTATTATTAACCTAAATAAGGTATAATACATCAAAAGTGAAATGAATAGAGACAAATGGTTAAGCGATTATGAATAAAGTTTGATAAGTTATATTAAGTTTTATGATCCTATAATGATATATAGGTGTAATGTTGACAGATAAATTTTGGACTAGCAACCCGATGCGAGGAAGGATAGGAAGAACGAACAAAAAGCTAAAGGTTAAGTAAATAAATACAAATAAGACAAGTTTTTCAGACTTATATGTAATAATTGTTCTACGTGAACTATGTGATAGTAAAAGATAGGGGTGCACACAAAACCGAAAAAAATTAAAAAATCGACTGGATCGAACCGTTACTATTTCAAACCGAAAAACATAAAACCGAACACTATAAAACTAAAAAACCGAGACTAGTTCGGCCGGTTTAGTTTAGCTTCTCAAAAAATCGAAATCGACCAAACCGATCGAACAATTTAAAATTATAATATAATTTATATACTTTTCTAATAAATATTTATTTTATGTAATTATATATTTATTATATGCCTTTATTGTGACGAATTTGCAAAACTTCTATCCTAGTCAGTGAGGTAGGTGATTTTTGTTTTTCGAATTTAGAGAACTTCTATCCTAATTAGTAGTTATTGAGTTAGTAATTTATTAATTATTATGAAAAATTGGCAATATAATGATTATCAAATTATCAATTACGGAACCGAATAACCGAATAAAACGAATAAACCGATCGATTTAACCAAAATCGAATAAATTGATAACCGATTACGATGTAAAAATTTGGACAGTTTTGGTTTTTAATTTCTTATAACCGACTTAAATGGTTTGGTTATTTTTCCCCCAAAAAAATGACCAAACCGACCGTGTGCACCCCTAGTAAAAGATTTGAAATGGGCACTCCGTGCAACTATGTGCTTTAACTATTAAATGCAATACGTGACATTTATGCATAGCATGGTAAAGTAAAGGATGCATGCCGCATGAATATAAACTGCAAGCATGAATGGTGTTATCTGATTGACTTGCTGAGTCTTTGTGCTCACTCTTGCTATGAACTAATATTTTCAGGTAAAGTACGAGAAGGCCGGAGGTTTCGGTTAGGCTAAAGGTAAAGAATGCTAAATGCATAAATAAGCATGAAGGAACGTAATACATTCCTATGTGTGATATATATAAATTCAGTAGAGGAATGCCAATTTGTACAAGTATAAGTTATGTAATGGCCTAATTTTAATGTTAAACCATGATAGTAATAAGGAATGAATGGTTTGTAAATCCATAGAGATAGATGTGCATGTGTGTATTATTGAGATAAATGTTTTAAAAGGATAAAGTAAATGTATTATTGTTAGTTGAGTTATACATGTAATAAATTCGTATGTATGGTACAAATGTATGTAAATAGGACTATGTACGGAACATGTATGGTGTAAACAAGATGATATACAGACAGTTATATATGATTGGTGATTGTATTCATAGAATAAGTTATGTTAAATCATAATATATATGATTTTGAAACAGTAATAGACTAGGTCACGATTTATAAATGTTTGACCTAAGTTCTAAAGAATAGAATGTGAATGTTGTGATTCTGAGACAGTTAATGATTGTAAGTTAAATAAACAAGATTTATGGACCGTATTATGGTCAAACGAATGGTCTTAAAGGTTATATTTTAATGCTCGAAATCGCCATTAAGATGCTTTATGATTATATAATATGGTTTTAAGATTAATGGTTATGTTATCCAGAAGTGATTGGATAGAATTAAGGAATGATGGGGTTTCAGTACGTTACAACATCACTAACTCCTTATGACTTATCTCCTAATCTCGTATCGTAAAACTCTACATGATTTTTATCTCCTTTTATTCCTACCTTTTTTTTAAGGTTACAACCTAATGATTCTTCTTCCTAAGGTTTATAACCTATAGCTCTGATACCAACCTGTGACGCCCCCAAATTTAATGCTCACGATACAATACATACAATATATCTAAACATCATCCCATCATGGAATAACATAAATATATACATCATTTAGTATTACACAACTTAATAATATCCCAGGTTCCAACAACCTTTATTAATACAATGATGTTCCAATACAAAAACTATAATAGTTCATACACAAAAGATTATAATCGCTCATGACATTCAAGTTTAATATAAATTAACTGAAACTACTTAATGGCCTTAGCCTTGTCTTTGTCTTTACTGGAACTACTGGCCTTTTTAGTCTTAACTGTAAGCATGTAATGTAAGCAAGAGTGAGCAACAAATTGCTCAGCAAGTATATAACGAATCACAATTGATAATCAAGTACAAAGGTTCGTAATCTCGAGATACTAAACAATTTAATAGTAATTCACAATGGAATTTAAATATTTAGGAATGAATAGATTTCAATGGTTTAAAGTCTGCGAAATTCAAAGTCTGAATGATTAAAGGATGACTAACTCTCAAGTAATTGACGAGTAAACAGTTTCGACATTTCAAAGTATGAGAATTAGCGTTACTGAGTGGTCGCTATGGACCAACGAACTCTTAGGGTTAATAGTGTGTTACTGAAAAACCTTCAAATACAGGTACATGAGGTGATTTGCTTCGTTGTACCCTACATTATGCATAACGTTTAGTCATAGTGCACGAGTCAGATTCACCGACATAAAATAATTTTTCTTTTTATCAGGGTTGTTCATATGAACATATAAGAGTCTGTACTAACGTAACTGGATCGGACCGTTATTCTAAAATAGAATTGATTTAGTCTTATTATCTGTCTGGCTGAATCAAATGGCGTAGACATTTCTCTCAAAATAATTCATAGGTAATTAGAACTTTCAACTTCGACCATCTAATATTTGAACATTACTCTTGAAATATGTGATTAAGATTATACTTCGTTACGAGACGTCTTTCAGCAATTATTGCAAATATTGTACTTGTACGGAACAATAAAGTATACAAGCTAAAGGAAACTTGCCTTTTTCGTCGACTTTAATTGGCTTTACGATATCGTCCTTTGATCGGCCTATACATTGATCCACCGATTAGTCACTAATGGATTCCATATTCTAATTCTATATGACTCACACATTAGTGTAAACTTATTTCATTTATCATCATCTTCGGATCCTACAAATGAAATAATTGTTATTATTATTTTATTTGTTTACCCTTTTTATTTCGTCTTACCTTCACAAATAAAATAATTATTTTTTTATTTTTTTACTCTTTTTATTTCACAAATAAAATAATTTTATTATTATTTTATTTGTTTACTCTTAAAATTAATTTTATTTTTTTATTTCACGCTTTAATTATTCCTTCATTTTAATTTATCCTTTATTTAGCCTAATCATTATATTTCCTTAAAATTATCATAAAAATGACCATAACACCATTCGTTAGTCTCATTCATCCATTTTCTTACAAATTAGTTGAAAAATTATATTATATAATTTTTCAATTTATTTTCAATTATTTTTCTTAATTTTCTTGACACAAATGTATTTATTTAAGGCACTTAGATACTGTATTATCTTTACTGCTTTAGGCCATGCTTAGTCAAGTCCATTTCGCACACATTTTTTTTTTAATTTTCCAACTTCGTTTACTATTTTTAAAAGGGTCATATAAGCTGAAAACTACAACATTTTTCAAAACGCTAAATTTGATCCAAAAATATTAAAATTTACAAAGTAGCTTCCTTATATTAGTGTGAACTTTCAGTAAAAATTTCATAATTTTTTGAGTTGTTTAGCTGCGAATTTTTCAGTTTCCACGTAAATGTTTGATTGATCATATCTCATTCATCCGAAGTCGGATTGAGCTCATTTTTGGACAGGAGCTTTGTCATAACATATATTTTTTCAAAATCCAGAAGGATGGATTTAATATCACTGGTTAGGTCCCTAAAAATAGCCTAGGTTAGGGGGTTTGACGGTTTTTCGGCAGTTTGGAATGTTTTGATAGAAAATAACCATAAATGGAAAATTTAATATTTTTCGTTCGTTCCCCTTGGGTTGATTTGTAAACAAGTAGATATAATACCCAAAACTAATAGATCACAAAAATATTAAAACCATAGAAAGGTATAGCTGTCCAAAGTTTTAGTTTTGTTTTAGGATTTTTCCGTTAAAAACGTTTATGTTCTTATTTATTTCCATCTTGAGTTCTTATACATTTTAACACATAATAACATATAATCTCCATTAAAATCACCTTATACCTTTGGTATCCTCCATGATTCCCACAACACACAAATCCTCTCACAATCAAGCATAATATAACATCTATCTAACTAAAATATATTAGCAAAACTAGAAGATTTAAGTTAGGGTACTTTTAAACCTTTTAGATGCTCTCTTTCCCTTGGCTATGAACTTTGTATGGTTCTCTACAATGGCTTCTCATTTTCTTGCTACCAAGATCTTCCACAAACTTAGTATTTTCAAGCTCACTCATTCTTTTCTCTCATCTTTCTTGTTTTTCTCTCTTTAGCTCTCTATTATGTCATTTCTCTCTCTATTTCTTCTCTTTTCTCTCATAGTTCTCCAATACTTAGAAGAATGAAGTAACCTTCTTAAGTGTTGGGAGAGGGCCTTATTTATAAACAAATCTTAATCTCACTTAGCCTACACCTAATCTCCCAACATATGGACTAATTGAGCTTAAGTTAGTTAATTTGGTCAATATGCTCCCTTAATAAAATGAGCACATTTTTCATATGGCAAGGACACAATTTCTCATTATTTTTAAATTGAGCATGTTTTTTCACATGGCTCTCTAAGCTTATTTTCTTTTCTTTTTATTTTATTTTATAAAGTATACTTGCAAGTATCCTTGTAGACCCTATTTGGATCACATGTTTGGGCTAAAATTCTTGGGCCTACTACTCACTCATCATCTTTTAATTGGACTCTTTAGTTTGGGCCAACTTAATGATTTGCAAATAATTAAAAGATTGGGCTACACTATAAGACACATTACATATATATATTGGGCTTGTTTAATTCCCAACACAGGGCTAGTTTCAAACTTATCCAACTATCATTTTGGATATATTTTAATTCTTTTCTTGAACTAACCAAGTAAACAAACACTTAAGCTAGTCCATTAATTATTCAATTAACATGCTTACTTAATCTACATCACAAGGTTTAACTTATAATTTATCCAATTTTCATTTTGAATCTCTTTTGATCTTCTTTCATGAACTAATCAAGTAAACAAATACTTAACCAATACATTAATTATTTGATTACATCTTTCATGACGTTTGCATCATAAATTATCTTGATATTCTATTTTTCCATATAAGGCACATCATCCAAGCTTAGTTAATTCATAATATAAGCTTTAACATACCCATCTCATAATTTTAGTAATTAGTCTTAACCTATCTTTTGTCTCATGCTTAATTTAAATTAATTGAATCAATTAAGTTCACAAATTATTACTATACTATTCTCATCACGTATACTACATATATAAGCACATACATCCAATTATTACATATAGTTCTTTCCAAATAATTTCATTTTCATTATTAATAATGTTACATGATCCACTTGGTCATTACTGATATTGTTAAATTTAATACTTATGATGCCATGAAATATCCTAGTGATGATAATCCTATTTATTCTATTGAACTAAATGATTCTTTAGCACAAAATATTTTTGAACTTGATAGACAAGATGGATTAGAAGTTGCCTATAGTAAGGATCTTGAGAAGGAGAATGAGGAGTTAACTTTGAGTGTCGATTTGCAGAAAATTGTTGCATAATTGAATGATTCTCCAAAGTCAGGTAACGATCCTTATATTGAATTGTCAGTTTTTAACGAAAAGTCTTTATATTCTGTTTTGTAGGTTCTCATTTCAGATTTGAAGACTCTCCCCAATTATATCAAATACTTGTTCCTTGAAGAGGGAGTAGAACCTTTCTGTGAATCGCAAGACAGATTGAACCTACCCATGATGGATGTGACAAAGAAGGCGATTCTTAAAATTCATGAAATTGGAGTGATGTAGTGTTTAAGCATGCTGTCGAGCCAACGACATGATAAAGGCGTTGCATGGGAGGCAACCCAAGAGGAGTATAATTTTCTTTCCTTTTATTTTTGCATTTATATTTTGGTTGTTTTTTTTTTTGCCTTTTCTTTGCATAATTATCTTTACATTAGGCACAATGTAAGTTTTAAGTGTGGGAGAAATGATTTAGGTTAGGTTATATTTTTCATTTTGTTTTTAAAAAAAATTATTTTTCTTGCTTTGAATTTAATTTGGTTAAGCTCTTGAAGGTTGCTAATGAATGTGTGAGAATTAATGCTAATTTATAGGTTTTGGTTGAAGTTTAATTAATTGATGAATGATGATAACCAAGTCATAATCCACACTACAATTGTTTTTAATTGATTATTCATTTTTATGAGCACGAGTGTTTGAGTATGAGATACATGTTTTATTAGCTAAGTTGTATGGGTGTCTAACTGTGTGCATTGGTTTTGTAATGACCAAGATTTTTCAAAGTATATTATAATGAGAACTTTATTAATGAAATGAAATTTTATTTGAAAAGTTATTGTTGTGATGAAGTGAATGTGGTGGGCGTGTGTGTATGCATATATATGTATTATATGATTTTTAATCAATCAAGAATTTTAAAAATTAAATAAATAGTCAAGGAAGCTAATTAATTTAATTAGTTTGGACTAAATATGGAACAAAAAAGAAAGCCAAAAGAATTTAAGAAATTAAATTGATTAATAGTCAATTGAATTAACAACCTAAATTAATAATTAATTAGTTTGGTTACTAGCCTTGTGTGGCATTATTGAAAGGTTAAATTAATTAAGAGCCCAAGTATTATGTTGGTTGGGAAAAGTCCAAGAGAATGAATTAAAAGACCAGGAGGGAAGTTAATTAAGCCCAAACATTATATGTAATAAAACTTAGTGTTAAGCCTAATTCTTTAAATGAGAGAGAAGTATTAGAAGCCCAAGCCTTCTAATTTAATTAAGTTACTTGCAAGCCTTATAAATTAAATGAGCCCAAATTATTAAGTGACCAAGATACTTGCGAATATTGAAGTATTGTATGACCCAATCTTTTAGTTAATTAAATTATGTAACAAACCCAAATGGCTAGCACAATGACTTAACCCAAAGTTTAAATTAATGTGGGGTCCACATGAATACTTGTAAGTGTGTAACTATGGTTCATTAGTGGTGTAAATGTATACTTACATATACTTATATGTATAGGTTATGCAAGACTTAAGAGGATCTATATATACCTCCTCCCACTAATGCTTGCAAACCTTTAGTCATTTAACATTTCACTAAGTCTTGTTGTATAGAGAAACTAGAGAGAAGTACTTGAGAGAAAGTGAGAAAGTGTGAGAGAAACCAAGAAAGCTTGGGAGAGAGCAAGGATTTTGGGTTGCTAAGGGAAGTAAGAAGAAGTAGATTCATCATCCACAAGCCATCAAAGAAGGAGAAAGTTCATAAAAATGTTTAAAAGTTTTCTAGACTTAAAGACTTTAGTTTAAAATTTTAGTCATTTTGGTTTAAACTTTTTAGTTATGAAAGTAAGCATGCTTGGTTGTGGGAGTTGCTATGTGTTGAGGATCATGGTGGATCTGAAGATATAAGGATGGTTATGATGGAGTTGTTATGGTTAATATGTATTTTGATGCATAAAAATGTAAGCTAGGTGGATGCATGTAGGAAATCATGGTTTTTGAAAAACCCTAACTCAAAACTGATTTTGAAACACTTTTAACTCACTATGGTTTAACTATTTTTGAGATTCATAAGTTGTAGATGATTTATCAATGAGTTTTCTAGCTAATGCAAGTGGAATGAACGAAAAATATGTTAATGGTGATTTTTCTACCAAAACAGTCCAAATGCAAAAAATTTAAAAACGTAATATGTTTGAAATTTGTAACCATTATTTTGTCTAGTTAACATGTACTAAAAACTAAACCCTTTCGTATTCTAAAATTATACGGTGTAACGAAGTTTCAGTCCAAAAATGAGCTCGATCTGACTTAGGATGAGTGAGTTATGATCGATCGAAAATTTAGATTTTAAAAATTAAAATTGATAAATTTGGAGTTATATAACTCCAATGGGCCTTAATGTTTTACTGGAAGTGCACACTGATATAAGGTAGCTACAAGTTAAATTTTGTAATTTTTGTATAAAAACTTGATTTATGAAAAATGTTGCAATTTTAAGTATAAATGACTATTTTAAAAATTGTATTTAATGCTGAAACATTAAGGGAAAAATATTTTACATATGGAATGAAATGAACTAAGCATGGTTAGAAGAAAGAAAAATAATAAGGTATTTAATTATTTTTAATAAATAAATTGAGTTAATAAAATTAAGAAAATTAATTAAAAGATAAGCCGAAAAATTATATAAAATATTTTTTCCGACTTATACGCGATAAATATGGATGAACAACACTGGGTAAGGGTAATATTGTCATTTTTATTATAATAATGATGTAATATAACGATTAAGTAGAGTTACGGCTAAAGAATTAATTACTGGCTTAAGTTACGTTATTTACTGGCGATGTGCTGTAATAGTTGATAATTAAGTTATTTAAATAAATCCTTATGGATATTGTAAAAAATCTGTTGGAGGACGGTAGTAGCGTATTTAGGAATGTTTCACCAACTTCAGACAAGTTCTCTAATTTGTTAGCAAGATATTTCACTCTGAGAAAAGTTCTAAATTCTATAATTGAATTACTTCTTGAAATTATTGAAGTTATATACTTATTTTTGCACTTATGTGCTTTTGAAAGAAGTATCCACACTTATGTGCCTTTCCAAAAGAAATTGTTCAATAATTGAACTATTAAAGTTTTTAAAGTTCTATTGTTATGAACTACTTTGAGATATGAGTCGATGCCATTTGTTTCGGCTAGACACCTGTGAAATGATATGATTTATTGATTTAATAAATTCCTTAAAATTTTATCCAAATAAAATTGCTTTGGTTCAGACTCTAATATTGAGACTGAAACGAATAACCCTGAAATATGAGGTATATTCAACTTAGCGGTGGTCGACGAGTCACGGGTGGGTGTTGACCATACACGAAAGGGTGTTAATTTTCGTGTTATGCATAACGTAGGGTGTTGTAGATTGATCATCTATTGACACTTGGTAGGTAAAGTTCTGGTCGATAAGACTAAGTAACATATATAGAATTTGCAGTGTGTACAACTTGTGAATTTATGAAAAGTTCATGGTCTTTATAGCCACTCAGCATGATGTGAAAAGTTTTAAAATAAGAGAATCGTTTTATTTCCTATTTATTCTTATTACTTCGCAATTATTGTATAATTGTTGAAGATTCTTGAAAGTTATTATACTGTTCATGATTTATTGTTTATCTAATATTTATACTTGCTGAGCAAATTAGTTGCACACCCTTAAATTAACTGTTTCAGCTAAACTAGAGAAATCCGAAGGATTCGGTAAGGACAAAGGAAATGGAAAAGCTATTGAGTAGAAGGCATCTATGTTGAAGTATTGTATTAAACTTTCATGATGTTATGATTACAAGCTTTGGGTGGTTACTATATTTTGTAAGATTTAAGGTTAGAGGACCTGGGATAATGTAATACCTGAAGGGTAATCATTGTACTTATTTTATGACATTAAGTTATTATTATATAGTTGGATATATTGGATGAGTTGTATTGTGAGCACCATATTTGGCCTTTGAGGACTTAGATTTAGGGACATCACAAGTTTCAAGACTTAGAACTTGCTTAACTACTCATTTTGTTTTCGCTTTATGGAACTATGTTAGAGAAATGAATTAGAAAAAGAAAAAAAGAAAAAAAAAGAAGTAAATCATGTGGTGGGTTTAGATGGAGCGTAAAACGCACTTACTCATAAACACATGCGTAAAATGAGATGGAGCATAAAATGTACTCATAAAGTGAGAATGAGCATAAAATGAACTCACGTAAATATAGAAAAAAAACTAATGATCTGTAACTTTTCCATAGTGGTAATTGTGTGAAAAGTAATAGTGGAAAAACTATGTTTCAAGTCTTGAATTAGTTGTGCATAGTTGTTCTTCCATGTGGACTTAGTTGTGTATGCATGTTGATAATAGGGAAGGTACTTGTGTGCATAAACTTGAATTTTGAAATTGATTTGTGGAAAATGACAAGGTTATTATTGCGAATTAATTGATGAAGTATTAATCAAATTCCTACTAGTTAGTATTAATTTTCCTGGATGAGTTATTGAACTTAAGTCCTTCGAAAGTTTGGTTGAATGGATTCAAGTAAACTATTTGTTATGTTTCTAGTTTTTGTTTTGCCCGAGGACGAGCAAAAAATAAGTGTGGGGGAATTTGACGAGAATGAAATATGTTATATTTTTATCTCTTAATGCTTAATCTTTTATATTTATTTTGTGCCTAAATTTACTCAATATGTTTATATTTTTATTTAGGATGCAAATAAAGGATTTAGTGCAAAACAAAGATAATTTTATGATTTTGGACTATTTGGATGCTGTTTCATAATCTGGTCATAACTCTCTCATCGGAACTTCTATTTCCATGATTCAAGATGATATGGAAAGATAAGAAGGTGTTCTACAACTTTCATGTTTTGAGTTTTGAGAAATATTGGTTGTATCAAGGTTAGAATTAGGCTTACAATTGCTAGACATAAACTGCGAAAATTTTATAATGTTATAATGATGCAATTATTAGTAGTGGGGCCTAATAAAGATTTATTTTTGGAGGGTTGGAGATTTTGAACAGGACTCCAGTTGAATTATTACTTTCCTAGTCATATTAGGACTTTTCTGTATTTTTAGTATTTCTATTTAATAGGTAGATTTAGATACAATTATAGAGATTATTTTTAGGAGGTTTTTTAGGGTTCTACTACTATAAGTAAGGTCCAAAGGTCAGTCTTCAGAAGATTATCACGTTACAAAGTATTATTAGGGTTTTATTTTTATAGTATGTTAGGCTAGGTCTTTTAATTCAGTTAAAAGGATTTCGAATCTTATTGTAGTGTGATGGTTAAATTAATTCAGTAACATTATTTCTTTATTCTCTTATAAAATTTACTTATGATAATCTTTTTTAATTGTCTTACTTATATTTGGTTTGATTGATTTGAATAATGCATATTAGATTGATCAGATTATTATCAATTGCTAGATTTAGAAATTATATTACGTGTAATTGATATTGTTCTTAATCGTGGGTAGTAAATTGTGATGGATGATTGTGGTCAAGATTTTGTTTATTGCTATAGTTATCATTGACTAAGTTAAACAATCCGAGTTTGTATGATTATTGCTTAGAATAATCTATTTTTTTTGTTATTAATGTTGCAATTATATTAAATTTAGAGAGGTTGCTCGAAGTTGTATGATGGTTAGAATCTAATGAAGAGCTTGTTTTATTAGATTGAAATTAAGAAAAATTTCGGGTAGCAGAGTTTGTTGTTATCTAGGGTTATTAGTTTCATTGAAGGTAAGATTGAATCGAAGAATTGGAGTTTTAATTAGTTGATTTATCCTATTAATTTAGCTTTATTTTAATTAACTATAATTAGAATTCCAAAACCCCTTTTCAGTTTTACGCACACTGCAGATTTAAAACCGAAGTAATACAGGCAGTGGAAGAAAATAGGTGCTTGCTTGTCTGGATTAGTTGTTTACATGTCTGGATTGTTTCTGAAATAGAAAAGTTCACGAGTTACATAAAATTAGACTAATCATTCTCTGTGGGATTGACTCTTACTTGCACTACTACATAAATATTTTTCACAGTAAGATTTTATTTTTGGATGCATGCGACATGACACCAAGTTACCGTTGTGATCTAAAGCTTCCTTAACACACCAAAATCCTGTAGATCTTTGATGCGTGTTGATAGTAAAGGAGATGTACAATCAACCACAACTATACAGACAAGGCCTGACACAGTTGAGAATCACAGACGATTATAACAGACTGACAGAAGACTTTTGTGGCTAAATAATAGGAATTTCCAACGGGCAGATTATTAGAAGGAAATCTATAAATAAAGCTTTAGCATTCAGACATCAGTGATCGATCGAAAATGAAAAAAGGGAAGATCAAGTAAAGAGATATACATAATCTATCAAAGCTTAACATAAGTCTAAAAAGCTTACAAACTCTACGATCCTAAAGAGCTACTCTACGATTCAACCAAAGTTACTTTACGATTTAGAAATCACTCTACTATTTCTGAGAAATCGATCATCGCTGCTAAGTCATTTTGAAGAGGAGCTTAAACGTAACTTAGTAGTACGCCAAACTTAACCATAGAAAGATCTAAGTGATCTAAAAGTTGAGACAGAGTGTTCGCCTGATTCTAAGTGAATCAGTTCTCCAGAGGGAGGTTGTAAGTCGATATAGAGTGCTCGCCTGATTATGAGGGAATCAGTTCTCTAAGTAAGATTGTAATTAGTTCAAAGGAGCATGGTATAAGTTCCCTTTATCGTATAGTGAATGATCTATGCTCAATGGAGTGAAAGAGAGGACTAGGAGTAGCTTAGGCTCCGAAACTCTTAAAAATTATTGTCTCCTTTATTGCTTTATGCAACTGCTATACAACTGTCATATCAACTGATATATAAATTTAATATCATCTAACTAGTTTTCACATTTCCATATCACTAAAGTCAGACATAAGATCTTCATTTTATCTTTGAAAGGGATTTATAAAACTGTAAAATGTTAACTGATAAATTATCTTGCAAATAATTTTAATATGAGTTTTATAACTTAAAAAAAATTCTATTCAACCTCCCTTCTAGATCTCTTTGTGCCATTTGAGTATAAAAATTATTATCAAAGCTGAGTTCTTATTGAATAACTTTACTTCTTGAGTTGATCCAAGCTTGGTAGTAGAAATAAGCCGTGCAATAAATATATATTCTCTAACTGGATAGTACGTATGCAGGTATGCATGGATGCTATAGATGATGAGTTGTTCGTTGCTGTGCTTAATGGTCCATACATTCCCACAAAGGTAGTTTCATCCATTGAAGATTCAAACAAGGTCACTGTCAAACTAAGATTAGAATGGTCAAACAGTGAAAAAAAGCTGGTAACTGTTGACAAGAGGGCTAAGAACTTCTTGTTCATGGCTTTAGAAGGTGATCTGTTCAAAAATGTGGTCAATTGCAGAACAACAAAGGAGGTATGGAAAACTTTACTTATTATGCATGAAGGGACAGAAGAAGTCTGAGAAAATAAGCAATCTTTCCTAACTCAACAATATGAGATGTTTTCACATACCTCTGGTAAAGACATCACTACTATATATGAGAGATTCAACATCATTCTCAATGCTTTAAAGACCTTTGACAAGGTCTACCTAAAAAAGGATGTCAACATAAAGTTCATACGGGCTTTACCCAACAAATGGGATGCCAAAACCACTGCCATCAGAGAGTCAAAGAACCTCCATAAGATGACACTGTAGCAGCTATATGGAAATATGTTCACCTATGGGTTGGAGCTGAATTAAAGGACTGAGACAACATCAACTATAGAGGCAAGAAGAATAGATAAATGTGTTGCTCTCAAGGCTACAAAAAGTCCTTCTAAAGTCTCCATGGAAGAAGAAAGTGGTTCAGAAGATGAAGATAAAGACATTACTCTTATCGTCTTTTGCCAAAAGGCTAAGAAAGTTTATGAAGAAAAATAAGAGCAGTACTAAAAAATACTTCAGAAACTACTCCAACGACAAGAAAAACTATATCAAAGACATGTGCTTTAACTGTAAAAAGTCGGGACATTTCATTGCTGAGTGTAGTAAGCATATTAAAGAAGATTATAAGAAAGAAAAAATATATCTAGAAAGAGAAGAAGATATACCCGGGAAAATTTTCCAAGGACATAGGATTAGTTGCTGATGGTTCCTGGAGTGCAACTGAAAGTGACTCAGACTCTAAGTCAAGAGATGTTGAAGGATCTCACAAAGCCAACCTCTGTCTTATAGCCAAGTAGGCAACTAAGGAGATCACCATTGATATTCAAGAAATTAATATTAGCGAGATATTTGACTTTAACTCTCCTAATGTTAATATCCATGACTTAAGAAAACTGCATTATGTGGTATAACTACTGATTTGCATAAATACTACTGATTCTTTATGGTTTAAATAATTAAAACTTGTGATGGAATAGTTATGGGAGAAAGAAAGAAAACAAGAAAAATAGAATAAAAAACATACCCATCCTTGTTGAATTGGTTATAAAAATTCTTTGAAAGCAATACAATAGATTCTTCGATTGTATTGCAAATCACTTTTAGTGGGTGATACTTTATAATCGATGTAAAAAGAAATATAAAAAATTAAACAATATATAATAGTGTACGACGTGAGACTAAGATATCTCAATTGCAAATTTTACAATTATTTGTATTCTACCGATGTTTTTAAGCAATTTGTACTTCGCATACTTTGTCATATATTAAAGAGAGTTATTGACTTTTTTCTTTATAAATATTTAGAGTTAAATATAGTAGTAATAATTACAACTATATATATATATATATATATATATATATATATATATATATATATATATATATATATATATATATATATATATATATATATATATATACGGTACAAAAAAAGAAAAGAAAAAAATAGAATAAAAAACTTACCCATCCTTGTTGAATAGGTTAAAAAAATTCTTTAAAAGCAATATAGTTGATTCCTCGATTGCATTGCATATCACTCTTAGTGGATGATGCTTTATAATCGAGGTAAAAAGTAATATACAAAATTACACAATATATAATAATGTATGATGTGGGACGAACATATCCCAACTGCAAAATTTACAATTAGTTGTTATTCTACCGATGTTTTTCAAGCAATTTAGACCTCGCACAATTTGTCATATATTAACGAGAGTTGTTGACTTTTTTCTATACAAATATTGAGAGTTAAATATTGTTGAAATAATTAAAACTATATTCACACACACACACACACACACACACACACACACACATATATATATATATATATATATATATATATATATATATATATATATATATATTCCTTATAGTTGAAATACTTAAAACTTGTGAAGGAATTAATAGATATAGGAGGAAAAAAAGAAAAAATTGAATAAGAAACTTACCCATCTTTGTTGAATGGGTTATAGAAATTCTTTGAAAGTAATATAGTTCATTTGTTGATTGTATTGCGTATCACTCTTAGTGGGTGACGCTTTATAATGGAAGTAAAAAGTAATATAAAAAATTAAACAATATGTAATAGTTTATGATGTGGGACTAAGATATTTGAATTGTAAAATTTACAATTACTTGTTATTTTATTGTTGTTTTCAAGCAATTTGCACCTCGCACAATTTGTCATATATTAATGAGAGTTATTGAATTGTTTCTTTAGAATATTTTAGAGTTAAATATAGTTAAAATAATTAAAACTACGGTAGTGTTTGATTGCATCTTAAAGTATTTTAATAACCCACTATTTTATTCTCTAAGAGGCTTGAAGTTGTTAGGTAAAAAAAAAATCATGTTATTCTAAGAGGCACAAATAGTGATCTAGAAGGGAAGGGTGAATAAATCTTTATATATCGTTGTATACTTTTTCTTTTAAGCACATTTACCAAATATTTATGCAAATAATTAACACAAGGGAATTAGTTATTTAGTAACACCCCTTTCAGATCCTTGAAAGATGAACGCATAGTTCTGTTACAATAAGTAAGATAGTTATAAAATATAGGGATTTTTAAGAGGTTCAGAGCCTCAATTTCTCATAGTAATCTCTTCCACTCCACTGAGCAGGGGTATTCCGTTATAAGATAAATGGTTCCTCTGAACTATACAATAGGACATTAAGTCATTGATAGGGTTAAATTATATGCTATTTTTATTCCCTAATACTTAGTTTTTATATTTATTGTATGCTTAAATGTTTAATTATTTAGCTCATTTTGGTTTTAATAGGTTTTATAGGGTTTTAGTTAATTTATGTTAATTTAGGTAATTTTATAGTATTTTTATATTTCTTTTTAGTTATGTGTTTTTATTTATTTTTAGTATTTTAGGTGTTTTATTAATCATTATGCATTTTTATTATTTTTATATTATTTTATATTTTATTTTGTAGGAAAAATAAGCTTTGGGGGCATTTTTGTAAATTCTGCAAAGCTCTGATGGCATTTTGGTAATTAAGCAGCACGGTGGCATTTTGGTAATTTTCGAAGTTAGCGCGCGCAATGCGCATGGATGGACTGGCCGAGCCGCTAAAACGACGTCGTTTCATCAAGCTTCTGCGCAATGCGCGCGGTATGCGGAACAGCAGCAAGAAAGCAAATGAAATGACGTCGTTTAGCATCAGGGTGCCGCGCAATGTGCGGCTGGCGCGCGTTGACTGAGTCAACCGAGCGAAGGCTGCGTTTGGCTGAAGCATTAATGCGCGGAAACGGGATTATTCGTGATTTTAGCATTAATTTGATTCCAAATTGGATTTTAATTCCAATTAGGGTTAGGATAATAATTATTTTATTTTATTTTTATTTTTAATTGTAAATCCTATTAGGGTTAGGATGTTTATAAAGCCTATAAATAGAGGGCTTGAGACACAATGTAATATACAACTCTCATTAGAATAAAAATTATCTCTTCTATTATTTAGTATTCTTTACAATTATGAGTAGTTAATTTATTTTTCTTAGTTTAAGTGATTGAAGCCATCAAGATTATACACTGTGAGATCTAATTTATTTTAATTGTTCAATTTATATTTTGAGTATTGAATATTTTTCTGTGCTTAAATTTTATGATTGGTTTGTTTAATTGCTAGGAGTACTACTAGTTTATTATTCATATTAATCTACTGCTGTTGATGACGCAAGTAAGTTTAATAATTGTTTTGCAGATCAAAAGATTATTTTATCTTAGGAAGAATATTCATCTAAATTAAATGCAAACAAGTGACTTATGTTGTTTAGTTCAACGATCTTTCTAATTCTTTATGCTGCTATTAAATTAAATCTTTAGCAAGTGCCGGAGATTGTTTAGTAGTAAGGGTATTTAGACCAAGTGGCTCTACTTATCTAAAATTAAGGAGAGAGGAGAAAAATTATTCCACCTGCGAGTAGTTCTTTCTACGGTGAATATTAAAAATATGAATTGAGTTATTCTTGCATCAGTGATCAGTTGTAAATTCTTGATGGTGGATGTTGACTTAAACCAATGCTTTTTCTTTTTATTTATTTCTTGCATTTTTATTTTAGTAAATTTTATTTAAAATTATTTGTTTGATTAAAAATCCCCCCAATTTTGGTTTACAAAACATTAAATTAAATTAATCATCCTATGTGGGATCGACTCTTACTTGCACTACTACATTAATATTTTTCCAAAGTAAGATTTTATTTTTGGGTGCCTGCGATATTACACCAAATTTTGTCCTACAGAGGGATTGATTTTTCTGAATCAGGCGAGCCACCGAAACTTATTTTTTTCATAGGACACTTAGTCCTCTTCACACTCTAGGGGTTGATTCCTTTGAACTAGGCAAGCCATTGAAACTTGACTTTCTCTACAGGATACTAAGTCATCTTCCCACTCTGGGGATGATTCCTCTGAACTATGCGAGTTATCGAAACCCGACTGTTTTCATAGGACACTTATTCTTTTTCCCACTCTAAGGTTGAGTCCTCTGAACCAGGCGAGCCATCAAAACTTAACTTTCTTTCTGTTATTGATGATGATGTTTGAGGTGCTGCTAAGTTGACATTAAACTCTCTTTTGAAGAACTTAGCAGCTGGAAGATTTCATTTATCTTTTCTCTTTGTAAGATCTTAGCATATTTCTCTATGTTTTGCTCTAGCTTTTGTATGGCTGAAATCGTTTATTGATCGATCCTCCAAAGCGTAGAGTGCCTTTGGATTGATGATGTTATTATTTTCTTGATCGATCCTCTCTTCGATCTTCTGTAGATCGACCTTTTTGTCGTTTAAATATAAAATATATTTATAGATTTCCTTTTAAAAAATGTCCATTTAGAAGTTACTATTGCTCAACTGGTTTCTACTTTAAAAGTCTTCTGTACTTTGATAGTGTCAAGCAATCTACTATAGTCGCCCAAGTTATCAACTGTGTCAGTCTGTTATATACTGTGGCATACTTGGTTTCCAAAATATAGCTGTTGAAAACAAGGTTGATTGAACATCTTTCTTTTTGTCAACACACTTTAGAAGATCTTTAGGGTGAAGATGTGTTGGAGAAGCTTTTTGTCAGAACGACTACTTTGTCACTGTTAGGAGTTCTTATTTACGACTCCATATGTCTAGGATCGTGGAGTCACTCCTTAGATAGGTCATTTTGTAGATCTCGTAGCTCTGCATTCTTGCTTTGTTATTTAGTCGCTAAGGATATTGGAGTATCCTTTAAACTTGTTAGCTTTGCGACTCTCCTTCTTTGTCTGTAGTCGTTTAATGATCTTGGAGTCTCCTTGAGTCACTCAACGATCAGTCATATCTTGCATTTTGCTCTACGATTTTACCAGATGTGCTTAGTTCACTCTGCACATCCAAAGAACTAAGATTTTATCTCATTGAACTCAAACCTTTTGTTTTTTTTCAAGTTCTTGCTCCACTACTTGGATTAACTTCCTCTTAAGGACACTTTCTATTTGCAGGGTTGTGGATTCCACTTTTGTTTCTCTGTTTGGTGTACTTCTTTTGCTATAGTGGATGCCACATGTCCTTTTTGTTTGATAAACTAGCCATTACTGAATCGTTCTCTAATACTTTTCTTCTTCGACTGGTTTATGCTTAACTCTGTCTTACTAGAGAATGCTTGATAAGGACATCTCAATCATCTGTCGTAGGTTAGTGAATCATTTCCTCTGTTTCATCTTCCCATGATGAAAGGAGCTCTGTGATTCTATTAGTCAGTACTGTTTTACATTCTGCGTTTTGTAGTATATTATGTAGCACTGATGCCGTTTAATAATCTTGATGTGACTTTGTATTCTGAAGTAGCTTAATGAACTAAAGTAGCTCTGCGATCTGATGATAATCTTCAATTAAGTTCCATTATGAGATCCTGAGCTTCTTGGCATTACTTTACGATTTTGAGCATTTTTGTCTTCTTTCTACGACTCGAGCCTTTTTTACTTTACTTTTTAGTATTGATCTGCTTGACTGAATTCTACGAACTCTTCGAGTTTGTGTTGATCTTTGCAGGATGACCTTTACTTGACTGAATTCTACGAACTCTTCATGTTTGTGCTAATCTTTGTAGGATGACATTTGCTTTATTCCCTGTTTATTCTTGAAGCCTGATCTTCGCATTCTTGACGTTTGAAGATAAGATATCATTTTCTTCTATATTGGAGTGGATGATTTCTTCTATTTTGTGCTTGAGCATTATTCTTTGATGGTTTAATGCTCAACTCAGAGTTTATATTGATCTTCTTTTCTTGGCTCTCCAACTTTTATTCTGTTTGATGATCTTGCTCCGTTCTGCTTGACGTACGATTCTGTTCTATTCTGCTCAATGATTTTGTTCTGTTCTACACTGTAATACCCAAGGATTTTAAAATAATGGAATAAGAATTATAAATGAGAAGTGAGTAATGAGGATTGAAGTTTTAATGTAAATGTCAATAAGAAATGCAAGGAATTTAAGAAGAAAATAAAGGAAAGGAAGGTAATTCATGGACATGTAAATGTAAATGGAGTTATACAGTTCAAAATTCAAATTTGAGTTGAAAAAAGAATTTTAAGGAACGGACTACACCGTTGCGTGCAAAAAGTTAAAATTAGTAGGTAAGGACTGCAAACACGATATGGTTTCAGAGTTGACTTTTTAGTCAAAGTCAACAATTGACTTTTACGGGAAAAATGTTAAACTTGAAGTTCGAAGATGAATTTGAAGAAAAGGACATCGCCATAATGTTGGGGACATCGAATTTAGTGAAAAATGACTATAAACACGAAAGTTTGACTTTTCAGTCAAAAAGCGGGACAAATATGCACGTAATTCGAGGAAGGAACCAAAGCTAGAAATTTCCAGCATATGCAGCACATGGGCTGGCGTGGATAAGGATTGAAGGGGTGAGGTGGCCTTTGACGAAAGTTGACCAAGATTTTTCTTTGGAAACGAATTTTTTAAGAGCAAACAAGCTTATCAATAATTGCTTAATTATAAAAAGGGGACCAAACAAGACACACATACTCTACCTCTTGGCAGAAACAAGAAGAATGAGAGCTGGGGTTGAGCTATGGAGAGAAGGATAAGGAGGAAAGAAAAAGGATAACCATGCCAAAGGAAGAAAAAAATAGAGAAAATAGTTGAGGTATTATTAAAACCTTGATTATTTTTTTTTATTTTCATGGATGAATGTTAGATTTATAAAGTTTATGTAAATATATTTATGCTTGTATGTAATGATTTAAACTTGCGTAAACAAGAATCAAACAAGAAAAAACAAGAAGAACGAGGAGCAAAATTTTTGAAAAAGTTAGTTTGTTATACTATTTTTGTAAAAATTATATAAAATCGTGTGTTTGAAATTTGAAGATGATATAAAAAGAAAAGTTGTAGACTTGGAAGTTATGAAGATTTAGGAAAAAGAAATGACTGAAAAATCCTTATAGATTGTTTGAAAGTTTTTTTGGAAGCAAGTTAGTTTAGTCTACCAAAAAATTAGCGGACATATTCGGAGGAGATTTTTGTGCAAAATTTCTATTTTGGTGGGTGCAGAATTCGTGTATGATAAAACAAAGTTGCAGATACAGAAGTTATATATCTAAGCATGAACGCAACAATAAAAAACTTACCCATTCTTGTTAAATTTTTTATAGAAATTCTTTGAAAGCAATACAATGGATTCCTCTATTGTATTGCGTATCGCTCTTAGTGGGTGACGTTTTAGGATAAGTATACCTATACATAAATCAAACACAACATCATCATCATCATTAAAAAGTGTATTTTTACATTGAGATCTGGGCCACGCAACACTTTTTAATGACATGGATGATGTTATATTTGGATTTTATGTTTGGTTTCTGTGCACTTAAACTTTTTTTACGCTTTATAATTGAAGTAAAAAGTAATATAGAAAATGAAATAATATATAGTAGTGTGTATGATGCGGGACTAAGATATCCCAACTGCAAAATTTACAATTATTTGTTACTCTACCTATGTTTTCAAGCAATTTACACCTCGCACAAATTTTCATATATTAATGAGTGCTGTTGACTTTTTTCTTTTAAATATTGTTGAAAAATTAAAACTATATTTACATATATGTATATATATAATTCCTTATGGTTGAAATAATTAAAACCATTAAAGGAATAGGTATGGGAGAAAAAAATAAAAAGAAAAAAAAATAGAATAAAAAACCTACTCATCCTTATTGAATGTGTTATAGAAATTCTTTAAAAGTAATACAGTTTAATCCTTAATTGTATTGCGTAATCACTCTTAGTTGGTGATACTTAAAATTGATGTAAAAATAATATAAATAATTAAACAATATATAATAGTGTATGATGTGGGGCTAAGATATTTTAAATGAAAATTTTACATTTACTTGTTATTTTACGGATGTTTTCAAGTAATTTGCACCTCGCACAATTTGTAATATATTAATGAGAGTTATTGAATTGTTTCTTTAGAAATTTTTAAAGTTAAATATAGTTTAAATAATTAAAACTATATATATATATATATATATATATATATATATATATATATATATATATATATTATCTATGATTGAAATAATTACAACTTGTGAAGGAATAGATATGGGAGGAAAAAAAAGAATAAAAAACATACATATCCCTGTTGAATGGGTTATAGAAATTCTTTGAAAGCACTACAATTGATTCTTGGATTGTATTGCATATCACTCTTAGTGAGTGATGCTTTATAATTGATATAAAATGTAATATAAACAATTAAGCAATATATTATTCATTTGTAAAATTTACAATTATTTGTTATTCTTCCAATGTTTTCAAGCAATTTGCACAATGCAGAAATTTTCATATATTAAAGAGAGTTATTGACTTCTTTTCTTAACAAATAATTAAAGTTAAATATAGTTGTAATAATTAAACATTTATATATATATATATATATATATATATATATATATATATATATATATATATATATATATTCTTTATTGTAAAAATAATTAAAACATGTTAAGGAATAGATATGGGACAAAAAAAAAAGAACAGAAAAAAAGAGAATAAAAAACTTGCCCATACTTGTTAAGTGGGTGACTCTTTAGGATAAGTATACATACACACACACAAAAACCAAACAAAACATCATCATTACCATTAAAAAATGTATTTTTACAATGCAATCCGGGCAATACAACACTTTTAATAGTGAGGATGATGTTATATTTGGATGGTGTGTTTGGTTTATATGTACTTATACTTTTTCGATACTTTATAATTGAAGTAAAAAGTAATCTACAAGATTAAAGAATATATAGTAGTGTGTATGATGTGGGACTAAGATATGCCAACTGCAAAATTTACAATTAATTGTTATTCTTCCTATGTTTTCAAGCAATTTATGCCTCGCACAAATTTTCATATATTAATGAGAGCAGTTGACTTTTTTCTTTTAAATATTGTTGAAATAATTAATTCTATATTTACATATATGTATATATATAATTCCTTACTGTTGAAATAATTAAAACTTGTGAAAGAATAGATATGGCAGGAAAAAAATATAGAATAAAAAACCTACTCATCCTTGTTGAATGGGTTATAGAAATTATTTAAAAGTAATACAATTCAATCCTCAGTTGTATTGCATATCACTCTTAGTTGGTAATACTTAAAATTGATGTAAAAATAGTATAAATAATTAAACAATATTTGAATTCTAAAACTTTCATTTACTTGTTATTTTATGGACGCACAATTTGTAATATATTAATGAGAGTTATTGAATTGTTTCTTTCGAAATTTTTAAAGTTAAATATAGTTTAAATAATTAAAACTACATATATATACATTTATGGTTGAAATAATTACAACTTATGAAGGAATAGATATGGGAGAAAAAAATAGGCATTCTTGTTGAATGGGTTATAAAAATTCTTTGAAAGTAATATAATTGATTCCTAGATTATATTGCATATCACTCTTAGTAGGTGATGCTTTATAATTGATGTAAAAAGTAATATAAACAATTAATCAATACATAATAGCGTATGGTGTGGGACTAAGATATCTTATTTGTAAAATTTACAATTATTTGTTATTCTACCAATGTTTTCAATCAATTTGCACACTGCATAATTTGTCATATATTAAAGAGAGCTATTGACTTTTTTTCCTTTCAAATAATTAGAGTTAAATATAGTTCTAATAATTAAACATATATATATATATATATATATATATATATATATATATATATATATATATATATATATTCTTTATTATAAAAATAATTAAAACATGTGAAGGAGTAGATATGGGACAAAAAAAAGAAAAGAAAAAAAGAGAATAAAAAACTTACCCCTACTTGTTAAATGGGTTATAGAAATTCTTTGCAAGCAATATAATTTATTCCTCGATTGTATTGCATATCACTCTTAGTGAGTGACTCTTTAGGATAAGTATAAATACACACAAAAACCAAACAAAATATCATCATCACCATTAAAATATGTATTTTTACAATGAAATCCGGGCCATACAACACTTTTAATAGTGAGAATGATGTTGTATTTGGATGGTGTGTTTGGTTTGCATGTACTTATACTTTTTCGATACATTATAATTGAAGTAAAAAGTAATCTACAAGATTAAATAATATATAGTAGTGTGTATGATGTGGGACTAAGATATGCCAACTGCAAAATTTACAATTAATTGTTATTCTACCCATGTTTTCAAGCAATTTATGCATCGCACAAATTTTCATATATTAATGAGAGCTGTTGACTTTTTTCTTTTAAATATTATTGAAATAATTAATTCTATATTTACATATATGTATATATATAATTCCTTATGGTTGAAATAATTAAAACTCGTGAAGGAATAGATATGGTAGAAAAAAATTAAAAGAAAAAAATATAGAATAAAAAACCTACTCATCCTTGTTGAATGGGTTATAGAAATTCTTTAAAAGTAATACAATTCAATCATTTGTTCGATTGGGATATTACTCTTAGTTGGTGATACTTAAAATTGATGTAAAAAATAAAATAAATAATTAAATAATATATAATTGTGTATGACGTGGGACTAAGATCTTTGAATTGGAAAATTTACATTTAGTTGTTATTTTACAGACGTTTTCAAGAAATTTGCACCTCGCACAATTTGTAATATATTAATGAGATTTATTGAATTGTTTCATTATAAATTTGTTAAATATACATTAAATAATTAACACTATATATATATATATATATATATATATATATATATATATATATATATATATATATATGTTGAACATTGAATGGTTAAATTTGATGATAAAGGGCTGTATTAGATAAGATCAAAACTGTTAGGTTGATCTCTTGATATAAATATATAAAAGTCTTTTGTGTTGTACTAAGACTTAGATAGATCAAAACTGTTAGGTTGATTTGTTGGTGTAATAAAATCGTAGAATGAACTCTACGATTGCAGTCAAGGAAACTCTACGATTTGAACAGACTCTACGATTAAGGCAACCAATCGTAGAATGGACTTTACGATTTTGGTCCAGAAGACTCTACGACCAAACAGACTATGTTCTTAACAAGAAACCTTAAATCGAACTCTACGATCAACAGTCTAACAGTTGAGTAAACTCTACGATGATAGTAAGAGATGATCCTTTACAGATCAATCACGACAGCAAGGATATTCGTAGAGTTGATCACAAAAGGTCGTTGAGCAAAAAGGCAAAAGACATCACGACTCTCAGATCAGGAGCTATTCAAGCATTCAATCTTCATTGAAGTAACCAAAAAGGAAACTTCTGCAAATCGATCAAAGTCAGAAAAGTCAGGGGACTGACCCAAGCGCACTATGGAACAGAAAGAAGACTTTCAAGGCAGAAAAGTCAGAGGACTGTGTCCTATCAGTCCTATAGTTTGGAAGGACCAAACGACTCTATGAAAGTTAGTGGGAACCTACGACTAACACATCTGTCCCAAAGAAAAAAAAGAAAACAACCTTCCATGGACTAACAGGTCAGATCAAATAAAATCTCATCAGAGCTTTAATGAGCTATATTAATATAATATACAGCAGCTCTCCTCTGTGAGGTAACGGAAAGAAATACAAGCTCAAGCAGATGTTCTAACGGAAAGAAACACAAGCTCAAGCAGATGGTCTAACGGGAAGAAAACTGAAGCCCTAACTTCTTAAATACAAAGATCAGCAAAAGAGAAAAAGAGAGCTCTGTACAAAAAAAATAATATACGCAAGAAGTGAAAAAGATCAAACTGATAAGAAAGCTTGCATTGCTACTAAGTCCTTCGAAAACTCAAGCTGATAAACAACTTAGTAGCACATCCAAATATACATCACTCCAGAAAAATTCTTTGTGAACTAGTGTATCCAAGTCTGTTAGACTTGTAAAGTTCTTTGTGAACTAAAGGTCCAAGACTGCGGGTCTTGAATGAATCTTAGTGATTCAGATATTGTAAAAGTATCCCTAGTGGATTTGCTGCTGGAAGAGCAGAACAGTGGAGTAGGAGTCTTGTGAGCTCTGAACCACTTAAAACCCAGAGTCTTTCTTATTGTGTCTTTCATTTGCTATATCTGCCATATAATTGCTTGTCGAATTATTACTCTATCATATCAAGAAAAGGATAACTAAATCATATTCCGCTGTGTTAAACTTTCTGTTTAAGAATTAATTAAGTAAGATCTTTTTAAATAAAAGAAATTTTTAAAAGAATCTATTCAACCTCCCTTCTAGATTTCTATCGTGTCATTGGGAACTAACAATTGGTATCAAAGCAGGTTCTCACATCTAAAGCCTTATAAGCTTGAGTAGATCAAATGACACTCAACAAGAATGGATCGGAACTCGGTGGAGGTAACAGACCACCTATGTGTAATAAAGAAAAATTTGTTAACTAGAAAGTTCGTATGCAGGCTTATATGGATGCTATAGATGATGAACTGTTCGAGACAGTGCTAAATGGGTCGATCATACCAATGAAGCTTGCACTATCAACTGAAGATCCAAGCAAGCTAGTAGCAAAGAAAAGGACGAATGGACAGACAATGAAAAGAAGGATGTTCAAAGAGACAAAAGGGCTAAGAACATCTTATTTCAATCTCTGGATGATGATCTATTTGAAAACGTTGTCAACTGTAAAACAGCTCAAGAAGTCTGGCAAACTCTGTTGATCATGCATGAAGGAACAGAAGAAGTCAGAGAAAATAAGCAATCACTGCTTGTTCAGCAGTATGAAATGTTTATCCACATCTCAGGTGAAAACATTACAACCACCTACGAGAGATTTAACTTGCTACTAAACTCTCTCAGATCTTATGGAAAAATCTATCCAAATAGAGATCTTATCATTAAATTCATGAGATCTTTGCCAAGCAAATGAGATGCCAAAACCACAGCCATCCGGGAGTCAAAGAACCTGCACGAGATGATTGTACAGCAGTTATATGGAAATCTTCTCACCTATGAGCTGGAGCTAAATCAAAGAGCAGAGAATTTATCTAGGGAAAGAAAGAAGGAGAAAAACATTGCTCTTAAAGCCTCAACCTCAACTCACAGAAGAAATCACAAGGATATCTCTGACTCTGATAAGGATGAATCAAATGATGATGAAGGAGCTGTCATGCTAGTCAGACACTTTAAAAGATTCATCAACAGGAACAGACCTCAGAAGTTCAAAAGCAACAGCAGCAAAGAACAACCAAATGACCTTTGCTATAATTGCAAAAAGCTAGGTCATTTCATTGCTAAATGTCCAAAACCCTTAAGAGAAGAGCTGAAGAGGGACAAAACGAGAGCAAATCCAAAAAGAGAATTCAAGAGCTTCCACAAACAAAAGAAGAAAGACAAAAGCTTCATAGCTGAAGGCTCCTGGAGTGACTCAGAAGAAGAACTAAATTCTGAGTCAAGTTAAATTCTGAGTCAAGTGACAACGAAGAGCCACAGAAGGCCAACCTGTGCTTAATGACAAATGAAGAAGGAAGCAGCAAAAAGGAATTCATCATAGATGAGGTATTTGATTTCTACTCTCCTGAATTAAGCATTGATGATCTTAGAGAAGGCATGCATGACTTAATGACATAATTGCATAAATACATAAAATTGTTTAGAAGGTTATCGAAAGACTACTCTCATCTAAAAGAGGATAAAGAAAAAATAAGCATGAAATTAGAAGCCTCAGTTCAAACTGCAAAACTTTACTCTAATCTTGAGACTGAGAATGAAAGACTAAAAGAGATAAATGAATTAAGCACTCATAAAGAATCCTCACTAGTCTCCAAGATTCAGGAACTAGAAAAGACAATTTTTATGTGGAACAAGTCTAGTTCGTCTATGGACACCCTGATCTCAAGTCAAAGAGATGTGACTGATAGATCAGGATTAGGATTTGAGAATTCATTCTCAAAGCCCAATATGGAGAAGTCAGTGGAAATAAATGAAGGCAAATCCTTTAATTTTAATAAAGGAATTGTGTTCATCAAATCCTCATATTCGATATCTCCCAGCAATCCACATTCTGCTAAACCTACAATCATTTTTAACAATAAAACTCGCACAGGTCTTGGATTCAGAAAATTGAAAAATAAGTCAAGCAAAACTCACTCTACGAATCATGAGAATCGTAGAGTAGTATGGAAGCAGAATGTAGATCAGCAAAAGACTATGAGAAATCATAATCCATACAAGTCCTGGACAAACAAGAAGTCACAAATACACACATATCATCATCAATATCATATCAATCATAGGCACCATCATAAAAATGATAAATATTTGTTAAGATATCATAGACTGCAAGGATCTAAAATCAAACAGATTTGGGTCCCAAAAGGTACTAACAAAGCAGGACCCAAACAGATATGGGTACCAAAATGAAGATTGATTTGTTATGCAGGTAAAGAGATTCATCTGGTATCTTGACAGTGGATGCTCACGGCACATGACAGGAGACAAGGCTCTTCTATCAGAGTTTAAAGAAAAAGATGGACCTGCTGTTATTTTTGGAGACAACAACTCGGGGAAAACCAGAGGTTATGGCTCAACTGGGAATGGTGAAATATCTTTCAGTAAAGTGGCATATGTTGAGGGACTAAAGCATAACTTGCTAAGTATAAGTCAGCTCTGTGACAAAGGACATCAAGTCACCTTCCTCAATAACCAATGCCAAGTTAGAGACTTGAAAACTAACTCTCTAAAGCTAGAAGGAGTTCGAGAAGGAAATGTCTATGTGGTCAATCTTGCTAAATTAAGTTCAGAACAAACTGTCTGTTTTCTTGCTAAAGCCTCTGAAGATATGTACTGGCTCTGGCATAGGAGGTTATCTCATATTAACTTCAAAAGTATTTCAAAGCTTGCCTCCAAAGATCTAGTGAAAGGATTGCCAAAGTTAAACTTCATCAAAAAAAAACCCTGCAAAGCTTGTCAGTTTGGAAAGCAAACAAAGATGTCATTCCAAAGCAAATCAGTAAACTCAAATGATAGGGCTCTTCAATTACTTCACATGGATTTATTCGGACCAGTATCAACGACCAGCCTCGGAGGAAAGAGATACTCTCTAGTAATAGTAGATGACTACACCAGATATACATGGGTATCTTTTCTAAGCTCTAAAGATGAAACCATTTCACATCTTATCAAGCTCTTCAGACTAATCATGAATGAAAAGGGCGAAAAGATCAAGGTCATCAGAAGTGATCATGGACAAGAGTTTGATTTCTCAAATATGGACCTGTTCTGTGAAGAAAATGGAATAAATCACAACTTTTCAGCCCCAAGAACGCCTCAGCAAAATGGAGTAGCAGAAAGGAAGAATAGGACTCTTATTGAAGCAGGAAGAGCCCTTTTAGCAGCATCTTATCTCCCTGAATATTTATGGGCTGAAGCCATCAGTACTGCATGTTACACTCAAAACAGGTCACTCATACACTCAACATTGAAGAAGACTCCGTACAAATTATGGAAAGGAATAAAGCCAAATATAAGTTATTTTCATGCGTTTGGTTGCCTATGCTACGTACTCAACAATGGCAAGAAGCATCTAACCAAATTTCAGCCAAACTCAGATGAAGGAATCTTCCTTGGTTATGCAACAGATAGCAGAGCATTTAGAGTGTTCAACAAGGAGTCATTAACTGTTGAGACCTCCATCCATGTCACATTCGATGAATCAGATCCTGAAAAGAAAAGATCACCATTCAACGAGTCAGCTGACACAAGCTCAACGATCGAAGAACTCAAAATCGTATAGTCTGACTCTACGACCATAGAACCAGCGACAGAAATCGTTGAGCAAGGAGAGGAAATCGTAGAGCACACCACACCAGACATTGGAACTCTACGATCAGAACCAGAAGCTGATTTAGAGGAACTCAGACAGGAAGGTACCAAAACAGACGTCCCTAGCAGAATAAAATGGACCAAAGATCACACTCAAGATCTAATTATTGGAGATCCAAACACCGGAATCAAGACTAGAGCTGCAACCTCGAATGAATGTTTTTACCTAAACTTTCTCTCTCAAGAGGAACCCAAGAAGATCGAAGAAGCCTTAGGAGATTCAAGTTGGATAGAGGCCATGCAAGAGGAGCTAAATCAATTTGAAAGAAGCAAGGTCTGGAGATTAGTTGCCAGGCCTCAACATAAACCAGTCATTGGCACCAAATGGGTTTTCAGAAATAAGATGGATGAAAATGGTGTGATAACGAGAAATAAAGCCAGATTGGTGGCCAAAGGTTACTCTCAAGAAGAAGGAATTGACTACGATGAAACATATGCTCCAGTTGCTAGGTTGGAAGCCATAAGGATATTCCTTGCCCATGTTGCTCACATGAAGTTCAAAGTTTTCCAAATGGATGTCAAGAGTGCTTTTCTAAATGGGGAACTTCAAGAAGAAGTTTACGTGGAACAACCTCCAGGTTTTATCAATCCAACTTTTTCAAATTATGTTTATAAATTAGATAAAGCACTATATGGTCTAAAACAAGCACATAGAGCATGGTATGAGACCTTAACTAACTTTCTCATTAAAAAAGGATTCACTAGAGGAAGAATATATACTACCTTATTTTTGAGAAAACATAAGGATAAGACACTGCTAGTTCAAATTTATGTAGATGATATCATATTTGGTTCTTCTGATGAAAAATTATGTGAAAGATTTGCCAAGCTTATGCAGAGCAAGTTTGAAATGAGCATGATGGGAGAACTCAACTTCTTCCTTGGACTACAAGTGAAGCAGACTGATGAAGGCATATTCATTAATCAAGCCAAATACATCAAAGACTTATTAAAGAAATATGGCATGGAATTTGCATCTATCATGAAGACTCCTATGCCACCTGCCACCAAGCTGACAAAGATGAAAATGGTAAATCCACTGAAATCACTCAGTACAGAGGTATGATAGGCTCACTATTGTATCTTACTGCGAGACGACCAGATATAATGTTTGCTACATGTATATGTGCTAGATTTCAGGCTAACCCCAAAGAGTCTCATCTATTAGCTGTGAAAAGAATTTTCAAATATCTTAAAGGAACTCCAAATTTAGGATTATGGTATCCTAAGGAGTCATCCTTTGATTTTATGGGATACTCAGATGCTGATTATGCAGGATGCAAAATAGACAGAAAGAGCACAAGTGGAACTTGCCAGATGCTTGGGAACAGACTTGTCTCTTGGTTTAGTAAAAAGCAGAACTCAGTGTCGACATCTACTGCAGAAGCTGAATATATAGCCGCAGGCAGTTGCTGTGCACAAATCCTATGGATGAAGACTCAACTTGCAGACTATGGGTTTGAGCTTAATTCTATTTCTATATACTGTGATAATACTAGTGCAATTGTTATAACTCATAATCCTGTTATGCACTCAAGAACTAAGCACATAGATATAAAATATCATTTCATCAGGGATCATGTACAAAATGGAAATATATCACTTCACTACATCCCAACTGAAGATCAACTAGCGGATGTATTTACAAAACCTTTAGATGAATCAAGATTTAATAAACTCATAAGTGAGTTATGAATGCTAAATCTAGACCCCTAATATATGTATATCATGTTTTTTTTGGAAGATACTAACTCTGCAGGAATAAAACTGAGCAAGGAAAATAAGTAAAAGACAAATTCGTGAAATACACTCAACGATCGTCAGGCAAAGGATCGTAGAGTATGCTGAAGATCGTATAGATCACTCAACGATCAACAAACCAAGAATCGTAGAGCACACTACAAACCGAAGAGCTCACTTAACGGTTGGCAAGCCAAGGATCGCAGAGTATACCTTTATCGTAAAGTTAACTCAACGAACATCAACAAAAGAATCGAAGTGACAAGAAGGATCATAAAGCTGTAGGGGCAAAAAGGTCATCAACCAACTGAGATGCTCCTATCAGAACATGACACGCATCTCAGCAAACATAGAGGAAAGTTTTAAATACTTTGAAAACTGCACGTCGTTTATTTCTTCAAATCAAAATCTATCATTCCTAACTATCTCTCTCAATCCAAAACCCTAAGTTTTCAATACTCAGATAAATCATTCCTACTATTTCAGGAAAACTATCAAATGACACCTGCTCAAGTCATTTCTGAAAATGAGCTCAACTTCGAAGCCTTCACATCGGCAGATAAGCAATTCAAAAGGATAATCCAATTACTAGAAAAGGCGAGTCTGCGAGAAGCTATGGGAACTAATACAAGGATTCTGTCAAAGCTTATCCGAGAGTTCTACATCAATGGATCCTATGCAAATGGAACTCTAACCACTACTGTAAGAGGAGTGCAGCTCAACGTCACTGCGGAAGAATTTAATCTTGCCTTAGGATTCAAGCAAGGAGGTCTCACATCTCTAAATATGGTGAATACCGAAGAAGGCCTGAGAAGAATGCACCACCAAAAGAATCCAGGACTGAAAGTTTTGAAGAAGAAAGAATTTCCTCAGAAATATGAGTTCCTGGCAGACGTGGTTGGTAAATGCCTACTCTGCAAAGACTCAGCTCATGACTCAGTCAGTGAGGTGTAGCTGAAATTGATGACAGCTATAGTCAAGAAGACAAATATCAACTATGGCTCTTTGCTGGTGGAATGGATAGGGAACTGGATCCAGAATGCGGAAAAAGCAAAGGGGACCAGAAAAATGTTCTATGGGAGATTCATCAACATTCTCCTTAGATCATCTTTGGGGGATCTGATTGAGCTTGACGAAGGAAAAGCCCTAAATACTAACAAAAGAATCACCCAGAGAATCTTCGACAACTGGAGGAGGAATCCAGTTGAAAATAGGAAACTATCCCGGTCAGGGGATAGTGAAGGAACGCAGAGTGGGGCAGGGCCATCTTTATTAAAGAACACTCCTGCAGAAGAAGAATCTCAGGAAGTTAGCAAACAATCTCAGGGTCTCATCAGAAAGAGAAAAGGGAAGAAAGCCCTTGAGATTGAAGAACCTCAGGGCTCATCTAATGAGGCTCCTGATGCTGCTCCTGAAGAAAAGGCTGCATCAGAGGATGAAGATTCTGATCTACGAAGGGAAACTCGCAGCAAGTATGAAGCTGAAGAGGCAACCCCAAAAGAGCCAAAAAGAAAGAGAAGAAGGCTAGTTAAATTAGCCGACAAAGACTCAGTAGCTAAGGGGGAGCTACTTGAAAAAGCTGTCATTTCTCCAGTTGAGAAGAAGTCATCTAAAGCAGCTGAGCCTATGGATACTCAAATTGAGGGGGAGCCACTAGTAGTTTCTGAGCCAACAGATGCTCTGGCTGAGGGGGAGGTTCACGAAGGTACTTCAGTCCCTTCAGCCACAATGAATAATGACGAAGAGGATGACATCGAAATAGTGGCCGTTGGAAGAGATGAGCAAAGGCATCTTAACTACAACTGCCTGCTGAAATTTTTGCCACTTATGCCATTCCACCGAGCTCTGGTGCACAATGTATGAGATCAGGTCTTCTGGTCGTTCAAAGCTTACCCAAATGTGGTAATTATAGCTCAAGGCTATCCTCAGAATCTATTTTTTGCCCAAAAGCTCATTTCTTGCAGCCCCTTCTCACATTCTTTAGGGCAAAAGGTACATTTTATTCCTCTAGCCCTCATTCAAATTCATACACCCTCATCAATGTTCAGTAAATTTGAGGAGTCCCTAAATACCAACTCTGCATCAAACTCTATGATCAACACTTCCCCAATCGTAGAGTCACCACCCTCTATGACTGGTGGTCAAGAAAGCCTAAATAATCAAAACGTAGAGTGCCCTCCAGACTCTCCTGAAATTCTGTCTACTCAGCAAACAATGCCTCCGGTTCCATCTTCAAGACTCCTCTTAACCCACGAGGATATTCCCTCCACCTCTGGTCACGAATACTTTCACATTCCAAGCTCTACGACTGACCAGGGACAATCATCTCAACTCCTCCAACAAATTTTAGACAAGGTATCTCAGCTTCCTACAATTGAGGGCTTAACTGACTTGACAAGCCATATCCATACAGAGATACAGAACGACCTGGCATTGAAATCCCATAACCTTCAACGTAGAATGGACGATGTCATTGATGCTGTTAATGGTCTCTCTAACAGTCTGAATAAACAATTCTCCACAAGATTAAGGCAGTTAACGGCAGCAGTCTCTGAAAATCTCCAAGAAAGGGATAAAAAATTTCTGGAAGCCTTAAACAAACATCAGCAGGCCGTTGTTGTTCTTCAAGAAATCAATGACAAATCTATCACTCTCCTCAGTAATGAGATCATTGCCTTGAAGAACTCTCTCACAGAACAACAACATCGGTCGAATGACACTTTGTCATTGGTGGAGCAAAAACAAATGCTAGCTGACGAACGACTTCAAGCCCACCAAGATGATGTTGCTGCCACTAAGACTCAACTTTAAGAAATTATTCAGGGCATACAGCAGCTTTCAGAGCAGGTAGCAACAATTAATGATGCCAACAAGGGGGAGAAGAAACTGAGCACAACAGAGCAAATAAGAACGAGCTCAGACTACAGCAGAAGAGTAAGAGCACCTCAAGGGATGAGGATGGTTCAAACTTCAATACATCCTCCTAGATTCGAAGCAGTACCATCTCGTCCCAGACAGGAGGTGACAGCAAGACCTTCTTCCTCAACTATGAGGCCATCTAGCTCACAAGAATGGTTTCAAATTAAAGAAGAAGAAGCTGTGCTGAGGGAAGAAGAAAGGAGAGCATTCTTCAGGCAGAGAGAAGAAAGCAGAAGACCTCCTCGCAGAAGGAGATAAGTTTTTTTCTTTTCTTTTTCTGTTGTTTCTCAATTGTATCAACTGACTAAAACATCAATAAAATTCATATTTTTCTCTAGAAAATATAGCTGCTCACTATATGATTAGGCATTCAATTACTCTTGCATTTTGCCTATTTAATGTGTTCAAATCACTATCTGTTAATTATGTTGTCATCATCAAATAGGGGGAGATTGTTGAACATTGAATGGTTAAATTTGATGATAAGAAATATTGTACAAGGGCTGTATTAGATAAGATCAAAACTGTTAGGTTAATCTCTTGATATAAATGTATAAAAGTCTTTTGTGTTGTACTAAGACTTAGATAGATCAAAACTATTAGGTTGATCTGTTGGTGTAATAAAATCGTAGAATGAACTCTATGATTGCAGTCAAGGAAACTTTACGATTTGAACAGACTCTACGATCAAGGCAACCAATCGTAGAATGGACTCTACGATTTTGGTCCAGAAGACTCTACGACCAAACAGACTATGTTCTTAACAAGAAACCTTAAATCGAACTCTACGATCAACAGTCTAACAGTTGAGTAAACTCTACAATGATAGTAAGAGATGATCCTTTACAGATCAATCACGACAGCAAGGATATTCGTAGAGTTGATCACAAAAGGTCGTTGAGCAAAAAGGCAAAAGACATCACGACTCTCAGATCAGGAGTTATTCAAGCATTCAATCTTCATTGAAGTAACCAAAAAGGAAACTTCTGCAAATCGATCAAAGTCAGAAAAGTCAGGGGACTGACCCAAGCGCACTATGGAACAGAAAGAAAACTTTCAAGGCAGAAAAGTCAGAGGACTGTGTCCTATCAGTCCTATAGTTTGGAAGGACCAAACGACTCTATGAAAGTTGGTGGGAACTTACGACTGACACATCTGTCCCAAAGAAAAAAAAGAAAACAACCTTCCATGGACTAACAGGTCAGATCAAATAAAATCTCATCAGAGCTTTAATGAGCTATATTAATATAATATACAGCAGCTCTCCTCTGTGAGGTAACGGAAAGAAATACAAGCTCAAGCAGATGTTCTAACGGAAAGAAACACAAGCTCAAGCAGATGGTCTAACGGGAAGAAAACTGAAGCCCTAACTTCTTAAATACAAAGATCAGCAAAAGAGAAAAAGAGAGCTCTGTACAAAAAGAAAAATATACGCAAGAAGTGAAAAAGATCAAACTGATAAGAAAGCTTGCATTGCTACTAAGTCCTTCGAAAACTCAAGCTGATAAACAACTTAGTAGCACATCCAAATATACATCACTCCAGAAAAATTCTTTGTGAACTAGTGTATCCAAGTCTGTTAGACTTGTAAAGTTCTTTGTGAACTAAAGGTCCAAGACTGCGGGTCTTGAATGAATCTTAGTGATTCAAATATTGTAAAAGTATCCTTAGTGGATTTGCTGCTAGAAGAGCAGAACAGTGGAGTAGGAGTCTTGTGAGCTTTGAACCACTTAAAACCCAGAGTCTTTCTTATTGTGTTTTTCATTTGCTATATCTGCCATATAATTGCTTGTTGAATTATTACTCTATCATATCAAGAAAAGGATAACTAAATCATATTCCGCGGTGTTAAACTTTCTGTTTAAGAATTAATTAAGTAAGATCTTTTTAAATAAAAGAAATTTTTAAAAGAATCTATTCGATCCCCCCCTCCTTCTAGATTTCTATCGTGTCATTGGGACTAACAATATATATATATATTCATTTATGGTTGAAATAATAATAGTAATAATAATATTAGTATAGTTTATGGTCTATTTGTTGGGTAAAAATAATAGATGTCTTATAGTGCTTGGGTGGTTTGATTGTTGTTGTTCCAAATTAGAGGTTTTGTTCAAGTCATCCTAGAAACACTGTTTTTTCACTTAATATCCTTAGCATGCCACGTCATAGGTGCCACATGTGCACCACATGTAATATCCCGGATATTTGACAAGATTTTTAAATAAGATCTTGATGATAAAATAAAGGTTGAAGTTTAAAACCTAGATTTGGAGTAGTAAAAGGTGTAGAAAAATGAGTAAACATTTTTCCCTAATCTTTGTGTTATGATTTAAATGTGAGTAAATGTAGTTTTTTAAATTTTAAAACCTAAAATTTGATTATTATGTATACTTGGAGATATATTAATAATAATGTAATATAATACCTTTAAAGCTCGATGGATGTATTTGACTAAAAGAGATATTGTAAGAAATTTTGATACGATGTAAGTGGAAAATTTATTAAGAAAATAAATTTTCATTGGGGAGACATTCTTTTTTAAGTTAACGTGAAGGTGTGCTAATTATATTTTAGCCGAACATGATAAATGATTAACTGAATTAATCATCAAGAACACTGTAAAGCTTAATCTTTTAATTAAACAAGCTTATGAAAGTTAAATCTTGAATGGTAAATTAAGATAGCCAAATTAGTAAATTG
Organism: Hedera helix; assembly: GCA_947179155.2. Lineage (NCBI taxonomy): Eukaryota > Viridiplantae > Streptophyta > Magnoliopsida > Apiales > Araliaceae > Hedera > Hedera helix. Next base: position 1,731,136 of record OX359279.1, read on the forward strand.
GGAAGAGATAAGATAGGTATTGTGGTGACAATTAAACTTAAACCCAACCTAGTAGCCAAATGTTAAAAATTAAATAATAGTCTAAAATTAATAATTAACCCTGTGTGCTTGTGTTTACATGGAATAACGGTGTGAAGAGAATGAGGTATATGTATACCTAATAACACGAGTATACTTGCATGTGAGAAGGCAAGTGAATAAATTAAAATGTCAAGAAATGACATTAATGGTTAAATAGTCAAAGCTAAAAGAAAGAAAAAATAGTCAATGAAACCCAATTTGAAATTCAGAAGAGAATTTGGAGACGCGGACTGCACCGTTGAGTTCAGAACGTCGAATTTAACAAAAATATATAGCAAACGCAATTTGGTGTCGGGGTTGACTTTTGGTCAAAGTCAACTGTTTGACTTGTAAAGGTAAAAAGTCAAAATTTGAGTTTGGAGAAGAATTTTGAGAAACGGATTTCACCATTGCGACGGGAACGTCGAATTTAGTAAGTATGGACTGTAAATACGATAGGTGTTCTGGTTGACTTTTTGGTCAAAGTTTACCATTTGACTTTTTAGAATAAAAAGTCAATCTTGAAGTTCGGAAGTAAATTTGAAGAAACGGATGTCATCATGACGACGGGAACGTCGAAATTAGTTGGAAACAACTGTAATATTAAAAATTTAATTTTCGAATTAAAAAGTCAAAGAGCGGGTCAACTAATTAAAAATAAGACCCAAATAAGGAAATAAGCCTACATATTTTTAAGTGAGCCAGCTGGAGAATCAGATTTTTAGGGGTGGGGAATTATTTGGAGCCACTTATTTCTTATCTTGAAAATCCTTTTTTTTTTTTTTTTTTTTACCACACATTCCTTATCCAAACTCCTTAAGTTATTTCATTTATTTAATTAGGACAAGACCAGGGCTTGGGCACTTCATTTTCACGTTTCCAGCAGAAATTTGGAGAGAGGGAGAGCTGAGCATGACTCTCTGCAATGAGAGGAAGAAAAGAGGGAGAGAGGAGGCTACCATGGAAGCTTAAATAGGAGAGCTTGATAATCAAAGTCTACTCCTATCAAAGTATTCCTAACACCCATTATATCTTCTTCTACCTTACAAAACCAAGCAAGCAAGCTATCAAACCACCACTCCAACACACCCGTGGCTGGATAATAGAGAGAGAGAGAGGGCTGAAGTGCAACCATGGAAGCAAGGATTTGGAGCAAGCAAGGAGAAGAAGAAGAAAGGTAAAGCTAGAGAAGGTATAATTAAACCCTTGTTTAATACTTTGGGTATTTTGGTGTAGATATTATATTTAATGAAATTAATGGAAGGAGTTCATGATTAAACTTCTATGTAATGATCTAAAGATGGATTAACATGAATCAAGTAAAAGAATTCAAGGAAAGAAGTAAAATGAAAGAGAAAGAAGTAGAACAACATTCTCCTTAAAAGGAAAAACAGAATCTGTTTTTCCTTAAGGCAAATCTCTTTGTATATAATGAGTTAGAAGGTGAGCCATATATAAAATTAAAGGTATGTAAGTAAGCTAAGCACAAAAATTGGAAGCGCACTAAAATTCCTTGTGGTTTCCTCGTAATGACAGTTTAAGTCAGAGTGGTCCAAAGTAAAGGTAGTCTGCTGAAGACTAAAAATCTGCTACTGATTTGGACTTTGTAAAAATTGTATAAAATTGTGTACTTGGAATTTGAAGTTGGTGTAAATTGCGAAGTTGTAGATATTGAAGTTTTCTAGAAGTTCTCGTGAGATTGAATCATTTTATGGAGCAGAGCATTTTTTAAAAAAATAATTTTGTAAGACTGTCCAGAAAATTTTATTTTCTGGACAGGTTATGAAAACATTGAAATTTGTTTTTTTTGGAGAAGGGGATGAAGTCAAGGTCTAGACAAGATTAAAGTAGACTTAATAAGCTTTAATTTGATATAAGAATGAACAAAAACGGACTTGTAACGAAGAGGTTGTGATAAAAACAACTATAGTGTTCGTTAATGTGAAAATTGTGAAAAATAAGTTCAATAGCTCGGTTTGAATTAAAATTTTGGTTGATGATATATTTTGACATGTTGGGGACCATAATGGGTCCAAAAGGTGTAAGGTTGGAGAAGTCATGGAACATGGCTTATGGTTATGTATTTGTCGCTAATATTGTGATGAGTTAATATTATGCACACTAAGTGATTGTTAAAATGTCTAAGAGCAACATATTTCTAAACATTGATATTTAAAGGGTCTAAGTAATGATGTTATGTGCTTTGAGTAATATATAGCCTGCTATATTCAAATGAGGTGTAAAAAACAAATAAAAAATTACGTTTTGATTCATAAAACTAGTTTTGATGGTAAATACTTCAAACTAAACAAAATGGTTTGTAATGAAGTATGTATGGATTCAAATGTGTTTAATATGAATCTAGGAATGTTATGAGTGACTTGTTTTAGTAGATATGAGAAAGGAGTCTAATGAGCTCAAGTTGGGTTTGTTGTGAAAAACTAGTTCAATTGGATGAAAATCCTACTCAATGATCATTTTTGGCCATTTTGAGAATTAAATGGCGAATCAAGGTTAGATTACTTGGTTTTATATTTTTACATATGTCCGTATTGATTTTGTGGTCATTTGGTGAAAATGAATAAAAAAATGTATTTTAGGCGATCAATAACGTTCGTTGGCGATTAAAAATGATTTTTCGAAAAAATAACCCCATTTGGGAACGTAAATAATTGTTGAAGGCCTAGAAAAGTTTTAAATGTGTTATGAGTGCTAAATCAAGTGTTGGAATATAGTCTAGCCATGTATGGTTAAAAATCACTAGTTGATGTCAAAGTTTGAAAATGGTAAAAAAGTGGTTAAACGCCTTTTTGCGAGCTATCGTTTCGATACTTTTAAAAGGGCGTATGAGCCAAGCTGTATTTTTTTAATTACTATGTAGTAAGGGATACATTTAGGTCAAAGAATGATAGAAATTGGAGTTATAACGAATGAGATAAAATTTCTCAAGGTGGGCATGAAAATCAAAAATTCTGCAGAAACAGAATTTTTCCAAGTCTGAAAACTGCTATGAACAGGGTGTTTCCTGCTACTATTTTTATGTCTTACCAAGTTGTTTTCGAACATGTTATATTTTTTAAAAATACTACGTAGTATGAGGTAGAACATATTCAAAAATAGATGAAATCCGATATCTTACGAAGAAGATAAAAATTCACAAAACTAGCTCAAAAATCACGAAAATGAAATTTCCGGAAATTTTTTTCTGCAGTCCTGGGCAGTGTGTAGGCTGTCCTGGGCAGTGTATGGACTGTTTTGGGCACGTCTAGCCATTTTGATTCACCGAGCACATTTTTGTGCATTATGTAGTTTTTTGATATGTTGTTCAGTTTTTAGTGTAGAATCCAAATATGTAACCGATACGTAGCACTTTTTGGACAACTCAAAATGTGTAAAATTGAACTCGGAAGAAAATTTGGAGATAAGTTTAAAATCTGTTATTATAAACTAGTGCATGTTATATTTCAAACCAAGATGGAACGAAGTTATATAAATAACTAATATACCAATATTGTTAAACATGGCAACGATACTAAGAACGATAAGTACAGATAAAAATCTTAAATTAAGATTAACATTGAGGTCAAGTCTTGACTGATATTGTGTATTGTTGATCTCACATACCGTGTAGATCGTGCAAGGACCGCGAACGGTTAGCGTAATGATAAAACGCCAGTACATGCAAGTTTTTCAGAACTTGCTCCTATGTGATAATTGTCATTATGTGTGAAATGTTTTATATATACAAACATGAGTTAATGTGCCTTTATACCGTAATGTGATTAAACTGTTGTTGTTCAACTGATAAGTTGAGTTAGTTGTTCTTTGTGAACTGTTTAAATTGTGAAATGACAAGCATGATAATACGGATCATGAATTTTGTTCTAGCCTATCTACATGTATAAAATGTTATACATTGATGTATTGATAAACATTCATGATGCATGAATTATGTGTTATGTGTAACTGTTAAACTTGCTGAGCAATGTAGTTGCTCATTCTTGCTTAAATAAATGTTTTCAGCTACGTGCGAGATATATGAGGTTCCAATAAAGATCAAAGACAGGGAATGTGTATGCACGATCCCAGGAGATATAGATATTTTTTGATAAACCCTTTGGGGATAACAGTGTTACCAAAAGATATAGACTGTAATGAAATGTTAGCTTAACATTTAAATCTGTTGTGTACCAAAGTGAGGTGCTATGTAGTTATGTGTAAGCGTGAAAGGTTGAAATAAGTTTTGAATGATAAATAGACTTAAAAGATAATTGTAAAGTTAAGGGTAGTTAATCTGAATATCTTTTGTATTGAATTAGGTCATGATATATATATATATATGATCTGAGTTGTTCAAAGATTTATGTAAATATTGCAATTTTGAGACAAAGGACTAAAGAATTATTTATAAAAGTTTAAATTTAATGAGTTTTTAGCATTTATTATTGTTGAATATTGTGGTTGTTAAGAACAAGGTTGTACATTAACGCACGGGATCCGTCGTGGCCAGCACGGGGAATTCCGGGGCATTATACCACATGTGCTACGTGGACAGCCAATGCACACGTGGCACCTGGGGGATCAATATCCTAATTTTTAAATAGCACGGGGCTCGATTTTCATTAACCAAAATAAAGGGGCTCAAAATCCAAAACTCCTAGAGTTCAAAGGGCAACGGTGCATTTAACCCAAATAATTACAACTTGTGAAGGAATAGATAAAGGAGAAAAAAAAGAATTAAAAACATACCCCATCCTTGTTGAATGGGTTCTAGAAATTCTTTGAAAGCAATACAATTGATTCTTGGATGTATTGCATATCACTCTTAGTGGGTGATGCTTTATAATTGATGTAAAATGTAATATAAAAAATTAAGCAATATATAATAGTGTATGATGTGGGACTAAGATATCTCATTTGTAAAATTTACAATTATTTGCTATTCTACCAATGTTTTCAAGCAATTTGCACCATGCATATTTTGTGATATATTAAAGATAGTTATTGACTTTATTTCTTTACAAATAGTTAGAGTTAAATATAGTTGTAATAATTAAACACATCATCCTCTTGGTTCTTCATAAGTGGATTTAGCCACCGTACCAAAGAGCCTTAGTATATGTTTAATTATTTATTCATGGATTGTATTGTTTAATTATTACAACTATACTCTAATATCTCAAATTCCCCATATGCAAACACACAAAATGCAAAATTCAATATTCTAATCAAATTAGATGTATCAAATTCCCCATATGCAACCAAACTTTAAAACCCGTAAATCAAATATTAAAACTCATATTTGGAACATTTGGGGAAGAAATCTCAAAACCCAGAAAAATTCAAGAAAATTACACCAAACCCATAAAAGAAATACAAACCCAAACAAGAACCCCAAATTTCTCTCTCATCCATGGCATCTTCTTCAGCTCTCATCCACGGTGTCTTCTTCAGTGACCCTCATTTCTTGAAGAAAATAGAAAAAATCCCAAACATCCACCACTTTTAATATGCAAATTAGTTATATAATTTAATTATACTATTAGTATTAGTTTAATTATATTAATAAATTATAAATATTATGAACACACAATTTAATAACATTGATAATACTTCAGTATATTTAATTCTAATGTTAGTATTTTTATATTTTAATTTCTAATTTGTATGCCTTAATATTGACAATACTTTTATTTAGTATTTTACTAAAAATATATATTATATTATTGATTTTTAATTAATTAGTTTACTTGATCTATTATTTAATATGTATTTGTGAGTTTGAGTTTATTTTGCTTAATTAGTGAAGTTAATTACTTTATTTTGATTATTTAGTGGAGTGAATTATTTCATTTTTCTTCATCAATGGGTTAATTGTTTACTTGAGATAATTGGGTTAATTAATTGAGTAAATTATTTGGGTTAGATATTATTTAGGTTAGATGATTAGTTGAGTAATTAATTGTTTATTTGGGTTCTTTTTTCTTTAATTATTTAGTTTTAATGATGTTTTAGGATTAATTATTAGTGAGATTAATTATTTGGAATTATTATTGGGTGAATGCATTAAAACCCTTTTTTGTATTGATTTTGTAATTTCTACATATTTATACTAATTAAATAAGTACAATATTTATACGGTCAACTATATTTAAATATTCAATTATGCCATGTGACAATTTTTCGCAAATAATATGATCGGAGTTCTTGAAAGGGTTCATCGTCGTTACTTAAGTGTATTTTGGGTAGCGGGATATGAGCGTTTAAAAGTGACGGTACGATGTGCAAAAGATGTCATACTTCGGGGTCATATATTCAATTAACACTTGTTTATATTAATTTTTACATCAATTAGAAAGCATTACCCACTAAGAGTGATATGCAATACAATCCAGGAATCAATTATATTGTTTTCAAAGAATTTCTATAACTCATTCAACAAGTATAGGTAAGTTTTTTATTCTATTTTTTTTTTATTTTATCTTTTTCTCCCGTATCTATTCCTTCACAAGATGTAATTATTTCAACCATAAATGAATGAATATATATATATATATATATATATATATATATATATATATATATATATATATATATATATATATATAGTTTTAATTATTTAAACTACATTTAATAGTGTATGAATGATTAAGAAATAATTCAATAACTTGCATTAATATATAATGAATAACTTGCATTAATATATTGAAAACATCAGTAAAATTGATTGAAAACATTGGTAGAATAACAAATAATTGTAAATTTTACAAATAAGATATCTTAGTCCCACATCATACACTATTATGTATCGATTAATAGTTTATATTACTTTTTACATCAATTATAAACATCACCCACTACGAGTGATATGCAATACAATCGAGGAGATAATTGTATTGCTTTCAAAGAATTTCCATAACCCATTTGACAAGGATGGGTATGTTTTTTATTCTATTTTTTTTCTTTTATCTTTTTGTCCCATATCTATTCCTGAACAAATTGTAATTCTTTCAACCATAAATGAATGAATATATATATATATATATATATATATATATATATATATATATATATAGTTTTAATTATTTAAACTATATTTAACTTTAAAAATGTCTTAAGAAATAATTCAATAACTTGCATTAATATATTAAAAATTGTGCGAGGTGCAAATTGCTTGAAAACAACAGTAAAATAACAAGTAAATGTAAATTTTACAATTTAAATATATTAGTCCCGCATCATACACTATTATATATTGTTTAATCATTCATATTATTTTTTATATCAATTTTAAGTTGCACCAACAAAGAGTGATATGCAATACAACTGACGATTGAATTATATTATTTTTAAAGAATTTCTATAACTCATTCAACAACGATGAATAGGTTTTTTATTCTACTTATCCTTTTTTCAATTTTTTTCTCCCATGTCTATTCCTTCACAAGTTTTAATTATTTCAACCATAAGGAATTATATATATACATATACGTAAATATAGTTTTAATTATTTCAACAATATTTAAAAGAAAAAAGTCTACAACTCTCATTGATATATGAAAAATTGTGCGAGGCGTAAATTGCTTGAAAACATAGGTAGAATAACAAATAATTATAAATTTGCAGTTGGGATATCTTAGTCCCACATCACACACACTACTATATATTATTTAATTTTTTATATTACCTTTTACTTCAATTATAAAGCATCAAAAAAATATAAATATACACAAAACAATCATAACATCCATATACGACATTATCCTCGCTATTAAAATATGTTTAGTGGCTCGTATCTCAATGTAAAAGTATATTTTTTAATGGTGAGAATGATGTTGTGTTTGGTTGGTACGTGCATATGTATACATATCCTAAACCGTCACCCACTAATAGTGATATCGAGGAATCAATTGTATTGCTTGTAAAGAATTTCTATAAACCATTTAACAAGTATGGGTATGTTTTTTATTCTCTCTTTTTCTTTTCTTTTTTTGTCCCAAATCTATTCCATCACAAGTTTTAATTATTTTTACAATATATATATATACATATATATATAAATGTCTAGTTATTTCAACTATATTTAACTCTAATTATTTGTAAAGAAAAAAAAGTCAATAACTCTCTTTAATATATGACAAATTATGCACGGTGCAAATTGATTGAAAACATTGGTAGAATATCAAATAATTGTAAATTTTACAAATAAGATATCTTAGTCCCACATCATACACTATTATGTATCGATTAATAGTTTATATTACTTTTTACATCAATTATAAACATCACCCACTACGAGTGATATGCAATACAATTGAGGAGATAATTGCATTGCTTTCAAAGAATTTCTATAACCCATTCGTCAAGGATGGGTATGTTTTTTATTCTATTTTTTTCCTGTTATCTTTTTGTCCCATATCTATTCCTGCACAAATTGTAACTATTTCAACCATAAATGAATGAATATATATATATATATATATATATATATATATATATATATATATATATATAGTTTTAATTATTTAAACTATATTTAACTTTAAAAATGTCTTAAGAAATAATTCAATAACTTGCATTAATATATTAAAAATTGTGCGAGGTGCAAATTGCTTGAAAACAACAGTAAAATAACAAGTAAATGTAAATTTTACAATTTAAATATATTAGTCCCGCATCATACACTATTATATATTGTTTAATCATTCATATTATTTTTTATATCAATTTTAAGTTGCACCAACAAAGAGTGATATGCAATACAACTGACGATTGAATTATATTATTTTTAAAGAATTTCTATAACCCATTCAACAACGATGAATAGGTTTTTTATTCTACTTATCTTTTTTTTCATTTTTTTCTCCCATATCTATTCCTTCGCAAGTTTTAATTATTTCAACCATAAGGAATTATATATATACATATACATAAATATAGTTTTAATTATTTCAACAATATTTAAAAGAAAAAAGTCTACAACTCTCATTGATATATGAAAAATTGTGCGAGGCGTAAATTGCTTGAAAACATAGGTAGAATAACAAATAATTATAAATTTGCAGTTGGGATATCTTAGTCCCACATCACACACACTACTATATATTATTTAATTTTTTATATTACCTTTTACTTCAATTATAAAGCATCAAAAAAATATAAATATACACAAACCAATCATAACATCCATATACGACATTATCCTCGCTATTAAAATATGTTTAGTTGGTCGTATCTCAATGTAAAAGTATATTTTTTAATGGTGAGAATGATGTTGTGTTTGGTTGGTACGTGCATATGTATACATATCCTAAACCGTCACCCACTAATAGTGATATCGAGGAATCAATTGTATTGCTTGTAAAGAATTTCTATAAACCATTTAACAAGTATGGGTATGTTTTTTATTCTCTCTTTTTCTTTTCTTTTTTTGTCCCAAATCTATTCCATCACAAGTTTTAATTATTTTTACAATAAATAATATATATGTCTAATTATTTCAACTATATTTAACTCTAATTATTTGTAAAGAAAAAAAAGTCAATAACTCTCTTTAATATATGACAAATTATGCACAGTGCAAATTGATTGAAAACATTGGTAGAATAACAAATAATTGTAAATTTTACAAATAAGATACCTTAGTCTCACATCATACATTATTATGTATCGATTAATAGTTTATATTACTTTTTACATCAATTATAAAGCATCACCCAATACGAGTGATATGCAATACAATCGAAGAGATAATTGCATTGCTTTCAAAGAATTTCTATAACTCATTTGACAAGGATGGGTATGTTTTTTATTCTATTTTTTTTCTTTTATCTTTTTGTCCCATATCTATTCCTGCACAAATTGTAATTATTTCAACCATAAATGAATGAATACACACACACACACACACACACATATATATATATATATATATAGTTTTAATTATTTAAACTATATTTAACTTTAAAAATGTCTTAAGAAATAATTCCATAACTTGCATTAATATATTAAAAATTGTGCGAGGTGCAAATTGCTTAAAAACATTAGTAAAATAACAAGTAAATGTAAATTTTACAATTTAAATATATTAGTCCCGCACCATACACTATTATATATTGTTTAGTTATTTATATTATTTTGTACATCAATTTTAAGTATCACCAACTAAGAGTGATATGCAATTCAACTGATGATTGAATTATATTATTTTTAAAGAATTTCTATAACCCATTCAACAACGATGAATAGGTTTTTTATTCTACTTTTTTTTTTTTTTCATTTTTTGCTCCCATATCTATTCCTTCACAAGTTTTAATTATTTCAACCATAAGGAATTATATATATACATATACGTAAATATAGTTTTAATTATTTCAACAATATTTAAAAGAAAAAAGTCTACAACTCTCATTGATATATGAAAAATTGTGCGAGGCGTAAATTGCTTGAAAACATAGGTAGAATAACAAATAATTATAAATTTGCAGTTGGGATATCTTAGTCCCACATCACACACACTACTATATATTATTTAATTTTTTATATTACCTTTTACTTCAATTATAAAGCAGCAAAAAAATATAAATATACACAAACCAATCATAACATCCATATACGACATTATCCTCGCTATTAAAATATGTTTAGTGGCTCGTATCTCAAAGTAAAAGTATATTTTTTAATGGTGAGAATGATGTTGTGTTTGGTTGGTACGTGCATATGTATACATATCCTAAACCGTCACCCACTAATAGTGATATCGAGGAATCAATTGTATTGCTTGTAAAGAATTTCTATAAACCATTTAACAAGTATGGGTATGTTTTTTATTCTCTCTTTTTCTTTTCTTTTTTTGTCCCAAATCTATTCCATCACAAGTTTTAATTATTTTTACAATAAATAATATATATGTCTAATTATTTCAACTATATTTAACTCTAATTATTTGTAAAGAAAAAAAAGTCAATAACTCTCTTTAATATATGACAAATTATGCACAGTGCAAATTGATTGAAAACATTGGTAGAATAACAAATAATTGTAAATTTTACAAATAAGATACCTTAGTCTCACATCATACATTATTATGTATCGATTAATAGTTTATATTACTTTTTACATCAATTATAAAGCATCACCCAATACGAGTGATATGCAATACAATCGAAGAGATAATTGCATTGCTTTCAAAGAATTTCTATAACCCATTTGACAAGGATGGGTATGTTTTTTATTCTATTTTTTTTCTTTTATCTTTTTGTCCCATATCTATTCCTGCACAAATTGTAATTATTTCAACCATAAATGAATGAATACACACACACACACACACACACACACACACACACACACACATATATATATATATATATATAGTTTTAATTATTTAAACTATATTTAACTTTAAAAATGTCTTAAGAAATAATTCCATAACTTGCATTAATATATTAAAAATTGTGCGAGGTGCAAATTGCTTAAAAACATCAGTAAAATAACAAGTAAATGTAAATTTTACAATTTAAATATATTAGTCCCGCACCATACACTATTATATATTGTTTAGTTATTTATATTATTTTGTACATCAATTTTAAGTATCACCAACTAAGAGTGATATGTAATACAACTGATGATTGAATTATATTATTTTTAAAGAATTTCTATAACCCATTCAACAACGATGAATAGGTTTTTTATTCTACTTTTTTTTTTTTCATTTTTTGCTCCCATATCTATTCCTTCACAAGTTTTAATTATTTCAACCATAAGGAATTATATATATACATATACGTAAATATAGTTTTAATTATTTCAACAATATTTAAAAGAAAAAAGTCTACAACTCTCATTGATATATGAAAAATTGTGCGAGGCGTAAATTGCTTGAAAACATAGGTAGAATAACAAATAATTATAAATTTGCAGTTGGGATATCTTAGTCCCACATCACACACACTACTATATATTATTTAATTTTTTATATTACCTTTTACTTCAATTATAAAGCAGCAAAAAAATATAAATATACACAAACCAATCATAACATCCATATACGACATTATCCTCGCTATTAAAATATGTTTAGTGGCTCGTATCTCAAAGTAAAAGTATATTTTTTAATGGTGAGAATGATGTTGTGTTTGGTTGGTACGTGCATATGTATACATATCCTAAACCGTCACCCAATAATAGTGATATCGAGGAATCAATTGTATTGCTTGTAAAGAATTTCTATAAACCATTTAACAAGTATGGGTATGTTTTTTATTCTCTCTTTTTCTTTTCTTTTTTTGTCCCAAATCTATTCCATCACAAGTTTTAATTATTTTTACAATAAATAATATATATGTCTAATTATTTCAACTATATTTAACTCTAATTATTTGTAAAGAAAAAAAAGTCAATAACTCTCTTTAATATATGACAAATTATGCACAGTGCAAATTGATTGAAAACATTGGTAGAATAACAAATAATTGTAAATTTTACAAATAAGATACCTTAGTCTCACATCATACATTATTATGTATCGATTAATAGTTTATATTACTTTTTACATCAATTATAAAGCATCACCCAATACGAGTGATATGCAATACAATCGAAGAGATAATTGCATTGCTTTCAAAGAATTTCTATAACTCATTTGACAAGGATGGGTATGTTTTTTATTCTATTTTTTTTCTTTTATCTTTTTGTCCCATATCTATTCCTGCACAAATTGTAATTATTTCAACCATAAATGAATGAATACACACACACACACACACACACATATATATATATATATATATAGTTTTAATTATTTAAACTATATTTAACTTTAAAAATGTCTTAAGAAATAATTCCATAACTTGCATTAATATATTAAAAATTGTGCGAGGTGCAAATTGCTTAAAAACATCAGTAAAATAACAAGTAAATGTAAATTTTACAATTTAAATATATTAGTCCCGCACCATACACTATTATATATTGTTTAATTATTTATATTATTTTGCACATCAATTTTAAGTATCACCAACTAAGAGTGATATGCAATACAACTGATGATTGAATTATATTATTTTTAAAGAATTTCTATAACCCATTCAACAACGATGAATAGGTTTTTTATTCTACTTTTTTTTTTTCATTTTTTGCTCCCATATCTATTCCTTCACAAGTTTTAATTATTTCAACCATAAGGAATTATTTATATACATATACGTAAATATAGTTTTAATTATTTCAACAATATTTAAAAGAAAAAAGTCTACAACTCTCATTGATATATGAAAAATTGTGCGAGGCGTAAATTGCTTGAAAACATAGGTAGAATAACAAATAATTATAAATTTGCAGTTGGGATATCTTAGTCCCACATCACACACACTACTATATATTATTTAATTTTTTATATTACCCTTTACTTTAATTATAAAGCGTCAGAAAAATATAAATATACACAACCAATCATAACATTCATATACAACATTATCCTCGCTATTAAATTATGTTTAGTGGCTCGTATCTCAAAGTAAAAGTATATTTTTTAATGGTGAGAATGATGTTGTGTTTGGTTGGTACGTGCGTATATATACATATCCTTAACCGTCACCCACTAATAGTGATATCGAGGAATCAATTGTATTGCTTGTAAAGAATTTCTATAAACCATTTAACAGGTATGGTATGTTTTTTATTCTCTCTTTTTCTTTTCTTTTTTTGTCCCAAATCTATTCCATCACAAGTTTTAATTACTTTTTCATATAATATATATATATATATATATATATATATATATATATATATATATATATATATATATATATATATATATATATATATATGCGTTGTGTGTGTGTGTGTTTAATTATTTCAACTATATTTAACTCTAATTATTTGTAAAGAAAAAAAAGTCAATAACTCTATTTAATATATGACAAATTATGCACGGTGCAAATTGATTGAAAACATCGGTAGAATAACAAATAATTGTAAATTTTACAAATAAGATATCTTAGTCCCACATCATACACTATTATGTATCGATTAATAGTTTATATTACTTTTTACATCAATTATAAAGCAATACCCACTATGAGTGATATGCAATACAATCAAGGAGTTAATTGTGTTGCTTGCGAAGAATTTCTATAACCCATTCAACAAGGATGGGTATGTTTTTTATTCTATTTTTTTTCTTTTATTTTTTTCTCCCATATCTATTCCTTCACAAATTGTAATTATTTCAGCCATAAATGTATATATATGTAGTTTTAATTATTTAAACTATATTTAACTTTTAAAATTTCTAAAGAAACAATTCAATAAGTCTCATTAATATATTACAAATTGTGTGAGGTGCAAATTGCTTGAAAACATCCGTAAAATAACAAGTAAATGTAAGTTTTAAAATTCAGATTTCTTAGTCCCTCATCATACACTATGATATATTGTTTAATTATTTATACTATTTTTACATCAATTTTAAGAAATACCATCTAAGACTGATATGCAATATAGCTAAGGATTGAATTGTATTACTTTTAAAGAACTTCTATAACCCGTTCAACAAGGATGAATAGGTTTCTTATTCTATATATATATTTTTCATTTTTTTCTACCATATCTATTCCTTCACAAGTTTAATTATTTCAACCATAAGGAATTATATATATACATATATGTAAATTTAACAAGTTTAATTATTTCATCCATAAGGAATTATATATATACATATATGTAAATATAGAATTAATTATTTCAACAATGTTTAAAAGAAAAAAGTCAACAGCTCTCATTAATATATGAAAATTTGTGTGAGGCGTAAATTGCTTGAAAACATAGGTAGAATAACAAAAAATTGTAAATTTTGCAGTTGGGATATCTTAGCCCCACATCATACACACTAATATATATTATTTAATTTTTTATATTACTTTTACTTCAATAATAAAACGTTGAAAAAGTATAAATATACACAAACCAAATATAATATTCATATACAACATCATCCTCACTATTAAAATGTATTGAGTGATTTGTATCTCAATGTAAAAATATATTTTTTAATAGTGAGGATGATGTTGTGTTTGGTTTGTACGTGCATATGTATACTTATCCTAAACTGTCACCCACTAAGAGTGATATGCAATACAATTGGGGAATCAATTATATTGCTTGTAAAGAATTTCTATAAACCATTTAACAAGTACAGGTATGTTTTTCAGTCTCTTTTTCTCTTTTCTTTTTTTGTTCCAAATCTATTCCATCACAAGTTTTAATTATTTTTACAATATATATATATATATATATATATATATATATATATATATATATATATATATATATATATATGTTTAATTATTACAACTATATTTAACTCTAATTATTTGTAAAGAAAAAAAGTCTATAACTCTCTTTAATATATGACAAATTATGCATGGTGCAAATTGATTGAAAACATTGGTAGAATAACAAATAATTATAAATTTTACAAATAAGATATCTTAGTCCCACATCAAACACTATTATGTATTGCTTAATTGTTTGTATTACTTTTTACATCAATTATATAGCATCACCCACTAAGAGTGATATGCAATATAATCCATGAATCAATTGTATTGCTTTCAAAGAATTTCTATAACCCATTCAACAAGGATGAGTATGTTTTTTATTCTATTTTTTTTTCTTTTATTTTTTTCTCCCATATCTATTCCTTCACAAGTTGTAATTATTTCTACCATAAATGTATATATATGTAGTTTTAATTATTTAAACTATATTTAACTTTAAAATTTTCTAAAGAAACAATTCAATAACTCTCATTAATATATTACAAATTGTGTGAGGAGCAAATTACTTGAAAACATCCATAAAATAACAAGTAAATGTAAGTTTTAAAATTCAAATATCTTAGTCTCACATCATACACTATGATATATTGTTTAATTATTTATACTATTTTTATATCAATTTTAAGCACCACCAAGAGTGATATGCAGATCCATGAAAATAATTAAACAATATATCACCAATTTGTTTTATTTTTTTCATCATCAGCATAATCCTTTTTTTTCTTAACCACTTTATAGTCAGCTTTACGACACTAATACATTCTAGATCAAAAATCATTAGTGTTGTCATGTTTTCTACTAGTTTTTATTCTTACTTCAAATCCAACATGTTTCACATATTTTCTATAAAAAAAAATTAACATCTTCCAACGTATCAAATATTTGACCAACATAAGGCATGGTATCATCAGAATACTTATCAAGAATTTGATCGGAAGTTGTTACATCACTATTATCATTCAATTCTTCCTCGGTACTTGAAATTGAATGAAATGATTGTTCAACAAACAGATCCATGGCAAAACAAATAAATAACTTTTAAAAAAGAAATCGCATATTATCGATTTTTGATGTATGCTTACTAGTAAGCTATGTTCTCTCAACCATACGTCTTTGTGAGAATGTGAGGAAGGCTCTCTGAAGATGATTGTATAATTTTGGAAAGTTTAGTCGGACTCGAGGAAAGCTAACTAAAATCGGTCAAGGAAGAAGGTCTACCATCCGCAATATTAAACTGCGGATGGTAGAAAACTCCTTAAAACGACGTAGTCTCAATTAACTCATTGTCAGGAGTATTATACTGCAAACGGTATCCATCGTTCACAGTATTATACTACAGACGGTGCGTACGATGAGTTTGTTCATTTAAATATTGGGGGCATTTTGAACATTTAATCTTGTCTGCAGTATAATACTGCGGATACCTAGATATTATACTGTGGACGATGGCCATTTAAACCGTTAGTTCTCAGCCTAGGCGGCTGAGATCTGTTATAAGGATAGTTCTATGTTTACAATGTTGTCAATAGATCGGTCTCTTATATATATATATATATATATATATATTAAAATAATTAAAACTTGTGAAGGAATAGATATGGGGGAAAAAAGAAAAGAAAGAAAATAGAATAAAAAACTTATCCATCATTCTTTGAAAGTATTGCAATTCATCCCTCGGTTGTATTGCATATTATTCTTAGAGGGTGTAAAAAGTAATATAAACAATATAAAATAGTGTATGATGTGGCACTAAGATATTTGAATTTGTAAAATTTAAAATTACATGTAATTTTAAGGATGTTTTCAAGCATTATGCACCTCGCAGAATTTGTCATATATTAATTAGAGTTATTGAATCGTTTCTCTACAAATATTTAGAGTTAAATATAGTTGAAATAATTAAAACTATATATATATATGGTTGAAATAATTAAAACTTGTGAAGGAATAGATATGGGAGGAAAAAAGAATAGAAAAAGAAGTAGAATAAAAAACATACCCATTCTTGTTGAATTGGTTATAGAACTCTTAGTGAGTGATGGTTTATAATTGATGTAAAAAGTAATATGAACAATTAAACAATATATAATAGTGTATGATGTGGGACTAAGATATTCCATTTATAAAATTTACAATTATTTGTTATTCTACTGATGTTGTCAAACAATTTGCACCTCGCACAATTTGTTATATATTAATGAGAGTTATTGACTTTTTTATTTATATATATATATATATAGTGAAGGAATAGACATGGGAGGAAAAAAGAAAAGAAAAAAAAAGTAGAATAAAAAACGTACTCATTCTTGTTGAATTGGTTATAGAATTTTTTTGAAAGCAATACAATTAATTTCTGGATTGTATTGCATATCACTCTTAGTGAGTGATGCTTTATAATTGATGTAAAAAGTAATATGACCAATTAAACAATATATAATAATGTATGATGTGGGGCTAAGATATTCCATTTATAAAATTTACAATTATTTGTTATTTTACTGTTGTTTTCAAGCAATTTGTACCTCACACAATTTGTCATATATTAATGAGAGTTATTGATTTTTTTCTTTTTAAATATTTAGAGTTAAATATTTATGTGTGTGTGTGTGTGTGTGTATATATATATATATATATATATATATATATATATTCTTTATGGTTGAAATAATTAAAACTTGTGAAGGAATTGATATGGGAGAAAAAAAGAAAGAAAAAAAAATATAATAACAAACTTTCCATCGTTATTGAACTGGTTATAGAAATTCCTCGGAAGCGATACAATTCAATCCTAAGCTGTATTGCATATCACTCTAAGTGGGTGATTCTTTAAAATTGATGTAAAAAGTAATAAAAACAATTAAATAATATATAATAGTGTATGATGTGGGACTAAGATATTTAAATTGTAAATTTACAATTATTTGTTATTTTATGGATGTTTTCAAGAAATTTGCACCTCGCACAATTTGTCATATATACTACTGAGAGTTATTGAATCGTATCTTTACAAATATTTAGTTAAATATAGTTGAAATAATTAAAACTATATATATTCATTTATATTTGAAATAATTAAAACTTGTGAAGAAATAGATATGGGAGAAAAAAAGAAAAGAAAAAAAATAGAATAAAAATCGTACCCATCCTTGATGAATAGGTTACAGAAACTCTTCAAAAGGTATACAATTGATTCTTTAATTGTATTGCATGTCACCCTTATTGAGTTATACCTTAAAGTTTATGTAAAAAGTAATAAAAACAATTAAACAATATATAATAGTATATGATGTGGGACTAATTAAGATATTTGAATTGGAAAATTTACAATTACTTGTTATTTTACAGATGTTTTCAAGCACATTGCACCTCGCCCAATTTGTCATATATTAATGAGAATACTGAATCGGTTCTTTACAAATATTTAGAGTTAAATATTGTTGAAATAATTAAAACCTGTGAAGGAATATATATGGGAGAAAAATAGAAAAAAAACATACTCCATCCTTGTTGGATGGGTTATAAAAATTCTTTGAAAACAATACAACTGTTCCCTCAAAAGTTTTTTTAATTGTATTGCATATCACTCTTAGTGGGTGATACTTTGTAGCTGATGTAAAAAGTAATATAAACAATTAAACAGTATATAATAGTGTATGTTATGGGACTAGTGGTGTACAAATGGCATGCGGCTAGGCCTTGATTCGGCCTGAGCCCGACTTAGTCAAAACTCAATCTGGTCAAGGCCTGGCCTGACTCGACTTGGTTTGAAGGCTACGAACATGCCACATTTTTTTGGCTCAGATCTGACCTAGCCTGCCAATAAGCCCGACTTAGCCTGGTCTGGTTCACCCAAAGCCCTGCCAATTTTCTTTATTCGCTACTTCAATTCTCTCACTGCAGACGAAAACTTCATCTTTGTGACAACTCATTCAATAAACAAAATAAAATTGACGTCTTTTAATACGTTCATTTATGTATGTTTGTTTATATACGAATAAAGAAATCCATAAAAACGCATTAAATAGTGTAATATATAAGAATTTTCCTTACCTAGCTAGCAACCTATACTTCTTATAGATCTTTCATTGCATCTTCATTTTAATAAATACTGTAACGACCCCGAAATTCGACCCAATTTATTACCTTAACTTTCATATTTGTTTAACATTATATTCCTTACGTCTAAATTTCGGTTCGTTAATAAATCTTTAATCACCTTATTTGATTCATTAATTGATTTTAAAATTATCAATTACCAAAATTCTCATATAAATTTTTTTTCTTCTTCTCAATCATTGTATTAAAATATTTGAATATGTAAAATCCTTATATTTCGATCCTAGTCCCCGAATCGCAACCTCTACTTTTCTTTCTCTTACAATTATCATAATACTCTACATTCAAATTTAATATAATTCATATCCATACAAATGTTTTTTGTATCATCATTTATAATTAGACTTATAATAGTCTCTGTCCTAACATTTATCTTGTACAATTACAGCTCATAATTTAACTTTGCTCGTCCTATCTGGATCCCATTTATAGACTCATACAAAGCATCAAGTTAACATTGGCAAATTATCCACATTGCATTATAATATAACAATCACGTTTTCTACCTTCTAGGCAATTCATCTTTAACAAAATCCAATATTCTTGAATGTCATTTCTTTCCTGCAAAAATGTTATTGAGCAAGTAATGAGCACAACGGCTCAGCAAGTTCAACATTTCATGCTTCACATAACACATACCTTAACATGTTCGGTGTGTGTCATACATCATGTGCTTGTGCTTCTACCATAATAATATATCTCATATATGTTCATATTGTTGCACAATTTACACATTGTGGTCATATTAATCACGTATCACATAGCACATAATTTTTATGCAATTAAAACAAGAATTACATATCATAACAGTTCAACATTTAACATAAAAGGGACTGAAGAACTTACCTAGCGTCCAGTTATTTAAATTGTTAGCTCAAACCTTTAACTCGATCAACCTATGATCATAAAATAATCAAATAATAATTATTTATCTCTTTATGATATTAATTTACTTAATTAATATCATCTTTACCGTAATTAATCCTACCCGACAATTTATATTAGGGTACCGGTTAATTATTAATTAATATGGTTAATTATATTAACCTCGTTCCTTAAAGTATTCGTTTAACTTAATATCCACCACCTTCAATACGGACAACCTAGCTCATCGGATAAATTTTAACATATTTAGTTGTCCGAAAAAATTTATTTAATCATTTTCTAGCTTGTAACCTTATTAGATTAATATTTAAACATTTAAATATTAATCCCCAATATTTAATATTTAATCAAAAATATTAAATTTAATGCTCAAATATCATTTCTATATTTTTAATATTTTTCTATAATTTTTAAACAAATTTTAAGCATTTATTTTAATTAAAAACACTTTCTGAGGGCATTTTAGTAATTTCCGCGTCCTTAAGGACATAACCAGAATTTCTCGGAAAGTCCAGGGGCATTTCCGTAATTTCCGCGGCCAAGAGACACGCTGGTCCTTTCCGGAAAAGGTCGGGGCAAAAAGGTAATTTTCGCGTCGAAAACCGCAGCCGCGCATTGCGCGAACCTTTCCTTATCGCTCCAAAACGACGTCGTTCGTAGGCTTCTTCCGGAAACTTCCGCCTGTCTAAACGACGTCGTTCACCCTATGGATTTTGGTCGCGCGCATGGCGCGGACCACCCCCAGCCGCGACCTAAAACGGCGTCGTTTTGGCCCCGGTTTTCGGAAGTAATGGCTGCTGCGCATTGCGCGCGCGGACAGCCCAGAAATTTTTTTTCTCTTTCCTACGCGAACAGTGCATCAACTTCCCAAAAATACATCATTTTCTACAACTTTTCCCAACAAAATGGTTCCAAAAATCATATCATTAACATATCTTCATCCAAAAATTATATAGAATAACTTTCTTAATTATTTACTAATTTTCTACAAAATTATTTTACCACCAATAAATATAAAATAAATCAAATAAATTAATTTATACCTTCAAAAATCCTTTCCTTGAAGCTTAGAATTCATCCTCATGATGACTTCAATATCTTCTTTTCTCTCTTGTAGCCATGGTGGTCGGTGGTGGCTAAGATGGTGGTGTTTGGTTGGGAGAAAGAAGAAAGAGAGAATTGTGTGTTTTTGCTTTTCTTTTTCCTTGCTTTGCTTTTCTTTTTCTTTCTTTTATACTCACTTTAGTCACCCATGTTGGCAAAATTCCACCGCCTTTAAACCATCCCGAAACTTCCAAATTCGGCAAAAATGAGGCATAAAAATATTTTAAACACATTACGTAAATATTTCGTATAATAAATATTTTATATAATGTATATAAAATATTTATTTTAATTCACCTAAAATCGTATCATGATTTATAAATAATATTAACACCCTTTTTGGATACTTTTCATAACAAATTTTGTACACGCATAACGCCATGCATGTAATTATATGAGGTAATTTACACCTCCAAAAATCATAAAATAAATCATATAACTTATAAACATTATCTTTCGTAATTTTTCACTTCGTTACTTGGACAACATGTTACATTAACATGTTCTCGTTTCTGAAATATTATCTTTCATAAAAGTCATAATAATTCCATTATACATAAATTTAATTTTTTATAACTTAAAACATTCCTTTTTCTTATTTATTATTCAATTTCTTTAATATTCACAATAATTTCTTATATAAATTATATAATTTAATATTATATAATTTATATAATTACACTATTCCTTTCTAATTATTTCCATTTTCCACAAATACAATTTATAAAATTTTCTTCCATCCTTAATTAATTTAATTTTTCTTATATAAATTATATAATTATTCTTATATAATTTATATAATTAAATTTTCTTCATATAACATTTTAATTTCCTTATATAAATTATATAATTTATTATTATATAATTTATATAATTACATTTCTTCTCAATTAATTTCTAAACTTCCTCCATAATTTATAATTAATTTAAAATCAATAATTACACTTTTTACTAACTTCCTCATTAGCTTTTCATAAATTTTTCGGATTAATTTAATTATTAATCCCTTAATTGCCATAATTAATAACATTTATAATTATTAATTAAACATAACACACACATATATATACAAATGTGTATATATACATATTTAATTCATGCATTTACATTATCACATAACCTCATTTAAAATCATAATTTCTGTACTTTCACAATAATTAAATTGTACAATTTATTGTACATTTACCTGAAATTTCTTTTATTCTTCATAAATTGTATTTACACAATTTATTTACTTTTCAATTATTTTAAATTCACATAATTCATCACCATCTCTGTACAAATTTAATTTACTAATTAAATCCCTTCAAACACTTTAAATTACTTAAAATAATAATTAACTTAAACAACCTTGATATTTTTTATCAATTAATTCTTATTTGATATTATTAAAGGAATCCTGAAATTCGGATCCTCACAAATACTTAGCGTAACAACTAGAAAGTCATTTGCAAAATAATAATAATAAAAAAAAAGATATTTTTCATTATTATAATTTGAAAGCTATAACTTATAACTTGCAATACATTACTATTAATTAATACATCAATTAAGTTTAAAAATTTAATTGGTGTTTTAATAATATTTAAAATTACTAAAAAAAAAAATTGAATGGGTCGACCTGGCCTGTACACCTCAACAGGCCTCCTTTTTTAGCACCAAACTCGACCTAGAGGCCAAAAGTCAAAGGTCCAACATGACCTATTTAACGACCAAGGCCTAACAAGCCAAAATCGGGTTAGACCAAACTGACCTGTTATACATACCTATATGGGACTAAGATATCCCATTTGTAAAATTTTCAATTATTTGTTATTCTATCAATATTTTCAAGCAATTTGCACCTCGCACAATTTGTCATATAGGGTTATTGACTTTTTTTTCTTTACAAATATTTAGAGTTAAATAGGACCATTTAGAAAAATAATTTATTTTTCAGTGTTAGAGGTTAATGAAATAAATCTTTTAATAAAAAGTGAAAAAGATATATCAAGAAGCAAGTACAGTAAACAATGCATCTGGGGCACATGCATAATAGTAGTAGCATGAAAGCCATTCAACAGTAAATACTTAGATGGTGTATATTTGGTTACGAAGTGTTTGCCGCGTTTGTGGCATTTAGAAAGTTTAGAAGGTATTTTAAATGTAATTTATTTAATTTATGAATGTAAAATTTGAGTCTCAAATACAACACATCAAAATTAATATTGTGTATATGAAAGTTCAAAAACTACGAACACTACCGTCGCAACTGAACAAACCAACAATTTTTTACTTTTCAATGTTAAACTTTGAAGAATGAAATTTATTACTAAAACCTAAAATAAGACATAAAGAAGGAAATAATGCTCCATTTTGTTACGTAAAGAGTCCCATTTTAACTTTTTGAAGCCGATCGAAAAACTCTAAAATTTAAATTTACTAGTTATTTCTAATTCAAAAATAATAAAAGGTGGTCTTACTTTATCTTTTTTCATTCTGCTTATATATATTTGGTTTAGAAATTTGTCCAAAAGTAAAACTCTACCTTAATCAAGAAAAACAACATTTTTTGTTTGGAGGTGGGGGTTTGAAAGAATAGATATGAGAGGAGACAAAAAAAGTAATAAAATTAAAAAAAAAAATCTCAATCTTTTTAATTCACTTTTATCTCATGTATTACTTTTATCTTATCCATGCACATATATATGTCGGTAGAATTGACGTAAATTTGTTGTTAGATATAATAATATTATAGTTTGTTTTGTGTTTTTTTTTTTTTTTTTTTTTTTTTGCCGAGGGCGCGGTTTTGCAAGAATGAGAGGAGGTTAAAAAAAACGAAGGGATAAAAGATTATTATTAACTTTGATATAAAATTAACTTAAGATAATTTTCAAACTCAAAAGTTAATATATATTCAATTAATTTAATCAATATAATAATAAATATTGTAAACTATCTAAACAAGTATTATTGATTATAGAATTTAGTGTTTTATAATTTTTAATGAATTATATTAATTTTGAGTTTGAAAATATCTTAAATTAACTTTCACAAATTGATAATAATTTTATAATTTGGAACGAAAATAATATTTATATTTTAAAATTAATTTAAAATATTTTCAATAAGGTCCAATCTCATGCTCTAATTCCTCAAACAAACATGCCTTATACCCTATAGACATTTAAACATAGTCATGTAACACGAAAATCATAGAAAATGGTTTATTTTTCCAAGATGGAGGCACTTTTTTGTCATATCAAAATTTGGAAACCTCCATTAATGTTCAAAAAACTAGAATAAAAATTGAAGTAATCTCTAGCGTAATTCTTCCAGTCTTAACATTTACACCCACAATTAATATAATAGAATTAACTTTTTCATATGTATGGGAAACAAGTTTATATCAAATCCTATCAGGCCAATCCACATATACGCTTAAATTAATGGAGAAGAGGGATTTTTTGGTCGAAGTAATTAAAAGTAAGTCGTTAGGGAAAACAAAAAATATGTATAATTGCGAATTTTCAGCCAAATTACAATAGCGACACGCAATGCATGAAATTAGATATAATTGTAAGAATGGTTGGCCGAATTATTTATCTCTTCTTCAAATAAGTTACGGTTAATATTATCCACAACAATAAAAAATTAAGTAAACACATAAATTCACAATACATATCATTATATATTGATGCATCAATCAGCTACCTTCAAACCAGAGTTTTAGTCTATCACGAATTTTGACTTTAACCGCCGCTTGACGGTCTTGATTTCGCCCAAAAATATGTAAAAAGTCCACCGGATTTTTCAAGTAATTATAACTGTTAGAGGAAAAAACGATAATAGAATAAAAAACTGAACCAACCTTACTGGAATCGATGGAACAAAATTAATTTCCTAAGCATATAGTGTTGCAGTTGATGACGCAAAAATATAATTTAAACAAATATCAAAAAACAAAAGCATCCAATGTGGGACTTAGAGCCCGTTCGGCAGTGACTTATTTTAAGTCGACTTAAAGTTAAAATATAAGTTCACTTATAAACACCAGATTATGAACAGCACAAGCAAACCAAAGAGTGACAATTTAATTAAACCAAAATTGGAGAACTGCCTGTGTAGGAGAGGAAAAGAACATATTGAATAGGAACATTGCCACATAGCGCATTACACCGAACTTGAAGGTTAAGCACAAGAAAGAAAAAGGAGTGGCAAATGCAGACATACAGAAGACAAAATTATTCATACAATTGAACTGTTAATCTTATCCACAAGCCGGAAAATATATGCACACAAACATTAACATTGCTCACCTTACTAATGAAGGTAGGAAGGGCTAAGAAAAATATAGGTTAAATAGTCAGCGTGGCACCCAACTCCGCAAAGCATGAAAATAAAGCTCACCAGTCAAATAACAGCGAGTACACAGTTTTAACCAATGCATCTCTACTGGTAACTGCAGATTCTGGATCCAGCCATTTGGTGATGGTTTCATCACGGATTCACGGGTAACAATTACACAATGATACTCACACTACAAAAATACATAGTATAACATTAACAACAATTCACAAAAGTAAAGAAAGTAATCACATCAATAAAGTATTTGTAATTATGAATGTATTTGCAATTCTTTATTTTGTCTAATACTCCATAAACTAAGCATGCATCAAAAAATAAGGAAAGACATTCAAAATAATAAAAAAGAAAAGAAAAAGAAATTATAGGAAAAGAGTATTTTGGTAAAAAAACCCTTTAATCCTATTTGAGTAACTCTTTTATGTAATTATGAATAAAATCTTGGATTTTTTCAGCTATTGGACTCATGACCATAGTTAACTTAGTTATGGTGACAACAAAGGACCACATAATTATATGGAACTTGAGCATTTGATTAAAGTGGTGCTAAGAAGAAACTAGCTAACATACCATATGCCTTAAGACTGTAGTGAATGCTCAATTTGTTCCATTGAAAAAAACTTCCAAAGAAAGTGTTGTACAAATTGCACTTATGAAGCATGGTTCATAAAGGGACCTCGTATTAAACAAGTAGAATAAGTAATGTAAAGTACTCACAACTAGGATAATCAGTATGTCAAACATGAATCTCAGCACACCATTTCTAACACTTGAAATTGCTATACCTTAGTCATCAGAAAACAGGACTGCAATATAGTGGGTAATTGTAATTAAACTGTTAGTGGGTACATCACAGTCTTATTCCAATGGATTTTGCAGACTAAATTCTACTACAAGTTGTTCTCTTCTATTTTACATCTATAAGTAAAAATAAAGAATACAAAGAGCAGTAATATTCAAGCCAAAGCGACAGAAGGAAAGAGGAAATGTAAATAAGTAGAACGAAAGAGGAAAGGTACCTGAATTTGCTAAAAATTAAAGACCACGACAGACACTGGAGCAGTTCAAGCGTAGGAATAAAAATGGAGATGGAGTGCAGATAGAGAGAGCATAGCAGAGCAACAGGTGATTTCTAAAATGTTAACGTTAGAAGAGTATTCAGCTTTAGGTTTGAAGGATAGATGTTGTAAATTAGCAAAGCATGTTAGGGGTATAATAAACAATTCGTACCCTTTGACCAACTTAAAAAAAGGGACTGATAAGTCATTCTAAAATAAGTACTAAAATGTTACTTATTTTTTTTGACTTATACATAACTTATAAGGCAAAATATAAGTACTTGCCAAACACTTTTTTCTTCAAACCTCCTTATAAGATGGTAGCCGAACAGTAACCAATACGCCGAACTTGCTACTTGTGATATATGCCACCGTCTTTTAAGCAATTGCAAAAGCTTATAATTTGTCATTCCGGGAGAAAATATATAAATTAATTATAGAATTTGGTCAGTTGAAAATGTTAGAAAATCTCTTGATTTGCTTAGAAACCAGTTGTTTGGTGAAATTCCTGCAAGCATGTTCAAGTTAAAGTTATTTAGACTTGCCAAATAACAACTTATCAAAAAAAAATCCATCAAGAACTCAATTCCAAGGATTCAATGTTTCTGTGTATAGCGGCAATGATGAACTTTGTGAGCCTCCAGTTATACAAAAGTGTCCTGAAGACAAATCCCCATAAATTTTGCTTTCAATTGAAGGCGATGACGAAGATGAACGTGATATCTAATGAGAATAAATTATAGTATAAGAATGGTCTGTAAAATTAGTGTTTTACGTCATTTAATAAACAACATGCTATGTGGGAAGTTCGGAGGTGGGGAATGGGATTGTTTTGTGAAGAAAAAAATGTGAGGGGGCAAAAATATAAAACTTACCAAACCCTTGCTTGATGGGGGGAGTATGCCAATTCTTTGAAAGCCACACAATCTAGAGGAAATTCTTCAATTGTATTGCATATCAATCATTATCGGTACTGACCTATAAAAGGCACAAAATCTATTTTAAAAAGTAATGAATATACAAAGCATCAAATGTGGTGTTGAACTTAAAATTTGTTGATGCAATACGTTTTTAAGCTTAAAATTTGTCATTTTAGGAGACATCTAGTAAGGGAATTGATATTACTACCCCACTACAAAATAGGTATCTGATCAAGCCTTCATTGTAAATAATAGAACATTCATTTTTCATCTGTCAAGGTTCGAGCTGAATAGTACTAACCATGTGTTTTATAAGGGTCTTGAAACTAATACGGAATTGAGGTTAGGCACCCACTCCTAAAACGGTTTCTAAATTCGAGAAAATAAATTAGTTTAACCTTAATATTTTCTCGGTTTTAATATACTTATTTTGTTTTAAATTATAAGATCATTATATATTGACTTTTAAAGTTAATTTAAGATAACCGCTCTTAAAATTTAATAGAACCACATCAACTATCGAGTTGCATGTTGATGCTTTAAATAACAAAAAAATAAAAAAACTTTTTCTTAGATCAAATTGAGTTGAAGTGATTATAAGTCGTCAAAGAAATGAGGGAAAAAATTAAAGTAAAAACAAATGTATTTGGGATCGTTTATAAGCAGTTAGACCCTTATAATCAGTTAATTTAGTAAGTAAAAATTTCGTTCGGTAAGTTTTTTAATTTGAAATTGTTTTTTATTAATTTTTATGGAAATAATCATAACCACCAAGTTAGAGCTTTTTATTATTTATTAAATCTAATAATCAAGATTAACCATGTACATTAATAATATATCTATCCCTTTTATTTTAATAATTGTACCCATTACTTATCTTTACTTCTCAAAATCTTACGCCGTATTTTTATTAGTAATTTACACTTGAATTAAGTGATAAAAAAAATTATACCAAACACTTCTTACTGTTTACTAATTCAGTGCTTTTTATTTACCAAACACATGCATAAAACTGATTATACATAACAACATTAATCAAAATCACTAATTATATTTTTTAAACAACTTCAAACATAAAACAATACAATAATATTATTACGGAAATTCCACGCATAAAACAATACAGTAATATTATTAGGGTAAAAAATATTAGGTTGAATACTTGGAATAGGGAGAGATGGAGGTTGTAAATAATTAAAACCTAGGAAAAAGATTAATATGAATAACTCAGCTACCAATGGGAGAATCTTAATAGATAAGAAATATATCATAATGTATTGTAGATCAATCATTGTGCCTATTAACCAGGTGAAGCCACAAAAATAATTTAAACAAACAATAAAAATATAAAAGTATCCAATGTGGGATGAGATAACCAAGATGTTGTGCTATATGCTTATAGAGCTGACAAATTTGGCCCGCCCGGTTCGGCAGCCAAAGAATGAGTTTTGAACTGTCAAAATGTAGCCCAATGAAAAGTAAGCCTTTTTGGCCTGGTCTATTTTGGCCCGGCCCGTGGGTTAATATTTTTTTTATAAAAAAAATTATTATTGTTTGACATTATTGACAAAAAAAATATTAACTTAAAAAATAAATGAAGTAGAGAATTATGAAGAATATAAGAATAAATTCTAACATATAATCTTGAATAGTAATAAAAAAAATATTATGAATATAATATATATTAATATTTAGTCTTTCTTTTACTCTCTTATCTTTAATATTGATATTATATACATTTATCAATTAATTAATCACAAGATTAGTTACATTTTAATATATATGAGTACAAAATGTCTATAAAATTATTGATTTTCTTATTTTATTTACTAATAATATTAAATTATTATGTATAAATTATCTGTCATAATTATAAATAATTAGAGTTAGTATTTATTTCAATTATTTGTTATAGTTGTAAATATATATATATAAAAAATTCATTTTTCCAAAAAAATAATAAAATACTAAAATAGCCCACGGGCTGGCATTATTTCAGTCTGCAAAAAATTGGGCCGCTTTTGGCCCTGCCCGGGCCGTTTTCCAGGTCTAATGCCTATATATGTCTTTAAGCAATTGCACAAGCTTACAAATTTGTATGGAGAAAAGCCATTTAAAACCAAAACTTACTGCATGCCCACTACCAACAAGATGTCTGATTGAGCTTTCATATTCAAATTATAGAATGAAATTGAACAACACATACAACTAAAAGAAAAATGGCAGGTTAGTGTAATAGATGGGAAGTACTTTTCTTTATCTTTTGTTTCTAGTACTGTAACAACCAAAGATTCAAGTCTTTTGGAATTTGGAGATGTATCTTTGCAGTAATAAAATTTCTTTTGCCTTGTTAGAAAGCAAAAAAGAAATAAATATGGATCCTGATTTCAGGCTCTTCCTGTAAATCAAGGTTTTACAATTAAGTCGAGCATAGTATTATTATATCTGACGATAAATTTATATGTTGATATTACATATTGATATATGTAGATACATGTGATAAAATTATATTATTGTGCTATGATCATCAGTATATTTGTCTTAACTTTCTTATATATAGTAAATTAAGAAGAGGTAACTAAAATATATAAGTATATTATCTGAGTGTAAATAAAATTTTATGTAATTATTTTACTTTTATAAAATGTATAAGTATTATATTTGAGTTTAAATAAAATTTTGTTATTGCATAAATAAATGAATTTTTATTGCTTTAACTATAAATGGAAAAACAAACTCACAGTAAGTATATAAATAAATAAATAAATTTTATATAAGTAAGTACTCAATATAGGAAAAACATCCAATGTGGAACTAAGACATCCAAGTTGTTTATTTACAATTTGTTGCTGCATAAGCTTATAATTTGTCACTTTGGTAAAATTTAACTTACTGCCCACTACCAAATAGCCATATGATAAAGCTTTCATTGTCAGCCATATAACTTTATCATGTTTTATCTGTCAAGATTTGAGTTGAATTGTACTAACCACGTGTTTTATTATGTTATATTTTTTAGAGCACTGTAGGGGTTTTGAAACTAATATGGAGTTGAGCTTAGGCACCCAATCCTAATAGGTTTCTAAAGTTCAATTTAAGTTAGTTTAACCTCAGTACTTCCTCGGTTCTAATATACTTCCTCCTCCGTTCTAAATTTTAAGAATATTATTGATTTTTTAAAGATAGTTTGAGATATTTTCAATATAAAACTGAAATAAATACATTTAATTTTAGTAAATACAATGATGAATATTGTGAAATATTTAAAAATATTAATATTTAAAATTTTATTACTTTATAATTTTTAATTAATTATTTCAATTTTGAGTTTAAAAATATACAAATTGACTTTTAAAAGTCAATATTTTAGAACGAATGTAGAGTTTACATTTTAAAATTCAATATTTACATATATTACTAAATATATTGTGAGTTTAAAAATATATCAAGATAATTTTAAAAAATCAAACTTAATCTTATATTTTGGAACATAGAGATGCCATAAAAATATAACAACTACCAAGTTGATCATTGATATTGACATGCATAAACTGTATTTGATGTCAAACACTTTTTACTAGTTTAAATACTTTTAATTTATCAAACATAATATATTTTTAAAAATTAATTATAAATAAAAGCAATTTTTAAAATTATTAATCACATTTTTTAAACGATTCCAAAATAATGTTATGAAAGGGAAATAAAAGGAGATTAGGTTGAATGCTGGAATAAAAAACTTGAGGAGGAACTTAAATTGGATGGCAGAAACTTAATTGTTAAGAAATAATATACTGCTTTTGTAGTGCATAGCCAGACATTCTGGGTGAGATCCCCAAAAATGGCAAAAGAAACTAATTTAAAAAAATAATGAAAATATAAAAGAACCTGTGACGCCCCCAAATTTGGGCCCACACAGCCCAAACTTGAGTCGTCAAAATACTACAAAAAAATTATTACAACAAAGCACAACGTACAACAATACAGTGTATAATAATACACAACTAAGTCTTCACTATTATTGCCACACTATTTTACAAAACGTGAAGACTATGATAACTATTCCTTGGACCCTCACTCCATTCCCCGGCTAGACCCTGTTATGTTTTCATCTTTTGTTGAAAAACAATGGAACAAAAGAAAGAGTGAGCTCAAATAGCCCAGTAAAGAATATCATGACTAAGATAATGACGAATAAATTATCATTAGTCTTCAACAGTTGAGTTCTTGATAGAATACAATAGACTACAAGGTTTATATCAAAAACTGCAGTTAAATTCTTAAACAACGTTCAAATCAATAATAGCAGCGGAATGAGTAATCTATTAGAAGAATAATGCAGACTATAATGTCCACTCGGTTCTCTTTTTAGGAAAAACATCATCAACTTTTATCATCTGAAATATCATTAGTCAAGATAATACAAATTCACAGTTCCTGATCATAATCATGCACATCAACAGTTCATCTTTGTACTACGGGCCAAAGATATTCAATATAGCACCAACGGTCATGATTATACCAGATTCAGCCTTTGGTCATAATCATACCAAACAACAGTTCATCTTTGCACTACGGGCCAAAGAGAACATTCACCACGTGCCATAAAAGACACCGAACAGATGTATCGCCTTTAACCTATTATATCGCCTTTAACCTATCATCTGTTCAACAAATATATCACATCTGTGCCCCCGGCCACAGATATTCACAACAGCTTGATTTTTGGATGATTAGAATGATATAAATGATGAACAGAAGAAATAGGATAACAATAAGTATCGGAAGTTTACTTTGTACAGATTCAAATAATGTCCTAATTGTCAACATGATGTGGAGTGAAATTTAAAAATGATATTCAAGATCCACAGTTCAGAATAACGGTTACAATTCAATAGAAAGGTTCACGTAAATAGGAAGGTTCAGTTGAAATAATGAAGTTCAACTATTATGGAACATATAATATTTTCAGGAATTATAGAAGCAATAGTTCCATAATAAATTTCGATTTAGGAGTATGAAAGAAAATAATATCCCTTACCGTAGCAGGTTTGATTAACAAAAGGTGAAGGAAATTAATACAAAGGGTTATTCACCAACAGGCGGCAATCCGCTCCGTAAGGTTATTCCCACAATTTAATAGAATTTGAGTACGAAGAGTTATTCACCAAACAGGCGGCAATCCGCTCCGTAAGGTTATTCTCAGAGATTAATAATGAATGAATACGAAAGGTTATTCACCAACAGGCGGCAATCCGCTCCGTAAGGTTATTCCCACAATTTAATACATGGAAATAAAAGGCACGTCTTATGAGTAAGGAAGAAACAATATTATTATCGAGAATCAAATAATGATAATCCCTTACCATAGTATGTTTGAATAATGGAAGATGAAAAAGATGGTATCCCTTACCTCAACACGTGACTGGATATTGATTTAAATGAGGTTGATTAACTTGAACAGTACACGTATACTTATAGATCTTCACAAATACTCAAGATGACTTAAGCACACTTAGAGAGAACTTTCACAAGAAGTATTTGGAGAGAGAAAGAAAGAACAAGTAAGGAAGTTTATGAAAAATCCTTAAGTTAAGACTTCTATTTATAGCCAAAAATCTTATCATTCATTTAATCTAAACCATTCATTTAAAGATCATCTTTTAATCTACACCATCCATTTCAAATATTATATTATCTTTAATCTACACCATTCATTTCATATCACCTAATAATCACCTAATTTTATATTATAAACAAATCAATTTAATTATTCAACAATAATTCACACTTTAATCTACACCATTCATTTCATATCACCTAATAATCACCTAACTTTATATTATAAACAAATCAATTCAATTATTCAACAATAATTCACACTTTAATCTACACCATTCATTTCATATCACCTAATAATCACCTAACTTTATATTATAAACAAATAACTTTATCAATTCAATTATTATGACTAATTGTTATAAATACAGTATAGTTAGCTCTTAGATATCAAGTCAATAAATTAATGAAATACAACTGTTTAAATAATATCATAATAGAGATAACAATAATGTAAAATAAAGCATACGTTACTGTGTAATGACAATTATTGATTCAATAATGTGAATTACTGTGCATATGTTACTGTGACAATTATTAGGTTCAATAATTTTAAAAACAGTGCAACAACAATTGTTGACTCAATGATATAAAATACAGTGTAATGACAATTATTAAATCAATAATGCAAAATACTGTGTAACAACAATTATTGAATTGATAATATAAAATATTATGCAGTGACAATTATCGATGAAATGATGCGTAACAGTTACGGTGTCAATTATCAGACCAATAATATGAGACACTATGCAATACCGCGTGTTACTGTAGAGTACCGAGTGCTACAGAAAATACCAATAACTACCGTATGCTACTATTCTTTTATCACCGGTATTTTAACAGTTCCGTTGACTATTTTTATTTAAAAAGGTTATTTCTGTCGTTTTCTATATCCGACAAATATTCCGTTGTGGGGTCCACCAATAATTTGTTATTTCGGCGCCGTCGGACCAAACGAATATTCCCCGACCAAACGAATATTCCCCGACAAAGCGAATATTGTCCGACAAAATAAAATTTGCACATAACATCCTTAACTTTTAACTTTATCGATTTAACCACTTACTGTTTCAAAAAAAAAATATATATGAAGAAAAATTAAATTTTGTATTTCATAAAATTCGGGGTCTTACAACCTCCCCTCCTTATGAAATTTCGTCCCCGAAATTGACGTACCTGATATATCGAAGAGGTAAGGATACTTAGATTTCATCTCAGATTATAGCTCCCAGGTCATTTCCTCAGTATCTTGGTTCCTCCATAAAACCTTAACTTGAGGTATAACCTTTGAGCGTAGGATCTGCTTCTTCTTATCCAGGATCTTAACAGGTACTTCCTCGTATGTTAAATCCTCTGCTATAACGTCTGGTTCTAACTCAATGACGTGGTTTGGGTCCTTCACATATTTACGTAACATAGATATGTGAAAAACGTTATGGATGCGAGACATACTTGGTGGTAGGGCTAGTCTGTAGGCTACGGTTCCTATTCGATCGAGGATTTCAAATGGGCCAATAAATCGAGGGTTGAGCTTTCCTCTCTTTCCGAATCTCGTAACCCCTTTCCATGGAGAAACACGTAAGAATACATGATCTCCGACGTTGAAACTTTCGTCTCTCCGATGAAGATCAGCATAACTCTTTTGTCGTTCTTGTGCGGTCTGTATTCGTTGTCGGATCATTTGGATCTTTTCGGTCGTCAAGCGTACCAACTCGGGTCCCAACAATTTTGCTTCTCCTACCTCATTCCAACATATTGGAGAGCGACACTTCCTTCCATACAATGCCTCGAATGGAGCCATGCCTATGCTTGCTTGGTAACTGTTGTTGTAAGAAAATTCCACCAACGGCAAGTACTTATCCCAACTTCCTTTGAAGTCTAATACACAAAGTCTCAAAAGATCTTCGAGGGTCTGGATCGTCCTTTCCGATTGTCCGTCCGTTTGAGGATGGTATGCAGAACTAAAACGTAGTTCAGTGCCCATAGCTTTTTGTAGACTGATCCAAAAGCGTGAAGTGAATCTAGGATCTCGATCAGAAACTATGGAAACTGGCATGCCATGCAATCTCACGATCTCATTTATGTACATACCGGCAAGACGTTCAAGTGAAAAATTTTCTCGTATAGGCAAGAAATGAACAGATTTGGTCAATCTATCTACGATCACCCAAATTGCATCTAAGCCTTGAGAAACTTTTGGAAGACCCGTCACGAAATCCATATTGATGTGTTCCCACTTCCATTCGGGAACTTCAAGTGATTGTAATGGACCTTTAGGAACTTGATGTTCTGCCTTGACACGTTGACAAGTTAGGCACCTTGAGATAAACTCCGCAATCTCTCTTTTCATATTGTTCCACCAAAATGTATGTCGAAGATCTCGATACATCTTGGTACCTCCTGGGTGGATTGCAAACGGCGTGTTGTGTGCCTCCATCATGATTTTATGCTTTAATTCAGGATTGTTAGGAACACAGAGTCGAGAGTTGACTCGAAGTATTCCTTTCTCGTCGATTCTTGCTTCGGGAATGACACCTTCTTGTACTTTCTTTATCATGTTTATCAGTTCCGGATCGGTAGCTTGAGCAGCTTTAATTTTATCGATTAAAGTTGGTTCTACTCGCACGTGAGCAATCTTCGAGTGGGTCCCTGGTGTCTTTAGCTCTATCTCCATCTTTTGCAAGTCGTACAAAATACACTTTTATGTTGTCAGCAGTGCACTTGTACTTGCATAAGATTTTCTGCTCAAAGCGTCAGCTACAACGTTCGCCTTTCCCGGGTGATACTGGATTGTGTGGTCATAATCCTTTAACAGCTCAAGCCAACGTCGTTGTCGCATGTTGAGTTCCTTCTGGGTGAAGAAATACTTGAGACTTTTATGATCCGTATAGATATCCACTTTTTCTCCGTACAAGTAGTGTCTCCAGATCTTCAACGCGAAAACGACTGCTGTCAACTCTAGATCATGAGTAGGATAATTTTTCTCATAATCTTTGAGTTGTCGAGAGGCGTAGGCTATAACCTTTCCATGTTGCATAAGGACACAGCCTAGACCTTTGCCAGAAGCATCGCTGTAGATAACAAATTCTCCTGATCCTGATGGTATGGTCAGAACAGGAGCTGAAATCAGTCTCTTCTTGAGTTCTTGGAAACTTTTCTCGCATTCCTCGCTCCATATGAATTTTGTGCTTTTCCGAGTAAGCTGCGTTAATGGAGTGGCGATTCGAGAAAATCCTTCTACGAATCTCCGATAATAACCAGTTAGACCCAGAAAACTTCGGACTTCGGTTACTGTTTTGGGTTGTTCCCAATTTAGTACCGTTTCAATCTTCGCAGGATCGACTGATATTCCTTGACTAGAAATCACATACCCAAGAAACGCGACCTCCTCAAGCCAGAACTCACATTTCTTCAACTTGGCATATAATTTGTTTTCACGGAGCTTTTGTAGTATCAATCTCAGGTGTTGTTCATGATCCTCGCGACTCTTGGAGTATATGAGGATGTCATCAATAAAGACAACCACAAAATGATCCAAATGTTCCTTGAATATCCGGTTCATCATGTCCATGAAAGCTGCAGGAGCATTAGTTAGTCCAAAAGGCATGACTAAGAACTCATAATGCCCATAACGAGTTCTGAAAGCAGTCTTTGGAATGTCCTCAGCTTTAACCTTTAACTGATGATATCCAGAACGGAGATCAATCTTTGAGAAATGTTGAGCGCCTTGCAATTGATCAAACATGTCATCAATCCTAGGTAACGGGTACCTGTTCTTGATGGTGACATGGTTCAATTCTCGGTAGTCAATGCACAATCTCATACTCCCGTCTTTCTTCTTCACAAATAGAACAGGAGCACCCCAAGGTGATGCACTCGGACGAATGAAACCGGTATCCAACAATTCCTGTAGTTGGACTTTTAACTCTTGAAGTTCAATGGGAGCCATTCGGTAGGGAGCTTTGGAAATGGGCTTGGTACCGGGTTCAAGATCAATATAAAAATCAATTTCACGGTTTGGGGGTAAGCCAGGAAGTTCTTCAGGAAAAACGTCAGGAAACTCATTAACAATGGGAATATCATTCAAGTTTGACGTATTTTTGTTCAAATCAGTGACATGAGCTAAAAAGGCTTGACATCCGTTTTTCAATAAACGAATGGCTTTATGGCTAGAAATAACAGTTATAGATTTCAATGGTTTAGTTGCTTGAATTTGCATGACAGGTTGATTAGGAATATGAAAACTAATAATCTTATGAAAACAATCAATTTTAGCATGATGGGTAGTCAACCAATCAATTCCTAAAATCACATCAAATTCATGCATCTCCAAAGAAATAAGGTCAACAGGTAATGTGAGGTTGTTGATTTGAACTAGGCAAGATTTATAGACAGTAGATGTAATGGTCATTTCTCCTAATGGGGTTTCAACTGATAAGTCAAAGTCCAAATTTTCAGGAGTTAAGTTTAAATGCTGAGCACATGCAGGTGAGATAAAAGAATGGGTAGAGCCAGTATCTAACAAAGCGTAGACTTCACGAGAATTTATGAATAGCTTACCGGTTATCACCTCGTTCGAGTTTCGCGCCATTTGGGATGTCACAACAAAAGCTCTCCCTTGAACTACAGATTTTCCTTTATCCGCGCTAGCTTTTGGTATCATCATTGCAGCTGGACTTGATTTTGTGGCAGGACAAAACCGCGCAAGATGACCCTCTTTCCCACAACTGTAGCATTTTTTGGACTGCAGTGTACAGTTTGGGCTGATGTGACCTTCCTGACCACACCTATAGCATCTCACTGGTGGTCGATCTTCTCCCCTTGAAACTGGGGTCGGTGCTGGTGTTGGTACTGGTGCTGGTGCCCTTCCATAATTATTATGGAATCTCTTTCTTTTGAAATTGTTCCCACTAGATTCTCCTCTTCTGTTATTTGGTATGGAATTACCACCGAAGTGTTGGTTACCTCCTCGATGGTTCTCGTTCCTGTGGTTGTTGTCACTCCTTTCTCTATGCTGATCATTAACTCTTGGCTGCAATGTTTCATCTGTTTGCTCCACCCTTTGAGCCCTATCTACAACATCTGAATACAAACTGAATTTATGAGAACTAAGTTGTTAACGAATTTTGAGTCTCAAACCTCTCAGGAACATTCGACTCATTCGTGCTTCGTCATCTACTAGATGAGTCGCAAAACGAGACAGTTCAGCAAACTTAGCTTCATATTGAGAAACTGTCATGTTTCCCTGCTCCAGCTTAATGAATTCCACTTCCTTCATATGGCGGATGCTTTCTGGGAAGTACTTCTCGTTAAACAGTTCTTCGAATTCTGTCCAAGACATTTCGAGTGCTGAAGGTTGGATACGTTTTACCGCTTCCCACCAATGGTCCGCCTCACCTCGTAACATAAAAGTGGCAAATGGCACCTTCTGATCATCAGCGCATTGTAAGACATCAAGTATTTTTGTCGTCTGCTTCAGCCATGCCTCCGCTTTGAGTGGGTCAGGCTTCCCGTGGAATTCAGGTGGTCCTAATTCTTTAAATTGCTTAACAGTGACCATCCTCAAATTGCCAGCGTTTCTACCGTTATTATTGACTGGATTTCCTCTTCCTTGATTCTGTATGAACTGCATGAAATTCCTAAAGAATCCATCGTTCATCATGTTATCAGGAACATTATTTCCTGAGTTGGCAGGAGGATTGTTTGGGGCCTCTTGATTCTCGGCTACATTTGCTTCGGGTATTCCATAGTTAACCTCTTGATTTTCAGATGTCATACTTAACTGTGGTCACAAAATAAATGTTAGTTCAAATAAACTGACTCATCACTTCATGTTCCTACATTCAAATCGACTCATTAGATAATAAAATCTATTTTAGGTAGGACACACTAGTGACTGATTCTATTCGTCTCTCCCCTCCTAGTTCTACCCCAGATCTCCATTAAAGACCATATCCCTAAGCTCTGATGCCAACTGTGACGCCCCCAAATCTGGGCCCACACAGCCCAAACTTGAGTCGTCAAAATACTACAAAAAAAGTATTACAACAAAGCACAACGTACAACAATACAGTGTATAATAATACACAACTAAGTCTTCACTATTATTGCCACACTATTTTACAAAACGTGAAGACTATGATAACTATTCCTTGGACCCTCACTCCATTCCCCGGCTAGACCCTGTTATGTTTTCATCTCCTGTTGAAAAACAATGGAACAAAAGAAAGGGTGAGCTCAAATAGCCCAGTAAAGAATATCATGACTAAGATAATGACGAATAAATTATCATTAGTCTTCAACAGTTGAGTTCTTGATAGAATACAATAGACTACAAGGTTTATATCAAAAACTGCAGTTAAATTCTTAAACAACGTTCAAATCAATAATAGCAGCGGAATGAGTAATCTATTAGAAGAATAATGCAGACTATAATGTCCACTCGGTTATCTTTTTAGGAAAAACATCATCAACTTTTATCATCTGAAATATCATTAGTCAAGATAATACAAATTCACAGTTCCTGATCATAATCATGCACATCAACAGTTCATCTTTGTACTACGGGCCAAAGATATTCAATATAGCACCAACGGTCATGATTATACCAGATTCAGCCTTTGGTCATAATCATACCAAACAACAGGTCATCTTTGCACTACGGGCCAAAGAGAACATTCACCACGTGCCATAAAAGACACCGAACAGATGTATCGCCTTTAACCTATTATATCGCCTTTAACCTATCATCTGTTCAACAAATATATCACATCTGTGCCCCCGGCCACAGATATTCACAACAGCTTGATTTTTGGATGATTAGAATGATATAAATGATGAACAGAAGAAATAGGATAACAATAAGTATCGGAAGTTTACTTTGTACAGATTCAAATAATGTCCTAATTGTCAACATGATGTGGAGTGAAATTTAAAAATGATATTCAAGATCCACAGTTCAGAATAACGGTTACAATTCAATAGAAAGGTTCACGTAAATAGGAAGGTTCAGTTGAAATAATGAAGTTCAACTATTATGGAACATATAATATTTTCAGGAATTATAGAAGCAATAGTTCCATAATAAATTTCGATTTAGGAGTATGAAAGAAAATAATATCCCTTACCGTAGCAGGTTTGATTAACAAAAGGTGAAGGAAATTAATACAAAGGGTTATTCACCAACAGGCGGCAATCCGCTCCGTAAGGTTATTCCCACAATTTAATAGAATTTGAGTACGAAGAGTTATTCACCAAACAGGCGGCAATCCGCTCCGTAAGGTTATTCTCAGAGATTAATAATGAATGAATACGAAAGGTTATTCACCAACAGGCGGCAATCCGCTCCGTAAGGTTATTCCCACAATTTAATAGAATTTGAGTACAAAGAGTTATTCACCAAACAGGCGGCAATCCGCTCCGTAAGGTTATTCTCAGAGATTAATAATGAATGAATACGAAAGGTTATTCACCAACAGGCGGCAATCCGCTCCGTAAGGTTATTCCCACAATTTAATACATGGAAATAAAAGGCACGTCTTATGAGTAAGGAAGAAACAATATTATTATCGAGAATCAAATAATGATAATCCCTTACCATAGTATGTTTGAATAATGGAAGATGAAAAAGATAGTATCCCTTACCTCAACACGTGACTGGATATTGATTTAAATGAGGTTGATTAACTTGAACAGTACACATATACTTATAGATCTTCACAAATACTCAAGATGACTTAAGCACACTTAGAGAGAACTTTCACAAGAAGTATTTGGAGAGAGAAAGAAAGAACAAGTAAGGAAGTTTATGAAAAATCCTTAAGTTAAGACTTCTATTTATAGCCAAAAATCTTATCATTCATTTAATCTAAACCATTCATTTAAAGATCATCTTTTAATCTACACCATCCATTTCAAATATTATATTATCTTTAATCTACACCATTCATTTCATATCACCTAATAATCACCTAATTTTATATTATAAACAAATCAATTTAATTATTCAACAATAATTCACACTTTAATCTACACCATTCATTTCATATCACCTAATAATCACCTAACTTTATATTATAAACAAATCAATTCAATTATTCAACAATAATTCACACTTTAATCTACACCATTCATTTCATATCACCTAATAATCACCTAACTTTATATTATAAACAAATAACTTTATCAATTCAATTATTATGACTAATTGTTATAAATACAGTATAGTTAGCTCTTAGATATCAAGTCAATAAATTAATGAAATACAACTGTTTAAATAATATCATAATAGAGATAACAATAATGTAAAATAAAGCATACGTTACTGTGTAATGACAATTATTGATTCAATAATGTGAATTACTGTGCATATGTTACTGTGACAATTATTAGGTTCAATAATTTTAAAAACAGTGCAACAACAATTGTTGACTCAATGATATAAAATACAGTGTAATGACAATTATTAAATCAATAATGCAAAATACTGTGTAACAACAATTATTGAATTGATAATATAAAATATTATGCAGTGACAATTATCGATGAAATGATGCGTAACAGTTACGGTGTCAATTATCAGACCAATAATATGAGACACTATGCAATACCGCGTGTTACTGTAGAGTACCGAGTGCTACAGAAAATACCAATAACTACCGTATGCTACTATTCTTTTATCACCGGTATTTTAACAGTTCCGTTGACTATTTTTATTTAAAAAGGTTATTTCTGTCGTTTTCTATATCCGACAAATATTCTGTTGTGGGGTCCACCAATAATTTGTTATTTCGGCGCCGTCAGACCAAACGAATATTCCCCGACCAAACGAATATTCCCCGACAAAGCGAATATTGTCCGACAAAATAAAATTTGCACATAACATCCTTAACTTTTAACTTTATCGATTTAACCACTTACTGTTTCAAAAAAAAAATATATATGAAGAAAAATTAAATTTTGTATTTCATAAAATTCGGGGTCTTACAGAACCGATGTGGGACTAATTAGGGACTATTTGTTTATTTTTGAATGAGTCTAAATTTAACTGAATAAGTCACTCAAATTGTTTGTTTTGCAATTTTTAAATTCTGAATATGTCTGAACGATTTTTAAAAAAATTGTGATTAAATGGATAAAAAATAGTGCTAAATGATATTTTTACTTATATATCTTCATTGACAATTAAAAATTACATTCAATATATATCTTATTATACTACTCTAAACAAATTTTGTTATATACAAATTATTTTTTACTTTTATTTTTTTTAACAAATTGGTCAATAACCAATTTAATAAATGTTGTTGTAGTCTTTGTTTTGATTTTATGGACTCATATAATGTTATTAATATTTTTAGTGCTTTATTCCTACAATATACTTCATCAAAAATTTATATTTAATTTTTCTTAGATAATATTGTTTATTTGTAATTACATAATAAATTTATTCATAATGGTCCAGAATGTTAAAATTAATACTTATTCAAATGTTGTAAACAGACAATTGTCAAACACATCATTTCATTTTATATTCAATTTATTTATTTATTTATTCAACTTATTCAGATAGTGTTATATATTCAAAAAAAATTATTTAATTTTATCAAACAGCTCTTAATATAGCAGAATAAATAATTTGCTGAACATACTATTTATGTGATATGCCCATGTTAAGCAAATTGCACAAGCTTATAATTTGTCATTACGAGCTTTCTTCACCCAATTCCTTTTTTTGTTTGTTTTTCTTCTATAAGCTACTTTTAAACAGTCTTTAGCTTATTATAGAATAAAATTAAACACCCCATGCAACTAAGAGAGAAATGGCATGTTGGTGAAATAGATGGGAAATATTTTCCTTCATCTTTTATTTTCAGTATTGTAACAAACAAAGATCCAAGTCTTTTGGACTTTGGTGATTTATCTTTACAATAATAAATTTATTTTGCCTTGCTAAAAAAAGAAGAAATAAATATAAATCTTCAAATGGGAAGTCAATTTGAGTAATTTATAGAAACAAGCTGCGTTTATATATTACAGAGTTTAATTTGTGTAATATTCGTATAACAAAAATCATTTGATAAATGAGACTATTTTATGCGAAAGGAATATAGTATTGCCTTTGAGAAATATATTATTCCCTATCGTACACAAGGTACGCACCGTCATTCACTCTGTGTAACATGACATAGGCAGCAAAAAGACGAAGGACAATTAACACTTACTATAATTAAATATTTTATTTATTTATATTATTAAAAAATAAATTATGACATTAAAATTTATGTCATATTCTATTTTTTAATAATATAAATAAATATAATGTTCAGTGTAATATTTAATTATAATATGTTTATACTTATTCAAAGAATGAAAGAGCGACAATTTTTCATGAATTCTCCAAACACTTTTCAAAAAAAACTTGTTTCACTATACAAAATATTTACTCTATATTGTATCGATATTAAAGACCGATATACATAATAAATGACATACACCGATA
Organism: Hedera helix; assembly: GCA_947179155.2. Taxonomy (NCBI): domain Eukaryota; kingdom Viridiplantae; phylum Streptophyta; class Magnoliopsida; order Apiales; family Araliaceae; genus Hedera; species Hedera helix. Next base: position 1,775,090 of record OX359279.1, read on the forward strand.
TACGTGATAAATGACATACGCACATAAATGGGATACGATCTCATGAAAGTTTTGACACTTTAAACTCTTCCTTGTAGAAGACGATTCATCTTTTGCTGTTTCTCCTGTCATGTGCTTACACAATCCAAATTTGAACACTTATTTATGTGATTTTGGTAAGAACAAACGAGTACTTGGCCATCTTAGAAGCACGAATATCCATGCGCTGTTCGGGATAGGATGATTTTCCATGCGAATGGAGTAATTTTCAACACATTTTATTATTATTATATATATATATATATTATAAAACATTCAACAGAATTAGATACTAGAAGAGAAAAACAACAAATATCCAAACTATATATAAGTTTCATGTTTCTTCTATAAACTTGAATTCATAAGCAATACTAAAAAAAATAATCATATTACACAGGTCTCGCACATGCAATAATAAAAAAAGGTTGCGTTAAACTCGACTCAAGATTTTCATGCTTGCCTTGCATTCCGTTGCTGGGCGTGATGGGGCAAGTGCGCCGGGACATAAATTACAAAGAAGGACAAAATCCCCAAGAATTGGATTATCCTGCGCAGGAATACAGCAGTACGTCGAGATAATGAAGAACTCCTGCTTCCTAGTTGGCCATATCCTAAAATTTGTCAGCTTCTTGTTAATTGCTTACATGTTTAATACTCAAATCAGTCAATGGAGGTATAGATAATTGCAGAAGCACAGTCTACAAGAATATTGATTCGATATTCTCAAAACCGAAACCGAAGGCAAAAAAATAGGTTCTTCATTTCATCCCTGCTAAATTTTCAATATTCACCAATCATTACTGTGTCTACAAATAATAGTAAAGATGAATGGTAAAAAAAATGGTACTCATTTGTTGGAAACTGATTGAAGCTAACGACCAAATACGACTACATGAATTGGTCGATTTACGCTTTGTAATCATATACTACACTCATCTCTGACCAGAAAATTGGTCGATATCGTGTAAAAAAAAATACTCCTTTGCCTGACATCAAATAACATAGAACTTAAAATAAACTGGAAAAGTTGATGCAGCTGATGTGTTTTGAGATTTTCCAACATATGATGTTATATCAACCCCAATAATTGAGGATTGTAATTTATGCATACCTCTCAAGGCTCACTGTTGGGCAGCCTACTCAGAACAGAGTGCTCTGGTTTGTGATCGCATTCAAAATCAAGATGAACAAATGCCCGTTCAACTTCGGGAAGTTTTTCAATATTTATCTGTAGGCTTTCCCCTATTGAATGAGCTTCTTTCAAGGGCAAATCTTCAGGGAGCTCAATGTCAACCTGTTTTTTTTTTGTTTGGGGGGGGGGGCATAAGAGGAAAAAAAATTATACACACACACACGCATAATTTAATGAAATGGAAATTGATATTTCCATAAGAAAAACTTGATATTCCCAACAAGTTATCTCTCACATGAGTGTGAGACACATTTACCAATCATGAGAGAGGGATTTTATGAAACTATCACTTTTGCTTGTAGAAATATCAATTCCCGAAATGACAACGTCAAGAAAGAGTAACAATTAAGAAGTTAAAAATTACTGCATAAAAAAAAGGTAGCACTACATCATTTAACTCGATAAATTCAAGTTACTTTACATGCCATTTAGCGCAACTAAGTGGGAAAAGGTGAGAGGAGAATAAAAAACCAGAACAACAAAACAAGGCCAAGAGTATCAAGTAGATATTCCTATTATTCAAGTTAACCGACTGAACATGTGACTGACCTCAACAAAATACAGAACTCCAAAAGTATAAGCACGGATTGTGTCAATACGTTTGACTTGAGGGTGTCGTATGACGAGATATGTCAGTTTTTGCATTACTTCCGGTGGGGCTGATTGTCCCACTAATGACACTGAATCAAGAAACACCATCAAAAACTGGCAAACGCTACATCAATTATGCTTCAACTATAGCCGGTACTTAACATATGAAATCCTTACCAAAGGTTTAGTCTTCTTGCAGAGTATTAAATCATCATCTCATGGCTAGAATGTATTAACATATAAATACAGAGAAGAGTTAGAACCTACCTGCATTCTCCAGAACAGTTCCAGACCAATTTGTGATTGTATAGATGGCAAGGACAATAGCACCAGCCGGGTCAATCCACCAGTAAAACCTGTCACCAAGAACAGCTGCAACTAGTCCTACTACATTTGTTATCACATCGAAATAGTGATCCTGGGTAATCAAATTCAAGGGTTACACGAGTAAGCTGTAAAATAAAGAAGGTTAAGATCAAGCAAGTGCCAATACCTTTGCATAGGCAAGCACTATCTTGTTTCCTGAGCTTTTGCAGTAAATCCAGAGGGCAAGTTTTACCACAGTAGCTGTTATCATGATCGTGTACAACCATACCAATTGATCTGCGTTCATTTTACGTGGAGGATCGTCTTCAATAAGTTCTTCTACAGCTTGGATCAAAACCTGAAAGCCTGCAAGAGAGCTCTGCAATAAGATACCTCCTTAGAAATTTTTTCCATACTGCAAGAGGTTGGGGTTTCCAGAGAGGGAGAGATTGTGGTTTTTCTCAGGCTGCACAAAGCACTTTTCTAATCAAATAACAAGCACATATTTAGGTCTGAAATATATGTTGGACGTTAACATTAACAAAATAACGGACAGACGGACATGGCAAAGATTACCAATAGCATCAGAGATGCACATTGAGAAATTGACACATACACAATCACAAACATAACAATGGAAAGGAAGATAGATAGATAGATAGATAGAGAGAGAGAGAGAGAGAGAGAGAGAGAGAGAGAGAGAGAGAGGCACCAAACTAGCGTAATGTTGCTTTTTCATCCTATGTCTCCGTCTACCAAACATTGATTTTTATTGTTTGTCTAGTATTTGGTGATCTGTGATACATTGTACACTTCTTTGTACTAATTTAAAATTTGTACATTGTATACAGACAAGCCTATACATTAATTTCTAACTAAAATAAGAAAATGAAAATTTCCACCTTTCTTGAAGCACGAACAAAAGCAAAACAAAAAAAATTAAACAGGGATAGAGAGAGAAGAAAAATGGCTTCCTTGAATCTCTTGATATGAAATGGTAGTACTCAACCTATATGTTTGTCAAATTAATGACAACTGCAAAGGAAAAGCACCCATAATCACTCTTTTTTTTAAAAAAGAAAAAGAAAAGAAAATTACCAATCTCGAGTTTTGTTTTTTTTTTTTTTTTTTTTTGGGGGGGGGGGGGGGGGGGGGGGTTAGAGGGGAGGAAAACAGGAAAAGCACCCATATCATGTAAATTAACACGAGGATAGTCACATAAAATGAATCTGTTTGTTACAGAAACTTTTGTCGTGTTTTTATGACAACTAATTATACATAGACTTGTGGGAGCCTATCCTTTACTTTCACAACCAAAAAGAGGAAAACTGAAGCATACTGAATGACAAGAGAAACTATTTGCCTTACTTGAATATTTTCTTCCACCCTTAGTTATAAGGTATACCTCATACAAAAGCTTATAACGTTTAAATATGTTCTATCACAAGTTCACTAGTTAAAGTTCAATTCATAGTGATTTTCATTGTCTATTAACTTTACTTCTTAATAACTTATAGAGTTGAAGGTATGTCTGTCTTATGGAAACCGCACACATCATAAGAAGCTAATACATGACACAATTATTCAACAACGCTTACCACCAAAACACAGTAAGGTACAAACAATTCATTGTGAAGTAACTAGTATCTTCAGTTTCACTTGAATCAAAAATGGGCTTAAGGCACAATGACATACCAAGTGTAGCCATGATAGCAGCAAAGATAATTATTCCTACTGGTTGTACCCTCAACTTCCCTATAGGATATTTATAAATGTTAATGTTTTTCATTGACAGATGTGTAAACCAAAGTATGCCGCCAGCCATCAGATCAAGCAAGGAATCCAGTGTTGATGCCTCAATAGCTATGGATCCACTCTTAACTGTTGCATAAACCTGCAAAAGGCAATACAAATGTTATTCTGACCATCAATATTTTAAAATATTCAACAACCTTTCAATAAATGTTACAACGTTTTTTCAATGTGCATGTTTCAATTTCACATGTTATCCTAGTATAACTACATTGTATACTTTGATAAATTACATAGTAGTAGTGTTACGTGAATAAGAAGCAATTGAGGATGAGCACCAATTCAAATCTGCAAATACTAGTTGGCTTATTACAATTTGTGTAAAGAATAAATAACACGAACAATGAAAACAATGAAGAGGCATATTTCATTCATTAATCAACCTATTTAACAACACCATTCAACGGTATTCTGCTAGTCATAAAAGTTAACTTTGACCAAAGATAAGTCACCTTGAATGCCAGTAGCAGAATATTTGCGTAATTAGAGATTCTCATTGCTTTTTCTTGTTGATATTGTTCTTCTATATCTTCCTCTTCAATGTCATCGGATGTCACCACCGAATCAACTTCCTCAAATGATTTTAGCAGGGCAAATTGCCTTTCATAGTACTCCTTCTCACCTATAGAAATATGAGGAATTTTTTTGATGTTATGAGAATGGAATGCATATACAAGACAGAAAGTTGGGAGGGACAAAGAGACCACTTTTAACACATGTAGACACTCAAATTTTGCACTTGTGTACTAAGCCTGACAGGAGGGCAAGATCGTCATTTGACCCGACATGCGAAAAGGAAGATGGACCCCAACACGGAGCCACCCCAACGATTTACGGTTAAAGCCGCCACAACGAACAACAAGCATTAGGTTACTTGAGGCGAAGCAAACAGTTGATCCAGAAGAACCTGATTTGATCACCAAAGGCGACTAATGACCATTACGCTTACGATATTCGGGGGTCTCGCTCTCCGGTGAGCGAGCGGCTGCCCAGCTCGCCGGTGAGCTGGCGGGGGTAGAAGGGGGCAGCGCCCCCTGGAAGCCAAGCACAAAGAGCAGTTTATACATCAGATAGCAGCCTTCCAAAATAATACCACAGAAATTGGCGAATTAAGACCGCGTGACACGGAAATCGAGAAAAACAAGCCGGACAGCCGTGGATGCACCTGCGGCCACCGACAAACGGGACAGTGCGCGGCTCGAGGAGACAACCCGGTAGCCGAGGATTCGGCCCGGGCGGCTAGCAACCCAGCCGCAGATGCACCTGCGGCTGCCTGCTGAACACTATACAATGGTCATTTCCACCCGAGAAGAAAAAAAGAAGAAAAAGTTGGTGAGTTTTAGAGAGAGAAGAACGCGAGAAGGAGAGAGAAAGGCTCGGGTGGAGTATTTTTGAGTGATAAATTGTTAGTTTTTGCTCAAATAGTTAGGCTTTCTTGTGGTTGGTGCTCAAATCTTCGAATATAAAGCTTTTTTTGGTGTATTGCAAGGTGAAATGGGTTGTTTTCTTTAAATCTTTTGCTTATATTGTTATTGTAAATTTGGTGTTTTGATTTGTTTAACATAGTATGTTGTAATATCATTGAGGATCCGTGGATTAAGGGACGATTAGCGAGGGTTCCATCGGAACGTAACTTCCTCCTAATATCCCAATGACATCCGTACGGTGAGATGTAGTTCGTCGTGTTCATGGATAGTTTGTAATGTTGGCATTAGGATTTTGATTCATGTAGCACCATAATGAGTTTAGTATTGTTAGATTTGTCGTAGTGTTGGTTGTGCAACGATTTGGGTAAGTGTGAGCCTAGGGAGGAGATCCTCACGGTCAAATCTCGACGATGGACATTTGTTGGCGTATGTAATCATTAGATAGGATTCACGGTTGTATATATGTAATATCGGGCCTTAAAGCGATACCAAATCGTGGTCGGGTTAAGGCCCCGTAATAATAAATTATGTGATTGCGGGTGTTTGGGGTTATTTAGATGGCTCACATGCCCATGGATAGCCCCGACACGTTTTGAATGCTTGTTTTGATTTACGATACAAAAAAACGATTTTCCAAAATAAGACAAACGATGAAGATTTTCTAAAAATGATCAATTTAGGATATTAGATTCACGAGGTTTTAAAAATTAAGAGTTTTGGCGAAACTTTGATCCTTGTTTGACAAAAAAGCTCCATTTGGTTTTGAAATGTCATAAAAGATGTTTTCATAAAAAATAAATAAACGTTTTCATTAAACTTTGTGCATAGGGTTAAAGAGTTCTAGAAGTTGCCTTCATTTTATTTAAATTTACTGTTAGAAGGCAATGTATAGTCTCGATTCCTATTTGACAAAAGTTTAAAAAATTTTGTTTTCTGAAAATGACATCTAATAAAAAACTCTCATCATTTTCGAAATTAAAATCAATCTTTATTATAAAAAACGAAGTCTTGTCATTTGGGTCAAAAGACGTCTAAAACACTTTCTCGATAAAACACATTTGCCATATAAAATCAAAGCAACTTTTATGCAAAAATTCACCACAAACATTCATTTAGGCACACACGCACACATACGTGCGCATACACACATTTTAGGATTTAAAAGGATAGGAAAACATCGAGATTGCGGTAACCGTGTTTCACGGAAGTCGGGGGTGCCTAACACCTTCCCCTCGCTTAAGCAAGCCCCCGAACTCTATGAATCTCGGTTCGCGGACCAATTGAATCGGAGTCACATATGAGCCTGCGATTACGAAAACAAAATTCGGATGAGTTGGTACGTCCATTTCAAATATACCAACTGGCGACTCTGGTCAACTGGCTCATTATAAAATCGACCTTTCGAAACCCCGTCGACACTAAGCCGACCATTTTCAAAAAATCACATCTTAATCTAAAAGCTAAAATTGGAAAGGGCTTTTAATTATTAAAAAAACGAAACGACGAAAATCCCGGCGTCGACAACACATCCAATGTTCAATTTTAGTCCTGTCATCCTTTTAAAGGATGATTAATTTTCTCCCATTAACTTCGGAAAATTATCTTTGCTCATATTGAAAATGTCTTCCAAATCAAAAAATGCTCATTATTAATCTCTGGTTTTTAGCTAGAATGTAAATAATTGAGAGGCTGGCTTAACATGAATCAAAACTTGGACATGGCTGATTGCTTTTACAGAATTAAAATAAAAAATAAATATCAACACAAGATACTTGAGTAAATTGCCAATAACTAATTAAAGACAAATTTCTCAAAAACAAAAAAGAACAAAGATTTGAATTCTAATTTTTTTCTATGGATGAAGGTATTGCTGAAATATTGTTAGACAAAATTAGCAGTATTTTATTAATGTCATTAATGAAGTACGTAGGCTAGACAAAATTACCCATAATTTAACAGGGCTTGTGTATAAAGGGTCAGTGTATCAAATTTAAACTTTGAAGTACATAACTTATTTATGCTCCCTATTTTCCCAAACTACAGTCCCATACTGAGAAATTACACAATCTAAGAAAACAAGTTCAATTTTTTATCTAAATAAAATTAGAATTCTATTTCCTACATAACTTCCTAATTCAATTTAAATGACAAAATTAAAATTTAAATAACATGTTAATTTCCATTAAAATGTAAATTTATCAACATCATGTAATTATTCGTCTATTCTTAGAAAATGAATACAAAAACTGAAAAGAGAGAGAGAGAAAAGAAAAAAGGGACACTTAATTTTTAATTTCCGTTCACAACATTCAATCCTATATAACACTTGAAACTCAACAATATATATATATATATATATATATATATATATATATATATGAATGGTTAATGTATATATCTAGAGATAGATAAAAGGAGAGAATTTAACCTTCAGTTAAGGCCTTAGAATCGGAGAGGTCAAAGTTACAAGAAGACTCGAGATCAACACCAGAACGGACCTTATCAGGAAGCCTGGCCACAAACTCGTTTTTGAGCGAGTTAACTGAGTTTCGGCGAATGAGTCGGCCTCGGCGCCCACTTCCACTCCAACTCAGCCTCCCTCCTCCTTCACTCGCCGTCGCCGGCCTCAACAACGGCGATTTCGCATCACCTGAGCCGTTCTCCATAGTATATTGTACCTATCTCACCCTCTCTCCTCAAAACAGTATCCTGTTAGAAACTTTTAGGAGCTGTACTATATATATAGGCCCTACCAACTCCAAAGATTATTCTATACAAGTGAATATTATATTCTTTATTTCACATATTTGTGGGACCACTTGTGATGGAGTTAATATATAAAAAAAATATATTATTTATTTGTTACAAAAAAATAAAATAATTTTTTTTACAAACTGTCACTTTTAATACTTAAAAAAAAAACTTATGATTTAAGTTGATTCATTTTGAAAAAATAATCTCATTTTGTTTTATGAAATTTATGTTGGCATGTGATGAGAAACATCACCCTTTCTTTTTTGACAAAAAACCTTAATTTTAAAAAGTAACGCATCTTCAATTTTTTTCAAATTAAAAAAATCATTTAATCATTGTATACCAAAAGTTTCACATGTGAAGGTGTTTTTTAAAAATAAAAAATAAAAAATAAAATCAATAATAGAGCATCAATTATCATTATCATTTTAAATTGTAAGCTACCTAATATTTCTTCCTTTTGAAAATAAAGAGACGTGAAAGCACAATTATAACTTAGCAAAAAACAAGGTACAATTATATGAAAGTAAGAATTTAAACTCAAAGTTAGAATATTCGTACCAAATAATTCTATTTATAGTAATATTTTGTGAAATATGGACCGCCAGAATCACATGCACATCCTTTCGTCTGGCATACTACTATTTTCCCTGTCCTTTCCTCAGTTCCTGATTTCTCATGTTATCATAAAAAAATTCGATCATTATGGATAGAAATTCACTGGGACAGGTTTGTATAATTTTGTGTATATCATTTCAAAATCACTTAAGAGGTGGACATCGATATAAAATTATGGGTCATCTTAACATATGTTCTTATTAATTACGAAAAATAAAAGATAAAATTTATTAAATATTATTTATTTATATATTTGTATTGAATTCAATACTTAGGGTCCACTAGTATATTATTTTTTTATATATTAAATTCAATATAAATACATAAATAAATAATATTTAATAGGTCTCATCTTTTATTTTCTGCACTTAACATGTGCCCTTAAAACACATATTAAGAAAATCCTAAAATCATATCGAATTAGATTGATATTAAATTTATTCATAATTCTGTATTAATAATTGATACTAATTAAATCAATATATCAAATTATTAAGTTAGTTTGGTATCGATTTTTATTGAATATATATATATATAAAATTATTATTATTTATTATTATTTATTAATAATAATATTATTATTAATTATTTAATAATAATAATTAAAAAATAATAATATAACCGATACAATTCAATTTTGAACGGAAGTTATTAACATGTGTCCTTAAGACACATATTAAGAAAATCTTAAAATCGTATCGAATTAAATTGATATTAAATTTATTCATAATTCCGTATTAATAATTGATACTAATTAAATTGATATATCAAACTATTAAGTCAATTTGGTATTGATTTTTATTGAATATATATAAAAAATTATTATTGTTTTTTATTATTTATTAATAATGATATTATTATTAATTATTTAATAATAATAATTAATAAAATAAAAAATTTAATATAACCGATACAATTCAATTTCTAAACTGGTATCAAAATAGATTAGACCGATATATCAGATTTATTTTTTTATCCGAACCGATACAATTCAATTTTGAACGGCGCAAATTTTATAATATGAAAACATTGTACGGTCGTTGAGTGTTAGGGGACCGTGCATTTATGGCGCAAGTGGAGGATGTGGTCCCCAACTGTCCGTTCCCCGTTACCCGATTTTATTGGTCTCCTAAGTCTATTATGAATGGGATCAGTCGCCTTCACACATAAGACAACTTAAAATATTACCCAATCGAAAATATTAATTTTATATATGATGATTACTATTCAAGATCTCATTTTATACATTTTTATTAGAAATTGAGATCGGTGTATTCACTATAAATACAAGAGAAATAATATAGATACACACAATATTTTAATATATTAAATATTTTATTATTATATTATTAATTTATTTGAGAACTCTTTACTCTCATATCAAAAATATTTTTGACATTCAAATTATCAAGTATTTTTTTATTAGTGCGAATTAAATTTAAAATTAGTTAGTGATTGAATGTGCGAATATAATTGAGGGTTAACGAAGAGTTTTTAAAAATGCTTTAGTGATAAAAAAAATTTAAAATGTAACACCGCATAAAATGTAATAATTTTAAATAGTCTAATATTTTGTTTTCAAAAATTCTCTAATAATAGTGTAATTAAACACTATTTAAACTTTCGCATAAAAGTAATTTTAATTTTGTCAAAAACTTTAAATTCCAAAAATATTTTATGACCACTTAAACAAAGGAATACTTATATATTTGTTCTTTGCTTTTTTATTTAAAAAAAACAATTTTATAATTATATAACTAAAAATTATTTAACTTTTTCTATAAAATACTTTTATCAAAAATTCTATAATTAAAAATATATTTACGTTAACGACGCCGTACAACGTCACATTGCAAAAGGAAAAATTATTAAATGTTTTTAAAATAGTTGTCACATAATGTTTAATATTATTTATGTAATGTCATGTAAATATTTAAAATAAGTTATTTTATTTTAAGTACTTATATAATATCACATAAATATTATAAAATATCACATAATAAATATTTAATATCACTAAATAATTATTCCGAATAAAAGCAGATATTGTGTTCAACTGGCACATAATTCAACTAATTTTTAAACAAAAGAACAAACTGCACGATTTTCCACACAGTCATTTAAATATTAAAGAAAGGTATGCACCCTCAAATTTGGTAAGTCCATATTATTTACAAAAAGTCGAGGGGACCGGAAGTTATGACCGGTCCCAATTTTTATTTTTTTTTACTCTATTATTTAATAAAGTTGACTGTTGCCGTTTGAAATTATTGATACTACTAAAAATAGTTATATTTTTACTATAAATTATTAAAAAAATATTTTTATAAATAAAAGTAATAATTTTTTAAAATTTATGTCATATAAATCATAAATGAATCTTATATTTATGTGAGAGAGAGAGATTTAATAAAAATATCAATTTTTATTTAATTATAATAATTTTTCTAAGAACATCAAATGGTATCATTTTGTATGGACCTTTCCTTATGTCTTTGCTTCAAGGCATTTTTTATATTTTTAAATGCTTTAAAATATAATTAAATATATTTTTTATTTAAGTAAATTAAATATAACAGCTACGATTGACCCCCAAATCCCTTGTATAATAATTTTTCTAAGAACATCAAATCGTATCATTTTGTATGGACCTTTCCTTATGTCTTTGCTTCAAGGCATTTTTTATATTTTTAAATGCTTTAAAATATAATTAAATATATTTTTTATTTAAGTAAATTAAATATAACAGCTACGATTGACCCCCAAATCCCTTATATCCTTCCAAATGCCATCCAATTTATATGTGTAGACATAGCCATAGGTGGTGGTCCATGCAGCTATCCATTGCATTACTTGGAGTAGTACACTGGTCCTAATTTTAAAATTTTCTCCAACCACCACTTATTTTTTATTTTTTATATTTTGTTATATATAAATGTAATTACTTTATCTTATTTCTTCTAATAAATTTTACATATTTCATTTCATTAGACAGAAATTGAAATAACAACAATGAGTTAATTACCAAAAATAAAAAATTCAAAAACCCTTTCTAAGATGATGATAAAAACCGGTTTTTAAATAATATATCAACAAACCCCCGCAATAAAGAGAAATAATATAGAGATGAAAATACGAAATTTAAAAGGAGACAAATTGATGACCCACCTTTAAACTAAACACCATTAATTAGTTCTCTCATACTATGGAAGATATTGGTCTTGTATATATTAGACATTTCTTTTGCTTAGTAAAATATTTTTAACCTTCAAATTTAAATTTTATAAAATATAATATTTTATTCGTTTTAAATTATAAGATTAATTTTAATTTAAAAAAAAAATTAATTTGAGATATTTTTCAAACTTAAAATTGACATAAATTCAATTAGTTTATGACAGTACAATTATAAATATTATGAATTACTCAAAAAAATATTATTAGTTATAAGATTTATTATTTTAAAATTTTAAATGAATTGTGTTAATTTTAAATTTAAAAATATTTTAAATTAACTTTTTAAAAATAAATAGTGATCTTAGTATAAGTAAGAAATATTATAATTTTGAAATATAAAGTTTCACCCAAAAAAATCTTAGTATACGTAATAAGTATTTACAAAAAATTAATACGTTAATTAGATTAAAAAAAAAGAAGTATAAACAATAAAAACAAATGACAAAACTTCAGACGTAAGCCGAAGTAGGCAATAATAGGTAAGATCACATGGCAGCACGTGTAAACCGTACACATATGCCCAAGCACAAACAAAACGCAAGAGAAAAAAGATAGACTTAAATATAGATTAATATCTTAAATTTTTAATATTTTTTTATTTTGAGAATTGAATTTTCAATTTTATTAATTAAGTGATTAAATTTTTATTTTTTTTTACTTTAAGAATTGTTTTATTAGTTTTTTCAATTAGGGGATTGAACTTTTAATTTTTTTCACTTTGAGAATTGTTATCTTAATTTTTTTTTGATTAAGTCTAATTGATAGTTATGTGTTTATTTAATTTTTTTTTTTATTGAATAAAATTATGTACATCCTTCGTCTCAAATTAAAAAATTGTTATTGACTTTTGAAAGTTAATTTAAACTATTTTTAATCTCAAAATAAATAAAATATATTAAAATTTATAAAATAACAAAATTTTAGTTAGAATTACATTTATACATTTTAAAACTCAACACATGTAAAGTTTAGAGCAGTTCCAAGCTTCTTAAACATTGATGCTATTCGAGCGTAGCTATCCCGATTACATGGGTTATAAAACCCATGAGTTAATTCAGCAGCATGACTGGCTGTTTTGTACCACCAATGAATACCCGATAGTTTTACAGCAATAGAAGTTCCTTCAAAAGCCAAATTTGTCAGAGCAAGTACACGATCACCATGGTCAATGAAAACTTGAGAATACCAATTAAGGGAAAATCTAGCATAGTAGCTATCATAATCGCCTCCATCACAAAAGAACCTGGTTTCATGTGGATTGGAATTATAGGAACCTATATTTTCTGCACAAACCATAGCCAAAGCACCAAAAGATTTGCACCTTTTGAATCCTTCCTGTAAAAGCTCATCGTTTATCATAACATAACCCTTGTGTACCATGAAAACCTTGAAGGAGTTCATACTTTTCTCCTTTACCATAATTTCCATCTCTTTTGGAACAACATCATTCCATTTTGAATTTACCACATGGAAATCATAATCCATGCAAGGTTTCTTTGCTTTTCCCACATAAGCTTCAAATCCAGCAGATAAATCCCCATTTATAGGAATAACGCAATCAACGTGCATTATTGTTCCATCCGCTAATGCAGCAGATGTTGGAAATCGGACAAGAGCTTCTTCAGACGCATCACCAGCAGCTCTCTGTATGTAGAATAAAGGCTCCAAATATCAAACCTAGAGCAGCCCATCACAAACCTCAAAAACTTTCTCTGGTTTTCCATGGAAATTTTTTTTAGAACTTCCCAGAACATATCAATGACAAAGTGCTCACGATGATAGCCACCTACATAATTTGTATGAGACCGAAGATCATCAACATCAAAACCATCAACTGACCCTGATAGCAGCAGCTGAAGTTCATGCTCGTTAAACATGCCAGTCCAATTTTTCTGTATAAGCTGTTGGAACCCCCTCAAGAAATGAGAACTTTGTTGACGTATCTGGAAATTTAGACGATGGTTGGCTACAAGATGAATAAATGTGATGACATTCTCATTAGTCACACGAAATTTTTTTCCTCCAGGTAGCAGTTCCTCTGCTCTTTGATCCCCATATTCATTATTAACAATAGCAAAGTACAATTCCAACTCTGATATGTCAGCCTTGTAATGCTTTAAGAAGATAAGGTGGCGATATAATTCTGGATCCAAGGAAGGTAAGTCATTCAAATAGTTGTACTTTTGCTTTAATTTGCTCAAGAAAAATGATGTGAATGGCACATCAACAAGAATCCCGTCGAACATTGCCTTTGAAAGAACAGTTCCAGGAAAATGAAAAAATTGGAGATGCTGTTCGTGTACCATTCCTGATCCAGGATTGGGATAGAGTAGGTGATCAGTTGATTCCTTAAATAATCCATACTGCCCACCGAAAGCTGCTTGAGTTATATTCTCCATGAAATCTTTAAAAATCCCACCACCGTCAATACCAGCCTCCTCAATTCCAAATTCATTTACAAAGGTTACACAGATCATTCCTTTAAGATCCTATTCCGATAATGTGCTCAACCGATTAAAAGCATCCTCCAAAATATGATCTCGTCTTGTTCTCAAACAATTTCTAGTTAAAACAGCATGAGAGCCATTATTTTCCTTCGCTGCTGCTAGCTGTGAAGTAAAGATTTTAACTCTGCTCGTAAATGGCACCAAGAATGGAGCTTGTTTTAACACATCATATGTTCTATTATTTTCAATCATAGCCTGAGAATTGAAGTGCTAATTGACACCATCAGCCAGGAAATCAATAGGTAGTATGAACTGGCGCCTATTATTCCAATCTTGCAACTGTGCCAAGAGCTCGCAAGCTACAATGCTAACCCTATGCTGAATAAGTTCTAGAGGGTAGCTCTTTAGAGCAGTGACACTGGCGGTAGATTTTGCCAAGCTGGGAAATGCCATAGGATTCTACCACAATAGTTGCCATAAGGCCTGTCTTAAGATAGCCATGCTCAAATAGAAGAATACATAATCAACAAACACTTCCCAATAATCACTATGCAGCATATATGGTTTTAAAAAGCGGCTAACATAAAGATAAAATTTAGTATTCTCAATTTTTCCCCTTTCACCCCAATACAACCCATTTTTCTTTAATGAATTTTAAATATTCATCATTATGTTGATTATTAATAAAAAAAATTAAACTGAATTTGTAATGTCTTAAATTTATTTTAAAAAATTAATAAATATCTAATTACAAATTATCTAAAATTATCATTACAAGATTTTAAAAGTATCAATAATCAATATAATGATGAATATTTAAAATGTATAAATGTACTACTAATTAAAATTTTGTTATTTCATAATTTTTAATATATTTTATTAATTTTGAGATTAAAAATATTTTAAATTAACTTTCAAAAGTCAATAACAACTTTTAATTTGGGATGAAGGAATTATATAATTTCATTCAATAAAAAGAAACAAATTGAACAAACGCATAACTATCAATTAGTCGTAATAAAAAAGAATTGAGAAGACAATCTCCAAAATGAAAAAAAAATAAAAGTGTAATCCCCTAATTGAAAAAAGTGATAAGACAATCCCTAAAGTGAAAAAAATTAAAAGTTTAATCAGTTAATTAAAAAAATTGAGAGTTCAATCCCCAAAATAGAAAAACGTTAAAAGTTCAGGGTATTAATTTATATTTAGTCCCAAAAAAAATACGAAGGTCAACTATTTTCTTTACCTTGCAAAATACTCATACTTAAGATACTCTAAAAGTGGATCAAACTATAATGAAATCATCCATTTGACTTTCTAAATCTGCACATTATATAGCATTTTACCCAAAAATCATATAATATAATTATGCTAGTCTTAACATGAAACTAGGTACATTTCATTGCATAACTCTTTTGGTTTGTTTAATTACAAGTGTTTACAGTATTTGTACCTTCAAACGCATCGCAACACTTAAGATGCATTGCATTTGAGCCCCAAATGATACAAGTTAAATAAGTTGCGTTTTTAAATAAATTATTTTTAAACGAACAAGATTATCAAGTTTGTTTAGACCTCTAATTGCTATAAACGTACTAAATGCTGTGTAAACAAACATACACTTTATAACTCAATTTTATAGTAGACAAGTTCAATATAGACACTTTTTAACAGCTGCCTTCAGGTTGTCTCATAACTACATGATCACAAAGGGAGCCAACTGCACATTTAACTAACAGCAACCATAGCACGAAACTCATCAGAAAACAGCCCAAATTTCATCAGCAAAATCAAATAAATTAAACTCCGTAGATTATGCAAATGAACATGACAATGCTTAGATAATGGAGTATATACGAAAAGTTTTAGCTGCAAGCGTGTTGACCTTGAAGAGTGAAATCGTTCCATCAATCGAGTAACTGGCTCAAGCATGTAAGTAACATTGTGAAAAGATTTCAGGAGCAACAGACCCTTGCTGCATCTTTGAGATTTACTCCGTTTACTTGTTGTCCCAATAATCAGGATTTCGTTTAGTCTATCCACAAGCAACATGCTCATTACAATTAGACATCTCATAGCAACTTGATTGAAAGAAATCATGGGGGATCCTAATCTCAACAGCCAAAAACTATAATAATAAGCTTAATCCACAGCTTATAAGAAGGTGTTAATATCTTTTACTTTTCCACTTTCGAAGAAAAATCTTAGTTAGGTTCATGTTGCTTCATTTCCTAACCGTTGATTCCATTTATCATTCAAGTAAGAAATTTCTAACCATTTCCTCCATGGAACGTGCCATTCTCAGTATGAAATTCGAACTAGCACCAACTGTTTTTCTTTCTCTCTCGTGTTTTTTTTGGCCGGGGGAGAAAGGGGTGTAAAATGTAGCACTAAGGGTTATGATGATGAAACATCCGGAGCTACGGTTGTGACGTTGCTCACTTTCCTCCTCTTTACGTTCTTACTCAGCTTTCGATACAGTTTGTGAGACCGTAAACCCTGCAACTTCAAAATTGTATGACCTCTGAGGAATTAAAGCTTTGCGAACAATAACATCAACTCCATCATAGGTCCAAACACCTAACAGAGCCTTTCCTTCCAGTCCAATGGCAAACCAACCAAGTCCTGCAGCTGCTATGTCCACGAAACTTGAATCCCACCAGTTGCCACTGACACGAAATTCCCTTCTCACCCATTTTCAAAGCTCTTTAACGAGTGCCTCCCCAATTGATTACAAAGTAAATCCCTAATTTAAAACGAAACAATCTTAATGATTTCAAAATCTAGATTAATATTCTAACTATCTAATATAACAAAAATTATATATAATTAGTTATAACAGTTTATCTCAAATAACAATGTAAAATTAATATTTAATAATGCTTTAATTCCCTTATATTGATCTGCATCAGAAAAACTGTCCAGCAACTATCATATTTGTCGGTAGGGCCGTAAATGGCAACCGGAAAATTCGTATCCGTATTTAAAATAAAGCGGATATTATTTATATTCGAAACTAAGCAGTATTTGATTTTAAGGTATTCGTAAATAAACGGATACGAATGCGGATATAGTAGTATCTGTATTCGTTAACATCCGACCGTAAATATCCGATAAATAACGAATATTCAATATTCGGATTCGTATTCGTATTTGAAATTTGTATATGAATAACTTTAAATATCAAAATCCTCATGTGCCACAACTTCTTTTTTATTTTTTCCAAGAACACGTTACACGTAAAATATGATATATTTTAATGACAATATTTATAATAATAATTTGATTAATTTTAAATGATATCATTATAATATACTCCTTATGTCCCAAGATAAAAGTCCTGATTGACTTTTTACGCATATTAAGAAATAGGATAAAATGATAAATTTGTCCATATTTAAATTCTCATTTAATTGCATAGTTTTTTATACATGACTAATGATGCTCCATAAATATGCATATAGAATAGAAATATGACAATTAATACTAAGAAATTTATAGGCAAATTATTGTAAAAAATATATTATTTAAGGTAAGTAGACATTTAACTTAGGACTACCTAAATAGTAATAAGGACTTTTATCCTGAGACGAAGGGAGTATTATTTTAATTGGAATAAGAATATGAAATAAAGACACCATGCATTTGGTTTACAATTTGAGAAGTTATTGTAAGTTTATGAATTTGATAAGCCATTACAAATGAATCTATGACACACAAAAATAAGCTACTAAGGTAGTGTTTATTTACAATGATGACGCTTATACAATTATACTTAATATGTCTTAAGATAAAAGTCTTTCATGACTTTGTATTTTATGGTCAAATTGACAATTTTTCAATTCAATAGATCTTATTATTTTTTTATATATTTACAAAAAACCAATAAACATTATTAGCTACATACAATTTAGTCAATTAAGGACTTTAATTTTTTCATATTTACTATTGTAAAATGCAAAATATTTAAAATGTATCATTTAACAAAAAAAATTATATACTAAAAGAACAAAATTATAATTATTAGTATAGTACATGTGTTTTATTTTCAAAACTTATGTAAGATAAGTTTTTATGGAATTTTTAACATTTTAAATTCAAATTTATACATTTACAAAGTATTCAGAATTTCCAAATTGATCTCTTTAAAATTAATAATCTTTTGATACTTTTTTTAGGATGTTTAAATTTTAATTGATTTTTATGATCAATTATGGATGATGATGTATTTGACACTTTCTCCCCTTTATTATACTGAGTCCATTTTTTAGTACTTATCCCCCCTTTATAGATTCTATTGGTCCAATTCTTCATAAGAACTACATGTAGTAATGATATTCCACAAAAGTGTCCCGTTTCAACATGTCAAATATTTGACCCTACTTTTCACAATGTAACTTTTTGTCGTTACACTTCATTAATACTAGTTTTCTTTCTTTCAAATTGGAGTTTTTAAGATTACCAAAAACATAGGAAAACTGGCAACTGTAAAAATATAATTAATTTAATGTGCTTAAAATAAAATCAATCCTAGTGAGCAATTGAAAGATATTCCCAGTTTTTCTCAGTTGTTAAATACATACCAAGGACTAAAGATGATAGTTGATTCAGTCAAATCGAAAGTTTTAAGATAACAATCAGTTACCCAAAAAAGAGACGGTAAATCAGAGTTTCTAGCCTTCAAATAAAACAAGCCTCAACGAATTCATTGACTATTCACATGGTAAAAGGACTTGGAAATACTAAAATAAGCAGAAAATGGGAACAGAAAACACAAGATTTCCTTTATAAGAACTGCTCTCCAACTAGGCTGGGTAATAAATGGCATATCACATTGATTCCAATCGATTAGTATTCCAAATCATTGCACCCACCACCACCACCGTTCTAAGAATATTTGCAATCTCAATAAGCTTATTAAAGAAGTTATTAGGTAATTAATTTAAGGGACTTTGTTATGAAGTAGGGCGAAACTTTTAGGTAGCATTCTCTTATCTGGATGATATTTAGTGGTAGGAAGATCCAAAATTAGATTTTGTAAGTGGGTGTTGGTCAAAGGAACGTGTTACTGAGGTTATGCAAAGTGGATCCTCAGGCTAATTTGATGTATAAGGCAAAAGTTCAACTAGAGGATCTTCAAGGGTAAAGCACGAAATTTTATAATTTTGAAAGCAAGAAACTTCGCATTCAAATAATTACCAATCAGCATGTTCGGTAAGGTCACATTAAGCTTTTATACAACCTCTCAACCTAAGTCCATTTACCTTTACATAAACTTCAAGCTTAGACAATCAGTAACACAGTGAACTCATCATGGCACAAGTAACTTCACCGACAGAGAGCAGAAGAAATTTACTGGTGCTAACAAGTAACCACCTTCTCAGCCACAAACCACAAATGCATTATTCTATAGATCATAAAAGCTCATGAAAAGAACCTCACACAACTAATACTTTATATAAACCGAATCAATCAGAAATCAAATTATTTAAAAACAATAGGCACTTGTTTTAAATAGGCAATTACCTTGATCCTATAGGTCCTTGGTATCAACACCTTGCTTATGTGAACTAATTTCTGCTCCTCCTTGGTCAACCTGGTCGTAATCTGATGCTAGCACAGAATTCCCGGTGTATCAAACATCTTCGCCTGACCCAGCAACACCCCTCTACCCTAATAATCCCAAACGTTGTCCCAGGCACCGGCGATTCAGTTAAATGAGTTACATTCCCTCCAACACTCTTCCCAATCGCATTATTCAAGTCGACTTCCCTGCATTCTGCGCCCCAACTGGCCACACCTGCCCTCTTGCCCCTGCCAACCCCACCGAATCATCCACAAGATTCTTCAATCCCCAATCCTTCATTGCACTAACTAAATGCACACTAGCTAACTTATTCGCTCCACTCTCTCTTGCTCTCGTCCTAACCTAATGCTCAAACCCTGTAGCTGATAACGAGCTTGGTAGTCATTAATAAGTCGATTTTCGTCACAACTAACACAGCCCTAGGTACATTTCCAGATTTCCCTTTTTTCCATCCCATAAAATTATCATCAAATGTCTAAAAAACCAAGCTAGCGACCCTCCTAGGGAACGAATCATCAAAATCCACAGCATCCACAACCACTAAAACCACAGTTCGAGCCCCCCAAATCAAACTCAGCCTCCTCCCAACTGTATGATCAAAATCAATGTCGGGTAATAAGTTTTCTACAGTTGAATCTTTCACCTTTCCATGAAACCGTAACCAGTGACACCTTGAGCAAATTAAAGGCTTTTTGGGCAAATTTGGGGCATCATTTTCGTGGGTTTTGGGTTTTCAGAGTCTTTAGGGTTTTCAGGTTCAAGTAATCCCTTTTGGACTGAAGATGAGATTTCAGATTCATCAGCAACTGGGTTTTCCTTTGTGGGTGCTTAGTAATTAGGGTTCTTAATTTTTTTCCTGGTAATGTGTAATGAATTGGCTGATTCCAATTCAATGAATGAACCGGATTAGTGAGGATTTGCAGAGGGAAATGCAGAAATGGGAGGAAAAATGAGAAGAAGCAGAATTGAGGGAGGTAGAATTTGAGGGAGAGTTAGAGAGAGTCAGAAGATTGGGGAGAAAGAAATCACCATTCATTCAAAATAATGCCCATTACACTGACTCAATCTACTACATATATGCATCCATCAGCTGGAAAGAAAAATGAGAGCATGTATCAGCACATGCTGCCTCAGGCACACAACATGACTCTATCAACTAATTGGAAAAGGAAAAATTACATGGATGCCCTCTACTAATAAAGACCAATTGTTAGTGTACCCTTATTTAACTAACTTGTTAACTAACTCCATACTCCTTAACAGACTCTTCCAATCCTTACATCCCTTCCCACTTAAAAAAAGCCCTTGTCCTCAAGGGTGAAAATGAGGAAGCTTCTTGTGTATCTGCTCCCAGTTTTCCCAAGTAGCTTCTGAAGGAAGTGTGTTGGCCCATTGTATCAATACCTCTACTGCTGCTGCATTGTTCCTTTTTACCATTCTTCTGTCTAGCACAGCTATAGGTTCCACCAGGAATTGTTCAACAGAATCCAAATGCCATCCAATTTGTCCGGATATGAATATAAAGCACGACCCTTAGATTTTAATACGTTAATTAGATTAAAAAAAAGAAGAGAATAAACAATAGAAACAAATGGCAAAACTTCAGACGTAAGCCGAAGTAGGCAATAATAGGTAAGGTCACGCAACAGCACGTGTAAACCGTACACATTATGTCCAAGGACAAACAAAAGGCAAGAGGAAAAAAAAATACAAAGGTCAACTACTTTCTTAACCTTGCAAAATACTCGTACTTAATATACTCTAAAAGTGGATCACACTATAATGAAATCATCCATTTGACTTTGTAAATCTGCACATTAGATAGCATTTTACCCAAAATTCACAAAATATATTTATAGAAGTTTAAACATGAAAATAGGTACATTAAATTGCATAACTTTTTGTGTTTGGATCTTCAAACGCATCGCAACACTTATGGTGCATTGCATTTGAACCCCAAACGATACAAGTTAAATAAGTTGCACTTTTAAAAATACGTTATTTCTAGACAAACAAGATTTTCAAATTGTTTGAACTTCTAAATGCCATAAATGTACTAAATACTGTGTAACCAAACACACACTTTGTAGCTCAATTTTATAGTACACAAAAGTTTAATATAAACACTTTTTAACAGCTGCCTTCAGATTGTCTCGTAACTACATGATCACAAAGGGAACCAACTGCAGATTTAACTACCAGCAACCCTAGTACGAAACTCATCAGAAAACAGCACAAGTTTCATCAGGAACATCAAATAAATTAAACTCCGTAACTGGCACAAGCATGTATTAATCTGATAGAAACCTCATCAAATAAATTAAACTCCATAAATGTCTCACCTCATCACAGAAACCATTTTTCACTATTGTCTCATAATTCTTCTCTTTACTTCTATTTACATCGATAACACCAATTACCTACGCATGCAACAAATACAAACTCTAACAATAGACAAAAACACTAACAATGACTAAATTAATAAATAGGTAGATAGAGATGATGTCTTAATCTGATTTCAATCCAATTTACTTCAATTTCTATGAGCCCACAATGGTAGACAAGAATCCCAATTCATATTTTTAGAGAACAAAGCCTAGTGACCAACTGTACCTAGACATGAGATATTTTGCCGGTCAGTACTCAACAATATGCAAAATCAGTAGATGATTTCAAGCATAAAAAATTAAAGGTAAATTATAGCTGCCATACGAATTTAATCAATCTTAATAAGATTCATTTATGGGAGGTAAGTTCAATTGTGGTTGAGGTCCATGTTAAGTACTATCAACTAAAAACTCTGAAAACCAGACACTGTTTAAAACAATTGTTACTCATTTGTATAACTTCTCTGCATAAGAAATTAAAACTATGTAAAATCTTTCATGCAAATCATATGTCTTTCATAGAAGTGCATAACATTACCTAAAAAGATATGATGAACCAAAGTAACTAACCACTTCGTAGACATAGGCCAGATCCCCTGAAATGCAAGAACCCATCTGCCACAAACTTACAAAACTAAAACAGCCTTCCATTATCAAGAAGGTTGAAGAAATTCTAATTACAAGCACCTTCACAGGGAATGCAGTTGAAGCTAAAGTGAGGTACCTTTTCAAGAATGTCCAAGTTCAAATATCTCACTTGCTCGCACAGAGTTTCAGATGTGCCTATTTCAAATATCTTGTTGATATGCAAGAGTGAACATATGCTCTACAAGAAAGTTGTGTATAAAACTTAGACAAATTTAATTAATAAAGAAATTAATATTAAAAAATATAAATAGAAATTATTTGGTTCAACTGTCAGTATTTACATTCAGACATTGTGTGAATAGATAGCATTCTTAAAAGTTCAAAAAAAAAATAAAGTAAGAGAAGAATCTACGTAATCAGTTCCACAAAGATACAATTTGGACATACGACATCTAAAAACTTTGTTTACCACAACTCATCGCCATGTACATATTCAAGCTGCCAAAAGAAGAATCTCCTTTGAACAAACTGAAGAAATACTATCATCAGGGAGGACGGATTTAAGAAATTATTTTTAAAATCTTAATCCTCAAAATAGATTGAGCCTCCATTGCCAATGAAAACCATGCTTTTCTAGATCTCCCTGATCTTTAACCAATAATGTCTAATAACCATTTTGAGGACAGACAAAAATGATATGGTGTGCATCAACGCAAAGGAGGGACACTGAACTCTTTAAGGCCTCGGCTTTAGGCCACTCTGTGTGTGTGAGCAGGATACAGTGAAATCTTTCCATCAATCGAGTAATTGGCTCAAGCATGTATGTATCATTGTGAAAAGATGTCAGGAGAAACAGACCCTCGCTGCATCGTTGAGATTTACTCGGTGTACTTGTAGTCCCAATAATCAGGATTTCGTTTACTCTATCCACGAGCAACGTACCCTTTACATTTAGACATCTCATAGCAACTTGATTGAAAGAAATAAAGGGGGATCCTAATCTCCTAATCTCCTAATCTCAACAACCAAAAACTATAATAATAAGCTTAATCCATAGCTAAGAAAGGGTTAATATATTTTCCTTTTCCACTTTTGAAGAAAAATCTTAGTTAGGTTCATGTTGCTTCATTTCCTAACCATTGATTCCATTTATCATTCAAGTAAGAAATTTCTAACCATTTCCTCCATGGAAAGTGCCATTCTCAGTATGAAATTCAAACTAGAACCAACTTGTTTTTCTCTCTCTTGTTTTTCTTTGGCTGGGGGAGAAAGGGGTGTAAAATGTAGCACTAAAGGTTATGATGATGATACATCTGGAGCTACAGTTGTGATGTTGCTCACTTTCCTCCTCTTTACATTCTTACTCTGCTTATTTGATGCTCAGTCAGCTTTCAATACAGTTTATGAGACCGTAAACCCTGCCACTTCAAAATTGTATGACCTCTGAGGAATTAAAGCATTGTGAACGAAAACATCAACTCCATCATAGGTCCAAACACCTAACAGAGCCTCACCTTTCAGTCCAATGGCAAACCAACCAAGTCCCCCAGCTGCTATGTCCACAGAACTTGAATCCCACCAGCTGCCACTGACACAAAATTCCTTTCTCACCCAAGCTCTTTAATGCGTGCCTCCCCAATTGGTGGCTGAAACAAGGACGTAATTAAAATGGCATTCAGTCATGGATAGATAATCAGTCATGTACTGCTTACGATAAGATAAGTATCAATAAGAACAGTTATACAGTGAGAAATCTTTAACCTTTGCCTCTACATTAAATTGAACCTTTAAGCACCATATGTGGAATTAGGAAATGCATAAAATATTTTAAGAGATGAAGAAACCACCAATTGTCAATAGTCTGCTATTAGAATGTCAAAGCCACATTCATATGATCTGATAAAAAATATTTTGGACATCTCTCCCAGAAAAGAGATGTTCTAAATTATTTAGAATAAGAAATGTTAAGAAATAAAAACATTTGAAATATCTGATGAATAGCATAGAAAGAAGAGTAACTTAGAAAATTTCTGATTGCCCGTGCTTGAGAACTTAAGGAACCAGGTTCAGAACAGAGATTGAATTTAATTTAACATGGTGTAAGATTTGTTTATGCTTTATTAACTGCTAGAGCAAATGATGCAGGCAGGGTTAAGAAAAAGTTTAGATTTTAGAATAACAATTGAGTAGAAAGAACGACTAAAGGACTTATCCACCTTCAAGACGGTAGAAGAAGACACAAAGCACAAAGCTTAAAGCTTTTAACTCATACTCAATATATTCAATAATCTAATATTCTGATTAAGTTGTGAGAATTACAAAGCTTATATAGATTGCCTAAACTCGGAGACAAGGCAAATACCTAATTAAAAACAAAACAATCTTAATGATTACAAAATCTAGAATATTCTACCTATCTAATATAACAAAAATATATAATTAGTTACAATAGTTTATCTCAAATAACAATGTAAAATTAATATTTAATAATGCTTTAATTCCCTTATATTGATCTGCATCAGAAAAACTGTCCAGCAACTATCATATTTGCTAGGTATGGGATTGCTATTGTAGTGTTGTCTCCACAAAAACTATTGCAACCAAATAAATGTTGCTAGGGTCTTAGAAGGTCCAGAGTCATAGCAAGCTAGTAGCGTTTACAACTTTCCTATTACCAAATCTTAGTCCTAGAAGTCTATTATTAATAATATTGTTGATTTTTATGTACAACTGTACGTTAGCTAATTACAGGAAATTTAAGATTATGTTGTGCCTAGTCTCTTAAAGTTCCTTAAAAGGGCCAACAACCAGTATTCCAGTAATTGTGTACATGAATTTTAGTCTTTTAGACATATTATTCTCTAATAATGTGTAGCCTTGGAACACTAACGCATTGAACAGCATTTTGTAACTCTTATTTGCCATTGTTTACGCATCAAAGTTTCTTTAAAAAGAATTTCCCCTAATTAATTGATAATTTGTCATTTTCTGTAAGAAACAATTTGTTATCCTTTCCTTTCCTTTTTCTTGTGTTAGGACCTACGGGCCAAGAAATCGAGTGCAAAGAACAGAGTTGCAGATGCTCTCATGTAGAGGAAGGCAATGTGCTCATCTCTTTATTCTCTTGGGGGATGAGCTTCTCTACCTAGTTTTACAGGTCCTTACTGAGTCGATTTTTTAGTACTTAACCCCCTTTATAGATTCCATTGGTCCGATTCTTTGTAGGAACTACCCGTAATAACAATATTCCAGAAAAGTGTCCCGTTTCGACAAGTCAAACATTTGACGCTACTTTTCACAATGTAACTTTTGTCGTTACACTTCATTAATCCTAGTTTTCTTTCTTTCGAACTAGAGTTTTTAAGATTACCAAAAACATAGGAAAACTGGCAAGTGCAAAAATATAACTAATTTAATACACTCAATTAGTTATTACTTATCCTAAATTATTAGAAGAAATAATAATACATACTATGATTAGGACTTCATTCCTACACTTTTCCTTAGGAGGTGACTGGAGAGACAACTCGAGCAAAAGTTGAATACAAAGATCCAGAATCAATTGGTCATTTACTTTTGAACACCAAAAGAAGATTCACCTTACCAAGCATGTAATCTAGATATAAGATTCCAAGGGTTCATTTGAAGAGACCATTAATAATAGAACTAAGTCGTTAAGAAATATAGCTAGAGAAAACCATACCTTGAACTGGCATCCAAAATGATCTTCCAACATAGTACATGCATTCCCTGTTTTCCCCATATGCAGTGGAAGATTAGGAGATGCCCATACAGTAACATAAATAGAATCTACCAATGATTCTTCAATGTCCAACCTCATAAGTCCAGCTATATGAACTGAATGACCTGCCTGATATAACCAAATGAAACAAAAATGCGTCATGAAAACAGAAAATGAAAATTCAGTTTCTAAGCAAAAGTCAGCGAATCAACCAAGAGATCAAAGTTTCACTCAAAGTTCTAGTAAAGATTGAGGTAGTGAGCAATTGAAAGATATTCCCAGTTTTTCTCAGTTGTTAAATGCATACCAAAGACAAAAGATGATAGTTGATTCACTCAAATAGAAAGTTTAAAGATAACAACCAGTTACCCAAAAAAGAGACACGGTAAAATCAGAGTTTCTAGCCGTCAAATAAAACAAGCCTTAACGAATTCATTGACTATTCACATGGTAAAAGGACTTGGCAATACTAAAATAAGCAGAAAATGGGAACAGAAAACACAAGATTCCCTTAATAAGAACTGCTCTCCAACTAGGCTGGGTAATAAATGGCATATGACATTGATTCCAAGCGATTAGTAATACAAATCATTACACCCTCCTCCACCACCGTTCTAAGAATATTTGCAATCTCAAGAAGCTTATTAAAAAACTTAATAGGTAATTAATTTAAGGAACTTTGTTATGAAGTACGGCGAAACTTTTAGGTAGCATTCTCTTTATCCGGCTGTGATTTAGTGATAGGGGGATCCAAAATTAAATCTTGTAAGTGGGTGTTGGTCAAATGAACGTGCTACTGAGGTTATACAAAGTGGTTCCTCAGGCTAATTTGATGTATAAGGTAAATGTTCAACTAGAGAATCTTCAAGGGTAAAGTACGAAATTTTATAATTTTGAAAGTAAGAAACTTCATTCAAATACGTACCATTAAGCAAGTTCGGTAAGGTCACATTAAGCTTTTATACAACCTCTCAACCTAAGTCCATTTACCTTTACATAAACTTCAAGCTTAGACAATCAGTAACATGGTGAACTCATCATGGCACAAGAAACTTTACGGACTGAGAGCAGAAGTAATTTACTGGTGCTAACAAGTAACCACATTCTCAGCCCAAAAACCACAAATGCATTATTCTATAGACCATAAAAACTCATGAAAAGAACCTCACACAACTAGTACTTTATATGAACCGAATCAATCAGAAATCAAATTATTTAAAAACAATAGGCACTTGTTTTAAATAGGCACTTACCTTAATCCTATAGGTCCTTGCCTTGGTATCAACTCCCTGCTTAAATGAACTAATTTATGCTCCTCCTTAGTCAACCTGATTGTAATCTGATGTGAGTGCAGAATTCCCGGTGTATCAAACATCTTCGCCTGACCCAGTAACACACCCTCTATTCTAATAATCCCCAATGTTGTCCCAGGCACTGGGGATTCAATCAGATGAGTCACATTCTCTCCAACACTCTTCCCAATAGAATTAATCAATGTCGACTTCCCTGCATTCGGCGCCCCAACTGGCCACACATGCCCTCTTACCCCTGCCAACCCCACCACATCATCCTCAAGATTCTTCAATCCCCAATCCTTCACTGAACTAACTAAATGCACACTAGCTAACTTATTCGCTCTGCCCTCTCTTGCTCTCGTCCTAACCCAATGCTCAAACCCTGTATGTGATAACGAGCTTGGTAGTCGGTAATAAGTCGATTTTTGTCGCAACTAACACAATCCTAGGTACATTTCCAGATTTCCCTTCTTTCCAACCCATGGAATTATCATCAAATGTCTAAGAAACCAAGCTAGCGACCCTCCTAGGGAACGAATCATCAAAATCCACAGCATCACGACCACTAAAACCGCATTTAGAGCCTCCCAAACCAAACTCAGCCTCCTCCCAACTGTATGATCAAAATCAAAGCCAGGCAACAAGTTTTACTTTCACCGTTCCATGAAACCGCAACTAGTGACACCTCGAGCAAATTAAAGGGTTTTTGGGCAAATAAGTGGTATCATTTTCGTTGGTTTTGGGGTTTTCGGAGTCTTCAGGGTTTTCGGAGTCAAGTAATCCGTTTTGGACTGAAGATGAGATTTCAGATTCATCAGCAACTGGGTTTTCCTTAGCGGGTGCTTCGTAATTTGGGTTCTTAATTTTTTTCCTGGTAACGGAGGTTCGGTTTATCATTTCTGTCAACTGTTTTTCTTCTTTGTTTATGCTGCAACGGAGGTTTTTGGGATGTTAAATCATACATACTGTACATGTTTGATCAAGGGGCTCTCCGGTAGTCCGGCTAACTTCTCTGCAGTGTTTACTGTTGATTAAGTAGCATTTTACAAGTGCAAATTTAAAATCAGGTAGGGGTAGAGATGCACAAAAAGCTTATGGCCTACAGGCCGGCCTGAGCCCGGCCTGGTCAAAGCCCGGGCCAGGCCGGTCCGGCCTACAGTCTTTGAACAGGCTACTATTTTGACGAAAAAGCCCGGCCTGGCCCGACCTACGAAAAAACCCGGCCTATGCAAAGGCCCGGACCAGCCTACGCGAAATTGCACATCCATGAATATTGAAGATATATATTTTTTTGAATATTGAAGATATATTTTTTGAAGATATAATGAAAAGATATTTTTTGAAGTTAGGAAGATACATTTTTTGAAGATTTAAATTTTGAAGATATTTTTAAAATATTTTGAAACAAAATATTTATAACCGACTCATTATTTATTATTGATTAGTTACTCATTTTTAATTTTTTGTCAATACATTTAATTAATATAGTAGTTAGCTTATTTAATATTTATATTTCACATTAAAAATTAGTTGATTACATTTTTAGGCCTGGCCTGGCCCGGCCCAAGGCCTAGCCCGGCCTGGCCTACAGGCCTAAAAAGGCCAGACTTTTATCGAGAAGTCCGACCTAGCCCGGCCTACAGGCCCAAAAGTCAAAGTCTGGCCCGGCCAAAGCCTACCAGGCCCAGGCCAGGCCGGACTAGGCCGGCCTACTGTGTATGTCTAGGTAGGGGTGCACACAAAATCGACCAAAATCGAAAAACCGATCGAATCGAACCAAACCGTTACTATTTTAAACCGAAAAATATAAAATCGAAAAATCGAACACTATAAAACTAAAAAACCGAAACTAGTTCGGCCGGTTTGGTTTGGCTTCTCAAAAAACCGAAACCGAAACCGACCAAACCGACCGAAAAATTTAAAATTATAATATAATTTATATACTTTTCTAATAAATATTTATTTTATATAATTATATATTTATTATATGTTTTTATTGTGACGAATTTGCAAAACTTCTATCCTAGTGAGTGAGTTAGGTGATTTTTGTTTTTCGAATTTAGAGAACTTCTATTATAATTAGTAGTTATTGAGTTAGTGATTTATTAATTATTATGAAAAATTGGCAATATAATAAATATCAAATTATCAATTACGGAACCGAATAACCGAATAAACCGACCGAGTTAACCGAAACCGAATAAACCGATAACCGATTATGAAGTAAAAATTTGGGCGGTTTTGGTTTTTAATTTTTTATAACCAACTTAAATGGTTTGGTTATTTTTTTTCCCAAAAAACCGACCAAACCGACCATGTGCACCCCTAAAATCAGGGAATACATTTTACCCGTTAAAGATTAAAAATAATATTTAACATTAATTAAATTAATAATGAAAAAAAATTCATAAAATAAAATAAATAAAAATACTAAATTATTCTTATTTTCTATTTACGTGTACAATTCAATATTATAAATAAAATTAAATGATAGGTGTTAATTTCAATTATATACTCAATAAAATTAAAATATATATTATATTAAAAGGGAGTCTTTAGCAAATATTGAAAAGGAGTTTAAATCTATGAGAAATGTTATAATAATAAATTATGGTTACAAAAAAATATATACAAAATATTTTGTTACTTATCATGCATGGATTGATTCAATAGTTTAATCAATTATGATCACACATATTATTTTATATCTCATTTTTATAAGTATAACATTTAGAATTTTAAATAGCTCTCACACATTATTTGAAACACTATTTGAAATTAAAAATTTAAAACTCTTAACAGTAATCTTTTTACACTCCCTTCGTCTCACAAATAAATTCGATATTTTTACAAAATCTCTTGTCTCATGAGTGTGAGACTCGTTTATTATTTAGGTTAGAGAAAACTTATAAAATTATTATTTTTACTTATAAAAATATTAATTTTTAAATTGAAACTAAAGTGGCCAAGCTTTTCCTCTCTTTCATAAATGTAGAACCTATTTAATATTTATGCGAAAACAGAATTTATAAAATTATCAATTCCAAACATAGAAGAAAAAAGGAAATTGATAATTTCACAATTTTTTTTGATATTTTCACATGAAAACCATCGTTATGGACATATAACAACAGTTTTCATGTAAAAATATCAAAAAATAGTGTAGAAATATCAATTTCCAAGAAAAAAATAACACTTCATCACCAAAAAAGCACGGTAGAGCCCTGTGATTTATTTTACAACTCTATTGATTCCCACTCGCACTGTGATTCTGTGTGGAGCCAGAAGGTTAATTTTGACAACTTGTAAAACTAAATTCTAAATAACACGAAACATCTTCACTCATAATTAATCTTGATGTCTTTTAAATTTCTTAAAAACCAGTTTACTTAAAATATAACTATACCGCAGATGGTAATTTGGAGGTTAAGAAGTTTGGGGTTCGTTTTCTATGCCGAGAAGGCATACTGAAGTCGAGAGGACCAAGATTTTCTATAAATGGAATTCCGAGCATCATGAAAATGATCTCTTTGTTCTGCAGCCAGAAAATGACTTAATTTTAGATCAAATACACAAACTACCCTTCCTAAAATGATTAGGCCACAACTGAATGATTGTAATTAGTAATTACCACATCCATCACAAGTCCATACATATCACAAACACGGAGATTTAGTAACAGAGCATATGCGCGCGCACAAGAGATTCAATAATTAAAACATAAGTTTGATACAATGACGGTATATATATATATATACACACACACACACACACACGATCATGAACTATCATTAAAATAAAAATAATTTTGTCTAACACATTTAGGCGGTGTTTGATAAAATCATGTAAGAAGCTTATTGAAATAGAGACTGTACAAAATATAAACTCTATTTAAAACAGTGTTTAAATGTTTAAAAAAATTGTCTACATTATGTCTTAATACAACATTTTACTATTTTACCCTTAGATCAGTTTCTACAAATTTAGGGTAATAATATAATAGGAGAATATGGAGGTGCACAACTGTACAACTTTTTAATTTATGTAGTCTGTCAAAACTACATCGTTTTGACAGAGATAGGAGACTATCGATACCACTAAATTAAAAGCAATTTGCCAAAACGGCGTAGTGTTGGCAAACTGTGTAAATTAAAAAGTTACACAACTGTACATATCTATTTTTTCCAATATAATAAATATTATATAATTAACTCAAATAAAGTTTACTTAAAATATTATTATTATTATTATTATTATTATTATCATTATTATTATTATTATTATTATTATTATTATTATTGATAGTAGTAGTAGTAGTAGTAGTAGTAGTAGTAGTAATAATAATAATAATAATAATAATAATAATATTGTATGTGTATTTGTAATGTTTTTTTTTTCTCCCTAATTTCTTCTAATGTGTTTGTGTATTTGTAACGGTGGTAGTTCAGTGGGGGTGGAGATTTGGGTTTATGATGAAGTTGTTACAATGCCATAGTAATAGAAATCAACAAGGGCGAAGATAGAAACATAAAGCAGCTAATTAGGGTTTTAAATCCTCGAGGATCTGTCAAGGCCACAAAGTTAAAACTGGTTTTTGGGTTTTCAAATTCACCAAGAAACGAATCGGAAAAGATGAAAACTGGAGGTAGATCAAAAAAAGATGGTACTCTTTATGTGAGAGAAACAGAGATGGAGGAGAGAGAAAGTAGCTGCTGCTGGTGACAACTGTGGGTTTGGAATTGAATTGATTGGTTCGGAGATGGTGCAACAGATAATAGTCGCCGGAAGTTGGATCTTGGTGAAGACTTCGAGGAAATGGCCGGTGACGACGGCGGAGGAGGGAGGTGGTGGAGGAGAGAGAGTGGGTTTCTTGGGAATGGGTTGTTTTTGGAGAGATGACGATAAAAAGATTGATCCTCTTTGTGGACCCATAACTGTTGCACTGCTCTATAGAGGTGGGGTTCACGACGATTGTATGGTGGTTGCCGGGAGCGGAAGTGGTGGTGAAGAAAATAGCACCTTTTTTCTCAATTACACATCATTTGGGTTTTAAATAATTATATGAAAGTTTAATATTATTGGTGTTAAAAAAATAATTTGTATATTTCTTATCATTTTTTTGCTAGGGAAAGAAAAGAAAAAGAAAGGTGCAAGTGGGGGTACGATCGTCTTTTCGTCAATTGTGCTAGTGACATCTGATTGACAGAATATGTACAATTTCTTGGCTTAAATTTTTAGCTAGTCCCATGATGCTCGGGTGGTTATAACTTGCAAGTTTTAGACTTGAGGTCTCAAGTTCGAGTGTTTGGAGAAGGTTTTTTTTCCCACTTATTAAGGCTAATTTTACCACGTACTTTAATTGTAAAAATTGAAAAGGCGATTCATAAAATGAAATAAAGTGAAAAGTTCAAGACAGTAATATAACTAAGTCCCTCAGACACTCGATGTAAAGTCTTTGAATATCCTTTAAAAAAGAATAAATCTATAAATTAAGAGGAGAGAGAAAATCTGTTTATTTGATTAAAATGACTTTTAAACTTGCATATCGAGAAGAATGGAGTAGATTTGATGTATCGATAGATTTATTCTTAAGAAAATATGTTCAAATCAACCCTGAAAATCTCCAAAAGAGCTGAAAATTCAATTACTTCTTAAGTACTTGAAAAGAACAGATCATTCTAGGTTTAATTGCCTCACTTTATCATGAAACTTGCAACTGCAGATTTAAACAACACAACTTCTACAACCTGTTCTAAAACAAGTCATCAATTTATAACTAAACAATTTAGAAAATTATATGAATTCTCCATCAACCCAGGAAAAGAAAATCAAAATATATATATTAAAAAAATTAAAAAATACTTTAAGTTTTATAAGGAATTAAAGAAGGAAAAAAACAGAAAGAAAAGAAATGGGTTTTTACAGTATTTTGAACTTATAATTGTTCTTTCCAAATACGGCCAGCCACTTTAAGTTTCAGCTCCTGTTTGTCGCCACCCGAAAAGAAGAGTGTCATGTTTATCTGAATAATCAGTCCATCTAGACTGTCTCTAACCGTCTTATGGCTGTCGCGAATGCTCCTTGGAACTCCTTGCCATGTTAGCTTCCTGCCATATCCCCCAACTTCCAGACTATAACTATATTTTTTCGCATCTCCCATAATGCAAAGGAAAGCCATGTAAACTGGCGCCATTCCAATATGGAAAGCCTTAAAATGCAAGCAAAATTGGTGGTTGAAACAGTTGAAAACCTACAGCAGTCAAAATAATCGAAATTAAATTGCTACATTTGATTTTTGTTAACATCATGTCATTTTTCGAATAGGACAAATGAAAAATAAAAAAGGTCAAACTGAATTGGAAATTGGATTCTAAAACTAACTTCTGACTAATATGTGCACCAAGTTGTTGCAGTCTCACTCCAACCAAATTCTCATGCATGACAGTTTTAGAACTCATATTGAACTAAGAAATGGCCTGGCCTCGAAAGAAAGGTTTGAAAAAATATGAATTTGAGGAAATAATGAAAAACATCTCTTTTGTTGTATTCCTTCTTTGCCACTAGGAAGAAAACGACATCAATCCCAACATATGTAAGTATAAGCAGTAAGGGAAAGAATCAGGAACAGAGTTATAAGCTGGCCATTATTAGATAATTAAACTAAGTTAAGAGGTGTAAAACTGAATTCATGGCTGGTAACTGGCACACAGATTAGTTACTCAGTTCTGAATTGAGTACAAGTGTACAACTCTCATTAGACAGACAATAAACATGTATAAATGTTGAATCAAAACACGACTACAAACTTCAAATTCATAAATTAGTCCAGGTCTAAGAAGGAAGATGACAAAGTAGCAGGGAAAATGAGATGTCTTCTTTTCTTAACCGAACACTAGCAAATTTCCAACCATTGAATCCTTGCTTATGGTACAAGTTATAATTATGAATCTTTCAAACTGGTGAGAATACTGCATCAGAAACTATTATTACATTCATACTAAATAAATTTAAAAATACTCTAAAAGAAATGGGACACATTAGTAAATGCATGACGTCTTAGTGGGAGTATTGGGTTAAAGGGTCAACCCCAGTTAAACAGCAAGTAGTATTATCCAAGGACCAAATGCATAAGGCATAGGGACCAATTAGAGTTTAGGGGAAAATAATAAAGAAAAAAGAGAAACATACTTCCCCAAGGAATTTAGTAATGTAGTATAATATAAGCGCAAGAAGTTTTCCACTTAATCCCTCTACTAATTTTTAGAGAGATTTTATATTCATTCTACCAAATTTGAAGTTTACAACTCTATTGAATACTCTAACTACAGAGAGTACAATGATGCCAAATAGTTTCAGTTTCTATTGCTAATGTTGAGCAGCTTAATTTATAATCAATAATTCTAATGCTAATATCAAAGAACTTCCTTGTTAACAAAAAGGCCTCGTAAATCTCGTATGACCCATGGTCTTTATCTTAGACTGGTGTGATGTCGCAAGCACCCAAAAATAAAATCTTATTTTGGAAAAAATAGTAATGTAGTAGTGTAAGTAAGAGTCGATCCCACGGAGAATGATTATTTAATTTTATGTTTTGCAAACCAAAATTGGGGGGGGGGGGGGTTTAATTGAAGAAATAATTTAAATAAAATTAATTAAAATAGATATGCCAGAAATAAATAAGAAGAAAACGCCTTGGTTTAAGTCAACATCCACCATCAAGAATTTACAACTGATCACTGATGCAAGAATAACTCAATTCATATTTAAATATTCAACGTGGAATAATTACTCCCATTCAAATACTTTTCCTATCTCTTCTTAATTTTAGTTAAGCAAAAACAAGCGATCTAAATAACCCTTACTACTAAATAATCTCAGACAAGCACTAAAGATTTAACCTAGTAACAACATAAAGAAATAGAGAGATCGTTGAACTAAACAACACAATCCAAGCATCTGCATTTAATTTAGATGAATATTTTTCCTAAGATAAAATAATCTTTTGATAAGCAAAATAATTATTAAACTTAGTTGCTTCGCAAATTAAAGTGACCAAACAATTACGGATTTGATATTTAATTTAGCAATAGATTTCAACGAATAATAAACTAGTATGCATCCTAGCAATTAAACGAATTAATCATAAAATTAAACACAAAAATATTCAATACTCAAAATATAAATTCAACAATTAAAATAAATTAGATCTCACAGTGTATAAATTTTGATGGCTTCAATTACTTAAACCAAGAAAAATAATTTAGCTACTCATAATTGTAAAGAACACTAAATAATAGAAGAGAGAATTTTTCTTATTAGAAAAGTTGTATGTTATATTGTATGTCAAGCCCTCTATTTATAGTCTCCAAAATCCTCCTAAACCTAGTTGGAATTACTCTTTCCAAACCCTAATAGGATTTAAAATACAAATAAAAATAAAAAAAACTAAAATAATTATTATCCTAACCCTAATTGGAATTAAAATCCAATTTGGAATAAAAAATTAGCAAAAATTCGCGAATAATCTCGTTTTGGCCAATTTTCGCGCAAACAAACACGTCACTCGCTACAGTGACGGTCAGCAGCGAAGCCGCGCGCATTGCGCGCGTCCTTCTCCATTCCATATGACGTCGTGTAGCGCCTTGTCCTTAACTCATAGCCTCCTGCGCATTGTGCGGGGGCCTTTTGCTGCTGCCGCAATACGACGACGTTTCTGCTTCCCGGCCTGTCACAAACGCGCGCCATGCGTGCAACCACTCCTTCTTAAATTACAAAACTGCCACCAGCGCTGGTTAATTACGAAATTGCCATTTAACTTTTGCAGAATTTACAGATTTGCCCCCAGACTTTATTTTTCCAACAAAATAAAATATAAAATAATTAAAAATAATAAAAAAATACTAAAAATCCTAAAAACACATAATAATAAATAAAACACCTAAAACACTAAAAATAAAAAAAAACACATAAATAAAAAGAAATATAAAAATACTATAAAATTACATAAATTAAATAAAATCCTATAAAACCTATTAAAATCAAAATGAGCTAAATAATTAAACATTTAAGCACACAATAAATATAAAAGTAAGTATTATGGAATAAAAATATCGTATAATTTCACCCTATCATAGCCTTCAAAGGACTATCTTATCTAACATCAATTCACCCCTCTGAAAAGAACTTTATTTGACAAGTGAGAAGTGAGTCCAACATCACCACTTGGAGGAATTCGATGACTTAAGGGAGTCAAGATGTTGATGTTAATGATGGCATAAGGGTCTTTGTTTTTTTCCCCCTACCAAATAATAACACTTAAAGAAAATATTCATTCTATGTAGCAAATTATAGAATACTTTATATTGTAGTCTCTCTGAAAACCTTCAAATTCCAATTTCGCACCTTTGTCCAAGAGGTAGTGGCTCTGAGACGCTAAGCCATCTCTATTACCTACTTATTCCCTTCGCCCACCCCCCCCCCCCCCCCTCTACTCTCTCTCTCTAAATCTACAACGACTTCAATTGAAGTAATATAATTTACAAGTA
Source organism: Hedera helix (assembly GCA_947179155.2). Taxonomy (NCBI): domain Eukaryota; kingdom Viridiplantae; phylum Streptophyta; class Magnoliopsida; order Apiales; family Araliaceae; genus Hedera; species Hedera helix. The sequence goes on from OX359279.1 coordinate 1,812,636, forward strand.
AATATCTATTGAGACTGTCACACCACGTCATCATGCTGAAATGGTGCGAGTGATGCCCCAATACGTACAACCATGTACATGAGAAAGCCCCCTTGGATTTATTAGATTTAGAATGCATTATGTGACATTACTTGGATTCAGGACTCTAATTACACATGAATGTAAGTAATTGGAGTAAAAACCACATCAACATTATGACATGGTGCGACAACCGCACTGAATATTTACTTGTAGAGCCAATCTTTGTCACCTTTACCTTTCCGTTGTTTACCGAAACAATAACTATTATGGTAAGTGGTAACTAACACTATATAATATATGAATAACTATTTAGTATAACTATACAGTGGACTGCACACCACATCATCATCCAAAAGTGGCATGAGTGATGCGTACAACCATGTGTATCATATAACATATGGATGCAAGTAATGAAACGTCACACAACATAAACATACCATCTTGACGACATAGTGAGACAATCCACGAATAACTATTCATAGAACAGATCTCCATTACATTTCCTTTGTATAACCATAGGTCCATGGCAAGTTTAATTGAAGTGATGTACTTTACGAGTAAATATCTTGCAGGACTGTCATGCCGCTTCATCATATTGAAATGATGTGAAGCCCCAATTATGTATAAACATGTGCATAACATGGTCCCTTAGCATTGTATTGATTAAGAATACTTAATATACCATTGCTTGGACGACTAGGACTCACACTACACATGGATGCAAGTAACTGGAGCATCACACCATATCAACATGATGACATGGTGTGAACTTGTATATAGGGCAGCACTAAAAAGTTGGGGCTTATTCAGTACTTGCTGGACGTAGGCCTTTTCATTTGACACATTGAACTGGTGAGAGATAGACTAGAGCAGATGAAAGTAGTATACACACAAGCCAATCACATTTGTTGTGATATAACATATATTTTGTAATCTTATTTATTTATTAATAAAATAATTTATTTATTCAAATGCATTTTTTTTATCCATATTTAATTGTTGTATTAATTATGATAAACCCATAGTTTTGAAGAAATAGTTTTAGAATCATGATGATGATCATGCTAATGAGATCTAAATTCAAGATAGCTCAAAAATAAAATTGTTCTTAATCGTGAGGTCACTAAAATGGGGATTAGTGAATCCGGATAGATTAGTACATACTATGCTTGCTCTTATGAAGAGGAGGATTGATCTCAAAATCATTTGTGTGGAGAAACTAAAACAAGTATATAGGTGCTTATTAGAGAATAAGTTCACTAAACATGACTCGCTAAAGGAACACTTAACGAAGTTTTACTTGTCTGTCAATAGGAGTTCCTTATGTGATAGTAGTACAAGTGATCCTTGGACTTGAGATCATCATAGTATCTTGTGTATGATGAGTTATGCTTTGTCATATTCCTTAAAAACTTTAAGGTATACTAAAGGGTATGTTCGAGTATAATAAGTTATCTATGGAAATAGGTGAATGATCAACAAATGATTTACCACTTCTAATAAGGAGAGAATGTCATATGTGACTCTATAAATGACAACTCAGTAGTCATTGACCAAGGCATGATGAGATTACAAAGTAGTTTTTAATTTACATTATTTAGAGTTATGCATTTGAGAATCGAAATACATATGATCAAATAAAATAAGATTTAACAATAATTTCATGTCTTCTATTTGATTGATATTGTATAGTAGAAGGATTGAATTGTACGATAACTATTTGCTGAAAGGTTATTTTATGATCAAATGTTGAAATCTATAGTATCTAGAAAGTCGATCGCTAAGGGGGCTTACCCTTATTATGAAATAAATATTATATATTTGAATAAATTATTTAGTATAATTTATTTATATAAATAAGATTATAAAAGTTCTAATTAATTTATTCTACAACCGTTTTAATATGGAAAACCTACAGAGTCACACCGCAAAAGAAAAATATTTATTCAAGAAGTTAAATGGCATAACTGTAATAATAAGTTAAATATATTTAATTTATATTACGGTGATAAAATAAATTAAATAGCTTAATGTTTCTATTTTAGTATTTTAGAAATATTAATTATAAATTAATAAGAGGAGTCTTATTATTATTATTATTATTATTATTATTATTATTATTATTATTTGGTTCCTAAATGGTTTAGGAATTAATTAATAAGAGTACTCTCATAATAAATAATTAAGTTCCTAAATGGTTTAGGAATTGTAATTATTATATTAAATTAATTTAGTTCTTGATTAGATTGGGAGTTAAATTAAAACCTTAATCCTAAAGAGTTTAAGATAGTTGTCTTATGGCAAAAACGACTTTTACCCCACTGTGGTTGTAAGTTTGTAAGGATTACACCATTGAACTTTAAAAAAATAGAATTTGCCAACTGAACTTTCTAAAATAGAAGAAATACCCAATTTCCTCTGATTTTTTTGACGGACGTCAAAAAATTTCTGATGGGGATTTAAAAAAAAGAAAGAAATGAGTCTATTTGACTATCAAAAAAATTCTGTCGTGGATTTAAAGAAAAAGGGCAAAAATGAGTTTTACCCCACTGTGGTTGTCAAGTTGTAAGTATTACATTACTAAACTTTAAAAATATCCAATCAACCCATTGAACTAATTAAAATTTTAATATTATACCATTATGTTAAATTAATTAGATGTCCGTCTATTAATTATCTACATGGCATTTTTATAAAACTAAAAAATTCAAGAAAATGACGAGAAAGAAATTAATAGCCACCTCACTTAAAATTCATTTGTGACTGACTTAAAAAATCCAACGGGAATTTTCTGCCATTGACTAATTTTATTTTATTTTCTTTTTCTTTCTCTCTCCACTTACTCATCTTCAACCCAGAAAATAGTATTTCTCTCTCGATTTCTTCATTTTCAACCCAGAAAACATATGCCCAAATTGAAACCCTAGATATATTCCCCAAATTGATTACAGTTTTTTTTTTCTCTCATTTTCTTCATCTTCAACCCTAGATATATTCCCCAAATTAATTACAGAGAAACTTAAGCAAAAAGATGATAGAAGGAAAAAAAAAACCAAATCAGCAAACCTAAAATTCACACATAATTTCAAGGCTTCATTTTCTTCCTGACAAATTAAATCATACACTCTTACCATTTTTGAGCAACTTCATTTTCTTTCTGACAAATTAAATCTTACACTCTTACCATATTTGAACAACCACCCTCATCTCTATTTTCACTATTATTCCCGAACCCCATTGTTATTCAAATAACACCATCACAGACCATAAACTAAAGAAGAAATTAACATGGTTATAAAAGACCATCGTACCTGTTAGTTCTCAATGACACAAAAAATATCTAGAAGGGGGGTTGAATAGATTCTTTAAAATATTTTCTTTTTCTTGCTTTGTTTTTAAGAGATAACGAATTCTTAATCAAATTGTTTAGCACAGCGGAATATAATTTAGTTACCCTTTCTTGATTTGTTAAAGTAATAATTCAACAAGCAATTATATAGCAGATATAGCAGTTAAAAGATACAAGATGAAAGACACCAGGTTTAAAGTGGTTCAGAGTTCACAAGACTCCTGCTCCACTGATCTGCTCTTCAAGCAGCAAATCCACTAAGGATACTTTTATAATTTCTGAATCACTAAGATTCCTTCAAGATCAACAGTCTTAGAACTCTAGTTCACTAAGAACTCTATAAGTCTAAAAGACTTAGATACTCTAGTTCACTAAGAACTCTTATCGAGTAGTGTAGATTTTGGTGTGCTACTGAGTTGCGTTTAACATAAGTTTCTGAAGAACTCAGTAGCGATGCAAGATTCTTTTCGATTTGATCTTTTTGACCTACTGCCCGTTAACTCACAATATAGAGCTGTTGAATATTATATTCATTTAGCTCATTAATGCTCTGATGAGGTATTAATTGATATGCTATTTTAGTCCATGGAAGGTGTTTCCCTTTTTCCTTGGGGACAGACATGTCAGTCGTAGGTTTCTACCAACTTTCATAGAGTCGTTTGGTCCTTCCACACTGTAGGACTGATAGGACACAATCATCTGACTTTACTGCCTTGAAAGTCTTCTATCTGTTGCATAGTGCGCTTTAGTCAGTCCCCTGATATTTCTGCCTTTGAGCTTTTGGCAGAAGCTCTTCTGTCACATCGATGCAGATTGTTCTTTTCAACGAAGTTGCTTTTGTCTTAGTACAAGAGAAGAGTCAAATGATGATTTAGGTTTAGATCGTAGTGTTGCTCAAAAGGTCTCTTGCTTTTACTTAACTCTATGATTTCCCTTGCTTCAGTGACTGCTCAGTGAGAAGATAATTTTCCTCGAGGAAGTAAAGTTTTACTTTACTGCTACTCTGTTGGTCGTAGAGTCCGTTCTACGCTTGAGCTTCTTCCTTGGTCGTAGAGTTTTCTTGGAATGGGATCGTAGAGTCCATTCTACAAGCGGTCTTAGTCGTCCAATCTTCTTTGAGTGAAGTCGTAGAGTCCACTCTACGAACATACCAAATCGTTGAGTCTTCTTTGCGCGAAGTCGTAGAGTCCATTCTACGAACAGACTGAATCGTTGAGTCTTCTTTGCTTGGAGTCGTAGAGTCTATTCTACGATCAGTTTGACTGAACAGATATAACATAAGATCAACCTAACAGATTTGATCTTTTCTAACTAAGTCCTTGTACATCATAAACAAGCAAAGGACTTCACAACTCAGTACAATCATATTCAAAAGATCAACCTAACAACTTTGATCTTATCTAACTAAATCCTTGTACATTATGTGCCATTAAAGGACTTTACAATCCTGCTATTGACTGCGTTCATCAACTTAATTCTTATCATCAAATTAAACATGCAATGTTCAACAATCTCCCCCTATTTAATGATGATAACATAAATAGCAGACAGTAATTTGAACAACTTAATTAGGAAAAATGCATATGAATAATTGAATGCCTAACATACAGTGAGCAGCTGTATTTTCTAATGAAAAATATGAATTTATTGATGTATAGTCAGTTATACAATGAGTGTAAATAATAAAAAAAAAAAATAGAACTTATCTCCTTCTACTAGGAGGTCTCCTTCTTTCGTCTTCATGCATTTACTTTCTCTCATCTTCCTTCCTCTGCCTGAAGAATGCTCTTATTTCCTCTTCTGTTTTTTCTCAGTTACTCTTCCCTCTGTATAGCTTCTTCTTCTTTAACTTGGAGCCATGCTTGTGAGCTAGATGGCCTCGTAGTTGAAGATTATCCCTGATGACTTGGTGCAGATGGTCTTACAGTTGAGGCCTGTCTGGGATGAGTTGGTACTGGTTCAAACCTAGGAGGTTGAATTGATGTTTGAACCATTCTCATCCCTTGAGGTGCTATTCCTCTTCTGCTTTGACTTACAGTTGGTTCTGTAACCAAACTCTTCTGTTTTGTGCTCGTTTTTTTCTCCCCCTTGTTAGCATCATTAATTCTGACCACTTCTTCTGATAGCTGCTGCACACCCCGAACAAGTTCTTGAAGTTGAGTCTGAGTGGCAGCTACATCATTGCGATATTCTTGAAGTCGTTCTTCAACTAGGATTTATTTCGTTTCTACCACTGATAGAGTAGTATCTGATCGTTGAGTTTGTTCTCTTATGGATTTCTTCAACTCGAGGAACTGGTTAGCAAGATGAGCAATAGATTTCTCATTGGTTTCTTGAAGAATTTTAACGCACTTCTGATGGTTTTTTATTGCTTCCAAAAACTTTTTGTCCCTATTCGCGAGATTTTCAGAAACTGCTGCTGTTAACTGCTTCAATCTTGTGGAGAATTGTTTTCCCAAATTTTGAGAAAGTTCGTTTGCAGCAGTAACAACATTGTCTATTCTCCGTTGAGTGTTGTGGGACTTAGATGCCAGGTCTTTTTGTATCTCTGTGTGCATATGGCTTGTCAAGTCAGTTAATCCCTCAGTAGTGGGAAGTAGAGATATCTTGTCCATAATTTCTTAAAGGAGTTGAGTTGTTTGCCCCTAGTCAGTCGTTGAGCTTGTAATGTGAAAGTATTCCTGACCAGAGGTGGATAGAATATCTTTGAGTGCCAAGAGAGGTCTTGGAGGTCGAAAAGGTTGAGCATGAGGCATTGAATGCGTTGAAGGCGGGGTTTGAGGTGAGTCTTAAGGGCACTCTACGTCTTGATCATCTACGTTTTGATCATTTAAGCTTCTTTGACCACCAACCGTAGAGTGTGAGGACTCTACGACTGGGGTAGTGTTGGACTTAAAGCTTGTTCGAGTGCTTACGTTAGACAGCTCCTCAAAATGATTGAAGGTCCAGGTAGGTGTATGATTTTGTATAAATGTAAGAAGGATGAAGTGTACCTTTTGCCATATTGAAGATGAAAAGGAGCTGTTTGAGATCAGCTTTTGGGCAAAATGTAGGTTGTGAGGGTAGCCTTGAGCCAGAATCACCACGTTGGGATATGCTTTGTAGGTCCAGAATAGTTGATCCCATGTATTATACACCAAGACTCGGTGGAATGGCATCAGTGGTAAGAACTTCAGCAGACAGTTATAGTTAAGATGTCTTTGTTCATTTCTTCCGACTGTCACTATTTCGATGTCATCCTCTTCATCAATATTCATTGTGGCTGAAGGGATTAAAATGTCTTCTTGATCCTCCCCCTCAGTCTGAGCAGCTGTTGGCTCAGGAACTATTGATGGCTCCCCCCCAGCTGGATTATTGTCAGATTTTTTATGTAGCTCCCCCTCAGCTACTGAACCTTTTTGAGCTAATTTTACTAGCCTTCTTCTCTTTCTCCTTGGCTCTTTTGAAATGGCTTCCTCAGCCTTATACTTGCTGCGAGTTTCTCTTTGCAGATCTGAATCTTCATCCTTTGAGAGACCCTTCTTTTCAGGAGCAGCATCAAGGGCCTCATTTGATGAGCATTGAGGTTCTTCAATCTCAAGAGCTTTCTTTCTTTTCCTCTTTCTGATGAGACTAGGAGATTTCTTGCTGACCTCCTGTGATTCTGCTTCTGCAGGTAAGTTCTTTAACGGTGAGGGCTCTGCACCACTCTGCGTTCCTTCACTATCCCCAGACCGGGATAGTTTTCTATTTTCAACTGGGTTTCTTTTCCAGTTTTCGAACAATCTCTGAGTCATCCTCTTATTGGCATTGAGGACTTCTCCTTCATCGTGCTCAATCATGTCCCCCAAAATAGATTGAAAGAGAATGCTGATGAATCTCCCATAGGGTATTTTTCTGGTGCCCTTCGTCTTCTCTGCATTTTGGATCCAATTCCCGATCCATTCAACTAATAGGGAGCCATAGTTGATATTCATCTTCTTTACTATAGCTGTCATTATCTTCAGTTGGAGCTCGCTGACAGTGTGACGACCCCAAATCCGGGTTCTTTAACCTCGGGTTTGGTTCTCATTGTACAATACTTAACAACAATGAAATACATAAATTGTATTCAAACTTCGCGGAATAATACAAAATGATCCTTAACAAAAATGCTACACTTCCCAATGTCTATTAACCTTAATCTTAATCATTACATATCTTAAGGAAAATACAAAAGATTTACAAAGTAATTACATAACAGTAATTTAAACTAGCATGCATCTACTAAACTACGCATTCGCTTTCCCCTTGCCTATGTCTGACTTAGAACAGTCGGGCTTCGCTAAAATATAGTCATGATATAGCAAGAATGAGCAACTAAATGACTCAGCAAGTTTATAAACAACAACATAAGATTTATCATGATGAAGGAAAATAACTTCAATGTTTTCAACAATAACAATTGTGAAAGATATCAAGAATCAATGTTCAATATAAGAATGGATTTGACTATTTACTGTTGAATGGTCTTTAATGACCGTGAACTGCTACTAAGGTAGAACCGACATACAATGTCTGACACCTTGTTAAAAATAACGGGACACTTGAGGGGATCAGTCCTCTCATGTCCTATGTATATGCATAACATTTAGATTTCTTGTGCGCATTCGGTTTCCCGACAAATAAAAATCCCCTTTAACTAGGGTTGTTTTTTCTCAGTCTTACTGTAAGAATCCGCACCAGCCAATGGTTTGGATAAGCTTTTATAATATTCAATTAAATGAATTTAAACATGCATTTGTCTAGCCGAAACAATTAGCTTAGACATTCTTAAACAGTTGCAAAAGCACTATGTGCGAATACTTATCAATAACGATGTGAAGAAATTTTTGGATAATTAATTCACTCAAAGGTCTGTCAAATAACTACGAGTGTAGATATTTGCTCAACAATAATTGAACTACTCAATGTAAATACGGTTGAAGAATAACTGTAACAATAAATACAAGTTAAGGTGTAGAAAACTTGCAACGTAAATTGCAAGTTAAGTTAAGAAAACTTGCCTCGTGCGTCGTCTACGGCTAACCAACTTAATTTAACAATCCTTGAACGGACCTCACAATTAAATCAGTTTGATCTTAAATTAGTATCATATACTTCTAAGTATAATGACCTTTATAACCTTATGAACCACATGATTTATTAATTATGGGTAATTAAACACTTAGGAAATATTATCACTACTTGATAATATTTCAAATACAAAGAACCTATATTAACTATTTAATATAGTTCATGCAATTGTCTAATATTATTAACAATTTAATAATATTTTATTAACATTGTAGTATTATTCATCATTTAATAATACCTTATAAATCTTTTAAGATTAACTAATATTATTAATCATTTAATAATATTTTATTAGACTTCTAATATTATTAATCGTTTAATAATATTTTATTAAGTATATAATATTATTAATCATTTAATAATATTTTATTAAGTTTCTAATATTATTAATCATTTAATAATATTTTATTAAGTATATAATATTATTACTCATTTAATAATATTTTATTAAGTATCTAATATTATTACTCATTTAATACTATTTTATTAAGTATCTAATATTATTAATTATTTAATAATATTTTATTAACTTTATAATATTATTATACACTTAATTATATTTTAATAATTTTCTAATATTATTATTTATTTAATAATATTTTATTACCTTTATTATATTATTATTTCAATAATAATATTTATACACCTTTAAATCATTAAATCAATTATATATATATTTAAAAATATATTTATTAAGTCCAAAAATACTAAAATGATTTTTGGAACGTTTTTCATTTTCTGACCCGACCCGGTTCGGATTTTATTATTTTTTTGAGAACAGTGCACTGCGTCGCGGCGCAGTGATTAACACTGCAACACGGCGCCCCGGCGCTGTACTGCAGAATGTTGCCAACTTTTTGATTTTTTTGACAGTTTTGATACCCTTTGATCAAATATTGATAAAATGAAATCTACACATCCAAATAGCACCAAATCAGTGTTGATGTGTTCCTAACTTCTTGTTTTATAATATTCCACGGTTTGATCGTCTTTTTGAAAACGTTTTACACGAAATTTACAGATCGAACCACTTAGGGTTTAAAAACGACATCTTTTGTGGTAAAAGCTATAACTTCTTTGTTATTCAATATTTTTGAAATGTTCAAAAAGGGTTTTTCTTTAAAACTCATAGATCTAGTTTTCTAGCCATAAAAATCCAATTTTCGATTTGTACATTTTAAAATACAACATTAAACATAACATGTATCGTTAGAGTTTTACCGGTAAAACGTGTTATGAATATTTCTACAACTTTTATGCATTTCTCACATACCAAATCATGTTATAAACACATAGAGCTATGAATATACATATATTACATAGTTAAATACTTCTAGACTAGCAAAATGAGTTTTTATCGGTTAAAAATAGATTTTAACCGTTCAAAATCATTATAGACTACAAAAATGAATTTTAAGAAGAGATAAAGCACTTTTAAACCTTTGGGTTTTGTTTGCTCTTGTTCTCCTTCTACCGAAATATGTTGTGTAGCTAGTGGACATTCACCAAGGCCTTTTTCTAGCTTTTTCACACAATACACAAGTGTATCTTCCTTTTCTCTAGAAAATGCTTTCACTTTCTCTCTTGAATTCTCTAACAAGTGAACTAGCCAACATCACCAAGGTTGTGGGAGGTCTTATTTATAGCCAACAACTAACCCTTCATTAACTTGCTAATTCACCCATGTTGGTGAAATTAAAGCCTAATCAAGCTTACTATTCTATTGAATGACCAATTGATAGACATATGGAATGACTAGGGTGGTTGAACAACTTATGACATGGAGTAAAATTGAAGCAACAAGGAGCAAACAAGCCATCCAAGTGGGTCCCCTAGCTTGGCCGGCCATCTCCCCATTTTTGCCCCAATTTTCATTTATTTTTCTAGCTTTAATGTGCATATATACATCTATATATATATATATATATATATATATATATATATATATATATATATATATATATATATATATTTATATATATATATTTATATATATATATTTATTTTGACCAAAGTTTTGACTTCATTTGGACTTCACATTGGGCTTGGGAATAAATTTTATTGGGCTCATTCAATTAGATTGTTTGAGCTCAATTTAAATAACACATTGGGCTTACATTAAATATTCTAGGTTACATTTAATTAAATCAAGCATTTGGCTTGTTTAATTAATTACATGGATTAGTAATTAAATTAATTACATGGGCTACTAGGTTAATATCTTTGACCTAGTTTATCAACTCATTTGGATTTAAAATATAATCCAATTAGATTTGCTTTAATTAATTATACACCTTGCTTTAATTCTTTAAATAAATATACGCATACACAAGTACATTTATTTAATTATCTAAAGTACAATTAATTAGTACAAAAAGTTTAATTTCATTGCTAAATAATTATTAAGTATATTTACAATGACTGATGAAATTCGTGGTCATTACAGACAGAGTCGTGGGCAGAGTCCTTACAGAGGAGACATTTTCCAATGATGTCCGCCAGAAATTCATATTTCTGGAGAAATTCTTTCTTCTTCAATCCTTTTAGCTCCGGATTCTTTTTGTGGTGCATTCTTCTCAAACCCTCTTCTGTGCTCACCATATTGAGAGTCATGAGGCCCTAGGGCTAGGTTTATCACTATATCCCAACTGAAGATCAACTAGCAGATGTGCTTGAAACCTAGGGCTAGGCTTATCTCTTCAGAGGTGAGGTTGAACTGAACCCTTTTGACCATAGTGGTTAGGGTTCCATTTGCATAGGATCCATTTGTATAGAACTCTCAGACTAGCTTTGTTAGAATCCTCGTATTTGTTCCCAGAACTTCTCGAAGGCCAGCCCTTTCTAGCAATTGGATTATCCTTATGAACTGCTTATCTGTTGTCGTGAATGCTTCGAAGTTGAGCTCGTTTCTAGAAATGACTTGAGCATGAGCCATTGGATTGATTTTCTGAAATAGGAAGAATGGATTTAATTGAGTATTGAAATTTTAGGGTTCTGGATTTTCGAGAGAGAGAGAGATAGAGAGGTTTAGGTTTTTGATTTTTAAAGAATAATGAACGACGCGCAGTTTTCAAAATATTTAAAACTTTCCTCTATATTTGCTGAGATTCGTGTCAAGTTCTGATAAGAGCACTTTTAGTTGGTTGATGACCATTTTGCCCTTAGTCTCCCCCTGAGCTTTACGATCCTTATTGACCCTGTCATCCTTTGTTTTGATGGTCGTTGAGTTAGCTTTACGACTGGGGAGTACTCTACGATCCTTGGCTTGACAACCATAGAATGAGCTATACGGTTTGTAGTGCACTCTACAATTCTTGGTTTATCGATCGTTGAGTGGGCTCTACGACCTTAAGCGTACTCTACGATCCTCGGCTTGGTGATCGTTGAGTGAGTTTTACGAACTTGTCCTTTACTTACTTCCTTGAACACTTTTCTTCCTGCAGAGTTAGTAGCTTCCAAAACATGGAATATATATATCAATAGTCTAGATTTAGCATTCCTAACTAACTTATTAGTTTATTAAATCTTGATTCATCTAAAGATTTTGTAAACACATCTGCTAGTTGATCTTCAGTTGGGATATAGTGAAGTGATATATTACCGTTTTGTACATGACCTCTAATGAAATGATATCTTATATCTATGTGCTTAGTTCTTGAATGCATGACAGGGTTATGTGTTATAGCAATTGCAATTGTATTATCACAATATATTGGAATAGATTTAAGCTCAAGCCCATAATCAGCAAGCTGAGTCTTCATCCATAGAATTTGTGCACAGCAACTGCCTGCGGCTATATATTCAGCTTCTACAGTTGATGTAGATACTGAGTTTTGTTTCTTACTGAACCAACATACAAGTCTGTTGCCAAGCATCTGACAAGTTCCACTTGTACTTTTTCTGTCTATTTTGCATCCTGCATAGTCAACATCTGAATATCCTATTAGATTAAATGAAGACTCCTTGGGATACCATAATCTCAAATTTGGAGTTCCTTTAATGTATTTGAAAATTCTTTTTACAGCTATTAGATGAGACTCTTTAGGGTTAGCTTGAAATCTAGCACATATACATATAGCAAACATTATTTCTAGCCGGCTAGCAGTTAGGTATAAGAGTGAACCTATCATACCTCTGTACTGAGTGATATAAGTGTTTTTACCATTCTTATCTTTGTCAAGCTTAGTGGCAGGAGGCATAAGAGTTTTCATGACAGTTGCAGATTTCATGCCATACTTCTTTAATAAGTCTTTGATATATTTTGCTTGGTTTATGAAGATGCCTTCATCAGTCTGATTTACTTGAAGTCCGAGGAAGAAGTTGAGTTCTCCCATCATGCTCATTTCAAACTTGCTCTGCATAAGCTTGGCAAACCTTTCACACAGTTTTTCATCCGAAGAACTAAAAATAATATCATCCACATAGATCTGAACTGCAGTGTTTTATCCTTATGTTTTCTTAAAAATAGAGAAGTATCTACTCTTCCTCTAGTGAATCCTTTTTTAATAAGAAAGTTAGTTAAAGTTTTATACTATGCTCTAGGAGCTTGTTTTAGACCATATAATACTTTATCTAATTTATAAACATAATTTGAAAAGGTTGGATTGATAAAACCTGGAGGTTGTTCCACGTAGACTTTTTTTTGAAGTTCTTCATTCAGAAATGCACTCTTGACATCCATTTGAAGGACTTTGACCTTCATGTGTGTAGCATGGGCAAAGAAGATCCTTATGGCTTCCAATATGGCTACTAGAGCATAGGTTTCATCGTAGTCAATTCCTTTATCTTGAGAATAGCCTTTGGCCACAAGTCTAGCTTTGTTCCCTGTAATCACACCATTTTCATTCATTTTGTTCCTAAAGACCCATTGTGTGTCGATGACTGGTTTATGCTGAGGTCTAGCAACTAATCTCCATACTTTGCTTCTTTTAAATTGATTTAGCTTCTCTTGCATGACCTCTATCCAACTTGAGTCTCCTAAGGCTTCTTCGATCTTCTTGGGTTCCACTTGTGAGAGAAAGCTTAGGTAGAAGCATTCATTTGAAGTTGCAGCTCTTGTCTTGATTCCGGCGTTTGAATTTTCAATTATTAGATCTTGAGTGTGATCCTTGGTCCACTTTATTCTGCTAGAAACATCTGTTCTGGTGCCTTCTTGTCTGAGTTCCTCCAAATCAACTTCTTGTCCTGATCGTAGAGTTTCAATGTCTGGTGTGATGTGCTCTACGATTTTCTCTACTTGCTCAACGATTTCTGTTGCTAGTTCTATGATCGTAGAGTCAGATTCTACGATCTTGAGTTCTTCGAACGTTGAGTTTATATCTGATGAATCGTTGTGAGTTGATCTTTTATTTTCAGGACCTGATTCATCGAATGTGACATGGATAGAGATTTCAACAGTTAAGGATTCCTTGTTGAATACTCTGAATGCTCTGTTATCCGTTGCATAACCAAAGAATATTCCTTCATCTGACTTTGGCTGGAATTTGGTTAGATGTTTCTTGCCGTTGTTGAGCACGTAGTACAGACAGCCAAACGCATGAAAGTAGCTTATGTTTGGCTTTCTTTCTTTCCATAACTCATATGGAGTCTTCTTTAATGTTGTGTGTATGAGTGACCTGTTCTGAGTGTAGCATGCCGTGCTGATGGCTTCAGCCTAGAAATATTCAAGAAGATAGGCTGCTGCAAGAAAAGTTCTTCCAGTTTCAATCAGAATCCTATTATTTCTTTCTGCTACTTCATTCTGTTGAGGAGTCCTTACAGCTGAGAAGTTGTGAATGATTCCATTTTCTTCACAAAACTGGTTCATATCTGAAAAGTCAAACTCTCTTCTATGATTGCTTCTGATGGTCTTGATCTTATCACATTTTCCATTCATGATTAGTTTGAAGAGCTTGATAAGATGTGAAATAGTTTCATCTTTAGAACTTAGAAATGATACCCATGTGTATCTAGTGTAGTCATCTACTATGACTAAAGAATATCTCTTTCCTCCAAGGCTTGCTGTTGGGATAGGCCCGAATAAATCCATGTGTAGTAATTGAAGGGCTCTATCATTTGAGTTGAGTGTTTTACTCTAGAAAGAGATCTTTGTTTGCTTTCCAAGTTGACATGACAGGGTTTTTCTTTGATGAAGTTAATCTTTAGCAATCCTCTTACTAGGTCTTTGGAGGCAAGCTTTGACATATTCTTGAAGTTAAGATGAGATAATCTTTTGTGCCAGAGCCAACACAAATCTTTAGAGGCTTTAGCAAGGAAACAGACTACTTCATCTGTACTTAATTTGACAAGATTGACCACGTAGACATTTCCTTCTCGAACTCCTACTAGCTTTAAAGAGTTAGTTTTCAAATCTATGACTTGACATTGGTTGTTGAGAAAAGTGAGTTGATGCCCTTTGTCACATAGTTGACTGATGCTTAACAGGTTATGCTTTAGTCCTTCAACATAAGTAACTTTGCTGAAAGATATTGCACCATTTCCAGTTGAGCCATATCCTCTGATTTTTCCTGAACTGTTGTCCCTAAAAATGACTTCAGGACCATCCTTTTCCTTGTAGTCTGTCAGAAGAGTTTTATCTCCTGTCATGTGTCTTGAGCATCCACTGTCAAGATACCAGATGAATCTCTTTACCTGCATAACAAATCAATCTTCATTTTGGTACCCACAATTGCTTGGGTCTAGTTTTGTTAGTACATTTTGGGACCCAAATTTGTTTGATTTTAGGTCTTTGCAGTTTATGATAATGATAGCCTGATAAATCATAACTATGATTGATATGACCCACAATTGCTTGGGTCCAGTTTTGTTAGTACATTTTGGGACCCAGATTTGTTTGATTTTAGGTTTTTGCAGTTTATGATAATGATAGCCTGATAAATCATAACTATGATTGATATGACGATTATGTATGTATATATGTGAATTCCGATTTGTCCATGACTTGTGAGAATTATAATTGCTCAAAGTCCTTCGGTTGAGCTGATCTACATTATGCTTTCATGCTACTCTACGATTCTCATATTTCGTGGAGTGATAATAAATTCTATGGTTTCTGTAAGGATGGTTCGTAGAGTAAGTTTTGCTAGACTTTATGATCCTTTGAGGTTCAGGTATATATGTTAACTTGTTTTTCAGTTTTCTGAACCCCAGACTGGTACGAGTTTTATTGACTAATATGATAGCAGGATTAGCAGATTGTGGACAGCTGGGAGGGATTGAATCTGAAGATTTGATGAACACAATTCCTTTATTAAGATTAAAGGATTTGCTTTCATTTATTTCCTTTGAATTCTCCATATTAGGCTCTGAGAAAGAATTCTCAAAACTTAATCCTGATCTGTCAACCACATTTCTTTGGCTTGAGATCATGGTGTCCATAGACAAACTTGAATTGTTCCATATAGAAATTGTCTTTTCTAGTTCCTGAAGTTTGGATACTAGTGAAGACTCTTTTTAAGTGCTTAATTCAATTTTCCTTTTTAACTTTTCATTCTCAGTCTCAAGACTAGATTAAAGTTTAGCAATTTGAAGTGTGACTTCTAATTCTATGCTAATTTTCTCTTTATCTTCTTTTAGATGAGAGTAATCTTTAGATAGCCTTCTAAACATCTTCATGTATTTGTGTAGTTCTACCATTAAGTCATGCATGCCTTCTCTAAGATCATCAATGCTTAATTCAGGAGAGTAAAAGACAAATACCTCATCTATGTTGAATTTCTCTTTGTTGTGTCATTCCTCGTTTGCCATTAAACATAGGTTGGCCTTCTGTGGCTCTTCATTGTAACTTGACTCAAAGTTTAGTTCTTCTTCTGAGTCACTCCATGAGTCTTTAACTATGAAGCTTTTGTCTTTCTTCTTTTGCTTGTGGAAGCTCTTGAATTCTTTTTTTGGATTTGCTTTTGTTTTATTCCTCCTCAACTCTTCTTTTAAGGGTTTAGGGCACTTAACAATGAAATGACCTAACTTTTTGCAGTTGTAGCAAATGTCATTTGTTGGTTCTTTGTTGTTGTTGCTTCTGAACTTCTAAGGTCTGTTCCTGTTAATGAATCTTTTGAATTTTCTGACTAGCATGGCAGCACCTTCATCATCATTTGATTCATCATTATCAGAATCAGAATTATCCTTGAGATTGCTTCTGTGAGCTGAAGTTGAAACTTTAAGAGAAATGTTCTTCTCCTTCTTTCTTCCCTCAGATAGGGTCTCTGCCCCCTGATTCAGCTCTAGCTCGTAGGTGAGAAGATTTCTATAGAGCTGTTGTACAGTAATCTCGTGCAAGTTCTTTGACTCCCTGATGGTTATGATTTTAGCATCCCATTTGCCTGGCAAGGATCTCATGAATTTTATGATGAGATCTCTGTTTGGATAGACTTTTCCAAATGATCTGAGAGAATTTAGTAGCATGTTGAATCTCTCATAAGTGTTTATAATGTTCTCCCCTGAAATGTGGGTGAACATTTCATACTGCTGAATAAGCAGTGATTGTTTATTCTCTTTGACTTCTTATGTTCCTTCGTGTATGATCAACAGAGTCTACCAGACTTCTTGAGCTGTTTTACAGTTGACAACGTTTTCGAACAGCTCATCATCTAGAGATTGAAATAGGATGTTTTTGGCCTTTTTATCTCTTTGAACATCCTTCTTTTCGTTGTCGGTCCAGTTCTTTCTTTTCTTTGCTACTAGCTTCTCTGGATCTTCAATTGTTAAAGCAAGCTTCATTGATATGAATGGTCCATTGAATACTGTCTCAAACAGCTCATCGCCTATTGCATCCATGTAAGCCTGCATACGAACTTTCCAATTAGCAAATTTTCCTTTATTGCACATTGGTGGTTTGTTACCTCCACCGAGTTCTGATCCGTTCTTGTTATGTGCCATTAGATATACTCAAGCTTGTAAGGCTTCAAATGTAAGAACCTGCTCTGATACCAATTGTTAATTCCCAATGACACGAAAGATATCTAGAAGGGGGGGGTGAATAGATTCTTTAAAACTTTTTCTTTTTCTTGCTTTGTTTTTAAGAGAGAATGAATTCTTAATCAATTTGTTTAGCACAGCGGAATATGATTTAGTTACCCCTTCTTGATGATAACAGTTAAAAGACACAAGATGAAAGACACCAGGTTTTAAGTGGTTCAGAGTTCACAAGACCCCTACTCTACTGATCTGTTCTTTAAGCAGGAAATCCACTAAGGATATTTTTACAATTTCTGAATCACTAAGATTCATTCAAGATCAGCAGTCTTGGAACTCTAGTTCACTAAGAACTCTATAAGTATAACATACTTAGATACTCTAGTTCACTAAGAACTCTTCTCGAGTAGTGTAGATTTGGGTGTGCTACTGAGTTGCGTTTATCATAAGTTTCTGAAGAACTCAGTAGCGATGCAAGATTCTTTTCGGTTTGATCTTTTTGAACTCTTGTGTATTTCTTTCTTTCTTGTGTAAATCACTGTTTTCTTCTTCAGATCTGGGCACTTTATATGAGAGCTTTTGTTTTCTTCCCGTTGGAATGTCTGCCCTTAGCTTCAGTTTCTGCTCGTTAACTCACAATGTAGAGCTGTTGAATATTATATTCATTTAGTCATTAATGCTCTGATGAGGTATTAATTGATTTGCTATTTTAGTTCATGGAAGGTGTTTTCCTTTTTCCTTGGGGACAGACATGTCAGTCGTAGGTTTCTACCAACTTTCATAGAGTCGTTTGGTCCTTCCACACTATATGACTGATAGGACACAGTCCTCTGACTTTACTGCCTTGAAAGTCTTCTCTCTGTTGCACAGTGCACTTGGGTCAGTCCCCTGATATTTCTGACTTTGAGCTTTTGGTAGAATCTCTTCTGTCACATCGATACAAATTGTTCTTTTCAACGAAGTTGCTTCTATCTTAGTACAGGAGAAGAGTCAAACGATGATTTAGGTTTAAATCGTAGTGTTGCTCAAAATGTCTCTTGCTTTTACTTAACTCTACGATTGCCCTTGCTTCAGTGACTACTCAGTGATAAAACAATTTTCCTCGAGGAAGTAGAGTTTTACTTTACTGCTACTATGTTAGTCGTAGAGTCCGTTCTACGCTTGGGCTTCTTCCTTGGTCGTAGAGTTTTCTTGGAATGGGATCTTAGAGTCCATTCTACAAGCGGTCTTAGTCGTCCAGTCTTCTTTGAGTGAAGTCGTAGAGTTCACTCTACGAACATACCAAATCATTGAGTTTTCTTTGCGAGAAGTCGTAGAGTCCATTCTACAAACAGACTGAATCGTTGAGTCTTCTTTGCTTAAAGTCGTAGAGTCTATTCTACGAACAGTTTGACTGAACAGATATAACATAAGATTAACCTAACAGATTTGATATTTTCTAACTAAGTCCTTGTACATCATAAACAAGCAAAGGACTTCACAATTCAATACATTCATATTCAAAAGATCAACCTAACAACTTTGATCTTATCTAACTAAGTTCTTGTACATTATGTGCCATCAAAGGACATTACAATCCTGCTATTGACTGCATTCATCAACTTAATTTTTATCATCAAATTAAACATGCAATGTTCAACAGTACATACGCCATTGCCGACAACCGAATCTAGTTTTGAAATATGGGTATAAATGACCCACGTAACAATGTTTTGAAATTTTGGAGTTTTACAGCCTTTGTAATGGCCTTGATCTAAGGAGGAGAGAGAAAATGGGTTTCATCATGTTCTTCACAAAATTCCTCCCCATCTTCTTACTCGATTTCATTGTTTATCTCCAAAAACCCAGATCCGGTATCATCTTGGTAAAAGTCAGTGCCCCCGTTGACCAAACCATCGTCGCCCTGTGCCACATGGAACTTGGCGACACCATTATCACCGATAACAATGAGTGGTAATTTGCCCAGATCTTCTTTGGTTGTGACCATGGTGTGTTTGGTTTTCTGGTTGTGGTCAAGGTTACAAATAAGATCGGTGGATATGGGTTTGCTTTGGAAGATGAAGAGGAAGCCATGAGATTAATCATAATAAATGACTTATTATTTTTCTTTTTTCATTTATTAATTAAAATGGCCAAATAAGCCAAATCGACCATTTAGGATTTACTTGTCATTTCTTCTTTTTTAAAAAGCTACGTCAGAAAATTTTTGACGTCTATCAAAAAAATTAGACGGAATGGTGTATTTAATCTATTTTAAAAAATTCAGTCGGACAATTCTATTTTTTTAAAGTTCAATGGTGTAATGCTGACAAACTTACAACAACAGTCGGGTAAAAGTCATTTTTGCCTTAATTTAACAGAATGGTATAATCTTAAAATTTTAATTAGTTCAATGGGCTGATTACATATTTTTAAAGTTTAGTAGGGTAATACTTACAACTTGACAACCACAGTGGGGTAAAACTCATTTTTGCCCTTTTTTTAAATCCACGACAGAAATTTTTTGACGTCCGTAAAAAAAATTAGACGGAATGGGGTATTTCATCTATTTTAGAAAGTTTAGTTAACAAATTCTATTTTTTTAAAGTTCAATGGTGTAATCCTTACAAACTTACAACCACAGTGGGGTAAAAGCCATTTTTGATGTTATCTTATTATGGATTAAGGTTACATACACTTCCACAAGATTTAGGAAAGTACTCACATAATTCTCTACATCTAAGGAATTAGAAGAGAGAAAACTAAGGTTTGACATAACCCACTTCTTGAATCCATATTCTTCCTTGGTGGATCACCTCTAAAGGCCAAACACTTGGGTGGCTGACATTGATTTAAGGAATCTAATCGGTGGATTTCAAAGAGAACGCGAAGTAATAGAAATTAAACACGTACCTGAGGAAGCTTTGTTCTACAAGGTATAATTCTCTATCTCCTTCTTATTAATTAATAATTGCACATAAAGGTCGATCCTAGTTATGGTTTGTAAAATTTTAAATTCTGATTTTACCATGTTTCCGCTATTTATATGCAATATGATTGTATATTCATGAATTTTTACAAACCAACAACAGATCCACTTACTTTACTGGCCAATTCTTAACCAAAGATATAGAAAAACTCGTATCTCTGTCAAATTCTTTAACCTTAGAGCTATTCTCTGACACAATCTATTTTCCATGCCAGGGTTTTACAGACCTTAACCCAATTGGCAGGGGATTCTGGTAGCACTGCAGCAGTGACAGTGGCTCACCTAGACAAGGCTTTCTGATAAGGACAAATCACCACTGGGAGATTATGAGGCCCTAATGAAATCGTCTTTGTGGAATCTCAATAGCAATTGATGTGATATATGATGACGACCAGTAAGATTGTTGACAGGTAAGCAGACATTAGATGGCAATTGGGTATAAAGCATACTTTAAATGGTAAAAGTGGTTTGTGGTAAATTAAAAGAATTAGTGACAACGAGTATCTAATAACAATAAGGAACAATGATTGCAAATTGCAATAGTACAGGAAGTCCATTACTGCTTGGATGTATTATGAAGAGTATAGAACAGTCAAAAGTTGGGTGACAATATACACAGAGACAGGCATCGACTCTAAAACCGATTAATGCAGAGTGCAGAGAAGAATGAGGAATTACGAGAAGATCCAGATGGACGCTCAGTGACTTTATTTCCATATATTCTCTTCTACACTATTCCTTCATTGTCTATATAAACTCTCAGCTGTTGTAATATTTAATATACAAGTTATAATATACAGAAAATTCCTACATGGTATCAGAGCTTGTAGTCTGAATCAAAAACCTTTGCATCACCATTCATTGCTTTCCTTAAGTAGGTTGTTCTTAGTTTTCTAAACCAGCAAAATGGCGGCCGAGTCCGGGATATCAGGCAACTCTAGAAACAGTGGAAATGACCTCGTTTTGAGTATTCTAGTTTTCCAGCTAATCCCATCAAACTTGATGGGAGTAACTACCTGATATGGTCGAGGTCCTGCTGTTTGACTGTAGAAGCTCGTTCCTGTGATGGTTATCTAACCGGGGAATTGTTGAAGCCTAATACTGTTGGTCCAACACTTACGAAAATGTTAGTCTGAAAATTCGCTTGTGATGGAATTTCTTCTTAATAATATGATTGTTAATTGCTCGTAGATATGGAAGGTTGCAAAGGATACGTACTCACAACTTGGTAACAACTCTCAGTTGCATGAATTGCGCAAGAAGATTCACAAAACTGAGCAAAATGAGCTTTCTTAGCAGCAATATTATTCTGAACTTAGGGGTCTATAGCAGGAGTTGGACATGTTTGTTCTGCTGATATTGTGAAACTAACGAAACAAGAGGAGAAACTTCGAGTTTATGATTTTTTAGCGAGGTTAAACATGGAATACGATCAGATTCATGCCCATGTTCTTCCTCGTGATCCTTTCCTACTTTGGAGCAATCCTATGCTCTTGTTCTTGCTAAGGATAGTCGCCGGATTACCATGATTCCTAGCATAACACCAGACCGTTCTGCTCTACTAGTTGGTTCATCGTCTATTCAGTTCAAGAGCCCAATGACTAAAGGGTTTGACAAAGAAGCAGTTAAGTGTGACTATTGTGGAAAATAAAGACATACTAGAGAGAAATGTTGGATGCTTCATAGGAAACCTAAACAGAGTGGACGAGGAAAGGGCCAATCTCAGGCTCATTTGGTTGAAGGAAATGATGGGTCTTTTGTTGATTTTGGAAAAGATGGGACTCGTTCATCTCTAAATTTCCCCCTCTTAGAGGAAGAGACAAGGATTCTTCGTACCATGATCTCTCGGATGGGCTCTTCTTCATCTTCTGTTGTTGTTGCTTCCGCTATGCCTTCTGGTTCGGAATCTCACTCAGCCTACTTAGGTATATCTATTAGTCACTCTAGTCACCCAATTTCTTCATCTTGGATCATAGATTCAGAAGGCACTGAACATATGACAGGAGACTCAAGTCAATTTTATGGTTATTCACCAATTCCTGGAACACAAAGTTTGTATAGTTGATGGGTCTTATGCCTCTGTATCAAGAAAAGGCAACATAAAGTGCAGCCCTGTTCTATCCTTATCCTCTGTGTTACATGTTCCTAAATTTACAAACGATCTTCTTTCAATTAGTAGTATTAGTGTATTACTAGGGATTTGAATTGTATCGCCACTTTCTTCCCTTCGTATTGTGTTTGTCAGAACTTGAGGACAAGAGAGATGATTGCAAGTGGTAAATTGCATAATGGTGTTTACTGGCTTGATGGTTCAACTATTTGTTCACAGGCCAATCACATTAATTCAGACAGACTCTTTTTCTCTTTACCCTGTTTCTGGAATCTACTCATGTGGAATAAGCGCTTAGGTCATCCACCTTTAGGAACGTTATCTCATGTTTTTCCAGAATTGGCTAATGAATATAATAAAACAGATTGCTTTTGTGAAGCTTGCACTTCTTTAGCAAAGCAAACCAAAAATGTTAATTATAATTCTCGTAATAGAAGTACAACTCCGTTTTCCTTGATTCACTCTGATGTTTGGGGCCCATCTCATGTTGTTTCTATTTCTAGTCATCGTTGGTTTGTTACTTTTATTGATGATTTCACTCGCATTACTTGGGTTTACTTGCTAAATCAAAAAAAATATGGTTTTTAGTTGTTTTAAAAAATTTCACAGCATGATTAAAACTCAGTTAAATGCCATTGTGAAAGTTCTTCAATCAGATAATGGTAGAGAATACTTTGATCAAGTTTTTCAATATTATCTTAATGACCAAGGTATTCTCCATTAGACTCGTTGTGTGGATACTCCAGCTCATAATGGGGTTGCTGAACGGAAAAACCGCTACCTTCTCGAGGTTGCGCGGTGTATGATGTTCCAAATGCATGTTCCATCCCGGTATTTGAGTAAGGCAGTTCTTACTGCTGCTTATTTAATCAATAGAATGCCTTCCCGTGTTCTTCAGTTGAAATCTCCTATTTCCATCCTTGCAAGAAATACTCGTTTTATTGTTCCGCCAAAAAAATTCAGTTGTGTGTTTCACTCGTAACCATCAAAAAAAGAGTAAGCTTGAACCTAAAGGACTCAAATGTATCTTTCTTGGTTATTTGC
Source organism: Hedera helix (assembly GCA_947179155.2). Classification (NCBI taxonomy): domain Eukaryota; kingdom Viridiplantae; phylum Streptophyta; class Magnoliopsida; order Apiales; family Araliaceae; genus Hedera; species Hedera helix. The sequence goes on from OX359279.1 coordinate 1,836,132, forward strand.
CTACTCAGAAAGATTACAAGTGTTACCACCCCGCCCCACAAGACATTTTTTTGTGTCCATGGATGTTGTTTTCAATGAAAAAGAGTCTTATTTCAAATCTAATTTGAATGACACTCCCTTGGGTGGATAGTGTTTTAAATGTCCCACTACTTTCTTCCATCATGCCTTTAGCTCAAATTTTGTCGGAAGCCAGGAAAGATAGAATGGAAAGTCTGGATAGTGATAAAGAGCCTATTGTAGAGAAACCTGATGAGGAATCTGTTGTGGATGCTCCCTTATAGGTGTATTCTCGCAAATCAAAAACAAATAATGTTGAGATTGTTGAGCAAGATGAACACCTTACTATTACTGATGAGTAATCAAACCCTCTTACCTCAATTCCTGAGTTAGAATCGGGTAAAATTCTTGATCCTTCTCTTGATTCTTCTCTTGATGTTCCCCCTAGATTTGCAGATGATGTTACAAAAGGAAAGGTGTGTAAGCTGAATACGGCCTCAAACAATCGCCTCAAGCCTGGTTTGGGAGGCTCCACATGGCTATGGTGGCTGCTGGGTATAAACAAAGTCATGCAGATCACAACTTGATCGTTAAAAAGTTTGGTCAGCATATTACAATTTTAATTGTGTATGTTAATGATATGGTTATCACAGGCAGTTACCCAAAAAAGATTACAAAACTTAAGGCTTATTTAGGAAAGAAGTTTGAAATCAAAGACTTGGGACAGTTGTGGTACTTCCTTGATATTGAAGTGGCCCAATCAAACAGAGGTGTCTTTCTTTCCCAACGAAAGTATACTTCAGACCTGTTATCTGAAACAGAACTACTTGGGTGCAAACCAACTACTACTCCAATAGATGCAAATTATCACCTCAAAGCAAAGGAAGGAGAACCTGTGGACAAAAACATGTATCAAAGACTGGTGGGTTGATTGATCTATTTAACACACGCATGTCATGACATTACCTATGTTGTGAGCCTGGCAAGTCAGTACATGCATGATCCACATTTTTCTCCTAAGAATGCAGTTATAAGGAGTTATAAGGATTCTTCAATACTAAAAATTAGCACCACGAAATGGGCTTTTTTTCTCTCCTCGCACACATTTAGAGGTGGAAACTTATGCGGATGCAGACTGAGCTAGCTCTCTAGATTATCGAAAATCAACAACTGGATATTGTTACTTTGTTGGAGGCAAACTGGTATCATAGAGAAGTGAGAAACAAGCAATGGTGTCACGTTCTAGTGCAGAAGCTGAATTTCGAGTTATAGCATTAGGAATTTGTGAACTTCTTTGGCTAAAAATTCTTCTTGGGGACCTTGGATTTGCTTATAAGACTTCGATGAAGCTTTATTCTAATAGTAAATATGCCATCAGCATTGCACACAATCCTGTGCAACATGATCGTACAAAGCACGTGGAAATTAATCAACATTTCATCAAAGAGAAACTAGAGCATGGACCTATTGATCTGTCCTTTATTTGGTCCTCCGAGCAACTTGTTGATGTTCTTACAAAATGTGTCATCTCCAAGGTGTATCAAGCAATAATGTTCAAGTTGGGTAAGTGCAACATCTATACACCAACTTGTGGGGGGATGTTGTGAACTTGTTCCATAATTAAAATAGCTTAATCTAAGGAGAGTAATTAGGCCTAGATGGATGCTTAGTGATTTTATTTCCATATCTCTTCTAGATTGTTCCTTCATTGTGAATATAACCTCTCAACTATTGTAATATTTAATATACAAGTTATAATATACAAAAATTTTCTATAATAAGACCAGAAAACTCCAACTACTCATAACAATATAATCCCAAATAGAACTAGTTATGATTTTCGATCAACTAATACTAGGCAAGTTAACAATTATGGCTTATTTGCACAGCCCCTAAAACGTGCAATAATGTGCAATTAACCCCCTCAAGTCTTGATTGAGGGAATTAAACTCTTAAAAGTTTTTCTATGTTGCAAAATTATTATTATTATTATTATTATTATTATTATTATTGTTGTTGTTGTTGTTGTTGTTGTTGTTGTTGTTGATTATTATTATTTTCATTATTATTATTATTATTATTATTATTATTATTATTATTATTATTATTGTCATTATTATTATTGTCATTATTATTATTGTCATTATTATTATTGTCATTATTATTGTCATTATTATTGTCATTATTATTGTCATTATTATTCTTATTATTATTATTATTATTATTATTATTATTATTATTATTATTATTATTATTATTATTATTATTATTATGATTATTATTGTCATTATTATTGTCATTATTATTGTCGTCATTATTATTGTCGTCATTATTATTGTCATTATTATTGTCATTATTATTGTCATTATTATTGTCATTATTATTATTATTATTATTATTATTATTATTATTATTATTATTATTATTATTGTCATTATTATTGTCATTATTATTGTCATTATTATTATTATTATTATTATTATTATTATTATTATTGACAAAGATATAAGTTTTTCTATATCTTTGGTTAAGAATCAGCCAGCAAAGTAGGTGGATCTACTCTAGTCTATCTCTCACTAGTACAATGTGTCAAATGAAAAGGCTTATGTCCAGCAATTATTGAATAATACCTAACTTTTTAGTGATGCCCTATATACAAGTTCACACCATGTCATCATGTTGATATGGTGTGATGCTCCAATTACTTGCATCCATGTGTAGTGTGAGTCATAGTCGTCCAAGCAATGGTATATTAAGTATTCTCAATCAATACAATGCTAAGGGACCATGTTATGCATATGTTTATACATAATTGGAGCTTTGCTCATTTCAATATGATGAAGTGGTGTGACAGTCCTAGATATTTACTCGTCAAGTACATCACTTCAATTAAACTTGCTACGAACCTATGGTTATACAAAGGAAATGTAACGAAGATCTGTTCTATGAATGGTTATTTGTGATCGTCTCATTATGTCGTCAAGATGGTATGTTTATGTGGTGTGACGTTTCATTACTTGCATCCATATGTTATATGATACACATGGTTGTATGGATCACACCATTTTTGGATGATGATGTGGTATGCAGTCCACTGTATAGTTATACTAAATAGTTATTCATATATTATATAGTGTTAGTTACCACTTACCATAATAGTTATTGTTTTGAGAAACAAAGGAAAGGTAAAGGTGACAAAGATTGGCTCTACAAGTAAATATTTAGTGGGATTGTCATAGCATGTCATCATGTTGATGTGGTTTTTTACTCCAATTACTTACATCCATGTGTAATTAGAGTCCTAAATCCAAGTAACATCGCATAATGTATTCTAAATCTAATAAAGCCAAGGGGGCCTTCTCATGCACATGGTTGTACGTATTGGGGTGTCACTCACACCATTTTAGCATGATGACGTGGTGTGATAGTCTCACTAGATACTTGTAAATTAGATTGCTTCAATTGAAGTCACTGCAGATTCAGAGAGAGAATAGGGGGGAGGGAGAAGGAATGAAGTAGGTAATAGAGATGGCTCAGCGTCTCAGAGCCACTACCTCTTGGATAAAGTTGCAAAACTAGAAGTTGAAGGTTTTCAGAGAGACTAAAGTATAAAGTATTCTATAATTTGCTACATAGAATGAATAATTTCTTTAAGTGTTATTATTAGGTAGGGGAAGAAAAACAAAGACTCCTTATGCCATCATTAACATCAACATCTTGACTCCCTTAAGTCATCAAATTCCTCCAAGTGGTGATATTGGACACTTCGCAATTGTTAAATAAAGTTCTTTTCAAAAGGGTGAATTGATGTAGGATACGATAGTCCTTTGAAGTCTAAGACAAAGACCATGGGTCGTACTAGGTTTACGAGGGCTTTTTGTTAACAAGGCAGTTCTTTGATATTCACAATAGAATTATTGATTATATATTAAGCTACTCAACATTAGCTGTGTAAACTGAAACTATTTGGCATCATAGTACTCTCTGTAGTTGGAGTATTCAATAGAGTTGTAATCTCTAAATTTGGTAGAATGAATATAACTCTCTCTATAAAAATTAGTAGAGCGATTAAACTTTTTGCGCTTATATTATACTACATTAGTAAATTCTTTGGGGAGGTAAGTTTCTCTTTTTTCTTTATTGTTTTCCCCTAAACTCTAATTGCTCCCTGTGCCTTGTGCATTTGGTCCTTGGATAATGCATTTGGTCCTTGGATAATACTACTTGCTATTTAACTGGGGTTGACCCTTTTAACCCAATACTCCCACTAGGACGTCATGCCTACACTAATGCATCCTAGTTCTTTTAGAGTATTTTAAAATTTATTTAGTACGAATGAAATACTCCCTTCATCCCAGGATAAAAGTCCTGGTTGACTTTTTCTGCATATTAAAAAAATGATAAAAGAATAAAATGACAAAATTGTCAATATTTAAATTCTCATTTAATTGCATAGTTTTATGCACATGACTAGCGATACTCCATAAATATGTATAGAGAAAAGAAATATGACAATTAATACTAAGAATATTATAGACAAATTATTGTAAAAAATATATATTATTTAAGGTAAGTAATCATTTAACTTGAGACTATCTAAAATAGTAATGAGAACTTTATCCGGGGACGGAGGGAGTAATAGTTTTTGATGCAGTATTCTCACTAGTTCGAAACATTCAGCATTATAACTTGTACCATAAGCAAGGATTCAATGGTTGCAAATTTGCTAGTGTTCTGTCAAGAAAAGCCGACATCTCATTTTCCCTGTACTTTGTCATCTTCCTTCTTAGACTTGGACTAATTTATGAATCTGAAGTTTGTAGTCGTGTTTTGATTCAACATTTATACATGTTTATTGCCTATCTAAAGAGACTTTTACACTTGTACTCAATTCAAAACTGAATAACTAATCTGTGTACCAGTTACTAACCATGAATTCAGTTTTACCCCTCTTAACTTAGTTTAATTATCTAATAATGGCCAGCTTATGATTCTGTTCCTTGTTCTATCCCTTGCTGCTCATAATCCCACGTGTTGGGATTGATGTCGTTTTCTTCCTAGTGGCAAAGAAGGAATGCAACAAAAGAGAAATGTTTTTCATTGTTTCCTCAAATTCATATATTTTCAAACCTTCCTTTCGAGGCCAGGCCATTTCTTAGTTCAAATATGAGTTCTCAAACTGTCATGCATGAGAATTTGGTTGGAGTGAGAGTACAACAATTTGGTGCACATATTAGTCAGAAGTTAGTTTTAGAATCCAATTTCCAATTCAGTTTGACCTTTTTTATTTTTCATTTGTCCTATTTGAAAAATAACACGATGTTAACAAAAATCAAATGTAGCAATTTAATTTCGATTTTTCTAACCGCTGTAGGTTTTCAACTGTTTCAACCACCAATTTTGCTTGCATTTTGAGGCTTTCCATATTGGAATGGCGCCAGTTTACATTGCTTTCCTTTGCTTTATGGGAGATGATCATGATGCGAAAAAATTTAGTTATAGTTTGGAATTTGGGGGATATGGCAGGAAGCTAACATGGCAAGGAGTTCCAAAAGCATTCGCGACAATCATAAGACGGTCAGAGACAGTCTAGATGGACCGATTATTCAGAGAAGCATGGCACTCTTCTATTTCGGGTGGCAACAAACAGGAGCTGAAACTCAAAGTGGCTGGTCGTATTTGGAAAGAACAATTATAAGTTTGAAATATTGTAAAACCCATTTCTTTTCTTTTTGTTTTTTTCCTTGTTTAATTCCTTATAAAAATTTAAGTATTTATTATTATTATTTTTATATATATTTTTTTTCCTGGGTTGATGGAGAATTCATATAATTTTGTAAATTGTTTATTTATAAATTGCTGAATTGTTTTAGAACAAGTTGTAGAAGTTGTGTTATTTAAATTTGCAGGTGCACTCTTGATGATAAAGTGAGGCAATTAAACCTAGAACGATCTGTTCTTTCAAGTACTTAAGAAGTAACTGAATTTTCAGCTCTTTTGGAGGTCTTCACGGTTGATTTGAACATAAGGATATTCAAAGACTTTACACCGAGACTGTGTCAGAGGGACTTGGTTATTTTACTGTCTTTGAACTCTTCAACTTATTCCATTTTATTATTTTATGAATTGCCTTTTCAATCTTGGCAATTAAAGTACAAAACTTTTTAACTTTGGCTCAATTGAAATTGTCATTTAAATCTTTTTATAAATATACGATTAAATATTTGAAAATACGGTCAAATTGTAATTATACTCGCCTTCTCAGAGCACATGGTAATTTCAGTTAATTTTCTTGTTTGAAATAACACAGGAATATGGAACGAATCCTCCATTAATGGAATGAGTTCGCAATTAATACCACAAGAAAACCGTCACCCTCGCCATTCAAAATAGGGGCGTAACAAAAAGTCTTCAAAAAAGGTGTTAGTGTTGAGAGGATTGTGTTATTTTGGGGACCAGGAGAAGAGGAATTATATTTCGGATTACAAAGTGTAAAAAAGTGTATACTTTAATGTCGGATATGCAATTAACCCCAATCAATATCCTTGACAAGAATAAAGGGTAAAATGACTCTTGTTACTACTAATCAATTTTCTCGGCATTAAAATTTATAGAAAAAAACAAAAAACTTAAGAACAATTAAATTAATTATTATTTTATCTGGAATTAAATAAGGTTATGCTAATTTAATTTGAAAATATATATATTTAAAATTTTTAAATCAATCATATATTTTAAAACGTAAACAAACAACAATCTCCGTGCACATAGTCGATAGTCTTTGTACACCCACTTATCTTTTACTAATTCAGTAACACAAATCAGTCCATGGAGTTTAAATACCACCTTTTTATAAATAATTTGACTGGAAGGCCTAATCAGCACTTGCCTGCCTTATATAGCTGATACATTGATAAGCATGCTTACTCATATCCTCAATAGTATTTCTAAACCCACTTATGCTCATCTTAATCTCATCCATGAAAAATCACAATCGTCTTGTTTGGTAACAAAATCAAAATACCGCAACAGCCAATCCATCTTAATTTTTCCAGAGGCTTTAGAATTCCATCAAATCTGTGATCCTCAGACCCTTATCCCAACTTCCATAATCAAAATCCAATAATTCTCATAAGCCTTCTCCCAATAACTCTCATAAGCCTTCTCCCTACTATCATAATTCAAATAATCGTCATTATACCAATAACAGTCATTATCCTTGTCCTGCATTTAAAGTTTGGTAATGATTCAAGCCTTGTGCAACTATTCAAACAAAACATTCTAAGATTTGAAAGGAGACTGATAATTGCAGGTAGCGTAACAAAATCATTTTCGGACAAATCCAACTCCTTTAAACTATATAATGAATCAATACCATCGACAATTGCATATAGATTGCAAGCACTTGGAACAACTTCTTTTAAACCCAATGAAGACGATTCCATCGAATGAAAAGTTCTAGTTAGGGATAAAAGACGACATCCATGAATATGAAAAAGTCTTAATCTTTCCAAGTGAAGTAAGAAAGAGAGCAACTCTTCTATAGTAGTTTCACTCACATCAATCTTCCGTAAAGAGCGCATTTTCCCCAACTGGTAATTGCTTAATTTTAGTCCCATCCAAAAATACATATCCTCTAAGCGCTCCATGTTTTCTCCAAATTCTGGAATATGTTCAAGTTTCGAACAACCAGAAAGAAGAAGAGCCTCAAGATCATCCATTTCCATGTTGTTTCCAATGCTTCGAAGTTTTCTACACCTTTTCAGATTCACATAACGAAGACTTTTGTGAACAAGAAGTGATTTGTGAAACTCAGCCAAATTAGTACAGCCTTCGAGATTTAGTTTCAGAAACTTTGGTGCTGAAGTCAAATCGGGAATTTCATTCAAATCCTCTGAGCCACAGATTAATAGATCTCAAATTGGGTAAGTCCTGTTGAACAAGGGAGAGAAGAATTATATATCATACACAATAAATGTCATTACCTAAATATAATACTCCCTCCGTTGCAATGTAGAGGATTAAGTCTGACTTTTCAAAGTCAATTTGAGATATATTCACACTTGAAATATATATGATGTATTTAACTTTTGAAAACAATAAATCTTGCAATTAGTGGTACTACTTAGATAGTTTACAATTTTCATAGTATTGTCTAAATCTCGATTTTATGATGTCAATTTTGAATTTGAAAACATCTCAAATTTAATTCAAAAGTCAATATTGATCTTATATATCATGTAACCGAGGAAGTATATGATATAGAAAACACTTACAATATCATTCTCCCATAGTTTTTCAAGTCGGCTAGAACACATGTCAAGTTCATAATTTTTTTTGGGTCCAAACGTTGGTGGAAAAGACTTAAAAGAACATCCATACCATTCAAGAATTCGTAAATCATTGGAAAGATGCTTGAGACCTTCCGAAAAGTCTACATTACAAACTCTGACAAATTTAAGTTTCTCTATCTTTAAGGACGATTTAGAATGACCAATGCAGTCTTTCACTTCAGCCCCATACTGCTCTGGTTTATAATTTCAATTGCTTCTGTTCCATAGAATAATGAAGATAGAAGAATAAGTGGCACTGATAATATAAATTTGAAATAAATGTTCATAATATTATTTTTTTCAATGAAATAATTATTATGTTGATGTTCAGTGAGAAAGCAATTATACAAACCTTTCCTTTGGATGTGCATATATCAACAATATCTATACGACACTTAAGCCCAACGCGTTTTCCAGGCTGTTTCTTTCGAAGAACTTCCCAACCCATTTGTTGTAGTAGATCATGCATCCACACACTATCGTCATAATTAATAGTTATGAGAGACTTATCAATGAGAATATCAATTCTGGCCAAAGGGCACAAACCAATGTTTACTAGTATATCGTTTACTAGTTCTTGATTTTACCCTTTCAAGAAACAAGCAGTATATACAAATATATCCTTCTCATTTGTGTCTAGTCTATCGTAGCAAATTTCGAATCTTTGGAGGAAATTGTTGTAGCTTATTCGATGTTTCTCTCCAAAAAATTTATCCTTTACCCAATAAAAGAGAACCAAAAGCATTAAGAGCTAGTGAAAGGCCACTAGCAAGTTCCACAATATTATTAGATAACTTTTCATAACCGTGGTTTGGTTGTCCTTCACTAAAGGCCAACAAATTGAAAAGTCTAGTGGCATTAGAACAGTTTAATCCCTCACACTTATATCTCCCGTCCACTCTGTGCAATGTCAACAAATGTTCATTTGTTGTTGTCATGATAATTCTGTTACCAGGCCCGAACCATTTACACTACCTAGCAAAAAAAAATTAATTGCTCCTAGTGATTGACATCATCCAAAACGATTATAATCTTCAATCCACGTAACCTTTCTTGCAACATACTAACTCCTTCAATAACACTTTGTACACGTATACGTTCATCCTTCAAGATGTCAACAAGGAGTTTCTGTTGTAACTTGCATCAATCACTATCATTTTTCCTATAAATGTCCTTAATGTTTCCAATGAAGCTACACCCTAGAAATTGATTACGAACTCCCTCATATAAACAACTTCAGCAACAGTAGTCTTCTCCATTCCACTCATCCCACAAATCTTTATGAAGCGAACATCGTTAGACTCCATATTCAAAAGACTTGTGAACTCATCTACTCGAGATTCAATTCCTATAAGGCCTCTGGTAGCATCTCTTGGTAATGAATCCTGTAAGTCCTAAAAGATCCTTCTCACAATTTCAATTATTTCTCCTGTCTCATACCTGCAAATAATTAAGCATGAGTGTCCATAATTATGATTGCTTACGACCGACAAAAAATATGGAAAGCTTAATTGCAAGTAAAAAAATGAAGAAACACTACGGATGGATTCTTTAGTCAATTAATGTTGTATTAAAAACTCAAAGTTCTGAAATCATTTCAAATGTAACACATCCCTTGAAAATGTAAAGAATTGTGCATGTATGTTCTCTTGGTTCTCAAAAAGGAATTACATTTTTCTTTTTGTCCTTTCCAGAAAAGAGAGAAAAAATGTAAGGGAGATTTTTATTTTTGAGACTAAGTGATGGCATGTTCCCGTTTCCATTACTATTCAACATTATAATAGTTAAGCATAACAAAATATATTAGAAACCATAGGCGAGCACAAAACTATCGTTTGTCAAATATAGTAAATTTGAATAGTAGGTGAGCTTCATGTTTGACAAACGCTAGTTTTGTGTTGACCTATGGTTTTAACCTATTTTGTTAAGCTTAGCTATAATGTTGAATAGTAATGGTAAAACGGGAAAATGATGTCACCTATAGTCTCAAAAATAGAATTCTCTACGGACAAAGAAAAATGTACTTCCTTTTTTAGAACCAAGGGAGTATACATACACAATTCTTTACATTTTCAAGGGATGTGTTACATTTGATATGATTTCAGAACTTTTGAGGTTTTAATGCAACATTAATTGTCTAAAGAATCCGAATTGTTTCTTCATTTTTTTCATTGCAATTAAGCTTTCCACATTTTTGTCGGTTGTACATAATCGTCATAAGTGAAATTGTGAGAAGGATCTTTAAGGACTTATAGTATACATTACCAAGAGATGCTACCAAAGGCCTAGTAGGAATAAAATCTCGAGTAGAGGAGTTGAAAAGTCTTTTGGATGTGGAGTCTAATCGCTTCATAAGGATTTGTTGGATGAGTGGAATGAGAAACCCTGCTCTTGTTGAAGTTGTCTATGAGAGAATTCGTAATCAATTTCAAGGATATAGCTTCATTGGAAACATTAAGGACATTTCTAGGAAAAATGATAGTAATTTATGCAAGTTACAACAAAAACTCCTTGTTGACATCTTGAAGGATGAACATATACGTGTACGTAGTGTTATTAAAGGAGTTAGTATGTTGCAGGAAAGGTTAATGTGGTTTGAAGATTATAATCGTTTTGGATGATATCAATCACCGGGAGCAATTAACTTTTTTGGCTGGTGAGCATGAATGGTTCGGGCATGGTAGCAGAACAACAAATGAAGATTTATTGACAGTACACAAAGTGGATGGGAAATATAAGTGTGAGGGATTAAATTTTCTGATGCCACTAGACTTTTCAATTTGTCAGCCTTTACTAATGGACAACTAGCTAAAACACGGTTATCTAAAGTTATCCAATGATATTGTGTTACTTGCTAGTGGCCTTCCACTAGTTTTAACGCTTTTGGTTCTCTTTTAGGTAAAGGAGAAAAATATTGGAGAGAGATATTGGAGAAAATATACAACAATTTCCACATGAAGTAGTTCTCTAAAGACTTGAAATTTGCTATGGTAGACTAGACAGAAATGAGCAAGATATATTCATATATATTGCTTGTTTCTTGAAAGGGAGAATCCAGGTACTAGTAAACAATATACTAAAAAATATTGGTTTGTACCCTGTGCGTGGAATTAATATTCTCATTAATAGGTCTCTCATAACTATTAATTATGACGATAGTTGTGTGGATGCATGATCTACTACAACAAATGAGTTGGGAAGTTCTTCGTAAGGAATTCCTCAGACAGCCAAGAAAACGCATTGTGCTTAAGTATGGTAAAGATATTGTTGATATATGCACATTCAAAGAAAAGGTTTGCGTAATTGCTTTCTCACTGAACATCAACATAGTAATTATTTCATTGAGAAAAATAATATTATGACAATTTAGTTCAAATTTATATTTATTAATGCCACTTATTTTCTTCTTACTTAATTATTCTAGGGAACAAAAGTAATTGAAATTATAAACCAGGAGCAGCATGGGGCTGAAGTGGAAAACTGTATTGGTGATCCTGAATCTTTCTCAAATATGAAGAAACTTAAATTTTTCAAAATTTGTAATGTACTCTTTCCATATTGTCTAGAGAATCTTTCCAATGATATAAGAATTCTTGAATGGTATAGATGTTCTTTAAAGTGTTTTCCGTCAACATTTGGACCAAAACAAATTTATGAACTTGACACGTGTTCTAGCCGACTTGAAAACTTATTGGATAAATATATGCAAGTGTTTTCTATACCATATACTCGGTTACATGATATAGGATCAATATTGACTTTTGAATTCAATTTGAGATATTTTCAAATTCAAAATTGCCATCATAAAATCGAGATTTAGACAATACTATGAAAATTGTAAACTATCTAAGTAGTACCACTAATTGCAGGATTTATTGTTTTCAAAAGTTAAATACATCATATATATTTCAATTGTGGATATATATCAAATTGACTTTGAAAAGTCAGACTTGATCCTCTACATTGCAACGGAGTGAGTATTTTATTTAGGTAATGACATTTATTGTGTATGATATACAATTCTTCTCTCTCTTGTTCAACAAGACTTGTCCAATTTGAGATCTATTAATCTCTGTGGCTCAGAGAATTTAACTAAAATTCCCAACTTGACTTTAGCACCAAAGTTTCTAAAACTAAATCTCAAAAGCTGCAGTAATATGGCTGAGTTTCACAAATCACTTCTTGCTCACAAAAGTCTTCGTTATGTGAATCTAAAAGGGTGTAGAAAACTTCGAAGCCTTGGAAACATGATGGAAATGGATGATCTTGAGGCTCTTCTTCTTTCTAGTTGTTCGAAAAACATATTCCAGAATTTGGAAAAAACATAAAGTTCTTAAAGCATCTATATTTGGATGGGACTAAAATTAAGCGATTACCAGAGAGCTTGAGGAAAATGTGTTCTTTACAGAAGCTTGATATGAGTGAAACTGCTATAGAAGATCTATCCTCTTTCATACTTCACTTGGAAAGATTAAGACTTTTGTATATTCATGGATGTCGTCTTTTATCCCTAACCAGAATTTTTCATTCAATGGAATTGTTTTCATTGGGTTTAAAAGAAATTGTTCCAAGTGCTTGCAATCTATATGCAATTGTTGATGGTATTGGTTCGTTATATAGTTTAAAAGAGTTGGATTTGTCCGAAAATGATTTTGTTACGCTGCCCGCAATTATCAATCTCCTTTCAAATCTTAGAATGTTTTGTTTGAATAGTTGCACAAGACTCAAATCATTACTAAACTTTATATGCTGGTTGAGTTACACAAATCACTTCTTGCTCACAAAAGGCTTTGTTATGTGAATCTGAAAGGGTGTAGAAATCTTCGAAACGATATTCCACAAAAGTATCCCGTTTCAACAAGTCAAACATTTGACGCTACTTTTCATAATATAACTTTTGTCGTTACACTTCATTAATGCTAGTTTTCTTTCTTTCGAATTGGAGTTTTTAAGATTACCAAAAACATAGGAAAACTGACAAGTGCAAAAATATAACTAATTTAATGCACTTAATCAGTTACTACTTATCCTAAATTATTTGGAGAAATAATAATACATACTATGAATAGGACTTCACTCCACCTTTTTCCTTAGGAGGTGACTGGAGAGACAACTCGAGCGAAAGTTGAAATCAAATATCCAAGAATCAATTGGTCATTTAATTTTGAGCACCAAAAGAAGATTCACCTTACCAAGCATGTAATCTAGATATAAGATTCCAAAGGGTTCATTTGAAGAGACTACTAATAATAGGACTAAGTCATTAAGAAATATAATTAGAGAAAACCATACCTTTAACTGGCATCCAAAATGATCTTCCAACATTGTACTTGCATTCTCTGTTTTCACCATATGCAGTGGAAGATTAGGAGATGCCCATACAATAACATAAATAGAAACTACTGATGATTCTTCAATGTCCAACCTCATAACTCCAGCTATATGGACTGAATGACCTGCCTGATATAACCAAATGAAATAAACATGCGTCATGAAAACAGAAAATGAAAATTCAGTTTCTAAACAGAAGTCAGCGAATCAACCAACATATGATGATGCATGAAAAACTGGAAAAGTTGATGCAGCTGATCATGTTTTGAGATTTTCCAACCTATGATGTTATATCAACCCCAAGAATTGAGGATCGTAATTTATGCATACCTCTCAAGGCTCACTGTTGGGCAGCCTACTCAGAACAGAGTGATCTGATTTGTGATCAAATTCAAAATCAAGATGAATAAACGCCCATTCAACTTCCGGAAGTTTTTCAATATTTATCTGTAGGTTTTCCCCCTATGGAATGAGCTTCTTTCAAGGGAAAACTGTCAACCTGTTTTGTTTTTTTTTTCTTTTTGGGGGGTGGGGGGGAACATAAGAGGAAAAAAATTATACACACACAATATAATGAAATGGAACTTGATATTTCTACAAGTAAAAATTGATTTTCCCAACAAGTTCTCTCTTACATGTGTGGGACACATTTACCAATCATGAGAAAGAGATCTTATAAAACTATCACTTTTGTTGTAGAAATATCAATTCCCGAAATGACAACGTCACGAAAGAGTAACAACTAAGAAGTTAAAAACTACTACATAAAATAAAGGTAGCACTACACCATTTAACTCGATTAATTCAAGTTACTTTACATGCCTGAGTGGGAAAAGGTAAGAGGAGAATAAAAAACCAGAACAACAAAACAAGGCCAAGAGTATCAAGTAGATATTCCTATTATTCCGACAGAACATGTGACTGACCTCGACAAAATACAAAACTCCAAAAGTATAAGCACGGATTGTGTCAATGCGTTTGACTTGAGGGTGTCATATGACGAGATATGTCAGTTTTTGCATTACTTTCGATGGGGCTGATTGTCCCACTAACGACACTGCATCAAGAAACACCATCATAAACTGGTAAACGCTACATCAATTATGCTTCAAATATAGCCAGTACTTACTTAACATATGAAATTCTTACTAAAGGTTTAGTGTTCTTGCAGAGTATTAAATCATCATCTCGTGTCTAGAATGTATTATACTCTATAACATATAAATACAGAGAAGAGTTAGAACCTACCTGCATTCTCCAAAACAGTTTCAGACCAATTTGTGATTGTATAGATGGCGAGGACAATAGCACCAGCCAGGTCAATCCACCAGCAAAACTGGTCACCAAGAACAGCTGCAACTAGTCCTACTATGTTTGTTATCACATCGAAATAGTGATCCTGGGTAATCAAATTCAAGGATTACACGACTAGGCTGTAAAATAAAGAAGGTTAAGATCAGGCAAGTGCCAATACCTTTGCATAGGCACGCACTACCTTGTTTCTTGAGCTTTTACAGTAAATCCAGAGAGCAAGTTTTACCACAGTAACTGTTATCATGATTGTGTACAACCATAGCAATTGATCTGAGTTCATTTTACGTGGAGGATCGTCTTCAATAAGTTCTTCTACAGCTTGGACCAAAACCTGAAAGCCTGCAAGAGAGCTCAGCAATAAGACACCTTCACTGCCCCAGAAATGTTTTCCATAATGCAAGAGGTTGGGGTTTCGAGAGAGGGAGAGATTGTGGTTTTTCTCAGGCTGCACAAAGCACTTTTCTAATCTAATAACAAGCACATAACTAGGCCTAAAATATATGTTGGATGGTAACATTAACAAAATAACGGACGGACAGACATGGCAAAGATTACCAATAGCATCAGAGATGTGCATTGAGAAATTGACACATGCACAATCACAAACATAACAATGGAAAGGAAGATGGAGAGAGAGAGAGAGAGAGAGGCACAACTGCACATTTAACTAACAGCAACCCTAGTATGAAACTCATCAGAAAAAAAAACAGCACAAGTTTCATCAAATAAATTAAACTCCGTAACTGGCTCAAGCATGTATTAATCTGACACAAACCTCATTAAATAAATTAAACTCCGTGAATGTCTCACCTCATCACAGAAACCATTTTTAACTATTGTCTCATAATTCTTCTCTTTACTTCTATTTACATCAATAACACCAATTACCTACGCATGCAACAAATACAAACTCAAGAAACAGTTAACGATTAATAACAATAGACAAAAACACTGGCAATGACTAAATTAATAAATAGGTAGATAGAGATGATGTCTTAATCTGACGTCAATCTAATTTACTTCAATTTCTATGAACCCATAATGGTAGATATGAATCCCAATTCATATTTTTAGACAACAAAGCCTAGTGACCAACTGTACCTCGACATGAGATATTTTGCCATAGGTCAGTACTCAACGATATGCAAAATCAGTAGATGATTTCAAGCATAAAAAATTAAAGGCAAATTATAGCTGCCTTAAGAATTTAATCAAGCTTAAGAAGATTCGTTTATGGGAGGTAAGGTTGATTGTGGTTGAGGTCCATGTCAAGTACTATCAACTAAAAACTTTGAAAACCAAACACTGTTTAAAACAATTGTTACTCATTTGTATAACTTCCCTGCATAAGAAATTAAAACTATGTAAAATCTTTCATGCAAATCATATGTCTTTCATATGAAGTGCATAACATTACCTAAAAAGATATGATGAACCAAAGTAACTAACCACTTCTTAGACATATGCCAGATCCCCAGAAATGCAAGAACCCGCCAGCCACAAACTTACAAAACTAAAACAACCTTCCATTATCAAGAAGGTTGAAGAAATTCTAATTACAAGCACCTTCACAGGGAATGCAGTCGAAGCTAAAGTGAGGTACCTTTTCAAGAGTGTCCAAGCTCAAGTATCTCACTTGCTCGCACAGAGTTTCAGATGTGCCTATTTCAAATATCCTGTTGATGTGCAAGAGTGAACACATGCTCTATAAGAAAGTTGTGTATAAAACTTAGACAAACTTAATTAATAAAGAACTTAATATTAAAAAATATAAATAGAAATTATTTGGTTCAACTGTCAGTACGTACATTCACACATTATGTGTGAATAGATGGCATTCTTAAAAGTTCAAAGAAAAATAAAGCAAGAGAATAATCTATGTAATAAGTTCCACAAAGATACAATTTGGACATAGGACATCTAAAGACTTTGTTTACCACAACTCATCGCCATGTGCATATTCAAGCTGCCAAAAGAAGAATCTCCTTTGAACAAACTGAAGAAAAACTATCATCAGGGAGGAGGGATTTAGGAAATTATTTTTAAAATCTTAATCCTCAAAAATAGATTGAGCCTCCATTGCCAATGAAAGCCATACTTTTCTAGATCTCCTTGGTCTTTAACTAATAATATCTAATAACCATTTTGAGGACAGACAAAAATGATATGGTGTGCATCGATGAAAAGGAGGGACACTAAACTCTTTAAGGCCTAGGCTTTAGGCCACTCTATGTGTGTGTGTGCACGCGTGTA
The DNA here is from genome assembly GCA_947179155.2 of Hedera helix. Classification (NCBI taxonomy): domain Eukaryota; kingdom Viridiplantae; phylum Streptophyta; class Magnoliopsida; order Apiales; family Araliaceae; genus Hedera; species Hedera helix. Next base: position 1,853,360 of record OX359279.1, read on the forward strand.
AATAGAGAGTGAGAGAGAGATACAAGTAATATTACACTTTACTATGTTGGATATAAAAATTTCTGTTTGTTAAGTTCATGAGGATTATGCTGAGCTGGATACAGTGAAATCTTTCCACCAATTGAGTAACTAGCTCAAGCATGTATGTATCATTGTGAAAAGATTTCAGGAGCAACAGACCCTTGCTGCATCTTTGAGATTTACTCGGTTAACTTGTAGTCCCAATAATCAGGATTTCGTTTAGTCTATCCACAAGCAACGTGCCCATTACATTTAAACATCTCATAGCAACTTGATTGAAAGAAATAAAGGGGGATCCTAATCTCAACAGCCAAAAACTATAATAATAAGCTTCCACAGCTAAGAAAGTGTTAATATCTTTTCCTTTTCAACTTTCAAAGAAAAATCTTAGTTAGGTTCATGTTGCTTCATTTCCAAACTGTTGATTCCATTTATCATTCAAATAAGAAATTTCTAACCATTTCCTCCATGGAACGTGCTATTCTCTGTATGAATTCAAACTAGAACCAACTTGTTTTTCTCTCTCTTGTTTTTTTTTTTTGGCCGGGGGAGAAAGGGGTGTAAAATGTAGCACTAAGGGTTATGATGATAATACATCTGGAGCTACGGTTGTGATGTTCCTCACTTTCCTCCTCTTTACATTCTTAATCTGCTTATTTGATGCTCAGTCAGCTTTCGATACAGTTTGTGAGACCGTAAACCCTACAACTTCAAAAATGTATGACCTCTGAGGAATTAAAGCATTGCGAACGAAAACATCAACTTCATCATAGGTTCAAACACCTAACAGAGCCTCTCCTTTTAGTCCAATGGCAAACCATCCAAGTCCTCCAGATGCTATGTCCATAGAACTTGAATCCCACCAGTTGCCACTGACACGAAATTCCTTTCTCACCCAAGCTCTTTAACGTGTGCCTCCTCAATTGGTGGCTGAAACAAGGACATAATTAAAATGGCATTCAGTCATGGATAGATAATCAGTCATGGACCGCTTACAATAAGATAAGTATCAATAAGAACGGTTATGCAGTGAGAAATCTTTAACCTTTGCCTCTACATTAAATTGAGCCTTTAAGCACCATATGTGGAATTAGGAAATGCATAAAATATTTTAAGAGTTGAAGAAACCACCAATTGTCAATAGTCTGCTATTAGAATGTCAAGGCCACATTCATATGATCTGATAAAAAAGATTTTGGACATCTCTCCCAGAAAAGAGATGTTCTAAATTATTTAGAATAAGAAATGTTGAGAAATAAAAACATTTGAAATATCTGATGAATAGCATAGAAAGAAGAGTAACTAGAAAAATTTCTGAGTGCCCGTGCTTGAGATCTTAAGGAACCAGGTTCAGAACAGAGATTGGATTTAATTTAACATGGTGTAAGATTTGTTTATGCTTTATTAACTGCTAGAGCAAATGATGCAGACTGGGTAAAGAAAAAGTTTAGATTTTAGAATAACGATCGAGTAGAAAGAATGACTAGAGGACTTATCCACCTCCAAGACGGTAGAAGAAGACACAAAGCACAAAGCTTTTAACTCATACTCAATATATTCAATAATCTAATATTCTTCTGATTAAGTTGTGAGAATTACAAAGCTTATATAGATTGCCTAAACTCAGAGACAAGGTAAATACCTAATTAAAAATGAAACAATCTTAACAATTACAAAATCTAGAATATTCTACCTATCTAATATAACAAATATATATAATTAGTTACAATAGTTTATCTCAAATAACAATGTAAAATTAATATTTAATAATGCTTTAATTCCCTTATATTGTATCTGCATCAGAAAAATTGTCCAGCAACTATCATATTTGCTAGGTATGGGATTGCTATTGTAGTGTTGTGTCCACGAAAACTATTGCAACTAAATAAATGTTTCTAGGATCTTAGAACCTCCAGAGTCATAGCAAGTTAGTAGTGTTTATAACTTTCCTATTACCAAATCTTAGTCCTAGAAGTCTATTATTAATACTTTTGTTGATTTTTTTGTGCGACTGTACGTTAGCTAATTGCCGAAATTTAAGATTATGTTGTGCCTAGTCTCTTAAAGCTCCTTAAAAGGGCCACCAACCAGAATTCCAGTAATATCAAATATAAATCCATGCAACCCTACACTGTGTACATCGATTTTAGACATTATTCTCTATTAATGTGTAGCTTTTGAATACTAACGCATTGAACAACATTTTGTAACTCTCATTTGCCATTGTTTACGCATCAAAGTTTCTTTAAAAAGAATTTCCCCTAATTAATTAATAATTTGTCATTTTTCGTAAGAAACAATTTGTCATCCTTTCCTTTCCTTTTTCTGGTGTCAGGACCTACGGGCCAAGAGATCGGCTGCAAAGAACAGAGTTGTAGATGCTCTCATGTAGAGGAAGGCAATGTGCTCTCTTTATTCTCTTGGGGGACGAGCTTCTCTAACTAGCTTTATGGGTCCCTACTAAGTCGATTTTTTAGTACTTTGCCCCCTTTATAGATTCCATTGCTCTGATCCTTTGTAGGAACTACCCGCAATAACGATATTCCACAAAAGTGTCCCGTTTCAAACATTTGACGCTACTTTTCACAATGTAACCTTTGTCAATACACTTCATAAATGCTAGTTTCCTTTCTTTCGAATTGGAGTTCTTAAGATTACCAAAAACATAGGAAAATTGGCAAGTGCAAAAATATAACTAATTTAATGCACTTAATCAGTTACTAATTATCCTAAATTATTTGGAGAAATAATAATACATTCTATGATTAGGGCTTCATTTCTACACCTTTTCCTTAGGAGGTGACCGGAGAGACAACTCGAGCAAAAGTTGAATTCAAAGATCCAGAATCAATTGGTCATTTACTTTTGAGCACCAAAAGAAGATTCACCTTACCAAGCATGTAATCTAGATATAAGATTCCAAGGGTTCACTTGAAGTGACCACTAATAATAGGACTAAATCATTAAGAAATATAGCTAGAGAAAACCAGACCTTTAACTGGCATCCAAAATGATCTTCCAACATTGTACATGCATTCTCTATTTCCCCGTATGCAGTGGAAGATTAGGAGATGCCCATACAGTAACATAAAAAGAATCTACCGATGATTCTTCAATGTCCAACCTCATAAGTCCAGTTATATGAATTGAATGACTTGCCTGATATAACCAAATGAAACAAACATGTGTCACGAAAACAAAAAATGAAAACTCAGTTTCTAAGCAAAAGTCAGCAAATCAATCAAGAGATCAAAGTTTCTGTCAAAGTTCTAGTAAAGATTGAGGTAAAATCAGTCCTGGTGAGCAACTGAAAGATATTCCCAGTTTTTCTCAGTCGTTAAACGCATACCAAAGACTAAAGATGATAGTTGATTAACTCAAATCAAAAGTTCTAAGATAACAACTAGTTACCCAAAAAAGAGACACTGTAAATCAGAGTTTCTAGCCTTCAAAGAAAACTAGCCTTAACGAATTCATTGACTATTCACATGGTAAAAGGACTTGGCATTGCTAAAATAAGCAGAAAATGTGAACAGAAAACACAAGATTCCCTTTATAAGAACTGCTCTCCAACTAGGCTGGGTAATAAATGGCATATCACGATGATTCCAAGCCATTAGTATTCCAAATCATTACACCCTCCACCACCACCGTTATAAGAATATTTGCAATCTCAATAAGCTTATTAAAGAACTTAATAGGTAATTAATTTAAGGAACTTTGTTATGAAGTAGGGCGAAATTTTTAGGTAGCATTCTCTTTATCTGGCTGTGATTTAGTGATAGGAAGATTCAAAATTAGATATTGTAATTGGGTGTTGGTCAAATGAATGTGCTAGTGTGCTACTGAGGTTATGCAAAGTGGTTCCTCAGCCTAATTTGATGTATTAGGCAAAAGTTCAACTAGAGGATCTTCAAGGGTAAAGCACGAAATTTTATAATTTTGAAAGTAAGAAACTTCGCATTCAAATACATACCATTAAGCATGTTTGGCAATGTCACATTAAGCTTGTATACAACCTATCACCCTAAGTCCATTTACCTTTACATAAACTTGAAGCTTAGACAACCAGTAACATAGCGAACTCATCATGGCACAAGTAACTTCACCTACAGAGAGCAGAAGAAATTTACTGGTGCTAACAAGTAACCACATTCTCAGCCACAAACCACAAATGCATTATTCTATAGACCATAAAAGCTCATGAAAAGAACCTCACACAACTAATACTTTATATAAACCGAATCAATCAGAAATCAAAATCTTTAAAAACAATAGGCACTTGTTTTAAATAGGCAGTTACCTTAATCCTCTAGGTCCTTGGTATCAACTCCTTGCTTATGTGAACTAATTTCTGCTCCTCCTTAGTCAACATGGTCGTAATCTTATGCAACTGCAGAATTCCCAGTGTATCAAACGTCTTCGCCTGATAATCCCCTACCCTAATAATCCCCAACGTTGGCCCAGGCACCGGGGATTCAGTCAAATGAGTTACATTCCCTCCAACACTCTTCCCAGTCACATTAATCAATTTCGACTTCCCTGCATTAGGCCCCCCAACTGCCCACACATACCCTCTTGCCCCTGCCAACCCCACCACATCATCCACAAGATTCTTCAATCCCCAATCCTTCACTGCACTAACTAAATGCACACTAGCTAACTTATTCGCTCCGCCCGCTCTTGCTCTCGTCCTAACCCAATGCTCAAACCCTGTAGGCAATAACGAGCTTGACTGTCGGTAATAAGTCGATTTTCATCACAATTAACACAACCCTAGATACATTTCCGGATTTCCCTTCTTTCCAAGCTAGCGACCCTCCTAGGGAACGAATCATCAAAATCCACAACATCCACGACCACTAAAACCACAGTTCGAGCCCCCTAAATCAAACTCAGCCTCCTCCAACTGTATGATCAAAATCAAAGTCAGGCAACAAGTTTTCTACAGTTGAATCTTTCACCGTTCCATGATACCGCAACCAGTGACACCTCGAGCGAATTAAAGGATTTTTGGGCAAATTAGGGGCATCATTTTCCTGGGTTTTCGGAGTCTTCGGGGTTTTTGTAGGGTTTTGGAAACATGGATTTGTTTGGGGTTGAGGGGTGGAAAGAATGGAATTAGATACAGGCTTTGTGTATGTATAGGAGGAGAGAGAAAGGGGAAGGAGTTGTTTGAGGTTTGATGGTGAGAATAGGGTTCGGATTATCATTTCTGTCAACTGTTCTTCTTCTTTGTTTATGCTGCAATGGAGGTTTTTGGGATGTTAAATCATACATACTCTACCTGTTCGATCAAGGTGCATTTTCTTTCCGGTTAACTTCTCTGCAGTGTTTACTGTTGATCAAGTAGCATTTTAAAAATGTAAATTTAAAATCAGGGAATACATTTTTACCCATTAAAGATTAAAAATAATATTTAACATTAATTAAATTAATAATGAAAAAAATATTCATAAAATAAAATAATTAAAAATACTAAATTATTCTTATTTTCTTTTTACATGTACAATTCAATATTATAAATTAAATTAAATTAAATGATAGGTGTTAATTTCAATTGAATAAACAATAAATTTAAATAAAAAAAAGATATATTAAAAGGGAGTCTTCAGCAAATATCGAAAAGGAGTTTAAATCCATGAGAAATGTTACAATAAATAATTATGGTTACAAAAAAGTATATACAAAATATTTTGTTATTTTATCATACATGGTTCGATTTGATAGTTTAACTAATTATTATCATACATATTATTTTATATTTCATTTCTTAAAACATAACGTTCAGAATATCAAATTTTTGATCTCAAATACGTCTTACGCATTATTTAAGGCACTATTTAAAATTAAAAATTTAAAACTCTTATAACAATAATCTTTTTACACTCCCTTCGTCTCATAAATACTCAACACAATTTTTTGTGTAACTTTTATAGAGAAAAAAAAAATTCATATTTGATTTTCTAATTAACCTATGTGCAATGAGTCATTGATAATATTATAAGAAGGGTAATGTTAAGAGTTTTCAATTTTTAATTTTAAAAAGAATCTCAACTGATATGTCATCATTATATTGATTGATTAAATTTCATGCGATTGATTATATTATAAATTATCATCAAAATATTTAATATAATATCATTTGAGACCCATTTGACATTAAAAATTTGAAACCCTCTATTATTGTCCTTATAAAAATTTGTTAATCACACAAGTTTTAGACAACAAAGGTAACTCACTATATATTTAAATTATAAACATGATATGTTATAAGCCTTGTTATGTTTTTTTGTATAATTATAATTGAGGCGTAAATCAATAAATAAGATTGAATAAGATTATAAATTGATCTACTACATTACATATGTGGATGATAGTTATTTACTTAACAAAAAAATCGAAGAGAATCAATATTTTCAAAACTAAATTTGATATTTTTACAAATTCCTTTTCATGAGTATGGGATCTCTATTATTCATGTGATTTTTTTTTTTTTTGTATAATTATTATTTTTACTTATAAAAATATCAATTTTCAAATTAAAACATAAAATCGCAAGCTTTTCCTTGTGGCCCTCCCTTTAATAAATGTGAGATTTATTTAATATTCATGTGGAAAAAGAATTTATAAAATTATCAAATTCCAAACACCGTAGGAAAAAAAGCACCCCGTCGCCAAAAAAGTGTGGAAAAAGAATTTATAAAATTATCAAATTCCAAATACCGAAGGAAAAAAAAGCACCCCATCGCCAAAAAAAGCACAGTGGATCCCTGTGATTTGAGATCAACATGACTTGCCCAATTTGAGATCTATTAATCTTTATTGCTTAGAGGATTTGACTAAAATTCCCGACATGACTTCAACACTGAATCTTCTAAAACTAGATCTCGAAGGCTGCACTAATCTGCTTACATTACACAAATCACTTGGAAACAACATAGAAATGGATGGTCTTGAGGCTCTTCTTCTTTCTAGTTGTTCGAAACTTGAACATATTCCAGAATTTGGAGAAAACATGAAGCTCTTAAAGCATCTGTATGGATGGGACTAAAATTAAGCGATTACTAGAGAGCTTGAGGAAAATGTGCTCTTTACAGAAGCTTGATATGAGTGAAATTGCTATAGAAGAGCTGCCCTATTTCATACTTCACTTGGAAAGATTAAGACTTTTGCAAATTCATGGATGTCGTCTTTTATCCCTAACCAGAACTTTTCATTTAATGGAATTTTCTTCATTGGGTTTGAAAGAACTTGTTCTAAGTGCTTACAATCTATCTGTAATTCCTGATGGTATTGGTTTGTTATATAATTTAAAGGAGTTGGATCTATACGAAAATGATTTTGTTACGCTACCCTCATGTATCAGTCTCCTTTCATATCTTTGAATGCTTTGTTTGAATAGTTACACAAGGCTCGAATCATTACCAAAGCTTTCAAAAATAAACGACGATACACTTTGTGGACTTGAAATTAGATTCAATCATTATATTTCAGGAAAAGGATTAGATGTATCTAAATTTCATTCGACGAGCCACGACATTAAACCAACGATATCTTGTTTGAACTATCCTAAATTAATCGAGAATCAAAGCGATAGTGGTTTAGCGGATACTATTTTGAAAAAGTACCTTTAGGTCCGTGTGTATATGTCTCTGTCTGACTGTCTTCCCCCATTATTATAACAATCACATTTCATTTTTCTTTTACTTTTTCTTTTGTGCAGGTAAGCACTGAAAGCAGAGTTAAACCTGAAGCTATATTTGAGATAGTTGTTGCTGGAAGTGAAATCCCACGGTGGTTCAAGCTGGGAAGATCACATTTCATGATCCTTAAAGGTATAGGGACCAAGCATCATGGTTTATGGGATGTATTCGATATTGATTTCAATATATGCATTGGAGTTGCTTTATGTGTTGTTATTGTTGTCCCCCACTCTCTTGAAAATATGAGAGGTGCTTATATAGATGTCAAATATGAGGTCGTTGCACATATTCATGTTGCGGGCAAATATTGGAGGATTCCGGTTCCCATAAACTTCTTGGAGGCCAAGTTAGAGACCCAGTTGGTTTGGTATTGGACTATAACTGATGATCTTCGAAGAGCAGTAGATACATCTTAAATGAATCAGTTTGATGTATTGCCAAATGTTAGGATTGACTCATACTTCTGTGGATTCGACTAATGGCCACTATGACAGGGTAGTCTACGGGTTCTTCATATAATATTCTTTGTGATTGTGTTATTATTCGATCTTAAATTCTAACGTATATCATTCTCTGTAGAGCCAGAAGGTTAATTTTGACAACTTGTAAAACTAAATTCTAAATAACAAAACATCTTCACTCATAATTAATCTTGATGTCTTCTTTTTTTCTTAAAAACCAGTTTAATTAAAATATAACTATATTGTTGCATATGGTAATTTGGAGGTTAAAAAGTTCGGGGTTCGTTTTCTATGCCAAGAAGATATACTGAAGTCGAGAGGACCAAGATTTACTATTAATGGAATTCTGAGCATCATGAAAATGATCTCTTTATTTCGCGACCAAAAAATGAGGTGGTATAATGTTGTTTGTGAAGTTAATCAGGAACCCCGGTCCTTCAACTAAAGATCACACCTGTAACGTAATTACCATCCTCGCCAGTGGCTTCAAACATGGTTCCGTTTCCTTGGATTCTCTTCGTGAAGTCATGGAATGTCTACTAGAAATGAACCAAGAAGTAGTCAAAGTCATACTTGAATGCAAGGAAGAGATACTAAAGGATGAGCATTTTTTTTTTTAGTTCGTCAATTCTTCAAAATGAGCCTGCCAATGTTAAAACTCAGCAGTGATTTCTTGAAATTGCTGAAAGGCAGCGGTGATAACTGGTTGATTGTCCAGGTAGCAATGCAGCAAATTGAGGCAAAAAGGAGAGCATGTACTCTCAATTATTTGGAGACGATACAACAACTCATTGATTTTGAAGCTGCAAAGGTTCCATTTTCTACAAATTTTATCACATTGTTTCAGTCTATCTCTGATGAACAAGTTACCAAGCTATGTTACTACACTGATCAGATAAAGTGCATTACAAAGTCTACGTTAGTTAAGGCATAGTGTAAAGTATCACATGTAACAACTTCGGCTACTTTTGGTGCGATTTTGGTTTCTGCAGTTGTGGCCTTGCATATAGCTAAACCGCTGCCAATGAGGGCAAGTGGACAACTATGGACTCTGTTCATGGGATACGTACTTTGTTTGCTGAGTGGGAGTTGCGTTAGAGGTTAGCAGTGTATGAGGATAACTATGAAAGATGGGAGAAGGGTTATGAGAATTATTGGGAGAATTTTGATTAGGACGTGAGTATCACGGATTTTGGTGGAATTGAAAAGCATCTGGAAGAATTAAAAAGTAAGATGGACTGGCTGTTGCAATTTTCTGATTTTGTTACCAAAGAAGACAAGGAGATTGTGATTTTTATGGATGAGATTAAAAAGAGGATAAGTGGGTTTACAAATACTGTTGTGGATATGAGTATGCATGCTTATAAATGTATCAGCTATATAAGGTAGACAAGTGCTGAGGTCTTGCTGTCAAATTATGAATTGCGGTCAAATAATGAAATTGATGCAAGGTATTTAAACTCCATGGACTGTATAAATTTACTATGCCGGATTATTCCAAATGTGATGGTCTGACCATCAATTCCTGTAATACCTGGTCATTTTCTAAAAGTCCCACATCACCTATTTTCAAAACACCTTTCATTCCCTTAGCCTATAAATATAACACTATCATTTAATTTTATTTCACTAAACATTAAATATCTCCCATTTGTGTGAGAAACTTGTTGTGTGAGAACCTTTTTAGTAAGGACCTCCCTAGTTAAAAATTTTGGTGTCGAGAACATGGGCGGACTGCGGACCTCATAATTTCGTGTATGTCTCTTTTTCATTCTTTGTGTAATTATTTAATTTTTGGTATTAGTTTTAATTTTTGTATGTTATTTAGTTTGTTAGTTTATATATTTTAGTATATCTCTGTTAGTAATTAGCATTTTAGAATATTAAATTATTATTTTTGTAACTTTAGAGTTTTGACATAATAATAATAATAATAATAATAATAATAATAATAATAATAATAATAATAATAATAATAATAATAATAATTGTTTGTAACATAATTAAAAATGGAAAGAATATTTTTGTAAATATACTTATATGTATTTTAGAAGGAACAAGAATACTATTATTTATTAATATATACGTTACCATGATTAAAATATTTATGTATATACCTTTAGGTAGAATTTTGTTTAGAACGGAACAATTTCAGATTCGCCTAAGAGAAAGAAAATGTGTAAAACTTAATCAATTAATTAACTATTTATTTATCAATTCTTTTATTATGTTTAATTAGTTCCGACGGAGGGAATTTAATGAGTCAGCTTTGCAATATAATTTTGGGTATTACATTGCTTATTCCAGGTACGAATTTCGTACTCCTTCAGCGATACTCATTTGATTTTAATTTGTTTGTTTTGTTCCTTATTAGAATTTGGATATTATCTCGATATATTGTTCATAGTCAAATGCATATCGTTTTGTTTGATTTTAGATATTCGCAACTTATCTTGTACTCTTTAGACTTATTAAGCAAGTCTAGTATTTATTTTGATTCTGTAAAAATGAACATGCTAGTATATTTGGGAGACTTTGTGTCGATTTATTTTGGTTTAGCATATGCGTATTAGAATCCCTTTTGTGATATTGTGTCGCATTCGTTGTGACATAATATTTTTGTTAGAAAGTATCATAGGGTATACTTGAGCTATAACCACCTGGGGGGTACCACAGGCATGTCTTTGGGCACTAAGGCATGACACTTTCCATGGCGGTGTGATCAGTCCACGACGTCTCCATTTTGTGTTTCGGTGAACATTTGGTGTTTTGTTGTGGGAGGCGTATGGGTCGGCCCTAGCATTTTGTTCTGTTCTGTTCTGCAATCTGGTGTTGTTCGTAGTGCCGAACACACTTTTTCGATTTTGTATGCATTTGGATCTGCAGTCCAATGTATGCCTGCCTGTGTGGCAGTATTTTGACTTGTCTTTGTGACAAGGTGTATTTCTGTTTTGTCCTGAGCTCGGTATGAAATAAACACAACCATTCAATTCAGCCTTTTATGTTGTTCAGTAAATTAGTTCAGTGGATCAGTTTTAGTTCAGTAGATCAGTTCAGTTCAGTTTAGTAGATTATGTTATTCAGTTCAGTTCAATAAGATATGTAATTCAGTTCAGTTGATTTTGTTAATCTCAGCTTAGTTCAGTTGATTTTGTTATTCAATTTCAGTTCTTATTTCTGCACTATTTATTCGTACTGGGCATTTGGCTCATGCTGTGTTTTTCTTCTGGTAGGATTTGCAATGGGATTCAAGGGCAAGTGTGAAGAGAGTTCCTTTTTATTTTGACATTCTGCTTAGAGTTCGTTTGTGCATAGCCTCCCTTTCCACTAGTCGGGAAGGGGGTGTTACAGAGTTGGTATCAGAGCTAGGGTTCTTTCTTGTAGAAAACTTATTTAGGTTTGATCTGTGAGTTATGGGTAGACATCTGGGGATAGGTATTTGTTCTATTTAAAATCTTGTTCAGCTTTCATATGAGTTTGTATTCGAATTTGCCTTAATTTCAATTTTATTTTCGTCTGTTTTGTTTTGTCAAGGGCTTGTAAAACCATTAGAGGTGGTGGAGGCGGTGATATTGGTGGCAATGTTGGTTGGCACCACGGAGGACGTGTGTTCGCCTTGTCATATAATTAGATGACAGATGCGCAATATACTATTTTGGCACGCTTTTAATTAGCAGTCGTGAGACTTTTATTGATTTTGACTCTACTCATTCAATTGTTTCGTATTCTTTTGTTCGGCATCTTGGTGTGCCATCTCAGTCCTTAGATTCTGCTATGTCTATTGTAGCTTTGATGGAAATTTTTTTTATTCTCTGATTTATACCGAGATTGTTTCTATTAGTTTTGGAAATAAGATTTGTGGGGCTAATCTTCTGTCGATGCATATATACGATTTTGATGTGATTCTTGGGATGAACTGGTTGGATAAGTACGAGGCCACTATTGATTGTCAAGCGAAGAAGGTTATCTTTGAGAATTTGAAGTCTACAGATTTTGTGTTTCAAGGTTCATGACAAGGTAATGTGGTGAAATTGATTTTTGTTTTGAAAGATGGAAAGTTGGTGGCTAAAGATTGTGAAGAATATTTGGCATTTATAAAGGATACCTCTTTGCGAGAGTTGTATTGGAAATGTTTCAGTCGTTCGTGAGTTTTCTGATGTATTTAATTAAGAATTATCAGGGTTGTCATTGCAATTTGAGGATTTTGAAGAGGCGTATTAAAATTTGGGTACAGTGTGATGAATATTGTTCCAGCATCAAGTGTAGTTTGAATTATGGCAACACAAGTGTGTTTTGTATGTTATTTGTTGGTTTCTCTTTACATCACTATATAAGGAGAGTTGTGTATTGTTTGAGGCAGACTTGGCCAATTTAATTCAAATTTAAATCATATAGAATGAAAAGATAATATATTTGGGTTTGTCAATGAATGAAGAAAATATCTAGAGGAAGAGGAAAACAGATGCCCCTTGCAACGTGTGACTGTGTGAGCTATGTCTAGATGTCCTGTAAGATTTAGTGGAATTATAACCACTATTCCTTTGGGGCATAAATGATACTTATCCCTGCCTTGTGATCCTTAGTGGGGCATAAATGATACCTATCCCTGCATGGTGATCCCTAGTTTGCAGCATACCCGATGGTTAACTGGAGTTTTTTAATGTTGATACTTTCTAATTTGTGAGTCATGTCGATCTGTGTATATCAAATAGAAAGTTTTATCCTTTTACTTTTATAATGTCCATGGTCATTTACTTTTATCTAATATGATTTTGGTGATCTGCCTCTGAATTGTACTTTTGCATTTAAAAATTGATGTGAAATTTAGAAATTGCTACTTTATATCATCATAATAAATCTATCTCCATTTAATGACTTGTTTAACCGCAAAAATCAAAATTTATCCTTTTTTGTGAACAGAGGAATTATGCATATGAGTATATATAATAATAAAAAATTTAGTAATGGCAATTGGTCTAAAGTGACTTAATTTTAGATAAAATACACAAATTACCATTCTTAAACTGATTAGGCCACAACTGAATGATTGTCATTACCACATCCATTTCAAGTCCATACATATAGCAATAGAGTGTGTGTCAATGTATAAAGTTAGGGTTTACGTTTGACCTAACGAATTTAATTAACTAAAATGAATAAGTCAAAAATATATAATCAAAGACCGAAAAATATGTAAAACCTTGAAAAACGTAATCTGAAAAGTGTCATCACGAGTCCTGAGGCAGAAGGCTCGTGGGGCAACTCATATTGGGAATCGATTGAGGGATTAGATTGGTGACTAAAAGAATTGGACGATTCCGGCATTACCCGGATAACCAGAGGTATTTCAGTTATTTCCCTATTACTAAGGGTATTCTTGAAATTTTCCTTAGAGTCACATGTTTGGCACAAGACCCTAGCCAGGAACTCTATAAATATCCCTTCACTAGACAAGAGAAGGGACTTTTGGGGGACCTTTGGCCACTGTGAGGATTCTCTCTCTGGAAGCAAGGGAGCTAAAAGGATTCTTTAGGGGTGCGAACGACATCGAATCGAGTTTTGACTTAGGACACTTGTGTCTACACTTGGATCCATAAGCCTAATTTGGATTAATTGGAGATCCCTAAACACCTGACACGACTCTTGGACACTAGTCACTACGCTAGGACCCCGAGAATTTTGTCATTTGTTACTTGGATAGTTGCTCGTTAGTTCTTCTCCCCTCTCCAATCCATTGATCGATTTCATACTCTTTGCGGATTTCTCGCATCTACCATTATTACAAACCCTAACCCTAGTAAGGTACGAGATTTTCTTGCCTACATTCTTTTGGCAACTCCGCTAGGGAGGTGAGAGTTTGTGAAGGGTATGCTCATAACTAGAAATGGGAGAGTTTCGGGAAGAGTTTTACCAGACACTAGCATCACTTCACCGGAATTTATTGCAAGGAAAGTAGATGTACGCCGATCGATTGTGGAAAAAGCCTCTAATCCAGTAGGGTAATGGCTTATCCAGTATGTTGCTTCCTTATTCTATTTCGATTTCACATGATGCTAATTTCGCATGGTAAATTTTCCTCAGATTGCGGCAATTCATGGTGGAGTGTCTTGGGTATTGATGATACACACAGAAGTCCGATCTCTTCTTCATCTCTTCAGTCTACCGTTATTGAAGAAGTAAAACTACTATCAGATGTAAACCCTAATTTTATACATGGGCTCACATTTTTCCCCTGCATGTGAGTCGCATCTTAAGGTGACGATCATGCACAAAGGTTTTAAGTCTTCAAGTATTTATTTATGTATTTATTTTATTTATTTTTTATTTTTTATTTATCATTTTCTTTTTGTGGAAGTCAAGTGGACCATAGGGTTGAACCCTAGGTAAATAAGTGTTAGGGCTGAATCCTAGGAGACAGGGAAGGCTTATATCTTTATGTTGCGCCTTACGAAAGTTGGGATAACTATCCTAATACAAGTCGTATTCCCCACATGTGCATTGAGATGCAAGAATAACCATACAGTTTGGTTCGCTTCCAGCCCGACCATGTGAAGAGGCTCGAGAATGTTGGCATCCTTTGGTGTATCCATCTGTGCGATGCACTCCGCATACTCCTTTCTTGATGGTGCTCTTCCAAAATATTAACCTACCAGTTCCAGACTTCTCAAGTGATCGAGTATGATGAGGGTGAGGAGGATGATTGTAACACCCCCTTCCTAAATTGGAAAGGGAGGTTACACACAGAACACAACAGAACTAACAAACTGTTATCCAAAAACTTTAATATGCAACTGAATAGTCTAAATAGATAGCCGACTAGCTCAAATATGATCTGTGTATTACAACAATACTTAGAAACCAAAATATCAAATACTACACAAAATATCTAAACTATTTACATAAAGGAAGCTCTCTTCACACTTGCCCTTGCTCCCCCTGATTACCTGCTGGAAGAAAAACACAGCATGAGCCAAATGCCCAGTACGAATGTAGAGTGCAAGAAAATAAGAACTAAAATGAATAACAAAACCAACTAAACTGAACTAATCTAAATAACATAATAGGCTGAATCAAACGGTTAGGGTGATTTCATACCGAGCTCAGAACAAAACAGAACAGAAATATTCATCGGACTAAGCAATCCAGATGTATGCAAAATCGAAAGGTGTGTTTGGCACAAACAACACCAAACCGCAGAACATAACAGAACAGAATGCTAGGGCCGACCCATACAACTCCCACAATAAAACACCAATTGGCCAACTCCCATCGGAGCACACAAAATAGAGACGGCGTGGACTAATTACACCGCTACGGAAGTGTCAATCCTCGGTACTAAGAGGACATGCCTGTGGTACCCCCACATGTGGTTATAGCTCAGGTATATCCTACGGTATATTCTAACAAAAATATCTTGTCACAATATTTGCTAAAATATCTTGTCACAAACAAAAGGGGTTTTAATACGTACATGCTAAACTGAAACGAATCATTACAAAGTCCTCAAAATATATTAGCATGTATGTTTCTACAGAATCAAAATAAATACTAGACATGCTCGCTAAGTCCAAATAGTACAAGTTATGAATTTTTGAATATCTAAAACCAAACAATTCTATCATAAGCATTTGACTATGAATAATATATCGAAATAATATCTGAATTCTAATTGAGAGACAAAATGAACAAATTAAAATTAAATAAATATCGCTGAAGGAGTACGAAATCCGTACCTGGAATAAGCAATGTAATATCCGAAATTATATTCCAAAAACGACTCGTTAAATTTTCTCCGTTGAAACTAATTAAACAAAATAAAGGAATAAATAAATAAATAGTTAATTAATTGATTAAGTTTTACACATTTTCTTTCTCTTTGACAAATCCGAAATATTTTCGTTCTAAACAAAATTCTACCTAATGTTATGCATATTTTAATCATATATAATATTTTAATAATTAACAACCTTCATGTTCCAAAATAAATTTAAGTATATTTATAAAAATATTCTTTCCATTTTTAATTATGTTACAAACAAATATTATTATTATTATTATTATTATTATTATTATTATTATTATTATTATTATTATTAGTATTATTATTATGTCAAAACTCTAAAGTTACAAAAATAATAATTTTATATCTCAAAATACTAATTACTAACAAAGATATACCAAAAATATATATGCTAACAAACTAAATAGCATACCAAAATTAATGCTACAAAATTAAAACGAATACATAAAATTAAATAATTACACAAAGAAAGAAAAGAGACATACCCGAAATTATGAGGTTCGCAGTCCGCCCACGTCCTTGACACCAAAAATTTTAACTAAGGAGGTCCTTACTAAAAAGGTACTCACACAAAAAGGTTTCCTCAAATTGAATAAAACCTTAATGTTTGGGTGATTAAAAACTAAATGGGTAAGTCCATATATATAGGAAGGGGAAGTGAGAAAGTTTTAATAAATGAGTGACGTGGGACTCCAAAGACTACCGGGTATTACAATGATCATGCCCCCATAGGAGTTCTCAAGAGTATTAAGAGCGAGGCCATGAGTTTCGACATCTGTGAACCTTCCCGACCTGTTAGGACTATTAGCGATGCTTCTTTTCCTCATAACCAGAGCGTCAGTCTTAGTGCTAATGACTCCTTGTCCGATGTCAGTTCTACTCCGGTTGTGCATAGTTCAGTTCCTTCTTCTCATCCACATGCAGCAGCATCTCCCAATAACCTCGAAGGTACTGGCGATCCCATGATGTTGACGCTATGGTTTTGGGTCTTACTCCCCCGAAAGAGAATCCTTCAGAAACTATTGCTGACGTCACTCCTGTTGGAAACGATTTCCATAGAAATTAATATTTTTTACTTTTTAAAAAATATTATCCCAAGATTTTCTCATAATTTAGCATAATCAAAAATATATTACATACCTCGTGCTTAGTTGTAGCATAGTGGAGAACTTTGGCTTTATTCTGATGATGGATTCTCCTCTTGCTCAAAATACTGTAGAGGGATGGAATATATAAAGTCCTCAACTCCCTTATATTTATTAGGATAATTAAAAAACTTACGTATATATTTTATCGTCCCTTTTTGTTATATCTTAATAAGGGCTAGAGTGGGAATCAAGTAGGATTCTATAATTTTAGCTCCAATATAATACTAATTTCTGATTAGCTCTTTAATCTATTAGAATTATATTAATTATAACAAATTCCACTAAATAATTATAATTGCACTAAAGAATTAATAGAATTAAAATTAATTAATTAAATCCTTCCACTATTAGTATCTTGCAAAAATACTCCTCTACATTAATATCCATAAATGTGTGTAGGAATAAAACTGTTAATCCATTACGTTTACTGCTTATATCCTTGAGTACATAATTTATAAATTTTTGATCACTCATGAATTTAATAAATTAAATTAATATTTTAGTAATTTGAATTACTAAAATACTTGGCCAAGATTCTGGTGATCAACTAATAAATTATCTCAAGGGAATATTATAATTTAATTGTAGAATTCCATCTTGAAAAATAAATGTTCCTAATTTCATAATATATATCACTCAGCATATTGAGATATTGATTCTATTAATAATCTCACTCTTGAATATATTAAAGTGACACACATTATAAAATCAAGTTTATTATTCTCTCAGGATTAAGAGTAATTGTACATTTTGTAACAATCCAGTTCTACGTATTTCAAAAATAAACCAATACACTATATTAAAGTCTCTACTTTACATGACTAAGACAAGTCATCCAATCAAGTGTATTATAATATACTAGAATGGTATGTCCATCTCCATCTAAGATTGAGAACAATATAATTTCTTTAATTATACATGACATATAATTTATGTCTTTCGTATATGACACTTTTTCATATACATAAATTATAAAATGTATAATTATGGACAAAATTTATGACACATTTACCAATCAAGTGTATTACAATCTACTAGAATGGTATGTCCAACTTCATCTAAGATTGAGAACAATATAATTTCTTTAATTATACATGACATATAATTTATGTCTTTCGTATATGACATTTCTTCATATACATAAATTATAAAATGTATAATTATGGACATAATTTATGACACATTTAATTATGCAAAAAATAAATTAAAATTTATTATTAAAATAATAAAATAAATATCAATATTGTGTTTTTCTCGACTTAAATCCTTACAATCTCCTACTAGCCCTAAACTCAATTTACCATATGTCTAACACCCATCCCCTCAAGATGAAAATCCAAATCTGCATATCCTATCGGGACAAGATCCTCATTAGAACAGACAATCATATAATCTCTTGTTCTCCGTAGATACTTAAGTATATGTTTCACTGCTACCCAATGTTCAAGTCCAGGGTTAAATTGATAACTGCTGACCAGGCCTACTGCAAAACAAATATCTAGCCTAGTGCACTACATCACATACATAAGACTTCCTACTGCCAAAGCATAAGGGACTGTCTTCATGCGCTCTTTCTCTTGAGGTGTCTTAGGACATTACTCCTTAGTAGGAGGAATTCCATAATTTTATCCATGTATGCAGCTTGGGATAGGCCCAACATTCTATTCTTGTGATCGCGCCAAAGCTTGATCCTAGTTTCTATTCTTGTAATTAGCCTCTTCTAGGTTCTTCATCTCAAAATTACTTGACAACCAAATTTTGACACTAGATAATATTCTCATATCATTACCCATAAGCAATATATCATCCACATAAATAACTAAGAATACTACCACCTTGTCTTTATTCTTCTTGTACAAGTAAGATTCTAATGGATTTTGTTCAAAATCATAAAATTTGATTGCTTGATCAAACCTTATATTCTAAGATCTTGATGCTTGCTTAAGTTCATAAATGGACTTTTACAACTTGCATACCATATTTTCTTGTCCTTTAACTTTGAAATCATCAGGCTGCTTTTTATAGATTTCTTTATCAAGATATTCATTAAGAAAAGCAGTCTTCACATCCATTTGTCATATCTCATAATTGAGATGAGCTGCAATAGATAAAAGTATTCTAAGAGATTTAAGCATAGCTACCGGTGAAAAGGTTTCCTCATAATCGATGCCTTCTTTTTGAGTAAACCCTTTTGCTACCAACTGTGCTTTAAAGGTTTCCACTTTCCATCTACCCCTCTTTTTCTCTTGTAGACCCACTTGCACCTTATAGGTTTGACCCCATTAGGTGCTTCTACAAGTTCTCATACTTTATTCGAGTACATGGAATCCATTTCCTGTTTCATAGCCATATGTCAGTTGGATGCATCTACATCATTAATTGCTTCATAGTAGTTAGAGGGATCCGACTCCACTTCTTCTGGAATAACATCGTAAGTTTCTCTAAGAAGTAAAAGTTTTTCAGGAGGCCTGATACTCCTCCCACTACGACGAAGCTCCAATGCATTAGAACAATTAGGTTGGTTAGTTTGTGGCAATTCAACCAAGTCTTGTGGTGGATTAATTGATTGAGTAATTGATGTACTTAACATTTCTTGTAAGACAATTTTGCTACTTGACTTGTGATCCATTATGTAGTCATTTTTTTAGAAAAACTGCATTTGCGCTAACAAATACTTTCTGGTCTAAAGGACTATAAAATAGACCATCTCTAGTTCCTTTTGGATATCCTACAAACAAACATACTTCAGTTCTTAAACCTAACTTATCTAAGTTTGTTTTTCCTTTTCACACATGTGCAGGTGTGCCCCATATATGAATATGATACAATACTGGCTTTTGCCCACTCCATAATTATCTAGGTGTTAAAGGAACAGACTTTGATGGTACAAGATTCAATAAATACATTGCCGTTTCTAGTACATAACCCGAAAAGGAGATAGGAAGAGTAGAAAAACTCATTATAGACCTTACCATTTCCAAAATCACGTTTCTTCTTTTTGCCACACCATTTTGTTGTGGTGTGCCCGGTGAAGTCAATTTAGATATAATTATTTTCTCAGATAAGTAATCTTTGAATTCCCCAAGGAGATAATCACCTCCTCGATCTAATCGAAGGGCCTTTATGTGTTTACCAGATTGCATTTCTACTTCTGCCTGAATTTTTTTGAATTTTTCAAAAGCTTCAGACTTTCGTTGCATAAGGTACAAATAACCAAATCTTGAGTAATCATCAGTAAAAGTGATGAAATACTCAAAACCTCCATATGCTCGGATATTCATAGGACCACACACATCTATATGAATTAACTCTGACTTATCATTGGCTCTATGTTTCTTTGCCTTAAAAGGCCCTTTGGTCATTTTTTCTTCTGTACAAGAGTGGCAAACTGGAAGATTTTTAATTTCTAAAGAACTTAGAGGACCATCTATAACCAATCTTTAGATCCTATTTAGATTAATATGACATACTCGTAGATGCCAAAGATAAGTTTGATTAATTGAAGAAACTTTTATTTTTAATGGTTTATGTTGACTACATTCAA
This sequence comes from Hedera helix, assembly GCA_947179155.2. Taxonomy (NCBI): domain Eukaryota; kingdom Viridiplantae; phylum Streptophyta; class Magnoliopsida; order Apiales; family Araliaceae; genus Hedera; species Hedera helix. Next base: position 1,874,041 of record OX359279.1, read on the forward strand.
TTTGCAATAATAATTAGGAGTAAGAATATATAAATTATCTACCAATGAACTAGAACAAATGAAATTTCTATTCTTGCGAATAACAACCTTAGAATCAAAATTATCTGAATATCCATGTTTAAACAAGCAAGAAACTGAAATTAAATTTCCACGAACATCTGGAACATAAAGACAATCTACTAATTCTAAAGTCATTTCATTATTAAACTTGAGATGCATAACTCTCACTATAATAGCTGCTACTTTTGCACTAGAACCAAGGTGTAGATAAATCTCACCTTCATTCAACTTTCTGGTTTTCCTGAAACCCCTACAAAGAATTGCAAACATGATTAGTGCTTCCCGAATCTACACACCAGGATTCAACAGAACAACTCACAAAACATGTTTCATGAACGAGAGATTGATAATTATCTATCTTGCCAAACTGATCAATTAGACAATCAGCCATGCCTTGTTTTTTGATCTTGGCTAGGTAGGTAGAACAATTCATCTTCTAGTGACCTTTCTTTCCATAGTAGAAACATTTTCCTTGAGGTTTTGTTTTTGCCCTTTTCTTCCCAACCCTTCCAGATAGAGGTAGGTTGTTTCTTATTGTTCTTCTTTTTTCGGTTCTTGCCTTTAGGCTTTCCCCTAAAAGTATCAGCTTTTGGTACATGAACTCTTCCTTTTGCACAAAGAATACCCTCTGCTGCCTGGAGTTCCTTCATTAGTTCAGGTAAAGATAAAGACATTTAGTTCATAGTGTAATTAAGTTTGAACTGATTAAAGGAATCAGGCAAGGTCTCTAGCAACATGTCAACCTAGGTTTCCCCATCAACTGTTGCTCCTAGGATTTCCAGTTCGTTTAAGTAAGAAATAATTTTTAAACAATGATCTCGAAAAGAAATAATTTTTAAACAATGATCTCGAACTGAAGATCCCTCGGACATCTTGGAATTCATGAGTGTTTTCATCACAGTCTGTCGTGCAGCACGACTCTGGTCATCAAATATTTCATGAAAGCTATCCAAGAACTCTTTAGCAGTGGTAATAGGCTGATATTGGTGTTGAAATATATTTGACAAGGATTCCAAAATATAGCAACGAGTCATGTCATTAGCCTTTTGCCACTTCTCTTGGTTATTCCTTTGTGCAACGGTAGCGTTTTCTGGAAGAACTGGGCAAGGTTCAGTTAGCACAAACTTGTAGTCTTCAGCAATCAACACAATGTCAAGATTTCTTTTCTAGTTCACATAATTTGGTCCAATTAATTTATTTTCTTTAATAACAGCAAATGGATTAAAAGACGACATGGTAATCTGTATAATCATACAACATGCATAAATTAAATGGTCATTTAGTAAAATAAACTTTTGCATATAATATGAAAGTGTAATCCTCAACACAAACATAAAATAAACATGGTAACTTAATTTCAAGTCATTCCCTTTTCAAAGGGAAAACTAAGAATAATTTGAAATTACTATTATTTTGATATCCACTTAATTTATTTTCTTTAAGGATAACAGCAAGGGGATTAAAAGACGACATAGTAATCTGTATAATCATACAACATGCATAAATTAAATGGTCATTTAGTAAAATAAACTTTTGCATATAATATGAAAGTGTAATCCTCAAACACAAACATAAAATAAACATGGCAACTTAATTTCAAATAATTCTCTTTTCAAAGGGAAAAATAAGAATAATTTGAAAGTGCAATTATTTTTATATCTTGACATCTCATGATATAAAAATAATTCACTATACAATTCAGCCCAAAACAATAATTATGACGACCCCAAATACGGGTTCCATAACCTCGGCTTTGGTTCTCACTATCCAAAACATAATCACCACTAAATACATAGTCTTTATATAACATTGCAGAATAATACATAAGGTTCCTTATAAAAAAGCTATAATCCCAAGGTCTAACAACTATAACATAAACTGTTCCTATATTAAGGAATTACAATAGATTTACCAACAGTAAATACATTTTAAGCATTTAATTAACATGCACAATTTAATTTAAGCTCTGGTTTTCTCTTTTCCCTTGTCCTTCTTGGAGCATTCGGGTTTAGCTGAAAATAGTTCATGATATAGCAAGAGTGAGCAACTAGCTTGTTCAGCAAGTTAAGAACAATCATAGAGATTTAATATATCATGAATGAATGAAAAATAACATCAAAGATTTTAACATTAGATATAACAATGGAAGAAAAAAGGCTCAAGTCTCATTTGAATAAGAATACTTGAGTCTTAAATGCTGAGTAGTCACCAAGGACCCTGAACTAACGAGGGTATAATAGAGTTTCCTCTGATCTTTTCAGTAGTTTGGTTTTCAAGGGGATCAACCTATTCAACCCACTGTATATGCATTACATTTAGTCGTCTGGCGCCAAAGTCAATTGCCCGGCCAAAATTCCCTTATTTAGGGTTGTTCATTCTCAGTCTTATTATAAGAATCTGTACCAACCAATGTTTTGGATAAGCTCTTTTAGAAATATTCACATTGAAGAATTTATTCATGCAATGTATAGTTGAAACAATTAGCTTAGACCGCCTTAACAGCTCTTGATCATAAGTTTTGCAAATGCACTATGTGCGAGTACAATAATAATAAGGATGTGGTATAACTTTAAATAATTAAACCACCTAAAGCTCTTGTAAAATAAATACCAGTGCAGGTATAGAAAACTGTGTTCAATATAAAGTTAAGTAAGAAAACTTGTCTCGTGCGTAGTCTATTGCTAATCAATTCAATTTAATTCTCTTTAGATAGACCTACAATTAATCAAGTTGATCTTTAATTAGTACCATAACACATTTATATGATAATCTCTATAACCCTTACTTAACCACATACCTATATATTTGCGGGTGTATAAACACTTAGGAAATATTATCTTTATTTGATAATATTTCAATCACATAAGACCTATATTAAATATTTAATATAGATCACACACTTATCTAATATTATTAATAATTTAATAGTATTTAATTGGTCTTACAACATTTTTAATCATTCAATAATATTCATTATCCTTATAATATTATTAATCATTTAATAATATTTTATTAATCTTATAATATTATTATTTAATAATATTTTATTCATTATCTAACATTATTAATCATTTAATAATATTTTATTATCTTTGTAATATTACTAATCATTTAATAATATTTTATTATCCTTGTAATATTACTAATCATTTAATAATATTTTATTAATCTTATAATATTATTAATTAATAATATTTTATTAATTATCTAATATTATTAGTCATTTAATAATATTTTAATCATTATCTAATATTATTAATTATTTAATAATATTTTAGTAATTATCTAATATTATTAATTATTTAATAATATTTTATTAATTATCTAATATTATTAATCATTTAATAATATTTTATTCATATTCTAATATTATTATTCAATTAATAATATTTTATCTTTTTATTAATATTATTACTCATTTAATAATATTTTATTGACCTTATAATATTATTATGCTTTTAATAATATTTTAATAATTTTCTAATATTATTATTTATTTAATAATATTTTATTAACTTAATTATATTATTAATCCTTTAATAATATTTACACCTTTTTAATTATTAAATCAATTATCTACAACTTTAAAAATAAAATTATTAAATCCAAAAATACTAAAATAATTTTTGGAACATTTTTCACTTTTTGACCCGGACTGACCTGGCCCGGCCCGCCCGACCCGACCCGGATTTTAATTTCTTTCCGGAACAGTGAATGGCGCCCTGGCTTAGTGTTTTATACTACAACACTGCGCCCCAGCACTGTACTGCAGAATGAAGTTCCAATTTTCAGATTTTTGACAGTTTTGACACTTTTGATTCAAACCTTAATAAAATAAAATCTACACATCCAAATGACACAAAATAAGTGTTGATGTGTTTCTCACTTCTTGTTTTATAACATTTTATGGTTCGATCGCATTTTTGAAAACGTTTTACACGAATTTTAAAGATCAAACCACTTAGGGTTTAAAAACGACATATTTTGCGGTAAAAGCTATAACTTCTTTGTTTTTCCATATTTTTGAAAATTTCAAGTTGAGTTTTCTTTAAAACTCATGTATGTAACTTTATAGCCATAAAAATTCATTTTCCAACTTGTACATTTCAAACTACAGCATAAAACATCACATACTTGACTAGAGTTTTACCGGTAAAGTCTATTATGCACATTTCTTTCATTTTTACCCAATACAGACATACCAAAACATGATATAAACACATCAAACCATGAATATACATATATAACATAGTTTAAGACTTCTAGACCATCAAAATAACCTTTGATCGATTAAAAATACATTTTAACCGTTTAAAATCTATCTAGACTACAAAAAATGAAATATAGAAGAGTTGGAGCACTTTTAAACCTTGATGGCTTGTGTGCTCTTCTTCTCCTCCTACCAAAGTAGTTTATGAAGCTACTTGACATACACCAAACTCTTTCTCTAGCAGTCTCTTTCAACTCACAAGTATATACTCACTTTTCTCTCTCAAATGCTCTCTATTTTCTTTCTTGAAAAGCTTGCAATTGAACTAACCAACATAATACTTGTGTGGAGTACTTCTTTTATAGTACTCTACTAATCCATCATCAATTCTCCTGATTCACCAACATAGTCAATTTAAAGCTTAATTGGGATTACTATTGCATGGATGGACAAGTTGAATGACATGGGTGGTTGAACAACTATGACCTAGTATGTGTTAGAAGCAATGTGAGCAAACAAGCCACCCCCTTGTGGGGCCCACCATGACCGGCCATTTTGGCTCCATTTTTCCTTTATTTTTTATGCTTTAATTGTGCATATATACATCTATATATATATATATATATATATATATATATATATATATATATATATATATATAGATTGTTGACCAATTTAGACTTCCTATTGGGCTCTACATTAGACTCTAGGATTAAATATATTGGGCTCATCCATTTAATTTGGTTGGGCTCAATTTAATAATCTATGTTACATTTAATTAAATCAAGCATTGAGCTTGTTCAATTAATTACATGGACTAAGGTTTAATTAATTACATGGACTACTAGGTAAATTAATTTGACTTAGTTTAATACCTCATTTGGATTTAAAATATAATCCGATAAGACTTGCTTTAAATTAATTATAACACCTTGCTTTATTACTTTAGATAAATATACGCATCCACAAGTATATTCATTCAATTATCTAATGCACAATTAATTAGTACAAAAATTTTAATTCATTGCTAATTATTAGTTCCCGTGGACACAATAGAGATCTAGAAGGGGGGGGGGGGGGTTGAATAGATCTCTAAAAATTTTTTTACTTTTGTAACGAAAGCATATTAGTTTTTAATGATAGAATCAATTCAAGCACAGCGGATTTTACTTTTAATAAACCCCTTAAAGAAATATGAGCCATTTCATTTTAGTGTGTTAATCTAGTATGGGTGAAAGCAGATGTTGTGCAGAATATAAAAGACATAAAGTAAATGACACAAGAGATTTATAGTGGTTCAGAGACTGAATAACTCCTACTCCACTCTTCTACTTGACAGTAGGAAATCCACTAAGATTTAGTCCTCTGGACTAGGACACTCTCGCCCTCATCAAAGCTAGCAGCTTTGGTTCCTTTAGTCACATTAAGACTAGGACACTCTTGCCCTCATCAAAGCTAGCAGCTTTGGATTGTAGACTAAGTCCAACAGACTTAGAATCTCTTGTACCCTTCGGTACTCAACAAGTCCAGCAGACTTGATTTCTTTTTAGCCATTCAGGCAAGGATCCTTTGACCCTCTTTTGTGTGTTGGATGTTCGTTGGGTTGTGCTGCTACGATGAACTTTGATCTTCTTTATTTTCTGGTACTTAGCAGCTGCTTATGATCCATCATTGAATGCTGCTGATGTTTGTCGTTGATATTCTCCTTCTTTCTGATATTCAGCAACTACTCAAGATCACCAAATGTGTTGCTAGGCTTTTGCACTTCAGCTCCTTTGGTACTTGATAGCTCCTCGAGATGAACTCCTGAGATGACTGTGATGCTTCTTCTTTTTGATACTCAGTTGTTCCTTCTTATCATAGACAGTTTATTGCTTCTCGAGATGGGCTTCTGAGATGACTGTGATGCTCCTTCCTTTTAGTACTCAGTTGCTACCATGTATGTATCAAGTTGGCGTTTAAGCTTCTCTCTTCCATGTGCCTAGCAGCTCTGAACACTTCTCTTGTAATAGAGTTATACATCTCTATGTTTCTCTCAATTCAGTGTTAGTGTTCTGATGGATCGTAGAGTCCTTCAGTATATTCATTTTCTGTTTCACTCTACGATCGGTTGTTGTCTATCATCATTTCTCTCGTGTATATTTTTCAACTGCAACAACTCCTCTTCCTGTTTGTTATGTAAGCCTTTATAACTCTGAGCAAATTTTACCGTTGAAAGAAATCCCGTTGGTTTCCTTTGGCTTTGTGCAGATCTTTAATATCTTCGATGTTGACTTTCTTGCCTCTTGTGTCAGTGCTTTTCCCTTTTCTGACATGTTCTGATATATTGACCTGTAGTTCTGCTTTCTCTGAATTTATAGTCGTTGCTCTCCTCAGAGTTGTTCATCAAAGATTATTATATTCTTTGCTAGTTAATCTTCTGATTCATCAATAAGTGTTTTCCTTGACTTTAAGAATCAGCTGCTCTGCAGGCTCTGACTTGTTGACTTGTCTTCTTTATCACTGTAGAGATGTCAGTCTCGTGTTCTTCCCAGTCTTTGGAGTGAACAGGTCTTTTAGAGAATATGATCGTTGGGACATAGTCTTCTGATTTCTTGAGCCTGATGATACTAAGAAATCTTTGCTCTGACACCCAGCACGCAAAAGTCAGTATTCTGTCATTTCTGACTTCTTCTATAGTAGATGCCATAAAGTGTTGTCGTGGATGTTTCTGAAGTAATTAACAACTCATTTTGAGATTACTGACTTAAGTGCTTAGATGTCTTCAATTCTTGTTGGCACTTAAGTACTCGACGATTAATCCAGTTGTAGCTTCTTGCTTCTGATCGTTGAGTCATCTGCTGGTTCTGCTATGAAGCTCTACGATTTTCAGTTGCTAGCCCTGTTTGGCTTATATGTCATAGAGGACTGCTCTATGATTCTTTAGGCGCTAGATCTTCTATCATTGATGACTGCTTTACGAGCTTCAGTTGTCAAATCTTTTATCATAGAGTACTGCTCTATGAACTTCAGCTTAACTTAACGATTGCTTGTACGTTGTACTTCTGCGTTTGCCTTTTTCACTCTACGACTTAGCTTTGCTACTTTACGATCTTGCCTATGGTATAAGTCGTAGTGCAATCGTAGAGTTATGATTTAAACTGCTCTACGATCTTAGTTCAGACCAGATGCTGTAGATGTATGAGATCTTTATTTAGTTTGTTTAACAGCCCAAGGACAACCTACTGAATAATCTTTATGAGGATTGCTGTCATGATTCTGAACTTTGACTCTAATTGGCTCGTAGACAAGATTAGGAGAATCGTAGAGTGACTGTCTATATGGACTCTACGATCCCGAGAGTTAGCTCTACGATGCTGAGACAACTCTACGATCTGCCGAGAGGACTCTACGATTTTCCGAGCCTTATTCTGCGTTTACCAGGCAGACTCTACGATCTTCCTTTGAGTGATTTCATAAGACTTTTATCTGAATGACACTTCACTTTTCAATCAGTCTTGTTGATGGAGTTGGTGCTTGGATCTTCTGTTTGCTTGTCGGTCATTCAGGGTCTTCATACTGATGATCTTTTGAATAGACGCTCTATGATTCTGCTTTGGAAATGTGAGCGTGTGACTGGTTATACTGATGGCTTGCAGACTCTACGATCGTGAGTGTAGTCTGCGATTCTTGCTTTAACTCTCTTGCCAGACTGTTGTACTTTTGACGATCAGGCCTATCTATTACAATTTAAGATCAACCTAACAAGTTTGATCTTTCTATATATAGTCCTTGTACATAGTGATCTTTTGAAGGACTGTACAATGCTATTAACTCATATGAGATCAACTTAACAGTTTTGATCTTGACAATCTAAGTCCTTAGAACATAATGTCTATTAACTATTAAGGACTTTACATCTTTCATCAATGCAGACATATTTGCATATTAATTCATTTATCTTTTAAAACACATCATCAAATCTTGTAATTGAGAAATATCATTCACATGTATATTCCAAACAATTATTTACTAAATATAATTACAATGTTTAATAGAATTCGTGATCATTACAATAATTATAAGTATCACTCCGACGGGGAGAATTATTATTTATATTTTGTCAAGTGTATACCATCCATTTAAATTTTTTTTAAAATTTTAATATAAATATTTTGAAGGGAAATAATTCATAATAAAATTTTAAATAAATGTATCACAAGGAAATCCATATCTAATATAACTAGATTCATTTATCTTCCGAAGGGAACTCACAAAATTTGAAATTAGATACATGTATCAATATAATGGACCAATGATGGAGGTCGTAAAAAATATAATTCTTTCTCCTACTAGAATATTTAAAATTAAGGATTTTATTTATTTAAAAAATATATATATATATATATATATATATATAACAATAATAATATTAATATCTCATAGTAATACACAATCATGTAAACTGAGATACATGCATATTTACATTTAACAATTACAACAATTATGAAAAATTTAGCAATTAATCATAATAATTGTTAGGTGTCAATTCATACATACATGTAAAAAGTAACAATAAAAGGTATTTCGACTGAATCCAAAGTAACAATAAAAGGTATTTCGACTGAATCCAACCATAACTCTCACTTAAGATTACATCTCATAAACGAGTCGGACCAGTGACGGGTCGGGTCTTGCCAAAATAACTCAGATTTTTTTGGATAAAAAATATGTAGCCCGTGGCCTGGACGACCCGAACTAGCCTGAAGGCCATTTGATTATTTGATTATTATTATTTTATTTTATTATAAAAAAATATTGAAAAACTTATGTTTAATTAAGAAATAATTTTAACTTTATAAACTATTGTGAGGATTATTTATTTGATTGAATATGTGAAATTAATAATTGTAATTAAATATCAAGTGACTAATTTTTTAAAAATGCTTGAATAATACCACAAACATATTACACATGTATGTATTTATATAGTGACAATTATTTAATTGTACATATAATGTATTCTGCTATGTGCAAGTATATAAAAATATAATTAATTACTTATTATTTTTTATTAACATTTGATAATCAATAATATTTCAAATTTTGTCTTATTTAAGTTATTTCATGTCTAATAACTATATGTTTGGAGATAATAGTATTGTGAACAAATGAATAGGAGTTTTGTTTTATAAATTGATCTAAACGATTAATGAATTAAGTTATTTTTAATATTTTTTATGTATTAATGTATTTATTTATTTTTTTAAAAAAAGATAAAATTTAGACCACGAGCCGAGCCAAAACAGCCTACTTTTTTTGGACTAAAAAATATAAACCCGTAGCCTATTTTTTTCTAAACAGATCGGGCCAGCTTGCGGACTTAGGTTATTTTTGCCAAGTCTAATTAAGGTCCAATCCCTTTTAATAAAGGGTTAATTACATATTCTAATATTTTTTATAAAAAAATTACAATAAAAGTGCATTAAAAACATATTTACAAAAAGAGTGCATTTTTAATCTTTTATTTACATAATAAATACATTTAGTTTTAGTTTAAATTAATTGGAGTGATGATGTGGCCATGATCCCTTTAATTTAGTTGGGTAATTTTAAAATTTAAAATTCTAATTAAATTCACTTATCTTTCTCTTTATTCCATTTTCTCTTCTTCCCCCATTTTCATCTTCTCCATCTTTCTCTTTTCTCCATTTTGCGCTTTCTCTTTCCTCCATTTTCATCTTCTCTATCTTCTTCCGCCATTTTCTCCGCCGTTTTTTTTTTCATCTTTCACGTTCATGGTGGTAGTTATGACGGAGGAAGATGATGATGGTGGTTGTGGCAGAGGAAGAAAATGGTGGTGGTGATTGTGGTGGAGGAAGAAGATGGTAGTAGAGGCGGAAGAAGATGGTGGTGGTTGTGGCGGAGGAAGAATATGGTGGTGGTGGTGGTGGTTGTAGTTATGGTGGAGGAATACCTTTGTATTAAAGGTTGGTTACTCCTGTATTAAGGTTTGATTACCTTTGTATTAAGGGTTGATTACCTTTGTATTAAAGTTTTCGTTTAGTAAATTTAGGTAACCAAACAATAGTATATAGGTAACCAAACACTAGTATGGAGGTAACTAATTCCTGAATGTGTAGTAACTAGTTTTGGTTACCTTTATATTTAAGTTGGTTACCCCTGTATTAATGTTTGATTACTTTTGTATTAAGGGTTAGTTACCTTTATATTAAAGTTTTGTTACCTTTGTATTAAAAGTTGGTTACTGGTTACCTTTGTATTTAAGGTTGGTTACCTTTATATTAAAGTTCGGTTACCTTTGTATTAAAAGTTGGTTACTGGTTATCTTTTGCAGACTTCGGCGAGGAAGAAGGCGGAGTCAAAGTAAGAGAGAGAAATGGAAAAATTGAATTGAAGTAATTTAATTTACTTCTTCTTGATTTAAAGAATTTGTAGAATTTAATTTAATTTTCCTTGATTTAAAGAATTTGTGTAATTTAATTTACTTCTCCTTAATTTAAGGGATTTGTAAAATTGAATAATTAATGTGATTATTGTATTTGTATTTTTTTTGTAATTATTTTATAAATGTATTATTCTTATAATTATTTTCTAAAAGTTGTATATTTCTATAAATGACCCTTTAATAAACTGTAAACAGTACATCTATCATTATTAAAACCGAAAGTGCGTACCAAGAATTTATTAATTTATTTATTTTTAATTCTCACGCAAACTCGGTATTACAAATAAGTCCGATCATTTTGAAAATCATGATACCATTGGTAGATTATTAGGGACTAGGAGAAGTTATTACTGCCTAATTTCATCGGTGGTTTCCTGACTATGAAAAAAGACAATCTACTAAATATCACATATTATTATTATAATAATAATAATTCATGTCATTTTTCTTTTTGTATAGAAAATTTATATGAATTACATGCACAATTGCTTTGACTCCAGCAACCTTTCATAATGTTATTAAAACATAACAATCATCAATTGTTTGTGATTCCCATCCTAGCATTAATTCTTAGTTGGCCCACGTACTGACAGCAACATTAAAAGTAGGAAAAGTATAAGTGCACAACATTTTTGTGCACAACATGTTGTGCACTTTCATCTACACCATTCAATGGTAGGGTCTGACACGGAAATCCGTGTCAGGCCCCACCATTGAATGGTGTGGATGAGTGTTGTGCACATGTTGTGCACAAAATGTTGTGCACCTAAAGTCATCCTTAAAAGTAACAGCAGCTTACTCTGGCCAAAACTAAGCATAGCTATTAATTCAAATCAATTCCCACTTGTCGTCTGGTGCCGAACGAATCAGGCTAATTTTAATAAATAATATACTAATCAATACGTGCGACAGTGAATAATACGTGCGACAGTGAATAATACCCTTACACTTACTTATTTTTTTTACCCTCTACACTTATCCGTAAATAAGACAAAAGAATTTGATCCCACTGTATTATATCTTTAACTCAAAAGTAGGTCACAGTTATTTATCCTATTTGCGGATAAGATTTTTTGGTCAAAAACATGAGTAAGTCTAAAATTATTCAAAAAAAATACCCATGCATTCATGAATATAATCTATACTAAAACATAATAAGTAATATATTATGATACATGAAAATTATGACTTTGTTCTGATTCCAATTGTTGAAAACGATTTTCATATAAATTAATAATCTTATTTTTTTAAATTATTATCTCAAGATTTTTTCATAATTTAGTATAATCAAAAATATATTACATACTTTGTTGCAGCACAGTGAAGAACTTTGGCTTTATTCTGATGATGAATTCTCCTTCTGCTAATTTTCCTCTCTATGACCCTTATTTTGATAGTATGTATTTTTCTGAATGTGGGCTCAAAATACTACAAAGGGATGGAATATATAAAATCCTTAACTCCTTGATATTTAGCAGGATAATTGAAAAACTTAGGTATATATTTTATCTTCCTTTTTGTTATATCTTAATAAGGACTAGAGTGAGGATCAAGTAAGATTATATAATTCTAGCTCCAATATAATACTAATTTCTGATTAACTCTTTAATTAATTAGAATTATATTAATTATAACTAATTCCACTAAATAGTTATAATTACACTCTAGAATTAATAGAATTAAAATTAATTAATTAAATAGTATCTTGCAAAAATACTCCTCTACATCAATATCCATAAACATGTGTAGGAATAAAACTGTTAACCCGCTACATTTACTGCTTATATCCTTGAGTACATAATTTATAAACTTTTGATCACTCATTAATTTAATAAATTAAATTAATATTTTAGTAATTGAAATTACTAAAATACTTGGCCAAGATTCTGGTGATCAACCAATAAATTATCTCAAGGGGATATTATAATTTAATTGTAGAATTTTATCTTGAAAAATATATGTTCCTAATTTTGTAATATATTACAATCAAGTGTATTACAATCTACTAAAATGGTATGTCCATCTTCATCTAATATTTAGAACAATATAATTTCTTTAATTATACATGATATATAATTTATGTCTTCCGTATATGACACTTCTTCATATACATAAATTATAAAATGTATAATTATGGACAAAATTTATGACACATTTAATTATGCAAAAAATAAAATTAATATCAATATTGAATTTTTCTGGGCTTAAATCCTTACAGCTCCTCCCCAGAAGGATTCTATCGAGAGGGTGCCTTGGGAGAGGCTTATCGTGACACACTCTCGATTGGATACTTATTAGTAAGTGCTTTTGGGGATCCTGCCAACTTTGACTTGCTCCATCAGGACTGTGGTACCTCATCATTGGGCGACAATGGTTATCTTTTCGACAACCCAGATCCTATGAAACCACTCGTAGATTCAGAACCTACAACTCATGTTGCTTTCGGATGTCATGGCACATGTTTGACACATGACCCTAGCCAGGAACTCTATAAATACCCCTTTACTTAATAAAAGAAAGGACTTTTGGGGGGAGCTTTGGCCACTTGGAGGATTCTCTCTCTAGAAGCAAGGGAGCTCGAAGGATTTTCTGGATGTGCGAACTACATCGAATCGAGTTTTGGCTTGAGACACTTGTGACTACACTTGGACCCTTGAGCATAACTTGGATTAATTGGAGATCTCCAAACACCTGACACGACTTTTGGACGCTAGGACCCTGAAAGTTCTGTCACATGTTACTCGGATAGTTGCTTGCCGGTTCTTTTCCACTCTCTAATCCATTGATCGATTTTATACTCTTTGCTAATTTTTCGCCTCCACCATTATTACAAACCCTAACCCCTAGCAAGGTACAAAATTTTCTTACCTACACAGAACATATGCGCACACACGAGATTCAATAATAAAAACATAAGTTTGATACAGTGACGTCCACATATATACACACACACGATCATGAAATATCATTAAAATAAAAATAATTTTGTTTAACACGCTTATGTGGCGTTTGATAAAATCATGTAATAAGCTTATTAAAATAGAGACTCTGTACAAAATATAAACTCTATTTAAAATAGTGTTTAAATGTAAAAAAAAATTGCCTACATCATATGACTTAATACAATATTTTACTATTTTACCCTGACATCAGTTTGTACAAATTTAGGGTAATAATATAATAAATATTAAATAATTAACTAAAATAAAATCACCAACTTGTATAATTAATTATGAAAGATAAGGCACTGTGGAGCCCTTTGATTCATTTTACAACCAATTCCCACTTACACTTACATTTTCAGTCGGTAAACATGGCTATTTTCCGACCGAAACTCCGAACTCCCCTTCACACATACAATAGCTTAAGGATTACTTAGGAATAACTATATTTGAGATAGTTGCTACTGGGAGTGATATATGCCAGATTCATTCAACCTTTAATACAATGTGCGGGGAATTTGTCATTTCTCAAAAGATGAGCTACTTCCCGATCGATATGATAATACATGGATTGCATTTGTATCGTTTTCTGTGATATCACAAGCTAATATTACTCCATCAAATTGAATCTCATTTGATTAACTTGGTTAAATATTAAGGATTGATAATTTTGTGTTTATAACTAAACATACTAGGTTAGTTTGTACTAATTTATTATCGTTGTGCGAACTATTATATTATATAATAAGGCCATTATTAAATGCATATTCGACCGTAACTTATAAGTTGACCAATTTAACTTATAAATTAATCAAACCAACTTATAAGTTGTACGTCACTATCTAACCGTTCGTCTAGAACTTAATTTTTAACTTATAAAATAACTTATAAATTATTTTTGAAAAGTCTCAAAGGTAAGGCATTTATCATTTTTTCAAAAATGAATTATAAATTATTTTAAATAGAATAATATTATGTGTACAAACTATATACAAAAAATTGTACACAAAGAGTAAAACTCATGTATTACTTACTAATGAAAATGTGTAAAACATCAAATCGTAAGTCTTACTTCCTATTTTCTCTCTTTTTATATTATTTTTGAATATTTTTTGTATATAGTTTTATCCATATCAATACTCTTTTAAATAAGTAAGTTTGACTAAATGTAATGACTATTTTACTTTATATCTTTTTTATAATTGAATTTAATATCTCTCTTTAAATCTTTCCCTTTCCTACCTCTCCCTTCCCCTCTCTCCTATCCCCCTCTCTCTCTTTGACCAAACTTTTAAAAAATAAGAATTAAAATTGCATTTATTAGGATAATTCTTTTCTTAACATTTATTTAAGTTTTATTTCTTGTAATTATTTTGAGTTTTGCATGTCTCAAAATTTAGAAAAAACTATATCAAAATGTCTAAAAGAATTATAATAATAATATTGAATAATATAGCTCATGGATATTATGTCAAAAAAAAAACTATGGGATATTGAAGTTATGATTTTTTAAAATGTTTTAGTAATGTTGGAATGATGATTCTTATAATGAAATATTGAATCAACCTATTTTCTTTTATTAATATCCTTTTTAGTAATTTATACAATTTATTTATAATTATCAGCCAAACACCTTTACAGATTGTTCTAACTTAATTTTTAATGTATAAGTCAAACTGGTGCCAAATTTTTTAATTATAAGTCACAACTGAAAATGACTTATAATTCATTTTAAATTTGAATTTATAATTTTTTTTAAAATAAGTCATTGTCGAACGGACCCTTAATGAAATGGTCTATGTTTTGTAATTTTTAAATCATTTGATGATTAATTATATAGTCCCAAATAAAAATGTGGTATTATATAATTTTCTTTTAAGGTGTGAAATGACCTAAGAAATTGATAACAAATAGTTGAGGAGATTAAATGAGAAACTAATCATGGGATAAAAATAGTCTACAGTGATATTAAATTAATACAAATAGTCTCGTCATATCTTTCGTTTATCGTATGACGTTAAATTGGACTATAGATCTAAATGCATACAAAATCGAAAAGGTGTGCTTGGCACTACGAACAACACCAGATCGCAGAACAGAACAGAACAGAACAAAATGCTAGGGCCGACCCATATGCCTCGCACAACAAAACACCAAATGTTCACCGAAACACAAAATAGAGACGTCGTGGACTAATTACACCGCCACGGAAGTGTCATGTCTCGGTGTCAAGAGGACATGCATGTGGTACCCCCATAGGTGGTTATAGCTTAGGTATACCCTACGGTATATTTTAACAAAAATATCATGTCACAATATATGTGACACAATACAAACAAAAGAGATTCTAATACGCACATGCTAAACCAAAACGAATCAACACAAAGTCCTCAAAATATATTAGCATGTACGTTTCTTACAGAATCAAAATAAATACTAGACATGCTCTCTAAGTCCAAAGAGTACAAGTTATGAATTTTCGAATATCTAAAACCAAATAATTCTATCATAAGCATTTGACTATGAATAATATATTGAAATAATATCTAAATTCTAATTGAGAGACAAAACGAACAAATTAAAATTAAAAAAATATTGCTGAAGGAGTACGAAATCCGTACCTGGAATAAGCAATGTAATACCCGAAATTATATTGCAAAACTGACTCGTTAAATTCTCTCCGTCGGAGCTAATTAAACATAATAAAAGAATTGATAAATAAATAGTTAATCAATTGATTAAGTTTTACATATTTTCTTTCTCTAAGGCGAATATGAAATCCTTCCGTTCTATATAAAATTCTATCTAAAGTTATACATAGATAAATATTCTAATCATGGTAACGTATATATTAATAAATAATAGTATTCTTGTTCATTCCGAAATATATAAAAGTATATTCACAAAAATATTCTTTCCATTTTTTTATTTCTATTACAAACAAATATTATATTATATTATTATTATTATTTCTTGTCAAAACTTTAAAGTTATAAAAATACTAATTTAATATTCCAAAATGCTAATTACTAACAGAGATATACTAAAATATATAAACTAACAAACTAAATAGCATACAAAAATTAAAACTACAAAATTAAAACTAATACAGAAAATTAAATAATTACACAAAAAATGAAAAAGAGACATACCCGAAATTATGAGGTTCGCAGTCCGTCCACGTCCTCGACACCAAAAATTTTAACTAGGAAGGTCCTTACTAAAAAGGTTCTCACACAAAAAGTCCTCACACAAATGGGAGATACTTAATATTTAGTGAAATAAAATCAAAGGGTAGTGTTATATTTATAGGCTAAGGGAATGGAAGAAGTTTTAAAATGGGGTGATGTGAGACTTTAGGAAAAAGAACCGGGTATTACATTAACATCTGCTCAATTGGATGAATTTCATTTGGAATATCAGTTACAAGTTAGATTATTGATTTGCTTAATTAAGCATCATGGTATCTTTTACATCACTAATAAAGGTGCAAAGAAAACTTTAATCCACTTTTAGCTTTCATGGATAAATTTGTAGAACTTAGTGGTAGCAGGTATATTAACTCAAGTAATGTGATACAACAATTCCAATTTGCACGCTAAACTTTATTTTGAATTAAATGCACCTTATACTTCAAGCGAGAAAACAAAATGCACTATCTATATCATTTTTTGATCAAACATTCACCGAAAAATGCACGCCCTGTCTATCGATTCCTAATATGAATTATCTCTATACTTTGGAAGTCTAAAGGAATACTCCTAATATTTCACACGATTGCAGTTTTCGGTGGATGTTTGGCTGAAAAATGAAGAAGAGTGCATTTTATTTTCTTGGTAAAAGTTTAGGGTGCATTTAATTCATAATAAAGTCTAGGGTGCAAATCAATTTTTGGGCTAAAGTTTAGGGTACAAATTGGAATTTAGTTAACGGGATACCATCACAAGTTTCTATATAAAAGTTTTACTTGATTATACTACGTTGTGATTTCACTGATGCTTCTAGATAGCAATTCTTATAGGACTTGTTAGAGTCTAATAATGAACAGCCTGAGAAAGTTCAAGGTCTGTAGTTCTAAGGTAATTCTCATACAGAAGAATTATCAATTTCTAGCTGCAATTATTCCTTCTAATTTTGTTGTTGCCCCAGGCATATTTCGGTTGTAGGAATTATAGCTCTAAGATCCCATGTTGCCCGTTCCTGCCATTCCAATGCAACCAGTGCTGCATTGTGTTATTGTCCAACTAACTTGCCCGCAATATGTAGGCAGCCCATGCCTGGTTGATAGTGGTATTCTGCACTCCCATGACAATATATAAGGCATAAATTAGTGAGGGAGGAATTTGCAGTCCATAGCAAATATAGATTTAGAAACATATGCAGTTTTAGTCATTCTTATTCCTGATCCTTGTAGTTTACTCATTGAACACTGCAACTTAAACCAGCTTTTCCATTTCCTCCACTGCAAATGTGACTTTAATGATCACTAAGCCATTTTGTTTCAGATTCTGTGTATGGACCAATTAGCCTTACAGTGGGCAAGGAGTCCTTTTAGTAGATTCAGTTGATGTAATTGTGAGTCCAGTTGTTAGTAAGATAAGTTTGCTTTTGTGACTATTACGATTATACTCGCTTATAATCTCTCCTAACCGGTGTGTCCAATCTAGTTTCTTCTTTTTGAGTAATATATTTTACGATTGCTTTTGTGACTATTACGATTACTCAAGCATGGTGCATGGTGCGGTTTGGTACGGTTGCAATGCGTAACCGTAACCAAACCGTATAGTGCGGTTAATATTATAGATATAACCGTAATTGTGGTTAATCAAACCATTCGGTTGTCAACGGTTTCGGTTAATATTCAAAAATAAAAAAAGTAACTAAGCAAGTTAATAATAAAAAGAGTTTAAAAATTCAAATCACAATTATTACCCACTATTAATATTGCTACTAATGCATCTATAAAATTATTAAAACTTAGAAGTAACATTATGCTATAAAAAAATAATAAATACTCCCCACAAATTTGTTATACGTGTATGATATGAACAAGTAGGAAAAATATTACATAAATAACTAAAAAGCTAGCAACACGTAGATATATTAGTTTGGTTTCAGTTAATTTGGTGTAGTTTTTCGCTAGTAACCATTCTTGTAATCAAATGTGTAATTTGATTTTTTTCGGTTTATTAATTTTCCATTGGTTGTGGTTATTTAACTGTTTGATTTTGTGGGTTTTTTCTCCTTTTTTTAGTTTCTCATTTTTTTCCTCACCCCTACTTTTTGGCTAAGAAAGTAAATTCACATTGTACTGTAATGTGAATTATGATATGTACCTTTTATTCTTGAAATCAGTAAAAATTCAGAAATAGATAACCGCAAAGATCCAATAAATTTGAGATATAACTTACTAGAATATAGTGTCTTTTGCATGAGAAGTTATATGGAGTTTGTTTATGAGTTAAAGCCTAAAAATTTTAGCATATTGACCGACGGTATATGTGTTTGAGGAGCTGTTAATCTTTTTTATTGCGTGATCAGTGAAGTGAGAAAAAGGGTCATATGATCAAAGTTGAGCTGAAGTCCTTGTGCTGTTTCAATTTTGAAAAATTCAATATTCTTATTTTTCCTATGTTTATAACTACAAAAATCCTTTCTATGGTGTGATACCACTTTGTTGTTCGGATGTCAAATCTTGTAAAGTACTGCTCATAGTTTATTTCTACGTGCATTGACAGCCACTGTGTACTTGGTTCTGTATTACCTATCAAAGAAAAAAATGTGTTCTTTATTAAACAACAGTGCATCCAAGATCTACTAAATAATCTCCCCCTTCGAGGTTGCTGCTTTTTAGTTGAGATGAGGGCTTTCATTAGAAAAATGCTATGAGTAATGACTCATAACAATAATTCATACAATAACCTTTGTAAAAATGGTGAGACCTATCATATAAAAGTGGTGGGTTCCATTATTTTTACAAAGGTCATTGTATGAATCATTGTTATGATCATTACTCATAGCAAAACTCCTTTTATTACTTGGCTAAACAAAGTGATTGTGGAAGAAATAAGTTTATACACACTATATCGAATCACAACACCAAACACTATATCCTATATCACCATTAAAAATTAAGTCCTGGTACAAATTTCCGTGTTATGATCCACTTTTTAATAATGAGATGAAATATAGTGTTTGGATGTTGTGTGTGTAAAGTAGTCCTTGTGGGAAAAATATATTCATACTCTGTTCAATTTTACATTTTTTTATTGCATGAATTAAATAGAAAAGAACATGATGTAGCGTCTTGAGTGCAACCTTGCAGCTCTTGTTCTTCAAGCAAACTTAAATTAGCCCCCAAAAAAGAGAAGGAAAAAAAAGTGTTGTAAAACAAGGTTATCAGGAATTCTTATCGTCTTACGTTATACGCACTGGGTACTAACGCGCGTTTTGAACTATAGAACAAAAACAAGATGTCTTGTATATTCTATTATAGGTAGCCTTTGATAGATTCCACGACACGTTTGCGTAAGTTGGTCATCCCCCGGATCGTTCTAGATGTTATGGGTGGAACATCAATGACACCTTGACTCCTTGTTACCTTGGTACAATCAACTGTTATTATGAGCTATTGATTGATAAGTCATATGTAGAATGACGCCACAATCAATTATGGGCTTTTGATTGATAACTCATGTTGAACGTCACCGATTATTTCAATAAATTAATTAGTTCTTAAAGAACCAAAAGAAAACAAAATCTTTTAATAACTTTATAAATTCAAAACTTATATCATTACAATGTTTAGCTATGTAACCTATTTATACTAATACATGGAAGATTCTAATAACCCTAATTATTTTAAAACTCCTAAATACAATTAGAAAATTAATTACATGAAAATTAGAAATAATTAAGGAAACAAAATCTAATACATTAGAATCCTAATTATATTAAAACACGATCCTTGCTTTACTAATTGCTTTATCCTTGCTTTGCCTTTTAACTTAATTTAGCCGAGTATTGAATTCCAACTTTATTTGAATTACGATTGCCTTGAAGCTACGACTCTGCCATGTATTCTAAAAAAAAAATCCTTATGCCGCAACTATCTTGGGTTTCCTTCGGTGTGGGTTTCCTTCCGTGAATTGGGATTAAGCTTTCCTGCCGATGCTAGGAATTAATGAAACCTTGCCAAGGATAGGCCCAAAACGTAAGGCTCGAACTTTCCTCCTTGCATTGCTGAATTGGACAGCCTCTTTGGACTCCTAAGCCTCCTTGTATGGCCCAAAATGTTTTAAGATTAAACATCTCATTAAAATTGCGAGCCACCCACCTAGCCAAGACAGATCCTTTCATTAGATATGAATAATTTGCAAACAAAACAAGGAATATTTATGTATGATTAGTCAATTAAATAAAGAAAAAGCAAGAAATATTTAAGCGTGCGTGTATTTATTTATTTATTATTTATTTTAAGAATATTTGACTTAAAATATAAATTTTGATGCATTTGTTGCTCCATGAAAAATGCATCTTGTTCTTGTTGGGTTCTTTTTATTTTTTATCACCATGTACAATTATTTTAAGGATATAATAGTAATTCTATCAAATTTAAAGGATAAAATTAAAATACAAAAAAAATTAATTTTAAAAGACAAAATTGTAAAATAACGCAAAAAGAGAGAGAATTGTGATTCTTGAGGCTGCCTTCTTTCCCTTTGTAATATGGATAGATAGATAATCCCACAATAACGAAAGAAGAAAGAACACATCTCCTCTATTTATTTGGTTGGTCTGCATGAGCATTCATTGAATAAGTCTACGAAAACAAAATTCAAACACAAATTTTAATAATTGAGATGAATATTAGTATTTAATTTTATATCTCTAGATTTATTCCGCGATGGAATGGTTAAATCTACTCATCTACGTATGGTAGTCAAGTCCTATTATGACATTGCATACATAGGGCACATGTGCCTAGCCCAAAATTTTATTCTTGGTTTAGCACATTTTGTATTTTTGATAATTTATCAGAAAATTAAACATACACATCATACTAACATTAACTTTGTCAAAGTTAAAACTCTTTATTTTATAATTATTACGAGGAGGGTCATACCACTCAAGCCATGACCTCAGGGTTTAGCATATTCAATGGTTCTTTAAAAGATGAAACCAAAAATCTCAGTTAATGATTGATCCCCACTAGTGGGCTCATTTGGCACAAATCATTTGTGTTTTCTTGTATCATATCGCCCTTTTTGTCCTGCCAGGTTCATGTCTGAGATAACAATGTGGAAGTTTTGTCCTGCCAGGTTCATGTCTGAGATAACAATTATAATGACAAATGATGTGGTTTTTTTTAATCCCCCATCAGAACAAAATCTAGAAGATATAATGGTTTTAGGGACTTTAAACGTTGCCTTTGTCTCCTTCAATGTACTTTCATTGATGTCCTCCAGTGGCTACAATAATATTTGATTTTTAGATCCCAAGTGTCAATTAATCTAAATCATTAATCGAGCTCCTATTATACATTGGCAATTTGATTACTGATCATTTAGTGCTTCTTTGGGTTTGATTTGTCTAGTACGTTTAAAAGTTTAAATGTATTTTAAAATTTTATTTATTTAAAAATAGCTTATTTTAACTTATTTAATTCATAATCACAGTATTATACCAACCGCCTAGTATTACAAAAACCGGAAAGGCTATTAACTAAATAAACCTTTACTGATTAAGACATGTTAATCGTGCTTTTAGATTTGTTGGCGGAACTTTTTATGCCATGTTTATGTTTAGATTAGTGTTAAACGTGGTTATTCTTTACCAAAAACCAACCTAGCAAGATTGTGATGGGTAGACATGTAAACTTAAATTGTACCTAATAAAAATACAGGGGACCATTTCATGGTGATGGTCATAATCATGAATCTATGGGATTGATTTTGGACATAAAAAATCCTATGGTCCATTAACGGTGGACCCAAATATTCCTGCATTAATGCTGGTAAGTTTTTATTTGAGGGAAAAAAAAGGAAAAATAATTAAAATTCTTCTAAATCTCATATTTATGAGTTTTTTTTAAGGAAAGAGGAAAGGGATTTGGAGGTAAACATATTTTCTCCTCAAAAGTGGAAGGATTTGAAGAATGATGAAAAAGTGAGATAGTTTATATTACTAAAAATCTATATAATAAAATACAACTTATTTTGAATTTAAAATTTGACAAAGCACAACAACGGTTAGGATATTTTAATTTTAATCTAATGGCTCACATTTCATCTCATACACAATTTCCCCCCAAATTAACACTCAATTTCACACCTATTTATTCAAATTTGAATTCAAAATAATAATAACATCTCACGCACACACAAATTCCATCGAAATCAACACTTCAATAATAATAATAATAATAATAATAATAATAATAATAATAATAACAGGATTCATAAATTTGTGTTTACAATAGAACATATAGTTGATGATGAAAAGTTTTTAATAGCATACCTAAAAAATATTAGTAGATTTGCAATTTGGTACATCAATAAAATATTGGCAATTTGCAATTTTTTTAGGAGTATTGACCTTCCCGGATGTCATTCACAATAACAAATAAAAAAATGGAAGAAAAAAAGTAAAATAAAACTCTTCCATTTCCCCATAGGTTGAGTTTGACCCAAAACAAGATTTAACCTTGTTCACATTTTGTGGGGTTGGATGATTGCTTCTAGGAATCTTCTGTACTCCCATTGGAATCTTCTTTCTTTTGTTTTTTAGTGTCTCATTTGATAGCTAATTGACAATAGAGTTCGGATATTTTGCATTGATGGCTTCGTTAACATAACTCAACCCTCAATAATACATTTATATACAAGTTGTGCGGCTCTCCTAAAAAATAATACATACAAGAATACCTCAATTATTAAAAGATTACACAACTCTGCCCTGAACCCCAATTGACTGACTTTGTAAATCTCTCTCTATTCCTCTTCATTTTGTTTGATAGAAGTGTTGAAATCTGAAACTGTATCGATGAACTCTCGAACTAGAGTGTCATCAACAATTCATCCAAGTAAACACGATGCATTCCTCAGCTTCAGAGGCGAGGATACTCGCACGGCTTTCACCGATCATTTATACAAAGCCTTGACTAACCAAGGTATTAATACTTATAGGGATGATGAGAACCTTCAGGCTGGAGACCTCATCAGCCCCAAGCTCTTAGAAGCAATCGCAGCATCAAGGTTTGGGATTGTGGTTTTGTCGGGTGATTATGCAACTTCACCATGGTGTTTGGATGAATGTGAATATATTGTTGATTGCATGGAAAAGATGGGGTTAATTGTTATTCCCGTTTTTTACCATGTGGATCCCTCTGATGTACGGTACCAAAGGAACACTTTTGAGCAAGCATTTGCCAAACATGAAACAAGTAACAGATTTGCGCCAGAGAAGGTGAAAACATGGAGAGCTGCTTTAAGCAAAGTGGGTGGTATGCGTGGATTCCACATAAAAGGAACCGGGTAAAATTTTTTTTGTCTTGTTATTCTTATACTATATTGCATAAATAATTCTTATTATTCCTCGGCCATTTTTCTCGCCATATTCTTCCCTTCCGGAAAAAGTAAAACCCTCCCTCCTTTCTGAAAAAAGGAAGATGTGTTTTTAGAGTGACCAATTTTATGGACAAATTTATGACTCCTAATATACCCTAGGTAGAGATCAATGATTCTAATAAATGGGTTCTCATATTTGATTGTGGGCTAAAAGTAGCTATATCTAGTATGGACCCATATTTTAAAATCCATATTTTGTATTTTAAAATATGGGTCCAAACTATATCTAATTATAACATATAAAACAAGCATTCAATTCAAAAGATTTAGCTAGTTTTGTGTTCACCTATGGTTTATAACCTATTTTGTCAGGCTTAGCTATTATAATGTTGAATAGTAATGGTAAAATGGGAACATGATATCCCTCTTATATTTTTTCTCTCTCTTCTGGAAAGTGGAAATGACAAAAAGAAAAATGTAATTCCTATTTGAGAACCAAGGGAATATACATAAACAATTCTTTACATTTTCAAGGGATGTGTTACATTTGAGATGATTTCAGAAATTTGAGGGTTTAATGCAACATTAATTGACTAAACAATCCGGAGTGTTTCTTTGTTTTTTTCATTGCAATTAAGCTTTCCACATTTTTGTCGGTTGTAAGCAATCACAATTATATATACTCATGCTTAATTATTTGCAGGTATGAGTCACAAGAAATAAGTAAAATTGTGAGAAGGATCTTTACGGACTTGCAAGATACATTACCGAGAGATGCTACCAGAGGCCTTATGGGAATTGAATCTCGAGTAGAGGAGTTGACAAGTCTTTTGAATATTGAGTCTAACGATGTTCGCTTCATAGGGATTTGTGGGATGAGTGGAATGGGGAAAACTACTCTTGCTGAAGTCGTCTATGAGAGAATTCGTAATCAATTTCAAAGTTGTAGCTTCATTGGAAACATTAAAGACATTTCTAGGGAAAATGTTAGTGATTTATGCAAGTTACAACAGAAACTCCTTGTTGACATCTTGAAAGATGAACATATACGTATAGGAAGTGTTATTGAAGGGGTTAGTATGTTGCAAAAAAGGTTACGTGAAAGGAAGATTATAATCGTTTTGGATGACGTCAATCACCAAGAGCAATTAAATGTTTTTACTGGGGAGCGTGAATGGTTTGGGCCTGGTAGTAGAATTATCATGACAACAACAAATGAAGATTTGTTGAAATTGCACAGAGTGGATGGGAGATATAAGTGTGAGGGATTAAACTTTTCTGATGCCACCAGACTTTTCAATTTGTTGGCCTTTAGTGAAGGACAACCAAAAAAAGGTTATGAAAAGTTATCCAGCGATATTGTGAAACTTGCTGGTGGCCTTCCACTAGCTCTTAATGTTTTTGGTTCTCTTTTATTTGGTAAAGGAGAAAATTTTTGGAGAGATACATTGAAGAAGCTACAACAAATTCCAGAAAAAAAAGTTCGTCAAAGACTTGAAATTTGCTATGATAGACTAGACACAAATGAAAAGGATATATTCATTTATATTGCTTGTTTCTTAAAAGGGAGAAACCAAGTACTAGTAAACGATATACTAGAAAATATTGGTTTGCACCCTGAGAGCGGAATTGATATTCTTATTAATAGGTCTCTCATAACTATTAATTATGACGATAGTGTGTGGATGCATGATCTACTACAACAAATGGGTTGGGAAGTTCTTCGTAAGGAATTCCCCAAACATCCTGGAAAACGCGTTGGGCTCAAGCGCCGTGAAGATATTGTTGATATATGCACATCCGAAGAAAAGGTTTGTATAATTGCTTTCTCATTGAACATCAACATAGTAATTATTTCATTGACAAAAATAATATTATGAAAATTTATTTCAAAATTATATTATTAATGCCACTTATTCTTATGTCTTACTTCATTATTCTAGGGAACAAAAGCAATTGAAATTATAAACCAGGAGCATTATGGGGCTGAAGTGAAAAACTGCATTAGTGATCGTGAATCTTTCTCAAAGATGAAGAAACTTAAATTTCTCAGAATTAGTAATGTAGTCTTTCCGTATGGTCTCGAGTATCTTTCCAATGATTTACGAATTCTTGAATGGTATGGATGTTCTTTAAAGTCTTTTCCACAAACGTTTGGACCAAAACAAATTTATGAACTTGACATGCGTTCCAATCGACTTGAAAAACTATGGGAGAAAGATATTGTAAGTGTTTTGTATACCATTTGATCCTTCGATTACATGATAAAGGATCAATATTGATTTTTTAATTCAATTTGAGACATTTTCAAATTCAAAATTAACATGATAGATCGAGATTTAGACAATACAACTGTGGAAATTGTAAACTAGCGAAGTAGTACCACTAATTGCAAAGATTTATTATTTTTAAAAGTTAAATACATCATATCTATTTTAAGTGTGAAAATATCTCAAATTGACTTTGAAAAGTCAGACTTGATGCTCTACATTGCAATGGAGGGTGTATTATACTTGGGTAATGACTTTTATTGTATATCATATACAATTCTTTTTTCTCCCTCGTTCAACAGGACTTGCCCAATTTGAGATCTATTAATCTTTGTGGCTCTAAGGATTTGACTAAAATTCCCGACTTGACTTCAACACCAAAGCTTCTAAAACTAAATCTCGAAGGTTGCACAAATCTGGCTGAGTTCCACAAATCACTTCTTGCTCACAAAAGTCTTCGTTACGTGAATCTGAAAGGGTGTAGAAAACTTTGAAGCCTTGGAAACAACATGGAAATGGAAATGGAAATGGAAATGGATGGTCTTGAGGCTCTTCTTCTTTCGGGTTGTTCGGAACTTGAACATATTCCAGAATTTGGAGAAAACATGAAGCGATTAGAAGATCTGTATTTGGATGGGACTAAAATTAAGCGATTACCAGAGAGCTTGGGGAAAATGCGCTCTTTACGGAAGCTTGATGTGAGTGAAACTGCTATAGAAGAGTTGCCCTCTTTCTTACTTCGCTTGGAAAGATTAAGACTTTTTCATATTCATGGATGTCGTCTTTTATCCCTAACCAGAACTTTTCATTCGATGGAATTGTCTTTATTGGGTTTGAAAGAACTTGATCTAAGTGCTTGCAATCTATCTACAATTCCTGATGGTATTGGTTTGTTATACAGTTTAAAGGAGTTGGATCTATCCAAAAATGATTTTGTTACACTGCCCGCAAGTATTAGTCTCCTTTCAAATCTTAGAATGCTTTGTTTGAATAGTTGCATAAGGCTCGAATCATTACCAAAGCTTTCAAAAGTAAACGAGGATACACTTCTTGGACTTGAAATTAGATTCAGTCATTATATTTCAGGAGGAGAATTAGATGTATCTAAATTTCATTCGCCGAGCCACGACATTAATCCAACGGTATCTTGTTTGAACTGTCCTAAATTGATTGAGAATCAGAGCGGCAGAGGTGTAGCAGATACAATTTTTCAAAAGTACCTTCAGGTCTGTGTGTATGTGTCTCTGTCCGTCTGTCTTTCTGTCTTCCCCAGTTGTTATAACAATAACATTTCTTTTTTTCTTTTTCTTTTGTGCAGGTAAGAACTGAAAGCAGAGTTATACCTGAAGCTATATTTGAGATAGTTGCTGCTGGAAGTGAAATCCCATGGGGGTTCAAGCTGGGAAGATCACCTCCCGTGATCCTTAAAGGTATAGAGACCAAGCTTCATGGTTTAGGGGATGTATTCGATTTCGATTATGATTTCTATACATGCATTGGAGTTGCTTTATGCGCTGTTATTGTTGTCCCCCATCCTCTTGACAATATAGAAGTCAAATATGAGGTCGTGGCACATATTCATGTTGCGGGCAAATGTTGGAGGATTCCGATTCCCGTAAACTTCTTGGATGCCGAATTAGAGACCCAGTTGGTATGGTATTGGTCTGTAACTGATGATTTTCGAAGAGCAGTAGATCCAAATGAAATGATTCAGTTTGAGATATCATTCTCTGTGGAGCCAGAAGGTTAATTTTGACAACTTGTAAAACCAAATTCTAAATAACACGAAATTTTTTCACTCATAATTAATCTTGACGTCTTTTGTATTTCTTAAAAATCAGTTTAATTAATATAACTATACTGCAGATGGTAATTTGGAGGTTAAGAAGTTTGGGCTTCGTTTTCTACACCGAGGAGACGTCGAACGGCTTTTGAGAGGACCCAGAATTTATATCAATGGAATTTCGAGCATGAAAATGATCCTTTTGTTCTGCGGCCAGAAAATGAGGTGTCGTAAAGAAGTTTGTGAAGCTAAAATGAGGTGGTATAAAGAAGTTTGTGAAGCTAATCAGGAACTCCAATCCTTAAATTCAAGCTTTCAAGACCACACCTGCACGGTAACTACCATCCTTGCCACTGGCTTCAAACATGGTTCCATTTCCTTGGATTCTATCCATGAAGTCATCGAAAGTCTACTAGAAATGAACAAAGAAGTAGTCAAAGTCATACTTGAACGCAAGGAAGAGATACAGAAGGACGAGCAATTATTTTCTTTAGTTATTCAGTTCTTCAAAATGAGCTTGCCAATGTTAGAACTCTGCACTGATTTCATGAAATTCCTTAAAGGCAGCGGTGACAGCTTGTTGATTGTCCAGGTGGCAATGAAGCAAATTGAGGCAAAAAGGAGAGCAGGCACTCTCAATTATTTGGAGACGGTTCAACAACTGATTGATCTTGAAGCTGCAATGGTTCTTGAAGGTGCAAAGGTTTCATTGTCTGCAGATTTTATTCCATTGTTTCAGTCTCTCTCTGATGGACGAGCTACCTTGCCATGGGACTATGCTGATCAGAAAATGCGCAATACGAAGTCAACGTCAGTTAAGGCATGGCGTAAAGTATCACATGTAACAACCGCTGCCACTCTTAGTGCGGTTTTGATTTCTACAGTTGTGACCTTGCGTAGTGGTCTATTAGAGGGAGTGACCCCAACTATGAAGTTTGCTCATGGGATGCGTACTTTGTTTGATGAGTGGTTGGCAGGGTATGAATATAAAAGTTTGTTTGATGAGTGGTTGACAGAGTATGAATATGAAAGTTGGGACGAGGGTTATGGGAGTTTTATGGAAACGGATGATGATGAAGATCAGGAATTTTCCAGGAAGAATATAAATGATATAAGATGGGAGAAAGGTATGAGGATCACGGATTTTGATGGAATTCGAAATCTTCTGGAAGAATTAAAAATTAAGATGGGTTGGCTGTTTCACGTTCCTGATTCTGTTGCCAAAGAAGACGAGAGGAGTGTGATTTTGATGGAAGAGATTAAGGAGAGGATAAGTGGGTTTAGAAATGCTATTGAGGTTATGAGTATGAATGCTTATGAACGTATCATCTCTATAAGGCAGGCAAGTACCGAGGCCTTGCTGTCAAATTATGAAACTGAAAGCAGTAATGCCAAACAAAAAGGTGAAATACATGAACACGTACTGAAGTGGAGAGGACTAAGAGTTTCTATCTATGGAATTCCGATCATCATGGAAATGATCTCTAAGTTCTGCAGCCAGAAACTGAGGATGTGGTGGTATAAAGAAGTTTGTGAAGCTAATCAGGAACTCCAATCCTTAAATTTGAGCTTTCAAGACCACACCTGCAAGGTTATTAACATCCTCACCAGTGGCTTCAAACATGGTTCCATTTCCTTGGATTCTATCCGTGAAGTTATCGAAAGTCTACTAGAAATGAACCAAGAAGTAGTCAAAGTCATACTTGAATGCAAGGAAGAGATACTGAAGGAATGGACATTACTTTATTTTGTTCGTCACTTCTTCAAAATGAGCGTGCGGATGTTAGAACTCTACACTGATTTCATGAAATCCCTGAAAGGCAGCAGTGATAGCTGGTTGATTGTCCAGGTGGCAATGCAGCAAATTGAGGCAAAAAGGAGAGCAGGCACGCTCAATTATTCGGAGACTATGCGACAACTCATTCATCTTGAAGCTGTAATGGTTCTTGAAGGTGCAAAGGTTCCATTGTCTGCAGATTTTAATACATTGTTTAATTATATCTCTGGTGGACGATGGGACTATGCTGTTCAGAAAATCCACGAAACGAAGTCGCCGTCAGTTGAGGCATGTAAAGTATCACTTGTAACAACCGCAACCACTCTAAGTACGGTATTGATTTCTGCAGTTGTGGCCTTGCGTAGTGCTCTATCGCCAACAGTGAGGGGAACTATGAACTTTGTTCATGGGATGCGTACTTTGTTTGATGAGTGGTTGGCAGGGTATGAATATATAGGTTGGGACGAGGGTTATGGGAGTTTTAGGGAGATGGATAAGGATTTTGAATATGAAACATCACTAGACTGCTATTTTAAATATGAAAGTCGGGAGAAGGGTCTAACGATCACGGATTTTGATGGAATTCTAGAGCTTCTGGAAGAATTAAAAAGTAAGATGGAATTGGAATGGCTGTTGCACCTTTCTGATTCTGTTGCCAAAGAAGAGGAGATTGTGATTTTGATGGATGAGATTAAGATGAGGATAAGTGGGTTTACAAATACTATTGAGCATATGAGTAATCATGCTTATGAACGTATCCACTATTTGAGGCAGGCAGCTACCGTCTTGCAGTCAAATTATGAAGTTGAAAGCGATAGATCCTAGGCGCTTCTCACTTGTGATTAATTTTGCATGCGATTCTTTGCACTTCTTAAATTAGTTTCAGGTATTGTTTTCGTTTTAAAATATATGATTGATTTTAAATTTTAACTTGATTTTAAACCAAGTCCCTCTGACACTCGATGTAAATTGTTTGAATATCCTTCGAAAAAATATGTTCAAATAAACCTCGAAGATCTGCCAAAGAGCTGAAAATTCAATTACTTCTTAAGTACTTCTACGTTTAATTGCCTCACTTTATCATGGAGACTTTACCTGCAAATTTAAACAACACAACTTCTACAACCTGTTCTAAAACAAGTCAGCAACTTATAGCTAAACAATTTACAGAATTATATGAATTCTCCATCAACCCAGGAAAAGAAAATCAAAATATATAAAAATAAATACTTCAAGTTTTATAAGGAATTAAAGAAGGAAAAAACAGAAAGAAAATAAATGGGTTTTACGGTATTTCGAACTTATAATTGTTCTTTCCAAATACGGCCAGCCACTTTGAGTTTCAGCTCCTGTCTGTTGCCACCCGAAAAGAAGAGTGCCATGCTTCTCTGAATAATCAGTCCATCTAGACTGTCTCTGACCGTCTTATGGCTGTCGTGAATGCTCCTTGGAACTCCTTGCCATGTTAGCTTCCTGCCACATCCCCCAACTTCCAGACTATAACTAAAATTTTTCGCATCATGATCGTCTCCCATAAAGTGAAGGAAAGCCATGTAAGCTGGCGCCATTCCAATATGGAAAGCCTCAAAATGCAAGCAAAATTGGTGGTTGAAACAGTTGAAAACCTGCAGCGGTTAGAAAAATCGAAATTAAATTGCTAAATTTGATTTTTGTTAACATCATGTTATTTTTCAAATAGGACAAATGAAAAATTAAAAAGGTCAAACTGAATTGGAAACTGGATTCTAAAACTAACTTCTGACTAATATGTGCACCAAGTTGTTGCACTCTGACTCCAACCAAATTCTCGTGCATGACAGTTTGAGAACTCATATTTGAACTAAGAAATGGCCTGGCCTTGAAAGGAAGGTTTGAAAAAATATGAATTTGAGGAAACAATGAAAAGCATTTTTCTTTTGTTGTATTCCTTCTTTGCCACTAGGAAGAAAACTACATCAATCCCAACATGTGGGAGTATGAGAGTATGAGCAGTAAGGGAAATAATAAGGAACAGAGACATAAGCTGGCCATTATTAGATAATTAAACTAAGCAAGTTAAGAGGTGTGAAACTGAATTCATGGTTAGTAACTGGTACAGATAAGTTATTCAGTTCTGAATTGAGTACAAGTGTACAACTCTCATTAGACAGGCAATAAACATGTATAAATGTTGAATCAAAACCCGACTACAAACTTCAGATTCATAAATTAGTCCAGGTCTAAGAAGGAAGATGACAAAGTAAGAGGGAAAATGAGATGTCTGCTTTTCTTGACGGAACACTAGCAAATTTGCAACCACTGAATCCTTGCATATGGTACAAGTTATAATGCTGAATGTTTCAAACTGGTGAGAATACTGCATCAGAAACTATTATTACATTCGTACTAAATAAATTGAAAAATACTTTAAAAGAACTGGGACGCATTAGTATAGGCATGACGTCCTAGTGGGAGTATTGGGTTAAATTGTCAACCCCAGTTAAACAGCAAGTAGTATTATCCAAGGACCAAATGCATAAGGCACAGGGGGCAATTAGAGTTTAGGGGAAAACAATAAAGAAAAAAGAGAAACTTATTACCTCCCCAAGGAATTTACTAATGTAGTATAATATAAGCGCAAAAAAAATTCTACTTAATCCCTCTACTAATTTTTAGAGAGATTTTATATTCATTCTACCAAATTTGGAGATTACAACTCTATTGAATACTCCAACTACAAAGAGTACTATGATGCCAAATAGTTTCAGTTTCTACAGCTAATGTTGAGTAGCTTAATATATAATCAATAATTCTAATGCTAATATCAAAGAACTTCCTTGTTAATAAAAAGGCCTCGTAAATCTAGTACGACCCATGGTCTTTGTCTTAGACTTCAAAGGACTATCTTATCCTACATCAATTCAACTCTCTGAATAAAACTTTATTTGACAAGTAAGAAGTGCGTCCAATATCACCACTTGGAGGAATTCGATGACTTTTAGGAGTCGGGATGTTGATGTTAATGATGGCATAAGGAGTCTTTGTTTTTTTCCCCTACCAAATAATAGCATTTAAAGAAACTCTTCATTCTATGCATCAAATTATAGAATACTTCTATTTTGCAGTCTCTCTGAAAACCTTCGACTTCCAATTTTGCACCTTTGTCGAAGAGGTAGTGGCTCTGAGACGCTGAGCCATCTCTATTGCCTACTTCTTTCCTTCTCCCCCCTCCCCCTTTCTCTTCTCTCTCTCCCTGAATCTGCAGCTATTTTAATTGAAGCAATCTAATTTACATTAAGTATCTAATGACTGTCACACCACGTCATCATGCTGAAATGGTGTGAATGACGCCCCAATACATACAACCTTGTGCATGAGAAGGCCCCCTTCCCTTTATTAGATTTAGAATACACTGTGTGACGTTAATTGGAGTAAAAAACCACATCAACATGATGACATGGTGTGACAATCCCACTGAATATTTACTTGTAGAGCCAATCTTTGTCACCTTTACCTTTCCTTTGTTTCCCGAAATAATGCCTATTATGGTAAGTGGTAACTAACACTACATAATATATGAATAACTATGTAGTATAACTATGCAGTGGACTGCACACCACATCATCATCCAAAAATGGTGTGATGCGTACTACCATGTGTATCATATAACATATGGATGCAAGTAATGAAACGTCATACCACATAAACATACCATCTTGACAGCGTAGTGAGACAATCCACGAATAACTATTCATAGAACAGATCTCCGTTACATTTCCTTTATATAACCGTAGGTCCATAGCAAGTTTAATTGAAGTGATGTACTTTACAAGCAAATATCTAGTAGGACTGTCACACTTCATCATATTGAAATGATGTGAAGCCCCAATTATGTATAAACATGTGCATAACATGGTCCCTTAGCATTGTATTGATTGAGAATATATACTTAATATACCATTACATGGACAACTAGGACTCACATTACACATGGATGCAAGTAATTGGAACATCACACCATATCAACATAATGACATAATGTGAACTTGTATATAGGGCAGCACTAAAAAGTTAGGGCTTATTCAGTAATTGCTGGACATAAGCCTTTTTATTTGACACATTGAACTAGTGAGAGATAGACTAGAGCAGATCCACTTACTTTACTGGCTGATTCTTAACCACAGATATAGAAAAACTCGTATCTCTCTCAAATTCTTTAACCTTAGAACTATTCTCTGACACAATCAATTTTCCATGCTAGGGTTTTACAGACCTTAACCCAATTGGCGGGGATTCTGGCAGCACTGCAGCAGTGGCTCACCTAGACAAGGCTTCCTGACAAGTATAAATCACCACTGGGAGACTATGAGGCCCTAATGAAATCGTCTTTGTGGAATCTCAATAGCAATTGTTGTGATATATGATGAGGACCACTAAGATTGTTGACAAGTGAACAAACATTAGATGGCAATTGGGTATAAAGCATACTAAAAGTGATTCGTGGTAAATGAAAAGACTTAGTGATTATGAGTATCCAACAGCAATAGGCAGCAATGATTGCAAATTGCAATCGTATAGGAAGTCCATTACTGCTTGGATGTATTATGAAGAGTATAGAACAGTCAAAAGTTGGGTGACAATATACACACTTACACAGAGATAGGCATCGACTCTAAAACCGACACACTTACACAGAGACAGGCATCGACTCTAAAACCGATTAATGCAGAGAAGAATAACGAACTATGAGAAGAGCTAGGAAAATATGAAAAAGAATAACGAAAAACCTACTTCTCATAAGAGATTGGTAAAAACACAAACCTTCAATTTAACTCTGTTATTTCTACCTTTGCATCACCATTCATTGCTTTCCCTAAGCAGGTTTTTTTTAGTTTTCTAAACCAGCAAAATGTCATCGGAGTACGGGATAACAAGCGACTCCGAAAATAGTGGAAATGAACCTCGTTCTGAGTATTCTAGTTTTTCGGCTAATCCCATCAAACTTGATGGGAGTAACTACCTGATATGGTCGAGGTCCTACTGTTTGACTGTAGAAGCTCGTTCCTGTGATGGGTATCTAACTCGAATTATTGAAGCCTAATACTGCTGGTCCAGCACTTGCGAAAATGGAATTGTTGAAGCCTAATACATCTTCAAGGATGTTTGTGCTGCTCATATTGTGAAACTAACAAAACGAGAGGACTTCAGGTCTATGATTTTTTAGCGGGCTTAAACATGGAATACGATCAGATTCGTGCCCATGTTCTTATTCGTGATCCTTTTCCTACTTTGGAGCAATCCTGTGCTCTTGTTCTTGCTAAGGATAGTCGCCGGATTGCCATGCTTCCTAGCGTAACACCAAACCGTTCTGCTCTACTAGTTGGTTTGTCATCTATTTAGTTCAGGAGCCCTATGGCTAAAGGGTCTGACAAAGAAGCAGTTAAGTGTAACTATTGTGGAAAAGAAAGACATACTAGAGACAAATGTTAGATGCTTTATAGGAAACCTAAACAGAGTGGTCGAGGGAAAGGTCGAGGAAACGGCCAATCTCAGGCTCATTTGGTTAAAGGAAATGATGGGTCCTTTGTTGATTTTGGAAAAGATGTGACCTGTTCATCTCCAGATTTCCCTCTCTCAGAGGAAGAGATGAGGATTCTTCGTACCATGATCTCTCAGATGGCTTCCTCTTCATCTTCTGTTGTTGTTGCTTCCGCTATGCCCTCTGGTTCGGAATCTCACTCAGCCTACTCAGATATATATATTAGTCACTCTAGTCACCCAATTTCTTTGTCTTGGATCATAGATTTAGGAGCCACTGAACATATGACGGGAGACACAAGTTCATTTTATGGTTATTCACCAATTCCTGGAACACGTAAAGTTTGTATAGCTTATGGGTCTTCTGCCTCTGTATCAGGAAAAGGCAACATAAAGTGCAGCCCTGTTCTATCCTTATCCTCTGTGTTACATGTTCCTAAATTTACCAACGATCTTCTTTCAATTAGTAGTATTAGTATATTACTAGGGATTTGAATTGTAGCGTCACTTTCTTCCCTTCATATTGTGTTTTTCAAAACTTGAGGACAAGAGAGATGACTGGCAGTGGTAAATTGCATGATGGTGTTTACTGGCTTGATGGTTCAACTATTTGTTCACAGGCCTATCACACTAATTCAGACTCTTCTTCTCTTTACCCTGCTTCTAAGAATCTACTTATCTACTTATGTGGCATAAGCGCTTAGGTCATCCACCTTTAGGAACATTATCTCATGTTTTTCTAGAATTGGTTAATGAATATAATAAAACAGATTGGTTTTGTGAAGCTTGCACTTTAGCAAAGCAAACCAAAAAAGTTTATTATAATTCTCGTAATAGAAGTACAACTCCGTTTCCTTGATTCACTTTGATGTTTGGGGCCCATCTCATGTTGTTTCTATTTCTGGTCATTGTTGGTTTGTTACTTTTATTGATGATTGCACTCGCATTACTTGGTTTTACTTGCCCAATCAAAAAATATGAGGTTTTTAATTGTTTTAAAAAAAATCACAACATGATTAAAACTTGGTATAATGCCATTGTGAAAGTTTTTCGATCAGATAATGGTAGAGAATACTTTGATCAGGTTTTTCAAAATTATCTTAATGATCAAGGTATTCTCCATCAGATTAGTAGTGTGGATGCTCCAACTTAGAATAGGGTTGCTGAATGGAAAAACCGCCACCTTATCGAGGTTGTACGGTGTATGACGTTCCAAATGCATGTTCCATCCCGGTATTCGAGTGAGATAGTTCTTACTGCTTTTTATTTAATCAATAGGATGCCTTCCCGTGTTCTTCAGTTGAAATCTCCTATTTCCATCATTGCAAGAAATACTCGTTCTATTGTTCTGCCAAAAAATTTCAATTTTGTGTTTCACTCGTAACCATCAAAAAACGAGTAAGCTTGAACCTAGAAGACTCAAATGTATCTTTCTTGGTTATTCGCCTACTCAGAAAGATTACAAGTGTTACCACTAACCCACAAGACGTTTTTTTTTCTTCTGTCCATGGATGTTTTCAAGAGTCTTATTTCAAATCTAATTTGAATGACACTCCTTGGGTTGATAGTGTTTTAAATGTCCCATTACTTTCTTCTACCATGCCTTTAGCTCAAATTTTGTCAGAAGTCAGGAAAGATGGAATGGAAAGTCTGGATAGTGATAAAGAGCCTATTGTAGAGAAACCTGTTGAGGAATCTGTTGTGAATGCTCCCTTACAGGTGTCTTCTCGCAAATCAAAAACAAATAATGTTCAGATTGTAGAGCAAGATGAACACCTTACTATTACCGATGGACAATTAGACCCTCTTACCTCAAGTCATGTCAGAATCTCCAAGTATGGGTAAAATTCTTGATCCTTCTCTTGATTCTTCTCTTGATGTTCCCCCTGGATTTGCAGACAATGTTACTAAAGGAAAGGTGTGTAAGCTGAACTGCTCTTTAGACGGCCTCAAACAATCGCCTCAAGCCTGGTTTGGGAGGCTCCACAAGGCTATGGTGGTTGTTGGGTATAAATAAAGTCATGCAGATCACACCTTGTTCATTAAAAAGTTTGATCAGCATATTACAATTTTAATTGTGTATGTTGATGATATGGTTATCACAGGCAGTGACCAAGAAGAGATTACAAAACTGAAGGCTTATTTAGGGAAGGAGTTTGAAATCAAAGACTTGGGACAGCTGTGGTACTTTGGGAATTTCTGGCAATCAAAGACATAGGACAGCAGTGGTGTCACGTTCTAGTGCAGAAGCTGGATTTTGAGCTATAGATTTGGGAATTTGTGAACTTCTTTGGCTGAAAATTCTTCTTGGGGACCTTGGATTTGCTTATAAGACTTCGATGAAGCTTTATTCTAATAGTAAATATGCCATCAGCATTGCACACAATCCTATGCAACATGATTGTACAAAGCACGTGGAAATTAATCGACATTTCATCAAAGAGAAACTAGAGGATCTGTCCTCTATTAGGTCCTCCGAGCAACTTGTTGATGTTCTTCCAAAATGTGTCATCTCCAAGGTGTATCAAACAATGATGTTCAAGTTGGGCAAGTGTTACATCTACGCACCAACTTGAGGGGGGTGTTGTGAATCATTTCCATAATTAAAATAGCTTTATTTGAGGAAAGTAAAAAGCTAGCTGAACTTAAGGAGAGTAATTATCATAGCTTAATCTAAGGAGAGTAATTAGGCCAAGATGGATGCTTCGGAATTTTATTTCCATATATTCTCTTCTACATTGTTCCTTCATTGCGAATATAACCTCTCAGCTGTTGTAATATTTAATATACAGAAAATTTATACAATAAGACTAGAAAACTCCAACTACTCATAGCAATATGATCCCAAATAGAACTAGTTATGATTTTCAATCAGCTGATACTACGCAAGTTAACAATTATGACTTATTTGCACAGCCCCTAAAATGTGCAGTGATGTGCAATTAGCCCCCTCAAGTCTTGACTGAGTGAATTAAGCCCTTAAAAGTTTTTCTATGTTGCAAAATGAAATCCAGCAAAACAGTCTGCCATGTGCAGAGCATAACGTCTTAATTGAAGCTTGGTTTGACCAACTGGGATACACTTCAACAGAGAGTAAACTTTCAAGCACTAAAACCCGTGCAATATTGGTGGGGGGGCTGAAAGTACAAATAAGCCTATTATTATTCATTCTACTTTATCTCGTTGTTATGTGTGGTGAATGCGTTTGTGAGTGAGGGAGAGAGGGAGTGAGGGAGTGAGAGAGAGAGAGAGAGATCTTACAGTCAACATCCATGCAGCATTTTCCACTTCTTGTGGATTGGCTTTCATATACCGATGGTTGAAGGTGCTTCCATCATGCATATCAACATTGTGATCATCTTTAAGATGCTTAACAAGGAACAAGATATCGCCTGTTACAAAGCATTCAGCTCCGGTATAAGGGCAGTTATAAGGGCGGTGCCCGACATAATCGTCCTTGAGATGAGCAACAAGGGAAAAGAAATTGATAGCACCACTTTTAACAGTTAAACTAAGGTCATGAAGTGGGCAATACCTGCAATTTTGTTCATGCCTGAGCCTGCTTTGGTAAGAGAATATCTCTTCACAACCCAAAAAACTCGTACTTGCATGGCAGGTCTAGCGACTATGCAACTTTCTCCAAAGCCAAGCACCTAATATTTCCAAGCTCTTGGCGGCAAATTTGGCAAACATTGTGTACTTTAGCCTGACAGTTCTGACATAGAGTTTGGCCATTGGGACACTGCACATAGAAATAAGAAAGATATTAAAAATAAAATGTTATGGAAGATCATTAAGAACCTTTCTTCTCTTCACACATGTGATATAGAAAAACTGCAAAAAGTCCAGCTGTTTCCTAACAGTTTATGTTTGATAAGTAACTGTTGTTTCCTGACATGAAGGTTATTAGACATTTCCATCTGATGCAATAATATACAGATGAATATGTTCATTACTAGTTTTTTGTCAATGCAGTTATATGGATGATAATGAAAATATGCTTTTTTGAATCTTAATGGAAACACAAAATGGGCAAGCTGTCTAGATCTAGCTTATCATTCCACAATGAGAACAAGAATAATTCCACTCCTGTAATGTGTATTTGAATAAAATTTTGAGTTAGGTAGAAAACATAGAAAAATTTGGGTCGATAAATTAGAGTTTTAAGATGTAAAAGTACCATATTGGGAGCGAAAATACCATTCGCTGGGTCCATAAGAGTTATTGGTAACTCTGGTCTAAAATCCTCTTGAGAAATCAACGACAACATTATGAACCAGGGTAACACTTCATTCTACCAAAGTTATAACAAGCTCAAAAACAAGAAATGAATGTGGAGTTGTGGACTATAGATTTCTCTGACTTCAAAACACTGGCAATTCATTTCATTCCATAGAACCCACCAAAAGCATTGAACCATACCCAACTTTGATAGCCTCGCAACATACCCGTTATTTGAAGAGTCAAATCCTATGTTTGGCATCAAAATGTTACCCTGGACTATTTAGTCATGGAATATGTTGAAAGTATTCTACAGGAATCTAGAACTGATTTGATTGGCATAATCTTAGAATTGATTTGATTGGCATAATTAGTGGTGTTTGGATTACATTAGATCTATGTTACAAAAACTCTTTATTTTTCCTTAAAGTACCCATATCCGACACTCGACACTCAAATAAAGGTATGGATACTGGATATTCCATCCAACTCCATGTAACATGGTATTAGATGCATGATTAGTGGTAATCATCAGATATCATTGATTGATTTCTTTTGTGTATTCAGCTTTTAAGTCTTAGCCTATATAAGGCTCTCTGTTGTATACTTTATGGAATGAAATAAATATTGCCTTGTACACTGTACTTGGATATAAACATTAAATTGAACTTGAATATTTATATCCAAGTAATAATACAAAGTAATTAATGATTAATATTTTGATCTTCTTATGCCCGTGTAAGAATTAGAATAAAAAGAGAAGTAATCTGGGCCTAAAAATGGCGGCAAACAAGGTGCAAGTGGATCCCTCTAATATATATATATATATATATATATATATATATTACAGTTGTGACTTGTGAATAAATCTGTAGAATTTTAAGCTTCTCAGTCTGAATCATATAAGATATACCTGATTAATGGGAGGGTACCGTGAATTCATGCACACAGGACAATCGAGCAAGTCATGCACAACACTGTTTGATGCCATTCCCCCTTTCCCTCCAACAGTGGCAGGTTTTCGGTAAGAGGAACTTCTGAATTCCATATTTGTAGGTGCTATATCATAATCGGCTAATGCAGCACGAGACTCAGTAATATCCTGGTAGACACTGCCTCCAGGAGCCATCTTTTATCCCCCAAATGTTAAATATTAATTACTCTGAATGAACACTTATCTCCTCATCATTTCACTTTCTGATGTCCTTCAAAGGCTCCTATCAAACAGAACAAACAATAACAAGTTATATTAGCAATACTTCTATCCTGTCCCAACATTAGTAATAAACTTGATATTGGTAGTGTTCCATCTCTTGAGGATACTTTTTCCCCCTTAGCTATCATAACATTTGCCATAATTAGAAGTTATAACTACAAATTCTTCATCAAAGTATCATTTTACGAAAACAGAATACTTAGCAGATAAGTCAAAATAGAAATACTTCAAATCCTTCACAAGTATTTGGAAGAGGTCAATATTTGGAAGAGCTCAGAATAAGAGGGACCACAACTTATTACCACTTATCAAAAAAAGAAAAGGAGGGGCAAAACTTAATAAACTCGAGAAAGGAGACAATTTAATCAGGTGGAACACCTAGTTATGATTAGAATTTCATGAGATAAACTAATATGGTTCATGGCTTAAGCTCAAAACATGTTTCCACTACATTGTTCAAAACTTCATTGGACCATTGATACATCATATAATCTTTGAAATACATAGTGAAGTCTAGTCAGTATAAACTTCATTGGACCATATATACCACTCAACTGTGGAATACTTCATTGGACCATATATACTTTTAATTATGTTTACTCAAAGTTTTCATTAATCTTATCTATCAATTATTGACGAAGTTTTGGTCAATATAGTAGAACAGATAACAACCCAATATCAAGTACTATCAACCTTCCAAAGTCATTTACTAATATTAATGCAAGTTAATCAGTTCTATCAGACATTAACAGAGTATCAATAGCATCTCATAGGAAAATAATATGAAAGTAGGGTTCTTGAAGTTTCCAATTTTGGATAAAACCTACTCAAGGCTTGTTTGTTTGGGTACGTTTGGTGTGTCTGGTGTGATAGAAAAGTGTGTTTGGGTGTCTTGTAAGCCCTAAACTCACCGAACTATTTTTGGTGCGGTGAGTTTAGGGCTTATAACATGTATTTGTGAGTTTGGACTGTGGACTCCAAAAGCTTCAAATGCTTCAAAAGAAGATCCAAAAGCCCCAAACCAAACATGCACTTCAGTGAAGACAAAAGCACTACAAAATATAATTGGGAGCCTATTGTTATATATTATAGCAATGTTCTCATGAGCATTTGGACTTTGGACTCCAAAAGCTTCAAACGCTTCAAAAAAAATCTGAAAGCCCCAAACCAAACATGCACTCAATGAAGTCAAAAGCACTACAAAATATAATTGGGAGGCTATTGTTACATATTATAGCAACATTCCCATAATCTCATCAGCATCTTTTAGAACCCAAAAAAAATGAAAGGGGTGTGATTTAACACTATTCCAGAAGCTCTTTCTTTTAGAAAAAACTTATACATTAAATTGAAGATCATTCACCAGCCCAATCCCATCATCTGCCAAATCCCTTTAGTTCCAATAATGCCTTGCATTGTCACAGTGCCATCGCGAGTCATGGTGGTAGCTGACGCCAAGATGCCTAAGCGACTGCCATGACATCCGTATGGCGATGAGTCATTTACAATGTGCAATTTATATATTATTTATTTTACATGACAGGTATATTGGCAATAAAATTTATATACATTAAAACCCTAAACATAACACTATGGAATAACATCAAAAGCACAATTATGTAAATACTTAACAATAACAATTCAAAAATAAAACACTTGATATTAAAAACTAGTAGAAGAAATGAAGAATTCAACAAACACCACATAGAAAATAAAGTAGCAACCAATTATCCCATATTACTAGTCTAATAACTAAAAAAACACCACATAGCCAGCCAAAATAATGTCTAGACTCTCTACACTAGTCTCTAAACATCGTTCAAGCAAACTCATCGAGAACAAAGTCATCTCTATCTCCTCCATAAAAACTACTCTCATTAAAAGACGTAGGTCTTTCTCCAAAATCATCATTCACATCTTCATCGTCATTTGGAATTCTCTTTTCTTCATCAACTTCATCATCGGAGTCGGAATTCATTAACTTTGATTCCCTTGAGAATTCTCTTTTCTTCATCAACTTCATCATCGGAGTCGGAATCCATTAACTTTGATTCCCTTGAAGTTGAACCACCACTACGTTGAAAGTATGTAATGACATTATCACTGGTATTAGCATGAGCCCTCCTTGAAGGATTGCAACCCTCAAGCGTGTTGGATGCACCGGTTGCTTGATTCACATCATTCCATGTAAGATTCTCCCTGGGATGAACAACATCAGCCTCATTATTGATTCATTCATTACCCCATTCGAAGTCATCAACGGTTAATGGATCAAAAAAACATCCAAGTTCATGCCTCTTTTGGAAACTTGAAACGATTTTTCGATTGTATTACACATACACCAGGTCACTCAATTGCTTGTGTTCCAATCAATCACTGAAATAAATAAAACAAAAAATAATAATAATAATAATAATGATAAAATTTTAATTATATAAAAAACAGTAAGTACTAGTAATGACCTATTACTTTCGAACCAACAATAGAAAGTACTTACAAACTCAAATGTACTCCAATTGCGCTCATAACTGGAAGAAGAACAACAAAGGCCTAGAATTCTTTTTTGCAAACTTTGTAAGCTCAATAGCCCACCCTCCAAAAACGCTTCACCAATCAACTAGCAAACATTTAAAAGAAATATAAATATTTTTAAAAGGAGGAAAAAGAAGAATTTATGTAATGATAATTTATATTTTATATCTTTATATATATTTCAATATACTTACAAGGATTCTTTAATTTCCGTTGCCTAATCGCCATTTCTCTTGCAAAAGTATCTCGAGAAGCATCATAGTTATTGGCTAGATTGCTTATCTCATCTAGCAAATCTAGCTCAGGCACCATCTTTGCAAAAATGTCATTGAAGTCTTCTTGTAGAGTACAAGCTAACTCCAAACGTTCCT
Organism: Hedera helix; assembly: GCA_947179155.2. Classification (NCBI taxonomy): domain Eukaryota; kingdom Viridiplantae; phylum Streptophyta; class Magnoliopsida; order Apiales; family Araliaceae; genus Hedera; species Hedera helix. The sequence goes on from OX359279.1 coordinate 1,917,956, forward strand.
CTTTGATATCAAAGTACTTGCCCGGATTAAGAAACAAGGCAGCCCCGTATAATGTTTGCTCCTTTTGGCTTTCCCATTGCCGCTCAATGATGTCAATCACCTTCTTGTAGGGTCTTTGTTTGTTATCAATTGAATCTTTGATTTTTTTCTTCGCACACTCCATCGCAACAAAAACTTCTAGCATAGCAGAGTTCTCATCACCATCAACAATTCTCAAGGCTATAAGAAGTGGTTGTAATGCCCAAATGCAATCCTCAACACGATACATAAATGTAGTTGAAATTACAGTATTACATACTTTTTTCCCCGCATTGGTAGCTGACAACTTAGATTTTGTCCAATCCTTGCTTATGAACAAATGCCTCAATGCATCTCTATGCTTGTACAAACTCTGCAATGTGAGAAAATATGTACCAAATCTAGTAACTCCGGGTCTCACAAGATCCCTCTCATTTGTTTTTTCCCTCATCACATCAAAAAGACGACCATGCCTGTAAATGAATGTTGTGATTTTTCTTGCATTTGTGATTGTGGGCTGGAATTGCTTCAACTAGCCTATGTCCTCTAACATAAGGTCTAGGCAGTGAACAGTGCAAGGTTTCCAAAATAGTGTAGGCCTCCTCTCCATTAGTATATGCCCTGCTGCCTTGTAATTAGAGGCATTGTCCGTGACCACCTAAACAACATACTTGGGGCCAATTTCCTCAATCTTACTATCAAGGAGATTTGCCAACATTGTGACATCTAGCGACTGACTGGAGGCATCAACAGAACACATGAAGTAAGTCCCCTCCGGACTATTAACAAGGAAATTCAACAAGTGTCTTCCCCTTCTATCTGTCCAACCATCCGACATGAGTGTGCAGTCATATTACTTCCAAATAACTTCATGTTTTACGTTTAACTCATTGGTTTGCTTATTTTCCTTCTCAAGTAAAGGAACCCTTAAGTCATGATACGTAGGAGGCTTTAAACCCGACCCATATTGCCTTATGGACTCGATCATTACCTCAAAACTCCTTGCATTTGCAGTATTGAATGGTATGCTAAACTCGTAGAAAAAGTTGGCAATGTGCATATGGACTCTCTCTTTTTCTACGAGTGTCCTTTAACGATTTTCAATAGTCGTTTAGCTAGGACGCTTGTTGTGCCTCTCCTCTACAACTTCTTCAGGAGTTTTCCTTAAAAGTGATTCAACACTCTTTGTTGGAGCTTTTAGTTGTGGCTTTTGGAATTGAAAAGCAGCTTTCTTCCTTTTGGAAGCAGTCCTAAAACTTCAAATAGTGTTAGAGGAAGCATTGGAAACCATGCTTGGAGGAGCAAATGATTGTTTTTGTTGTACTTCTACTACATCATCATCATCATCCAACTCAACTGACTTGTTCCTCTTTTTACTATTCAAAGTCAATTGCATCTCCCTCATAATTTTGATGGATGTTTTAGGGCACTTCGCTAAATCTCCAAAATTTCTTGCTAGATGTTACTTGAGCCTTTTGATTCCCGAACGACATTTATTCCCATAAAGGATACATTGCACTACATCCTTCTTACTCATGTCTTGATTTGCCGAAAGAGTTGGCAAAAATTAAAATATTCATAGTATTAAACACTAATGACAACTATCAAATATTCTTTTAGCAAATTCCAGATAATAACTATCAAACAAGCTATTGGCTTTTATTGGCTTTTCAGTATGTGTGAGATAGCCGTGTTGAACACTCACAGCAAGTGTTATGTATGGGGGAAAAAAAAAATCCTCAACAACCTCTATTGGACACTTTCTAAACAGAAGCGCAATAGGAAACTTAAAGAACAGAAATGATAGCAAATTTCATGGAAAGCTAACAAATATGTTTTAACGTAACATGAAAAATTCCAACTAATTTGTTAATTACCTATATAGAATGTCAAACTTAAATTTGTACTGAATTGATTTAGCACAACCCACTGACAGTTGCCTGCATCAGTAAAACCTAACAATAAACAAACAGTTAATTCCGTTAATATGAGTGTGCAGATTTAATCCCGTATGTATTACTTAATTAGAAATACATAAGGGGAAAAAAAGAATTTTGACTCGAGTATTCAGTTTGAACTCAGGAATTGAGCATAAAACCAAAAATAAAACAAAAAACAGAAAAGAACAAATATGGTGTAACATGCACCTTTATCAGGCCAAGGCCAGGCCAGGCTAAGAAATCAAGTAAAACCCAGATGAGAGAAAGAGAGAGGTAGTTTTGGTGACAAATTACTCAGAAGGGAGGAAATTACTCCTTTTCATTATTTCAATTTGGACTAGAAAAGCTAATTAACCGATGAAAGAATCTTGTCAGTCTTATGATATAAGGAAACTAAGGATACCAAATATAAAAGGAATCAAGCTATCACAATGCAGAACCATGTCAAATCAGGAAAATCACAAATTAGATACAGCTGCTCAAGAACAATTCATAAAGCAAGATATATATCTGATACCTAGGTAATACATGTAGTACAAACTGATAAATACATATACATATATATACAAACATAAATCAAGGAAGAAGATTTCAGCTTAATGCTTCACTTCTTTTCTTTTCCCACCAAGATTAGAAGACATAATAAACCTCGCAAACCCACAAAATCTCTATACATTCAAAGAACAGAATTTTATAGCAAACCATTCAGATTCTCCCTATTCAGCAAAACAAAAATGACTCAGAAAAGCAAATCCCGAAGACAATGACAAATGCCCAAATTAACGCTGATTGGTACAACCTTGCTGATTGGTATAACCTTATTTATCTTCACATCACACATGAAGCACGTAAAGGATTAAACTCCACTCCACTGGGGGCTCTCATCTGTATCAGTCCATCTGTATTTGGATTTATCAGTAGCGGCTCCCGCCCTAAAAGAGGAAAAATCCTAAGAAATAGTTATCGATATATTATCTATAATAAATAAAAGGACAACCTCTAGTATATTTTTTTACACACACTTTGATATTTTCAGATTAATAACCTTTATAAAGACAGTTACTAGTTTAACCATCAGAGGCCAATCCTTCGCATATTCGTTCTTTTTCAGTATCTCAGAGCATCCAGATCCGATAATTGAATATATCGAAACCAAGTGTTATCATTTGACGCTAGGGAGGGCCGACTTAGAATTAAATGTAACACTCCGAACCCGTTACATGTTTGAAGTGTCACACGCAAACTCGAAGACTTGTAAGACAACAATATCACAAACGAAAACACAATAATGAAATCATCTTGAAACCGAACTGTCTTTCACTATCAAAATTACATTAAGGTTCAATAACTAAAAACTGAAAACATAAATTTAGAGACACAACTCCCTTGTACAAAAGTTTTATCAAATTCAAAATACTAATAACCGTCATAATTAAAAGAACTTCAACTCTCCTCAAAAGTATCCACAATGCTTGACTCTTAATAAAGTATCCTGTAAAAATTAATATAAGGGTGAGCGGTAAAACCCAGCAAGTAATAATCTTTACTATTTAGGTAGATCAAGTACAGTTTGCAAAGCCTTTTTCGAAATAACTTTTTGTTCAATAACAATAGTAAACATACTTGTTGAAAATAAACTTTTCTTATTCGATAATAATAGTCGATATATACATTCAAAACCAAAATCAATAATTATAAAACACAATTTGAAAACGATTTCAATATGTTCAATAAACGATTTCGATATGTTCAATATATTATATGTATCTTTTAATCCGCAGCCCCAACAACTAAGGTTACAGCAGTCCTGTAACACGGCCCTTATATTCGATAATGTCAATGATACGCCCCCTACTAAGATATCTTATCATGCACGTGCCCCGAAGAGCGCCCCCGAAGGGTATCTAATGGTGTGCGCCTTAATAGGTCCTAAATTGTTCCGAAACTAGCATAAACACTAACGGTATCAATACATAATCGGACTGAGGTTTCTAAAAGCAATTTCTCAATATTTTCGATATTTAAAACTATACTTATTTCACAGTTCAAAATCATATAATCTCATTTTCTAAATCAAAATTCTATTTTAATACTTGATCCGATTTTTTAACAAAATATAAGTGTAACATTGTCATTCAAATGAAAATCTTAAATAAAGAATAACAATTTTTGAAACAATACATTTAGGCATCCGAATAATTTCTAAAGCATACATAATTATAAACGATAATTTTAAAATACTAAATAGCTCGAAAAGTCACTTAGACTATACAGTTCGAAAATACTAAATAGCTCGGAGAGTCACTTACCTCGATATTGCTGAACACAAAATTTAATAGTCGAACGATTCCTAAATATAAATTTAGAACAAATAAATGTCATTAGAATAATTATATTATTTAACAGCTTTCTTATTTCTTTTTCAAAATAACTATAAGTATATTTACCAAAAAATATTCTTTCAATATTTAATTATTTTTTAAACAAATATTATTATTATGCCAAAGTAATAATCTAAATTGCAATTATAATTAAAGCTAATAATGTTAATCTAAAATTATTAACTAATAATCTAAATACAAAACAATAATTATAACCAATAATACTAATCTAAAACTATTTACTAATAATCTAAATACAAAACAATAATTAAAGCTACAAAAATAATAACAATGCAAAAATACTAATTACTAACTAAATATACCAAATACTAACAAACTAAATATAATATTTAAAACTATATAAAGCAAATAATAACAATACATAAAATTAATAAGAAACATACTCGAAAATTACGAGTTTCGCAGATTGCCTACGTCCTCGATGACGAAAATTTAACTAATGAGGTCTTTTTATAAAAAGCCTTCACCCAACAAGGTTTTTACTCAAATGGGAGGTCCTTAAGTTGGTGAAGGAAAACAAAAAGGGTAGCATCCTGTTTATAGCCTAAGGAATGAGTTGGGTTTTGCTAAAGGGATAATGTGGGACTAAGGCTTGATGGTTTTCTATTTACATGATGAGGAACTTGGGAACTTAAGGGTATTACATTAAATATATATTTGTATATCTCACATTATTCTAATGGATTTTTTCCTAATAAGATTATATATTCATTTTTAATGCAACAGTTATGTTGACTAGTAACAGTATTTTTGATAATTCAACCGAATATTATATATACTTTTTCAATCATATATTTACTTTAAAATGACAATTAAAAATAAACAAAAAATGGATATTTTATATAATTTACCATAACTTAGACATATTAGCCGGATTCTTTGGTTATAAATATGAACTAGAATCAAACTTAATGAGTTTTATATATTCATAATGGTTATGTAAATTATGAAATTCAAATTGTCTATTTTCTTTAAATTTTTGATTTGAGATGCAATATGAATATAATAAAAAAATTATAATTAAATATAAATATAAATAATTTTAAATAAGTTAAAAACGTTATTGACCACATATAGTAACTAGTAAATATATTAAATTTGGATCACATAATAATTATCCAGCAATATTATATTAAATGTTGGGGTGTATTTATTAGATAGGGATGGTGATGAGGTCTGAAAAAGAATTGAACAACTAAGCATTTAGGGAATTGTTTTACTTTAGGTGAAAACATTGATGGGGTTTTCGTTGTTTGGGCTCAAATCACTTGTTACTAGATGTCTCTGTTCTTCTGTATCGAGACATATGACGATAATTTTTAGAATCTATGGCGACGGTATGTCCCGTCACTGTAGACCTACAAAAAAATAGGGCTATGACGACAGGACATACCGTTGTCATATGATAGAGTTTATGCCCTAGAGGCTAATTATTTGATGTAATTGCTTAACATTTTTGATATTATATTTGATTGAATAAATGGATTATTTTATTATGATTTCATTTACTGCGTTATATAAATGTTAACATAATAAAAGCCCTTAGAATAATGATACGAATTATATAGCTTTAAGTATGTGACTTGAACATGAGATTATATAATTATAATTAGTATCATTGCTCTTAAATGTCCCTAGTCGAGTATCATTGTTAATGGGACAACAATGATGCATTGAGACTAGTATGCGGATTGACTGATGGCCAAATCTCATTGGTCATAAATATATGAGATATTTGAGTCGATGCATAGGTACATGTTAGAGAACAATGTACTGGACTGACCCACCATGAGAATTCTACATGGAGCATTATGCAAAGTGTCATAGTGACAATGATGTAATGATCCTCCGACCTGAAGTCACTATATTATTACACGAGAATTTGTGTACTTTGATATCATCAAATGTCACATTTAATAGGGTGGACAAATAAAGGTGATTATTGGGTAAATCATGAATCGTGTGAGGAATATGAGTGATCTAGATGGAATTTAACCCTCTTATATATTAAGGGTGATATCCATAGGTCTCTTGATTGAGTAGGACTATGAAATGCATAGTCATGCTCAAATATTGATTTGTTTCATATAGTCTACTCATTGATCAAGAAAATTCAGATTAAATTATGAAGAGTATGACACATTCCATGCCTCGAGTTTAATCTAGGATATAAGGTTAAAAGGATTAAATTACATTGAAATATTGGTCACGAAAAGGTTGTATCGAATCACCGATCTTATTATTATTTGGGTAGCAGTGATGCATTACTAGATGCCGCTCACTGTTTATAATTTTATAATATGATTTTAAAATTATTGCCAACATAATAATAACCTATAGGGTCACACACTTAGAACGTAATTAAAAGGGAATTAATTTAAATTGTAAGTATTTTAAATATGTCAATATGATTGATAGTATTTAAAAAATTACGAATTTAAATTAATAGGATAATTTGTATATATGTATATTAATTAAGTAAGACTTAATTAAAATATAATATATATATAAATTCGGATTTTATTTTTCTATTTATTTTAGGTTTTAGTTAATTCCTATTAACTACTATATATATGATATATCAGTAGTCTAAAAAAATCACGTAAGGAAAAACTAAAAACCCTAGCCGCTTTCAGAAAGAGGCTAGAGAGAAAAATAATTGGGAAATCCTGATCTTGGTGGCTAGTACCGCGGTTCCTTTTGCTGCAGATCGTGGGACGATTCGCGGAGCGTTCGTGTGGATACCGTAGAGACGCAGTCGCTGGATTGCGTTGAAGATTCGAAGCCGTTCCAGAATTCCATCGTCTTCTGTCCATCTCAGATAATCGGTAAAATAATCTAAACCTCTGATTAATCTGTTTTCGCATGGATCCTGTCTTAGGGTTTCAGAAAATTTGTTAAGTTCCGCTGCTTTCACTATGTCGAAACCCTAACACCATAAACCTTAAAAACAGTCGTCATAGGTCTCGATATAGAGAAACGGAGACATTTGGTAACAGGTGATCTCACCCCCCATTACATAATCTTAGACTAGGGCTCAGATCACCTGTTACCAAATATCTCTGTTCTTCTGTATCGAGACCTATGACGACAATTTTTAAAGTCTATGGCGACGGTATGTCCTATCGCTGTAGATCTACAATAAAATAGGGTTATGACGACGGGACAAATCGTCACCGTAGACCTTAAAAATCGTCGTCATAGGTCTTGATATAGAAAAATAGAGACATTTGGTAACAGGTGATCTCACCCCCCAGTTGTTTGTCTTTAATACTGACTCAGTCAGTGTTTGTTATGAAACCTAGATCGGACCGACCGGTTGAACTGAGACCCGATTTTATGTTCTGTCCGATTTACTTGATTTGATCAAAAATCAGTAGAATCTGTTAGTTGAACCGATTTTAAAGTGTTTTTTAAATTTTTTTTGTACACAATATTTTTATTTTTTAAATTAGATATTTTAATAATATTATAACATAATTTCACTATATTTTTAGCTTACAAAAACTTAAATATTTTAAAATTTTATTAATTATTAATAATATATATATATATATATATATATATATATATATATATATATATATATATATATATATATATATATATATATATATATATAACGTCACTGGTTCAATAATGGGTTGATCACTGATTAACCAGTGATTCAACCATCCGGTACCCTTTTCGGTTCGATAACAAGTCCAGATCTGAAAATAAATAGTGGTTTCCCGCAGGCAACGTTCAATTTCAAGTTGTTTTATGATATCCCCCATATCAATATTGGACTTTGTTTATTTGGGAGAATTATAATTTTATAATCTCATATTTGTTCAGGATGAGATTATTTAATATAATATTAGTTTTGTTCAGGATAATTTTTAAAAAAATAGATAAAGAATTTATCATTTGGATTATTATACATTTACTAGTAATAACAAAGAGATCGTATTGATTAATGTGACTGTGTGAGTATAAATTGATAGAATATGATACGTTATTTTCAAAAAGGCTAAAGTTAATTTTGTTCATAAATTTTTAATTCCAAATGGTGGAGATTGTAATAATTGGTTGAATATGATATTAAATATTTTCTCATTTCATGTCATTTTGTTATCCCTAGATTAATAGTCTTAAGTTCAAATTTTAAAACAAACAAAGAACTTATGACTAATAGTTCAATTTCAAGTTTTATTTTTACAAACAAATATAACCTTAGTTACTTAATTTTGTTGTCATTTAAAAGCGCGATCACTCGAAATCCGTTTAAATAAAGCGAGCTACTCGAAATTCAATTTAAACTTAATTCGTTGAATCCGACCCAACTTGATTCTATTTGCTATTTGAGTTGAGTTTGTCATTATATTTAAACTCAACTCATTTATGAACTAAACTCAACTCGAAAAAACTCGTTTATTGACTGAATTCAACTCGAAAAACTCGTTTATTTGTAATTATTTATAGTTATTATATATAATAATATATGTCATTATTTATGTTTTATAATTTGTTGGATCGACTATGAAATTTAAAAAGTCTAATTGTTAGAGGTCTAGGCACTTTAATATTTCTGATTTTAGTGTCCCATTCTTTTGCTAGAATTGCTAGTCTCTTGATAGGTAGTTTCTCTTCTAACTCCTCTAAATGTCTATTCTACAACTTTTATAACTATAAATAAATGACTAATTTTTAAGTGTGTTTATTTTGCCAAATATTTGATTCACATTTGAATTTTTGAGGTAGGGTTATACTGGGTCGGGAGTTATGTAGTTTTTTTAAGAAAAGATAATTTGGTTGGGCGAGTTAAAAATAGTAAATATATAAGGCTTTGCTCTAAGCTTGATGCTAAGGACCGACCAATTCTGTTTTGGGCTTTTGGGGGTAAAAAACTAAAAAGGAAGAATTACATTTACTAGTATATTTTTAAAAAATATTACAACAAAAGTGCATACATAAAATATTTACAAAATTAGTGCATCTTTAATATTTAATTTCTAAATTAGTGCATTGTTATTCCTTTAATTTAGTTAGTTGATTTAATGGGTTGCCATGTTAGCGTTTAGTTGCGTAATTTGTGAAAATTTGAATTACATGCATTTATCCTTTTTTCATTTATCTGTATTGTTTACTGACTCTACTGCTCGCCTCCTTCTTCATGTGTACACTTGCAGTTTTTTTATAATACAGTTGGTAACCAAACCTTCATACCAAAGTAACCAAACCTTCATACTAAGGTAACCAAAACCTTCATACCAATGTAACCAAACCTTCATACCAAGGTTCCACCTCCACACCTGCAGTTTTCTCTCTCCAAACTTTTTTCGCCGCTTTCTCTTTCCTCCATTTTCTCTCTCCTCCATTTTTATTCCTTTCTTGCTTCAAAGATTTGGCTCAGTACGTACATTCAAATGTTTATGAAGCAATGGTTGGGTCAGAGAGAGAAGCTGAGCTTTGCTGGTTGGAAAATGGACGATGACTCCACTACTCGCCTCATTCTTCATGCGTACTCCCTCAAGGATCTCGATATGAAGATATGTTGGATTTAATTTGGGATTTTGCGTTTTTAAAGTCTGAGAATGTTTATAAACTTCACACCTACAATTGATAACCAAACCTACATACCAAACCTATAGTTTTTTCACCTCCACACCTGCAGTTTTTTCATAATGCAGTTGGTAACCAAACCTTCATACCAAGGTAACCAATTCACCTCCACACCAGCAGTTTTTTCATAGTGCAGTTGGTAGCCAAACCTTCATATCAAGGTAACCAATTCAATTTTATTAGGCTACCAATTTATTTTAAATGTGATGCATTTGGTAACCAAACCTTCATACCAAAGTAACTAATTCAGTTTTATTAGGTTACCAATTTATTTTGAATGTGATGTAGTTGGTAACCAAACCTTCATGCAGTTGGTTGTCAAACCTTCAGACCAAGGTAACTAATTTAGTTTTATTAGGTTACAAATTTATTTTGAATGTGATTCAGTTGGTAGCCAAATATTCATACAAAGGTAACCATTTTAGTTTTCGTGGGTAACCAAATCGTCAAAAAAAGATTTCAGAACAGTAACTCAGGTACTTTCGGAGATTCGCGGCAGAGGAGGACGATGAAGGGGAGGCAGCAGCGTAACCAAGGACTTTCGAAGATTCGTAGCGGAGGATGATGATGAAGGGGAGACGGTGGAGGAGGATGATGAAGGGAAGACGGTGATGAAGAGGGTGAGGAGGCAACAGAGGAAGATGATAAGAAAGATGAAGATTATGATAGATAAGATAATTTTTTTGATTTTCGTTCCTTTTGATTTAAATTATGGATTTGTTTTTGTTGTTAGATCCTAAAGATTTGAATTTGAATTATTAATTATGGTGATTATTTGTCCTTAATTTTAGGTTTCCTTATTAATGTGAAATTAAATGGTTTGAATTTGTTGCCTTATTTTTGTAATTATTTTGTGGATGCACTAATGATGTAATTACTTTCTAATTGTTGTATATTTCTGTAAAGAACCCAACTAAAAATAGGGGAAAATAAAAAGGATTAAAGAATACTATGGCAGGTCGAGATGTTCGGTTCATCTGTTCCATATTATTTGATCATTGTTTACTTTTTAAAATCAACTTGAAAGTTTTTAAAACTCAAAATTAACATATATTCTTTTAATTTAAAAAAACAATGATAAATATTGTAAACTATCTAAAAAATATTATTCATTGTAAGTTTTATTATTTTATAATTTTTAATGAATCATCTCAATTTTAAATTTAAAAAAGTTTGTAATTAACTTTCAAAAATCAATAATAAACATATATTTTGGAGCGAAGGGAATATTTTATAATTAGAACAATTTTAAAATATCTCAAATTAACTTTCAAAAGTCAATAATAAATATATATTTTGAAACGGAAGGAATATTACATAATTATAACAGTGGCATTAGTTTTAAGTTAGTTTGATGAACTCCTTTAATTTGTCGTGCTGTTTTAAAAGACTAGCTAATTATAAATAATATACTTCAATAATAGTTTGTAATGAGTTAATATTATAGTTTAAAAAATTAATCATCAGATAAAATAATCTTTAATATTATTTAATTAGTAGAAACAATCTTATCTCATCCGTTATATTTACAAATAAACATAGACTTACACTATGTTACTAAGTTTTAAAATATACGAAAATTTTAAATTTTTTGTCAAATTCTTTTTTTACTAAGTTTTTAATTAACGAAAATAAAATTAATGAACAAAAAACTTGGCACTTTTCATAAAAGGTATCTCCAATATAGAAAAACGGATGGAATATTTTTTTGTTAGTGGGGGGAAGATACAGGATGAAGAAATTCTATATTTCCTTTATGTATTACTTTCTTTCAAATTATATGATCATTATTGATTTTTGAAAGTCAATATGAGACATTTTTAAATTCAAAATTAAGATAACTTTTTAAAAATTATGAAATAATAAAACTTACAATAAGTAATATTTTTTATATAGTTTATAATATACATCATTCTACTGATTAATATTAAAGGAATTTATGTCAATTTTGAATTTAAAAATCTCTTAAATTGATTTTAAAAAATTAACAATGATCAAATAATATGAAACAGGTTATATATTATGTGCAATTAAATCTATTAAGACCTTACTGCAGAAAATAACACAGTTGCAGTTTAAATATCTATTTGAGTTGGTTGACTTGGAAAATCCATTTGTGATTCCTTCTGTTAATTACAAATTCTCTCCTTGTAATTTATTCAATATTTAAATGCTTGAGTAAATATAGAACATTCTCAACACTGTAGAGTGGGGGAAAATCTTTATATTCCATTATAGGTCCTACTATATATGTTATTGATGAGGGAAGGGCTGGTAGGTTCGGAGCAGAATAATTTAGTGAAGTGTAGTCTAGGGGTAGCGTTTCCAACCCAAATCTGGAGGGGTAATTTTTTTTTTTTGGGTAAATTAGTATTATTTATATTGTGTCATATAAGGAGGGGATTCTGTAATGTATCATCATGTACAAAATCTTTAAGAGATAGTGAAACTGTCATTCGTTGACCGTGGACTAGCCCAAATGTTTTGGGTGAACCACGTAAATTTTGTATCTCGTGTGATTGTTTTTCTTTCGTTTTTTCTTTGTTATTGTTTTCGCAACGTTGTTATTCTCTAACAATATATTGTGACAAATTTATGCCTAATTAATGTATCAATACACGAGATTAAATAAAATTATAAGAGAGTCTCTCTTATTATACATCTCTCCAAAAAGGTTACTATTAATATTTATCCACGTATCTAATAATCAAAAAATCGATATAAACGTTTGCAATATATATCATTTTCCTTTCATTATTTCTTTCTATATATAGCGTTAACTTGAGGTGATGAAGATGTTATATTATTTGCCTTTGAAATTTGAATGATGAGTGTTGTGGTCCTTGGCAAGGTTGCCTAAATTGTGGTTTAATATGTGGACGAAATTGGGAACGAAAAACTTCACTTTCGTGATACGGAGTACAATAAGGGTAGATTTATTCAAATTACTTAGTTGGTACAAAATGTGTTTATTTGGAGCGTGATACGCTACGATAGCTTTTTAAAAAGATTTAGTTAAAACTAGTCAAGTTTTTTTTAGGTATCATGTCACAACAAAAGCGTTATCAATGAGATTACTCCATGTCATCGATTACTTAACACCCACAAGGTGCTCATTAGACTACATTAACTGGCAATGCCTAGAATCTTAATTTATATATTAGGATTTCTAATTTAATATTCTATATTTATTCATGTGATTAACTTTGTAAATATCATTCATATTTTAGAGGATAATTCTAGATAGTCTATCCTAACATTCCATTAGATTTTATCTTAACCATTGGTTGTATGACCCAAATGCTATATAAAATGGCACTCCTAATTTATAAATAATAAAACAAATTAAAATTGTAATCATTCTCGTGCAATAGAAGTTTAAATAGATAGGGGATTTATTTTGGATAGCCACATTTACTAAGTGTACCATATTTTGAAACATTCATACCAAATAAAGTTACCAACAACAAAAACCGAGTGATTTGAAGCTGCGTGGTACCAAGGAAATAAAGTTACCAGTAACAAAAACCATCCCAAAATCCATGAAATCGATACTGCTACTACAGTAAAATATATATGATCTCCTGAAATATTGAAAAATATTTCAAGTTAGTGAAAGCCTCAAACGTATAATTAAAATTGATATCATCGATAGGAGTGATTAAATGAATTGGTATTTATATAATGCTGTCATTGTTTGGTGTAGAAAGCAAAGGCTTCAACGACTCTCTTCACAGTTTTGTCAAACTGTACAAAAATTTTTGACATGGTAAAATCATTCTTTGCTTGGATTATAAAAGCTGTCAAAGGAAGAGGTGAAGTACTAAAATAAAAGAACTAAAGCATATTAATAAAAAAAACATGACATTCATTTGGTAGAAATTTTTGGAGTTTCGTTATCTTCCCAAAATATATTTATACATATTGATAGGTACTGCTTGTAGGAGGATATAGTGCATGTCAATAGTACTCCCTTTGTTGTTCCAAAATATTTATAAGATAATTATCAACCTTTTAAAATCTAACATTTTCAAACTTAGAATTGACATGGATTCTTTTTATTTTAATCGACACAATAATAAATACTGTAAATTATTTAAAAAGTACTATTAATTGTAAAATTTATTATTTCATAATTTTAGATGAATAGTCTTAATTTTTGAATTTAAAAATATCTCAAATTGAATTTCAAAATTCAACAATGATATTATAATTAGGAAGTTGGAACGGATCGTGGTAGCATTTCTTTCTGACGTGTGTTAATCAAACAATTTTTTACTACGGCTGCAAGTGTACGGACCTACATGAAAGTTTTTGGAATCGAAGGGAATAATTATCCACTCTTTCTTAAATTTTGTATTTGTGCGTTGTGGGAGAAGGGGAGGGGGTATTAAATTTATTTTCATGTTGTTGCAAGTGTAATTGGAGGATCAGAGTTCTATTTAAAAACATTGCAGTGCTTATAGTAACTTCTAAATATTTTCATTCGGTGTCATTGGTGTTTTACTGATTATGGTTGCTTTGATCTTTGAATTTTATTTACTCTATACGTTCTAAATTATATGATCATTATTGACTTTTGAAAGTCAATTTGAGACATATTCTAACTCAAAATCGAGGTGACTCATTAAAAATTGGAAACAATAAATCTTTTACATTGAGTAATACTTTTTAGTTATTTTACAATATTTATCGTTGTATTGTTTAAAATTAAAAGAATATATGTTAATTTTGAATTTAAAAATCTCGTAAGTTGACTTTACAAAGTTAACAATCAAATAATAAAGAACAGAGGTAGTATTTTTTAAGGGGAAGGATTTGTATACCATATATCTAGTTGAGACTCTGCTTAATTTCATTTATGTACTCATGTTTTGTCATTGACAGCTATAATTCCTTTTCCCTTGTATGTCAGTTCAGTTTCCTGACCTTGTGAACAAGTTAACTCTTCTTTTTGCTAGTCTTGCAGCTATAGCCTATAGCAAATGAAAGACCAATCCACTGTAGTTCAGTTCTTTATGCATTGCTTGATTTTATGTTAAATTAGACAATTCATTTGTGATCTCTTATGTTAAGCACTAATTTAATTTATTCGGTGTGTGAATGTTTTTATTGTAAATATAGAACATTCCCAACACAGTAGGGTGGGGGGAAATCTTTATATTCCATTCTGAATCCTACTAGGTATTGCGATAAATTTGTGTCGAATTACAATTGAAAACCCCTTTCCCCTCTTTTGGCCATTATTTGGCTATTAAAATGTTTTTGGTTGATTTTTGGCGGCAGGGACTGGATCCACACATATCAACCACATATATTAAATATAGATGTATACGTGTAAATGAGATAAGTAGGAATTAAGAAAGGATCTACACATTATTACTTTAGCTATAAACGCATTATTTTTACATGTGAAAAACTGAAAATATTAGTTTCCTTTATAAATCCAAGTCTTCCCCATGAGTTTCTTGTCTATGATATTGAACTTTTAACAAGTGCTTGTGGTGGTTTACGTCTTGCGGTTCTGCACCTTTTTCTCCCTTGTTATTTTTTGTACTCCGAGTATTTAGGATTGATTTATGCTCGACAAAAAGAGTTTCAAATGATTTCGGTCTTAGTTAGTGCTCCCCTTTTACAAAATTAGAAATATTATTTGACTTTTGATGTCAAACAACGGTATATTAAATTTTAAATTAATGTGAAATTATTTAATTTTAGTCGATGTAATTTTTGTAATTGTATAGTATATAACAAAATTTATTAATCACAAAATTTATTTTATTCTAAACTTTTATGAGTCGTACTAATTTTGAAGTTTAATATTCTGTCACTTGACATCAAAAATTAAATTGTATTTTTAATTTTGAAACGGAAATTGTATATGTAAAATTTAAATTAGGACGTGAATTTATCTTAATTTAATTATATTAATCAAGATTAAACAAATTCACATCAATTTTAGAATTTCGCAACTTGAGTAGGACGGTAATTAAATTGGACTCTTTTTGTGCAAACTAGTACCACGCTGAAGGGATTACTCTAAACCAGTTGTGGCTACCTAACACTGTCTTTACACAATGTTTGATTGTCGACCAAAAAAAATAAAAATAAAGGCAAAATTAAAACATACCATCCATCACCTTACGAGCTAAAAGGCGGGACCAGACTATCATCTTTAAGAATTGTAACTGCTGAAATTTCAAAAGTGCAACTAATTAGTTATTTAAACAAAACTAAAATATTTTGTAGTATATAATTTTTGTTAGACCGACCAAATCAATCAATCTTTTTGCACGAATGCAAATTAAAAGAAAAAAAGAAGAAGCAAGAGATAAACCATTTATAGTAATCCTTTTATTTCAAAACATAAGAGTTAATTTGAAATATTTTTAAATATAAAATTAACATGATTTGTTTATATGTTGAAAATAATAAATACTATCATAATAACTAATTTACTATCAGTCTATCACGTTCTGCATGATCTATGATATTTATAATTGTATAAATTAAAATAAATGAATTATTTTGTAGAGAATATTCTTTCTCTGGGAGAAGAAGTGTGGATTAGTTTTCAACACCCCTTTTATATTGCTTTAAAATATATTTTAACTTATAAGTTATTTCAATCAAAAACATTCACAACTTGTTTTACTTTAATTTTTCAAGTTAAATTAGCGTCAAATGGTTTTATCTATAAGTCATAACTTAAAATAACTTATATATTATTTTAAATTTTAGTTTATAAGTCGTTTTAAAACAAGTCATTTTTGAATAGGCACTACTATTGTGCTCGTAAGTTTTATCATCCATGTAATTCGTATATTTCTAATTCAATGAATGAAATTTTCCCGATATTGTTCATATGATTTGTCAAAAAAGTAAAGAAAAGAAAAAAGAAAAAAAAGTAACTTTAGAAAAAAGATTAAATATCCCTTGTTTGTGATTTTTTTTAGGAGAGAGAAAAAAGACTAGGATAGAGATTTTTAAAATTTTACTTCCAAACATGAAAAGATGTGACATAAAATTTATTAAAAAATTATATGTCATGCTAAAATATTAAATTAATATGATCTATATGATAATATTCAAATGTAATTTAATACAAATAAAATAATAATATACTCTTTTACATTAAAATTTTGTTCCAAAACTAAAAAAAATATATATATATTTTCTCTCATTTAAGCTTTTTAGGTGAGTTTGGGGCTTTGCAAACACTTTCTCAACCTCCTTCCTCTTGTCATCCTTCCTTTTTGACGGTGTGCTTCCCTTCCCCAACACCTCTGGCAAGCGACAAGTTGATCTCTTCTTCTCTGCATTTAGCTGCTGAAATTGAAAGTCATTCAGTAAGTCTAAGCAACCCCCGTATAATTTTTTTGCTTTTTGTGTGCTTCAGTTGAGTTGGAAATTTCAATTTTGACGTTCAATTACAGTATTTTTCTTGGGTTGTTTGATATATATCAGTTAGTTTTATATATATCGAAGTATATTTTCCATGATTTCATTTTCTAAACCCTATTTGACTGTCTATGGAGGTATCTCCAAATTGAAAGTTGGAAAAGGTATAAATTTTTCATATTGTTTTGCGCATGTTACCCCTTTACATCTTTTAGGTATTGTTTTTCTATCTTTATATTGTTGAATTATATTATGTTTGGTTTTAGAGAAAGCAAATGCGAAAAAAATTAGAATTCAAATGGAGTGCTTTGCACGGTTAGAATGCTAGTTTTTGGGCCAATTCTCACTTGGTGCAATCAAAAGCTGAAATTCTTGGCGAATTCGAGTTTGTTCTTGCTCTCTTTCTCATCGCTTCTCAACAAGGTTCTCTCCATCACTTTCACTCTCTCTCTCTCTCTCTCTCTCTCTCTTTCTCTTTCTATATATATATATATATATATATATATATATATTATACATGTATACGCTAAAAAAACACTGGTGATCAAACATCAGTACATTCATATAATTTTATGTATAGATAATACTAATAGTAATAGGTAATTGAGTTCAAATTATTTTGAGTAAACTTTAAAAATAGGTTTAGAAATTTTAATGGTCAATATTTTATGCTTATTGGAATATGCGAACTACATTGTTTGAAGATTTTTTGTTTGACTGAATTAATTATAAAATTATCAGGGATCTTTTACATATTTCTTGAATTTGAAAGGTAGCAGCTATAGATGGAAATTTTTGGGTCTTAAAAAAATAGCTATTTAATGAAAATTACTGGCAAAAACTATGTTAAATTTGATCCCTAATTTAGGTGATGTATTTTGCTAGGATATTGAAAATTATGGAAACTTCGCACTCTCACTAGAGATACCACGACGCTATTGCGCATATTTTAGGCAAATTGAGTTTGATAGGAAGTCATGTGTACTGAGGTTTAGTGTATGCTTATGGCATGTCTTGAGTTACTGATGCTTAGAGCATCTCCAGCAGTAGACTATTCAATGGACTATATTTAGTCCATATGACATCATCAAATGTCCTTCAGTCTTCAATCATTCCAGCTGATGGACTATCCCGTGGACTATAATATCAAAAAATTAAAATAATCAATGAATTTAAAAATGCTCCAATCATCTTCCACCCTCCCATTTTAATATGATTAAAATAATTGCAATATAGTCTAGGACACAAATTTGATTCCTTGATTTAGTCTCCTTACCTTGTCAATATAGTCCATAGACTATGTTTAGTCACATTGCTGGAGAGAAATCATGATTCCTAGACTACATTTAGTCTAAGAATCAATTGTTGGAGATGCTCTTATATATTTGGCATATGAGGATGTGTGTACCGCTCTAGTTCTTATTGAATTCCCAGTATGGTACGCAAACACTAATGCTGCGTTTGGATTAAGAGAATGTAATAAAAGAAGGAATGAAATAAAAAAATAGTGTATTATATGATCATTTTAGAGGATAAACTATTTTAGTGGAATGAAAATTCATTCCATCCCTTTGATTTTTATTCCATGTGAGAGGTGATGGAATAAAATCAATTCCATTGAATGGATATGCATGATAATTTTACCATCATATTATACTACTCACTCCTACCAACAATCAAACATATACTTGGAATACCTTAAAATTATTTCATTTCATTCATTCAATCCAAACGCAACATAAGTCTACTGAATGTCCTTTAATGTAATTTACTGAATGTCTATGATCTTTTGACCAAATTTAAGAATGTATGTCCATTAGTTGAATTTCTATTTTATATGAAGATCAGGATTTTCATATATTTTCATCTTATGTAGCGAGAATTTGGTTAGTTTAACGCATTAACATAAACGTGTAAGAAGTGTATCATTATGAATTGAATTAAATTTATAAGAAGTCTCAAGAACCTATATTCATAGGGCTATATACTTACCTACCTCTAATATGAAAAGGATAATAAAACTACTATTGGCAAAAAGGTTAATTACACTTATATTATATAAAGTATCATCAAATTTATAATTTGACCCCAAAAATATTTGGACTTACAATTTAATACATGAAATATTTAATTTCATACAATCTAGGCCCCAAATTTAATTTCGGCCAAAATTGGCGGAATACATAATTTTCCGGCACGGTAATGAGAGAGATTTTTTCTTTTCTTTTTATTTTTCCCTTTTAATGTTTAGTCCATTGTTTGCCTAATTTTTAATTAACAATTAAACGCAAGTATATGTGGCTAATAAGTAATACAGTAATAAGAAGAGTGTCGAATCAACGGAGAATTATATCTGATATTTTTTCAAATAATAATTTTATATCAATTCAATCTTATAATTAAATTTTTTAAAAAAATTAGTCAATCTGAAAAAACAAAAATAAAAAAAAAGAGTTAGATTCCCAAATATGAGTTACAGTCGTTTCTTCAATCCTCTCTCTATTGGTGTTGAAATTGTTTTGTACTAAATCTCCAAATTAATGAGTTCTAGCTGCCGTTATTGAAAAATTAATTATTTCTATTTTAGAGTACATTATTTATACCGAGTATTTATTTTTCTAACCCTAAAAAATTAAAAGTCTATACATAATATCCTAATTTAAATAAACTACTGACACAAAAAGTCCTATTCTAATTCCTCTTTCAAATTCGCCGACGACTCCCATAATGATCATTCTTTTATTTATCGCTGAGACCCACTGTTGGAAACCAAACAAGCTACCAAACATCGCATAATAGAAGGAATTGCATAAATTGGTGGGACCCGCACGCCAAAACAAGTTGAAAAAATCTGAAGAAGCGACGGCGCCATGCGTTGGCTCGTTATGCTTAGTAATTATCTAGTGATCCACGGACATCGTAATGATCAAGACCAATTATATTTTTTCATTCCAGTGAGTCTGGAGAAAATCTAAAGAAGCCCTGGGGCCTTCATGAAATATATATATATATATATATATATATATATATAACCATTTCTTTATTCATTTGTGGTGGGACACACTAGAAAGATATTTGATAAAAACTGAATGAAATAGTTTTGAATGTTTAAATAATTTGAATGAGCTGAATGAAATAGAATTCTAAATACTGAATGAAAAAAATTATTTGATAATTGACATATCTAAAACATCTGAATAATATATTTTTATTATTTTACCTATCTGAAAAAAATTCAAAGTTATAAATTTATTTAATATTACTTAATATAATAGTTAATATATATATATATATATATATATATATATATATCACTACAAGAAAAACAGCTATTAGCGACCGCCCTTTAGCGACCGCCTTCGGTAGCTAGTCTCAACATAGCGACCGAAATGGGTCGCTAGAGGGACAATTACCGACCGATAATCGCGACCGGATAAACAGCGACCGACATTAACGACCGATGGGGTCGCTAGAGCCTAGTCAACATTGTACTGACGTGGCACCACGTCATGCGATCGATATTAGCGACCGAAATTGTTTGCGACGGAAATTGCGACCGATTTTTAGCGACCGCAAAGAATAATAGCGACCGCAACATTTCTGCGACCGTAATCAGCGACCGATTTTTTAGCGACGGAAATAACTTTAGCGACCGACGTTTAGCGACCGAATTCGGTCGCAGATGATAATAAATAAATAAATCTTTTTTTCTGATTTTCTGATTTCCCCAATTTTTATAACCTGTATTAAAATCCCAACACACAGCACAATAAGATTTTATCTAGATCTCCAAGCAAATACTAAATTCATTCCAAATAATGACATAAAATCAACATCCATTAATCTAAATACATATATATATAATAAATCCCAAAATTACAATAATAGTTTCGATCGTGCATGTGATATAACATAAAATAAGCACAAAAGGGAATGCATCATCGAGATATAAGGCTGCTATGTACGTTCCTGAAAAAAAAAAAAAAACAAAACATGTTTGAAACATCTCTCTATATATATAGTACTTTTGAGTGATTAATTTAATTGTAGCAATTGATAAGATTACCTCGTCATGCGAAGCCTCCTCCCGGTCTGTCTGGCTTGCTACTGTCGCCACTGCATTAGATAAGGACTCGGGACTCAGCGCCTTAAGATGATCTTGCAATTCACGCAGGAGGGCAGGATCTCTACATATGGCTCGAACACACTCCGCAGCATTATGTGTCGTCGGATTGTATGATGTTTGCGTAGAGTGGCTACCTGAGCTGCCAGAAGGACTAATAATCGGCCGTCTTCGCTGTCCTTGACCCTTGACAAAATTCTTCTTTACAATTGACGCCCTTTCCCACAATTCTTGATCAATTGACGGACGATGACTGCCAGGGGGATACCGCTCGTCCATTAATTGACTATAAGTGTCCTGTAATAAAGTTATACATTGATTAGTTACAAGTAAATAATCAACATTAATAATAACATCAAAGAATTATAAACATATAACGTAGATAAAAACATACCCGTATCCGCAAAGCATCAGGCAGACCATCACGGGTCGCCACATACACATCCAACCAATTTACAGTTTGACTTTCGGATCCACAAGACTACAAATATGACAAGTGTATAAATATATGTTTTTATAATGCAAATGCGCACTAATAAAATAAATATATGACTGTAAACATAAATAAACTACTATAAAAAAACTTCGTACCTTTTGAGCGAAATGTTCCGCCTGCGATATACTACCGCCTTTATATGTACCCTTTGGCTTTTCCCCTTCAAGTACACCAGCGGATCTGTTCCTGGCAGCAGTCCTATATTTCCTTGCCCATTCCTCACTCCGCCACTGCTGGCACATCTCAGCCCAGATATCGCGTGAGCACCACCACGGGGCATACTCATGCATATACTCCTCAGCATGGTCAGGATGGTCTATGCCAGCATTGTGGAGTGCCTTTTCCCGCTCCTTCTTTATATTGTCTTTTGTTCGAACAACACACTTTTGCCAGAACAGTGTCTGTATAACACTATTCTGTGCCTCGTCCCATTTGTATCTTTTCTGAAATTAAAATACAATAATAACATTAAAATAGTTCTATTATAATCTGATAATAGTAAATATTAGGTGAATAGAATATCTGTAACGCCAGAAAAAATACCTGAAACTCCTGCCAACATGCCTCCTTGTGGGCAAGTGGTGTGTTGGCCCACGTAACAGCTGGGGTAGGCCAGTTTTGCAGGCACAGTTGTGCAATACATTTAACAACCCTAATATCTGCAAAATCGCTGAAATATACAATAATTTATATTAATATATATACAACAATAATACTTTTTTATTATACTACTATATGGTTAATTAATAACTTACGTGCTGTCTGGATCAGGGCGAATCTGCAATGGAATGCGGTCATCTAGATTATCTGGGGCCTTGGGGATCTGATTTGGACCCCGACCCAAACCGCGTTTTCTAGGCGGTGCTGAAGATGACATCTATTTAAAAAAATGACATATTAAATGTAAATGATTATAACACGTGTGCAATGGTTTATGACATGTGTGCAATGACAATATATAAAACATGGCTGCAATTATTAATGACAAGTGTATATAAAACATGTATATTAAACATACATTTTAATGAAACTCGCTATCAGATTCAGAATTATTTTCACGAATGTGTGGAGAATCATAACCATCGCATGTTTCAGATTCAGTGTCGGTGTCACTTAAAAACTCTTCCTCTTCAGTATTACTGTCATCTAACTGCTGTACTAAATCGGGATCCAATTCATCATCATCACCTCCACCCTCTAAATTGTTGAGTTGATTGTTGTCATTGACATTTATTATAGGAGGGTTATGTAACGTCTCCTCTTGGTAGACTTCTCCGTCTACGGATTGGACACGATTGCGTGCGGGAGTATGAATGACAACTTGCCAATCTGTAGGCGGTCTATCCCTTTTTCGAATAGGAGTAGGAGTGTAATATACTTGTTGTGTTTGAGTTGGCAACACAAATGGTGCATTCATATACGTCCTTTTGTTGAGGTCAATGTCGACAATTCCATGTCGATCGACACGTATCCAACCGTGCCTTATCATTATCTTTCGTCTTGCCCTTTACACCCATCACGGTGTTAAATATATTGTCGAACACATTCTTCTCAATATGCATGACGTCTAGATTATGACGAATCAAGTTTGTAGACCAATAAGGTAATTCCCAAAATATGCTTCTCCGAACCCAATTGTGAGACTCACCAAACCCATTGATTATTTCTGAGCTAGCACTCTTACCAAATGGGATTATTGGCAATCTCATCACACGGTCATGTACCTCTGTCCCAGACAATCGTGCTACAGGCATATCATTCTCTACTTTTCCTTTTCTGAAATTGTCTCTATTTCTTCGGAAAGGGTGATCTATTGGCAAAAAACGACGATGACAGTCAAACCAGCAGGGTTTTCGACCATGTGGTAGAGTGAAAGACTTTGTATGCTCTATACAATATGGACAAGACATCTTCCCATGTGTACTCCATCCAGATAACATGCCATAAGCAGGAAAATCACTGATAGTCCACATAAGCGCTGCACGAAGATTGAAATTTATTTTCGTCGAAACATCCCAAGTTTGTACTCCATCCGCCCACAATATCTTCAACTCGTCTATCAGAGGTCTCAAGTAAACATCTAGATTCTTTCCAGGACTCTTGGGACCAGGAATCATGAGTGAAAGAAACAAGTATGGTTGTTTCATACACATCCAAGGAGGCAAGTTGTAAGGAGTCACAATCACAGGCCAGCAGGAGTAAGGAACAGCTGAGTGACCGAAAGGGTTGAAACCATCTGTTGATAATCCAAGTCTCACATTCCTTGGTTCTAATGCAAACCCAGGATGTGCTAAGTTGAAATCTCTCCAAGCCTTCCCATCTGCTGGATGGTTAAGTTCTTCATCTTTAGCTGGAGATCTTGCATGCCAAGTCATATGTTCAGCTGTTCTTGAAGACATGTACAATCTTTGTAGCCGATGTGTAATTGGAAAATACCGTAAAATCTTAAAAGGTATATTTTTCTTTTTCGGAGTCTCACCCTCTTTATTAGGCTTAAACCGATCATGACTGCACAACGTGCACTTTGTCTTCTGTTCGTTTTCCTTATAAAACAACATTCAATCGTTCGGACATGCATCGATCTTTTGGTATCCAAGACCTAACTTCTTCACCATTTTCTTACAAAAGTAATAGCTATCGGGCAATTTTTCACCGTCAGGTAACATACTCTTAATGGCCTTTAAGAGCGACTCAAAACACTCGTGGCTCATGTTGTGATCAGTCTTGATGTTAAGTAACGTCGCAACTGCAGACAACGTAGTTTGCTTGGTGCATCCAGGCCACAATGGTTCGCTACCCTCCTCTAATAAAGTAAAGAACGCTTTGGCATCAGAATTCATAACTTGCTCTCTATCTTGTACCCAATCAAAATCCGGCCCTGCAATATCATGAACCATGTCATTCATACGGTAGGTACTGCTGCCTGGATTTTATCCCTGTGTGATGACACTCCCTCTTTTCTGTCCATGTGCCCACCAACATTCTTCGTAATTTTTCATGAACCCTTTAACAAGTAAATGATATGCGACCAAATCTCTGTCCGCATAATTAACATTCTTACACTTCAAACAAGGGCATCTTATCTTGTTTTGAGCATTGACACATTCTTTGTGACTATATGCATAATTCAGAAACACTTTGCAACCAGTTCTAAATTCAGTTGTAGCACCTATCTGACCACTTGACTTTCTTCGCCTCATCCAGCTACGGTCTGAATAGAAATCCATTATAGTATGGGGTACCTATTTTGACAAGATTTACTGTATTAATTAAATTGTGTTGTTGTCTTTAGGTATGTGCTATATGCATGAATCCTACATATCTTCAAGGGTCAGGCTTCTATCCCATTCCTAGATGCGTCTTCTCACTAGTGTCAACACCTTGAGCACGTTTCTGTTGTTTCAAGAAAATTTCGGCAGCACCTCGCTATGGTCTCCAAGTACACGAAATAGACCAAGACAACTTAGTCTAAGTATGCACTCAGAGAACATGTCGAGATACTAGTCGAAAAATCCTCAAAACAAAAAAAAATGGACTCAAGTTATTGACACCGGCCTAAGTGAGAGATGGAACATCTAGGAATAGTCCCAGACTGGGGACTATTCGACATTCACTCTTAATGAGTGAATGTCGAACGGGTTTCTAAGCTCCTAATGTTACATGCACTAGTATTCAGTTTATTTTAGATGGGGTAAACTAAGCAAATGCTACTTAGTTTATTTATTTATTTATTTTTATTTATTATTATTATTATTATTAGTATTAGTGTTATTATTTTTATTATTATTAGTAGTATTCAGTTTATTTTAGATGGGGTAAACTAAGCAAATCTACTTAGTTTATTTATTTATTTATTTATTTTTATATATTATTATTATTATTATTATTATTATTATTTTTATTATTAGTAGTAGTATTCAGTTTATTTCCGAATTTGATGCCCAGGACTATTATTATTGAGTAAGCTTATCATCTTACACATATTTTATAAGAATAAATGCATTACCCAACCTAAGGTTTGTTAGACTACTCTTAAATCCCAAAACCAATAAAAATGAACATCTATGCCAAGAGCTTCTCATAGGTGTCTATCCAACCAATTCTCAAGAAGTCAACATGATATGCAAACGGTCTAACCTAAGTAAAAATATGAAAACAGTTTAATGAATATGAGAACCGCCAAGGTAGAGATGATGCCCACTTTTAAAAAATGCAAACACACAGATAAAGAAAAACCAATAGCAATTATAGAGTAATTCAAAATACATAGTAATACAACATTTAGTGTACTAAATACAGCATACACAGTAATACATCATACATTGTTTTCTTCTAGCTACCGGCGAAATATCAAATATTCAAGTAATCACAATATTCATTTCCTAAATTTTCTCAGCATGAAACGTAAAACAAAGAAAACTGACTGATACTAAATCAATCCAAACAAACCCATCGCTGAAATTGGTAAACAAACAAAATTCAAGTATTAAGCTGCCAAACAAACATATATCCAAACATATATCCAAAACCCAGATCAGCAATCCACATTTCCCATAAACACAACTACAATTCAAATCAAAATACCACAAATCTATCAAGTATAGTCATTTACATACTATACTTATTCAACCCAAAAAATAAAGAACATGAATTCATATTA
Source organism: Hedera helix (assembly GCA_947179155.2). Taxonomy (NCBI): domain Eukaryota; kingdom Viridiplantae; phylum Streptophyta; class Magnoliopsida; order Apiales; family Araliaceae; genus Hedera; species Hedera helix. The sequence goes on from OX359279.1 coordinate 1,944,600, forward strand.
TCCATATCAGATTAACGAAAAATTAGAAGATTTCTTACGGCTTGCCTCTCAAATTCGAAGAATTCAGTCTGCCTCTCGCCGTTTCTCCTTCCAGTTCCAGCAGCAAAAAGAAACCAGTATGCACTGGTTCAGGGGCGACTGCGTTTAAGTAAAGACGTAACAGCGACCGCTTAATAGCGACCGCCATTCGGTCGCTGAATAATAAATAACGTGGCATTTGTTGCGACCGCAATAGAACCAATAGCGACCGAATAAATTAGCGACTGCCTTAGCGACCGATTATCGGTCGCTGATTTTGGCGTAACAGCGACCTCTTTATAGCGACCGCACTGCGGTAGCTGAATAATAAATAACGTGGCATTTATTGCGACCGAAATAGCGACCGCAATAGAACCCATAGCGACCGAATACATTAGCTACTGATTTAGCGACCAATTTTCGGTCGCTGATTTTGGCGCCAAAACTCCCGCACTTTTTTAGGTGGTGACTTTTCGTGACAGCGACGGAATTAGCGACCCTACGCGGTCGCTAAAAATATTGGCGACGGGTAAAAATATCGGTCGCAGTATTCGGTCGCTATAACCTTTATTAGCGACGGAAATTTTCGGTCGCTGTTATGTACGGTCGCTGATAGGCCCTTTTCTTGTAGTGTATATATATATATATATATATATATATATATATATATATATATATATATTTCATTTAGTCGGCACTTATTTATTTAGTTAAAAAAATTAAATTTAATCATTCAATTTAAAAAATTGATCGATTTAATTATTTAATCTAAAATAAATATATAAAATAGATGTTCTATTCAACCATTTAACTCCATGAATACTGATCAAACAACCCTTAAATTACATGGCCACACTTCAAGACATTTCCCTGCATGTTACCGTTAGCTCATGGGACCCACTAGTAAGAAAACAAGCATAAACCAAATTAGAATCTGAAAATACATTTCCCCGCATGTTACCGTGGGCCTTGTCCGTGCATATTTAGTTATAAGTTTGCCCTTGAATCTTTAATTCTTTCAAAATAAAATATAAACAATATAAAAAAATTTAATAAAAATACATAACAATAAATAAAATAACTAAAATATTAAAAATACTTAAAAACTCATAAATTATTAAGCCCAAAAATATTCAATAAATATATATAAAATTCACTTATTATCCATGCATAAATTGTTTAATAAAGTCAAACTGTATTTTAATAAAGTCAAATCGTATTTTAATAAAATTGAGTACTCAATTTACTACATGAAATAATCAATTTATTTATTTCTTAAAATATATTTGTTTTAATATATGTTTTATGTCAACAAAAAAATATTGAGGTTTTTCTTGTCATGAAGTCTTTTTTAATTATTATTATTTTAAGTTTCTCCAAATTTATTATTCCAAATACATTATTTGGTATAATTTTTAATTTAAAATTTTTAAAGTCAACAATATTTGGTGTCAATTGTATTTAGAAGTATTTTAATTTGGGATTAAGTGTGTTTAGAAGTATTTTAATTTGGGGTTAATTGTATTTAGAGTATTTTAATTTGGGGTTAATTGTAATTAAAAGTATTTAATTTAAATATTTTCTTCAAATTGGTCAGTATAAATTGCTTTTAGAAATATGTTAGTTTGGTGTTAATTGTATTTAGAAGTATGTTAATTTAAAAAAATTATTCCATGGTTTTGGAGTATGGCCATGTAGTGTCCCAGAACCACTCACATGTTGTCATTTCAGCATATACAGTGAAAGAGCCTACTGTACATGTTGAAATGACAACAAGTTAGTGGCTTAGGGCACCACGTGGGGCTAGCTGTATTTAAAAATATTTTAATTTTTTTAATGAAGTCAAATCGTATTTGAATATTTTGGGGGCCAAATTATGAATTTGGTGATACTTAATGTATTATAAATATAATTAACCCGTATATTTATATGGTTAAATGGTATAAAACACTGATGACCCAATCGGATTCATGAACAGTTCGGGTATTCTAGCCAATTTTGGTTGAAATATGCTTTCAGTGGCTAAATTGTATGAAATTAGTTACATTTATTTAGTAAATTGTAAGCCCAAATATTTTAGGGATCGAATTATGAATTTAATGGTATTTGGTGTAATAGAAGTGTAATTAACCATTGGCAAAATCTCAAAAAATGGGAATTCAAGTTTGACAGTGATTCAAAACATATTTAAATGTTATACAAAATACAAAGCCAAACACAGCAATATCAGAAGTTCATGCCTAGACTATAAGTTTTGCTTCTTTTAGAAAAACTAAATAGTACGTGTGACAGTAGTCTTGTGCAAGTTTTAACTCAAACATTAAGTGAATTTCTTTTATTCCACTTTTCGGAAAGTGATTAATATTTGACAAGTAAATATGAGTTTTCTAAAAGTTAAAGCTTCTGAATATATTTTGTAACTCAGTTTCCTTAGTAAAAACATGAGTTGGAATGCCATTGTTTAAGAAATAGGCCCTAGACTAAGAACAAAACTTAGGGATGATCCTGATAATGACCAAAAGATCGAGCAGCTTGAACACTAGGGTCTCTTGACAAGTATTAAAATGTTTACCTTTCAATACATAGATCCGACCCTTAAATGTGGATGTATCGGCATTTTCAGCTATTATATGTAGCTTTGAGTACCACAATAAGAGAACTTGATACCAACATTTTGAAATCAAAGATCTTAAGAAAGATAGAATAATATTTAGCCATTTCATTTGAAATTGGAAGTTCAGCAGGGTATGTGTTTTAAGGCAATGACTGATACTCATGTGCATGAATTGCATTGTGCACTCATACCCCAATTTAAAAGCACTTCAAATCGTCTGAAAATTTTCAGTATATATCAAAAAAACAAGAAGACAGAAGAAAAAAAGAGAGCATAAAATACACTAAGCATGAAACCAAACAAAAATAAAATTATGACTAATCATGTAACACCCTCTTCCCGAATAGGAAAGAGAGGTCACGTACAAATCACAACAAATCTCAAAATAATAAATATAATTCTCTAAAAATTTACACAATAATCCTAACACAGTCTATTAGGTCAAATGTAGCTCTTTTCACACAAAATCCTAAATCCTCCCTGTAAATCTGCCAAAAGTGAAAAGGATAATATGTAAAAATTGAATGATAAGTCAGAATACGTACGTTGACCTTTTGCTAATATTTGCAAGTGCCGCCTGCTATTTGGAACAGATTCCTTTAGCAATTCCTTTGCAGCGTCAATATCAAGTACTCCCTCGTCTCAAATTAAAAATTTTATTTTTATTTTTTTTATCAAATTGATTATTTTTAAAATTAATTTTTATATAATTGTTGATAAAATTTAAGTTAAGAGATTATAATCATAAAAAAATAGGTATAAATTGCTATCAACTTCAATTTTTATAATTTTAAAAACATACTTATTCATGCTTAATTATTAATTTTAAAAATGAAAAATTTAACCAAAAAATTCAACAAAAAAATCAGGAGGGAGTAAAAAAATATTATTTTCAGCTTCTACAAGAGAAAGTAGGAATGCCTTCAAAATATTTTTGCTTTTCACTTCGGATAATGCATTCTAACAAACTGCACTTATACATTTTTACTATCATAACTATCTACTTACCATTATATCTTATTCTTATATATTTTTTTAATTTAATTAATATTACTGAAAATTATGCCTTTATTAATACTATTGAAAAATGTCAAAAATGTTCTCAGACATCCACAGACGTACTGACCCATCATCAATTATGAATGTAATTCCAAGTAGTCAGTGGCATCTTAAGCAAAGTATAATTGCAAGGAACCACAAAATGTTACTGGCAATTGGACCAATATCCACTTGCTACTGAAATCAGGTCCTAGTTATAATTACAGCCCCTTGCCTATATTATTGTATATTTTCCAGGGTTAAAATGATCCGAGTGGAGTGAAACAGTACTTTAGTCAGATTTTACATTTTTTTTTTTTAAAAGTATTCGAATTCATACTCAAATTTGAATATAATTTTACAATTTTTATTCAAATTCAAATTCGACTCGTTTTATTGTACTCAAGTTCGACTCGACTAGTTTTTTATTCGAACCACTCACAAATATTTAAAATATACACAAATCAAAACTGAATCATTTATATATATTATGATAACACAAATAAAGACAATATTATATTATTGTTATGATTATTATATCTTATTTAATTTAGACATAAATACTTAATTATTTTAAAAATAATGCAAATTAAATTATTATTTATTTTAAGAAGATGAGAGGAAAGAAGTGATGATATTGAGAAAGTTAGAAAAAATTCAATTTGACCCTTATATTAGAAAATTTTAAAAAATTTAGTGGGATCAATTCATCTATTACAAGCACTAGTGGTGTAAAGCGCACCAAAAAATTTCGTAAACCATTATCGAGGAACTTGTTTATGACTATAAATAATTGGCAAGTTTGCCAATAAGTAATTGAAGGATGAAAACCAGGAGGTAAACACATGTAGACTTTCTCATCTAAGTCTCCGCGTAAGAAGGCATTTGTAACGTCTGTTTGACCAAGATGCCATCCACCATCCATGTATAGCAGCAAGTGCTATTAAAAATAAGCCAAAGTATATACAAAGAACATAATTCTTTTGTCGTAGTAGGAAAGAACAATCGGAGAACCCAATACGAATACAAAGTATAATTGTATTCATAGCCAAAGTATAATTGTATTCATAGCTATACTTTTGTCGTTGTTTGTTCACATGGGATTGTCTGTGGGTCCGGCTGTTTTCCCCATTTGCCCCCAATGTTCTATTTGCTCAACATGTATTTTTGGCCCAAATGTTGTAATTTTATTTTTGTTTTAGATAATTTCTTGGTCTCGGGATGCGAGGCAGTTTGTTAGGGTGAGGATAATAATGTCTGATAATGCTAAAATCGCTAATTATTTTAAAAATAATATAAATTAAATTATTATTTATTTTAAGAAGATTAGAAGAACATGCATATATATAAAAAAAAATTGAAATAATATAATATAAATTAAATTATTATTTATTTTAAAAAATTACACATATTTTTTTTAAAATTATTATATATTATAAAATAAAATAAAAAAACAATAGAATCAATTTACGCCACATGCCACAATGTAGCTTCGTCACAAATCAAGATTTAACCTTGTTCACATTTTGTGGGGTTGGATGATTGCTTCTAGGAAATTTCTGTGCTCCCATTTGAATCTTCTTAATTGACGATCAATAGGCTTCTGATATTTTGCATTGATGGCTTCTTCAATATTTCTTAGAAGTTGGAGGGCTCTCCTAAAAAATAATAATAAAAGAATAATTAATGTACTTTTTGTACCTTAAATTTTATATATCTGACACTTATTCCACTTTAAATTTTAAAAAATTCTCACTTACATTCCAAACTTATACTTTTAATTTTAAATTACACTCTCTAAACTTTTTATTGGTCAAAAATGACCGAAAATTCCGCTATTCACATGTTACAGTAGTTTTCTTAAATGTAAAATTATCAAAACATTATAAATAAAATCATTAATTAAATAAATCAAATTTTCGATTCTCTCTCACCTAGATTTTCATCCTTCTCCCCTTCAACATCTCATCTCTCTATCAAAAATATAGCTATGAATACACAATAGAAACGAAGACATGAGGATGATAAATATAGAAAGAGAAAGGAAAATCAAGAAGGGTATTTACATCCATGAGCCACAAATTGATCTTTTCTTCTTCGGCCCTAATCATTCATTCACACTGATGATTTTTTTTGGATTCTGAAACCCTAATTAAGACGAATAGTGTAACACCCCGAACCCGCTATATGTCCGAAGTGTCACACGCTGCAAGCCCGAAGGCTCGCAAGGCAACAATATCAATAGCGCAGCCCAAACGAAAACATAATAATGAAACCATATTTAAACCGAATTGTCTTTTATTATCAAAATTACACTAAGGTTCAATAACTAAAAACTGAAAGCATAAATTTGGAGACACAATTCCCTTGTATAAAAGTCTTATCAAATTCAAAATACTAATAACCGTCATAACTAAAAGAACTTCAACCCTCCCCGAAAGTATCCACAATGCTTGACTCTTAATAAGATATCCTGTAAAAGTTAATGTAAGGGTGAGCGGTAAAGCCCAGCAAGTAACAATCTTTATTATTTAGGTGGATCAAGTACAGTTCGCAAAACCTTTTTCGAAATAACTTTTTGTTCAATAACAATAGTAAACATACTTGTTGAAAATAAACTTTTCTTGTTCGATAATAATAGTCGATATATACATTCAAAACCAAAATCAATAATTATAAAACATAATTCGAAAACGATTTCAATATGTTCAATATATTCGATGTATCTTTTAATCCACAGCCCCAACGACTAAGGTTACAACAGCCCTGTAACACGGCTCTTATGTTCGATAATGTCAATGATATGCCCCCTACTAAGGTATCTTATCATGCACGCGCCCCGAAGAGCGCCGCCCGAAGGGTATCTAATGGTGTGCACCTTAGTAGGTCCTAAATTGTTCCGGAACTAGCGTAAACACTAACGGTTTCAATACATAGTCGGACTGAGGTTTCTAAAAACAATTTCTCAATATTTTCAATATTCAAAACTATACTTATTTCACAGTTCAAAATCATATAATCTCATTTTCTAAATCAAAATTCTATTTTAATACTTGATCTGGGTTTTTAACAAAATATAAGTGTAACATTTTCATTCAAATGGAAGCCTTAAATAAAGAATAACAATTTTTGAAACAATACATTTAGGCATCCGAATAATTTCTAAAGCATACATAATTATAAATGATAATTTTAAAATACTAAATAGCTCGGAAAGTCACTTACACTATACAGTTCGAAAATATTAAACAGCTCGGAGAGTCACTTACCTCGATATTGCTGAACACAAAATTTAATAGTCGAACGATTCCTAAATATAAATTTAAAACAAATAAATGTCATTAAGATAATTCTATTATTTAACAGCTTCTTATTTCTTTTTCAAAATAACTATAAGTATATTTACCAAAAATATTCTTTCAATATTTAATCATTTTTTTAAACAAATATTATTATTATGCCAAAGTAATAATCTAAATTGCAATTATAATTAAAGCTAATAATGTTAATCTAAAATTATTAACTAATAATCTAAATACAAAACAATAATTAAAACTAATAATACTAATCTAAAACTATTTACTAATAATCTAAATACAAAACAATAATTAAAGCTACAAAAATAATAGCAATGCAAAAATATTAATTAATAACTAAATATACTAAATACTAACAAACTAAATACAATATTTAAAACTATACGAAACAAATAATAACAATACATAAAATTAATAAGAAATATACCCGAAAATTACGAGTTCCGCAGATTGCCTACGTCATTGATGACGAAAATTTAACTAATGAGGTCTTTTTATAAAAAACCCTCACCCAACAAGGTCCTTACTCAAATTGGAGGTCCTTAAGTTGGTAAAGGAAAACAAGAAGGGTAACATCCTATTTATAGCCTAAGGAATGAGTTGAGTTTTGCTAAAGGAGTGATGTGGGACTAAGGCTTGATGGTTTTCTATTTACATGATGAGGGACTTGGGAACTTAGGGGTATTACATTACTTCCCCCTTAAAAAAATAAATTTGGTCCTCTAAATTTTCAGACTATAAGCGTATATCTAAAAATAACATATTCAAATAATAAAAGAGTTACATACCTTAGTACTGGTTGCCTGAAAGTTGAAACACTCGTCCTCGAGTTAACCTTGGACTTGTTATGGTTACTTCTACCTTCCTTGCAGGTGGAGGGTTCTTGGGACATTGCGCAATTTTGTGACCCAATTCTCCACAACGAAAGCACGCACACGTATTCCAATGACATTCTTTGTCTGGGTGGTTCCTACCACATCTCCCACGTTTCAATTTGTCATCTTGGTTTACTTGATTTCCCCGAAATCTACCGGTTTGGGTATTTATCCTTTTCGCCGGTCCCCCATGAATCGATTCTCCCCTTGAAGGTTCCTCTCTCTTTCGATTGACATTCTTCCCATTTTCAATCTCTATTAGGCCCTTCTCAATAACCAAAGCCTTATGGAGCACCGCATCATATGTGTGTAGCTCAAAAGACGCAACAGCATGCCTTATGTTGACTCGTAACCCATCCTCTAATCTATGGGTCTTTGCCACCTCATCTGGTATTAAGGTAGGTGCATACTTAGCGAGTTTCGCAAACTCAGCTTCATATTCAACAACCGTCTTGTTCCCCTGTTCTAGCCTAATGAGTTCTCTCTCCTTTTGTGCTCGAATTATTCTAGGAAAGTACTTGTTGGTAAATGCCTCTTTGAACATGGTCCAAGTGTAGGGTTCAAGATTTCCCTCGTGCTTCCTTTTCTCCATAAACCACCAATCATAAGCCACACCCTGTAGTTGGTAAACCGCCAACGTCACCTTATTAGTTTCGGTACTCCCTAACAAGTCAAAAGTCTTCTCCATTTATTGAATCCACTTCTCAACGATAGCAGAGTCTGTAGTCCCTTCAAAGATGGGCGGGTTCAATCGCTTGAATTCTGCTACTATACCACGTTGCCCAAACTGTTGATTTTGTACTAATTGGGCTAAGGTATTAACTAGCTGAGTCATACCATCAGCGCCACTATCATTGTTAGTAGAGTTACTTCTTCTAGGCGGCATTTTCTACACAATAAAGTAATCCCCACTAAACAACACTATACAAAACTAGTATCAAAACATATATCAATTTATTCAATAGTAAACGAAATACTAATCCGTAAAAATTTAAGTTCAAAATGCAAAGTAACAACTAATCAAACAATGCAAATATTTTTTACCTTATTCTATCTCTTACTCCAAATTCTTAAATTTAGTCAAGCCTATACCCACAGTTAACTTCCAAAATCAATCCCCCAAAATGAATCCCCAGGGAATGTGTAGGTTTTTCAACCCAACACACTGCGAGGGGCCACCACTCTGATACCATCTCTATAACACCCCGAACCCGGTACATGTCCGAAGTGTCACACGCCGCAAGCCCAAAGGCTCGCAAGGCAACAATATCAATAGCGTAGCCCAAACGAAAACATAATAATGAAACCATCTTTAAACCGAACTGTCTTTAATTATCAAAATTACACTAAGGTTCAATAACTAAAAACTGAAAGCGTAAATTTGGAGACACAATTCCCTTGTACAAAAGTCTTATCAAATTCAAAATACTAATAACTGTCATAACTAAAAGAACTCTAACCCTCCCAAAAAGTATCCACAATGCTTGGCTCTTAATAAGGTATCTTGTAAAAGTTAATGTAAGGGTGAGCGGTAAAGCCCAGCAAGTAACAATCTTTACTATTTAGGTGGATCAAGTACAGTTTGCAAAACCTTTTTCGAAATAACTTTTTGTTCAATAACAATAGTAAACATACTTGTTGAAAATAAACTTTTCTTGTTCGATAATAATAGTCGATATATACATTCAAAACCAAAATCAATAATTATAAAACATAATTCGAAAACGATTTCAATATGTTCAATAAACGATTTCGATATGTTCAATATATTCGATGTATCTTTTAATCCACAGCCCCAACGACTAAGGTTACAGCAGCCCTGTAACACGGCCCTTATGTTCGATAATGTCAATGATACGCCCCCTACTAAGGTATCTTATCATGCACGCGCCCCGAAGAGCGCCCCCCGAAGGGTATCTAATGGTGTGCACCTTAGTAGGTCCTAAATTGTTCCGGAACTAGCGTAAACACTAACAGTTTCAATACATAGTCGGACTGAGGTTTCTAAAAATAATTTCTCAATATTTTCGATATTCAAAACTATACTTATTTCACAGTTCAAAATCATATAATCTCATTTTCTAAATCAAAATTCTATTTTAATACTTGATCCGGGTTTTTAACAAAATATAAGTATAACATTTTCATTCAAAATGAAGCCTTAAATAAAGAATAACAATTTTTAAAACAATACATTTAGGCATTTGAATAATTTTTAAAGCATACATAATTATAAACGATAATTTTAAAATACAAAATAGCTCAGAAAGTCACTTACATTATACAGTTCGAAAATATTAAACAGCTCGGAGAGTCACTTACCTCGATATTGCTGAACACAAAATTTAATAGTCGAACGATTCCTAAATATAAATTTAAAACAAATAAATGTCATTAGGATAATTCTATTATTTAACAGCTTCTTATTTCTTTTTCAAAATAACTATAAGTATATTTACCAAAAATATTCTTTCAATATTTAATCATTTTTTTAAACAAATATTATTATTTTGCCAAAGTAATAATCTAAATTGCAATTATAATTTAAAACTAATAATGTTAATCTAAAATTATTAACTAATAATCTAAATACAAAACAATAATTAAAATCAATAATACTAATCTAAAACTATTTACTAATAATCTAAATACAAAACAATAATTAAAGCTACAAAAATAATAGCAATGCAAAAATACTAATTACTAACTAAATATACCAAATACTAACAAACTAAATACAATATTTAAAACTATATAAAATAAATAATAACAATACATAAAATTAATAAGAAACATACCCGAAAATTACGAGTTCCGCAGATTGCCTACGTCCTCGATGACAAAAATTTAACTAATGATGTATTTTTATAAAAAACCCTTACCCAACAAGGTCCTTACTCAAATTGGAGGTCCTTAAGTTGGTGAAGGAAAACAAGAAGGATAACATCTTATTTATAGCTTAAGGAATGAGTTGGGTTTTGCTAAAGGGGTGATGTGGGACTAAGACTTGATGGTTTCCTATTTACATGACGAGGGACTTGGGAACTTAGGGGTATTACAAATAGACAATCATAAGCTTCGCAATAATTTCACCGGAGATTCCGTAGTAGCCAATTCGAGCTACGAGTTGCTTTCAGCTGGCTTCGAGGAGCTGCCGCCGGCGAAGCATACGGCGTTTGTGCCGTGATCCTTTCTTTCCTCTCCTCCAAGAATCGGGTTAAAGAAGCTTTTCTTGCAATTGGTAGATCTGCTAATACAAAAGTAGAGAACCCTTCATTAGTTTTCTCCAAGGGCGGAGCCATGTGTAGACTGAGGTGGGCTGTAGCCCGGGTGGAAATTTTGTGTAAAATTTAATACCTATATATCTTCAATAGCCCAGCCCAATATTTAGCCCAAAATTTGAAAGCCCTAACATTTCAATTTCAAGAGATGAGCAACGTGATTTAGCAGTGACGGGAACATTAAGGAGCTCATCTTCTTCATCATCAACTTGGAAGTTGTTTTCTGAAAAGTGCTATGGAGATAGAGACAGCTCAGACAGGGGTTTATTTTGCCCAAGCGATTCTCCTCTTACCATACCTGCTGCTGAAATTTGTTTCTTAAGGCCACTGGCCACCCGCTCATAAGAATGCAATCAATCTAAGCTTCTCAATCCCCAAAAATCTTCACCAGAAAAAACCCATTTTCCCCCTTTCTTCTATGTCCTCATCACATACCGAGGTGAGTCAGGTGACCTCTCTCTCTTTCTCTATTTGTGTTCCTATTGATTTCTTAAAGCTGTTGTTGTGATAATCAAAACCCCCAAATTATTTCCCTTTACTTAAATATGTCTTCTTATTGTTATTTTTGCTTCTTGTTTTTTTTTTTCCTGTTGTTTCTGTAATTTTTGTTGGTGATCTTGTTTCGAACAAAACCCCATGTAAGATTGCTAGTTTGGGACTTCAAAACCAACTCAGTTATAGACAAAATCTGCACAAAGCAACAACGAGTGAAAAACAAATCATTTTGCTATTGTCAATTGTGGATATTAATTAGTATAAGATGTAACATTCTATAAACACTATTTCTTAAATTACTTATAAATATTATTCTAAGTTGTAGAAGCAGAAAAAGTCCTTGTGCAGCTGTTATACTGATTTTTGACACTAGGAATCTGATTCAATGATATATTTATACAATGAAATGAAGAGGAAAAAATTTGGCATAAGCCCAAAAGTTGGTACTAAGCATATAGAAAGTTGTTCTCATTTATGTTATATTTGTTTGCAGACAGAAGTCCAGAATGAGGAAACAGAGATTAATGATATTATAAGTAAGTTTTACTTTTAATAGAATTAAACATGTATACTTGAAAGTTGGATTATAAACAACTATGCTTTTACAAACAAATGCATATGTTGTATTCAACATCTGTTTAATCTCACAATTGTATGAATGCATACTGAAGAAGCATCCCTGAAGGAAGTTAAAACAAACATTTTTAGTGATGCCTCTATTGAAGCTGACAAAATAAAGGAGCTTAATGTGCCAGAGGTAAATGCTTATATATTATTTACTTTTGAACCTTACTCCTATGTATAATTTTGAATTTATGATTGTTTTTGGTGGGACAATTTTTTGTGTATATAGTTGGTATTTGGGGTAGCCCAGGTTGACAAAAAATCTTGGCTCCGCCCTTGGTTTTCTCCATAAATTTTTTTTGAGTCTCAAATTTTGAATGAGATAGTAAATTACCAGAAACAATTGGCTGAGGAGGCCGTTGATTTGGGACAACATTTGGTGAATTTCCCTTACTTGCTAAGAGCATGACAACTTCAGATTGACGCCTCACGAATTTGTAATAAACTGCAGTAGGTTTTTCCACAGCTATTAGCATAAAGCCCTAATCACTTAATAAATACTTCATATAATTTTCTCACTCTGTTTTTCCTTTTTTATTCTTTAAGCAATAACTTTGTGCCAAATTACGATTCATACAAATTCCTTATTGATTATGAGGCAGTACTTACTACTTAAAGAGGTTAAATCTCAATAATTTTTTAATTGAAAACTCGTTTTTGTATTCTGGGCGAAAACTTTTTGCTATGGTTATGACGCAATCTGGCCAAATTTGTACTACTGAACTTCTTGAGGATATTATTGAAAATACAAGAAGTGAGAAGGTATTATCAACATGACCTCCATTCTCTTTTCTTTCTTAATTGATCTTTTAACTTGAATCAAAATTCAAAAGGTTATGGGAGTAGGCTAACAATTCTTTGCGTGCTAGCCTTTTGAACTTTAACTTCTTTTCCTTATTATATATCTCATAATGGCTATTATATACCTCTTACCTCATCGGTATATTCCTTCTTATGCCTTCATTTTTTCTTTAATTATTTAATTTTGCAATTTCTTGATGTAAGTTCTTTCTTTGATTAAGTAATGACTGAAATCTGGAAAATTTTGAGTTTTTCTGTGGGAACAGTGCTTGTTAATGGAGTTTTTCTGTGGGAACAGTGCTTGTTTGTTAATGGATAGAAAAAGTAACGGTGAAGGAACTTAAATGACCCAATTACCCCTACAAAAGTCACACATGCGTCAATCCCGATCAAAAAGTCACATGGTACATAATATTAATCTATTATTAATAAAATTAATATATTTGTATAATATAGTATAAAAGAATAAAAGAAGACCTCAATTATTAGTTACCCTGATATACTAAAAGCTTGATATTGACTATTTACTTCGTAAAGCTCTACACAACTCTGTCATGTAGGGTTGAATAAGAAATTAATTCACTCCCGAAATTATATAAAAAATCATACAAATCGTATCAATTAAAATTATATTAACGGTTTCGATGTATGTGACAATTTTAGGTAGGTCGAAAAATCGAATTTGCGGTTTGGATTTGGTTTCTGAATAAAATCGCATTTAAAAAATTGCATCGCACCATCACCAATGGTTTCCGACTATTCGATGCGTAGGTTCTCATCCTTTTTTCTCTTTGTTTTGATTTTTTACTTGATCGACATATATACAATTGTGTTTGCTGAATTTGGTTTACGAATTTGCTTTTAATAGATAAGATCTTTATTCATTTGCTAAATATAAAACTTAAAACTTGATAACATTGTTATCTGGCAATTAACAAGCCTTCATTTTGCTCGTAAATTTGTAGAAAAGTTGTGAAACTTTATTAAACTTTATTGACGGCATTCTACTTTTAGTGTATTTTTTTTTTATGGGAGGAGGAAGGACAATGGTCCCTTGTATAACATTGAATAATTGAATTTGAATCATGAGTTATAATTACTTTGTGAGACTTGAGGTAGACAATGTCCATATTACTAAGTATATATTTTTTTTCAATTGTTAATCTTTGGATAAATCACATTTTATCAGTTTACATTATAAGGGTTACTGAGCCTGAACAGTCATTACTATTCAATGTGACATTTTTTAGTTTCTTATAGGTAGCATTCACTGTAAACTACAATGAATATTTTTATTGCCATTAATTTTTGTAATAGAAAAATATTTTTCAATATGTATATATTCAATTGGTTTTAAAATCGAAACCATACCCAAATAAAATCGCACCTTTAAAATCGCACCTTACGATTTTGTGTGCGGTTTTAAATTTGTCAAACTGCACTTAAGCTGTTTTGGGTGTGGTTTAGGCTTCAAACTGAATTAAACTGCACCATGCTCTGCTATACTGTCCTGAGCCCATATTGACCGACTTTGTAAATCTCTCTCTATCCATCCCTCTTATTACTTCATTTTTTTTCAAATTCAATTGTTGAAATTTGAAACTGTCTCGAACATAGTGGGTTTCAATGAGTTCTGATTCGATTAAAAACTTTGAATTAATTATTGAAAATGATAAAAATTTTGTCACTGTCCTAAAATAGGGGTGAATATGGTGTGGTTTCGTATGGTTTGAAACTCAAATCGCACATAAAATTATTTAGGTGTGATTTGACAAATTCAAAATCGCACATGAAACCGCTTGTGATTGAGTGCAGTTTCATTTGTGTAGTTTCAGTTTCAAAATCAATTGAACATATACAAAAAATTAGAATTGAAAAAATACAGATACCGAAATAATCACCTAATTTTCAAGTGTAGACGTATAAAAGATACTAGAATAACTACTTAAGAAGTAACTAAAATAAGACTGTAACGAATAGTTGTTTATAACTTAAGAAGTAGATAGTGTATTGCTTATACAAGAAGACCATCACTATTGAATTTATTCATATTCATCTATGTTATAATGAAATTCTGTAATTGCAAAAATGTCATTGACAATTAAACAATAAGAAACTTGATTAATTAAGTAAAATTCACAATTAAAAATTTTCAAAGCTACAATTAATAGTCATACGAGAGGAAACTGTAGAAATTAATACTACGTTAACAAAAAAAGGATAAAAGTATAATAAACACCATGTAATTGTTTTTTAAAAACAAACCAAAAGGACGTCGTTTTGGCCATTATTGACCAACAAAAATCGAAACCAAACCGCAAATACGATTTTTCAATCCTCCTAAAATTGTCATTTATGTCAGAACTGTTGGTGTAATTTTATTAATGCATTTTGCTCGATTTTTAATACAGTTTTGGGATCAATTTTGATTTTTTATTCACCCCTAGTCCTAAAGTAATTAAAAATATTGAAAAATCTCAAAATTGTTATCATACATCCACAGACGAACTGGGCCATCATCAATTATGAATGTAAATCTAAATAGTCGGTGGGCATCTAAAGCAAAGTACAATTGCAAGGGAACTACAAAATGTTACTGGCAATTGAACCATCATCCACTTGCGACTGAAATCAGGTCCTAGCTATAATTACAGCCCCTTGCCTATATTATTGTATATTTTCGGGGGTGAAAATGATCCGAACAATAGTTTACTCAAATTTTACTTAATTTTTTTTTGTGAAGATAATCAGATTCATACTTAAATTTAAATATAATTTTACATTTTTTACTCAAATTGAAATTCATCTCATTTTATTGTACATGAGTTCGACTCAACTAGTTTTTTAGTCGAATCACTCACGAATATTTGAGATATATAAAAATTAAAACGGGATCATTTATATTATGATAATGTAAATAAAAATAACTCAATCAACTATCAGGAAGAAAGAAGGAGAAGAGAAGAAGAAAAAGGGGAGATGACTTGCTTGAGGTTGAGCATCAAGGTCTCTACTACCATTGGGAAATATGTAATGGAAAGGCATAGGAAATTCATATAAATAGTAACTGTACTCCACTGATGTAAATAAAATTTTATAAAACGTACTAAACAATGTGCAGCCAAAAAACACTTGTAGCTCAATTTTTATAGTAGAAAAAAGTTCACTATAGACACTTTAACAGCTGCCTTCAGATTGTCTCATAACTACATGATCACAAAGGGAGCCAACTGCACATTTAACTAACAGCAACCCTAGTACGAAACTCATCAGGAACATCAACTAAATTAAACTCCGTACTTTGCAAATGAACATGACAGTGCTTAGATAATGGAGTATATAAGAAAAGTTTTAGCTGCATGCGCGTTGACCTTGAAGAGTGAAATCGTTCCATCAATCGAATAACTGGCTCAAGCACGTATGTATGTATCATTGTGAAAAGTTTTCAGGAGCAACAGGCCCTCGCTGCATCTTTGAGATTTACTCAGTTTACTTGTAGTCCCAATAATCAGGATTTCGTTTAGTCTATCCACAAGCAACGTGCCCATTACATTCAGACATCTCATAGCAACTTGATTGAAAGAAATAAAAAGGGATCCTAATCTCAAAAGCAAAAAACTAAAATAATAAGCTTAATCCACAGCTAAGAAACTGTTAATATTTTTTACTTTTCCACTTTCGAAGAAATATCTTAGTTAGGTTCATGTTGCTTCATTTCTTAACCGTTGAGTCCATTTATCATTCAAATAAAAAATTTCTAACCATTTCCTCCGTGGAACGTGCCATTCTCCGTATGAAATTCAAACTAGCACCAACTGTTTTTCTTTCTCTCTCGTGTTTTTTTTTTTTTTGCCGGGGGAGAATGGGGTGTAAAATGTAGCACTAAGGGTTATGATGATGATACATCCGGAGCTACGGTTGTGACATTGCTCACTTTCCTCCTATTTACATTCTTACTTTGCTTATTTGATGCCCAGTCAGCTTTCGATACAGTTTGTGGGACCGTAAACCCTGCAACTTCAAAATTGTATGACCTCTGAGGAATTAAAGCATTGCGAACGATAACACCAACTCCATCATAGGTCCAAACACCTAACAGAGCCTCTCCTTTCATTCCAATGGCAAACCAACCAAGTCCTGCAACTGTTATGTCCACAGAACTTGAATCCCACGAGTTGCCACTGACACGAAATTCCTTTTTCACCCATTTTCCAAGCTCTTTAACGCGTGCCTCCTCAATTTGTGGCTAAAACAAAGACATAATTAGAATTGTATCGTAATATCCCGGATATTTTACAAGATTTTTAAATAAGATCTTAAGGTTGAAATAAAGGTTGGAGTTTAAAACCTAGATTTGGAGAAATAAAAGGTGTAAAAAGGAGTAAACATTTGACCCTCATGTTGTGTTAGGATTTAAATGTAAGTGATTGGAGGTTTTTAAATTTTAAAACCTAGAATTTGATTATGTGTATACTTGGAGGTATATTGATAATAAGGTAATATAATACTTTTAAAGTTCGATGAATTTATTGGACTAAAAGAGATTATGTAAGAAGTTTTTACTTTGAGGTATGAGGAAATTTATTTGGGAAATAAATTTTAATTATTGAGATATTTATAAGTTTAAGTTCAGGTGTATATATATAGATACATATATATTTGGAGGTGCGTTAATTATATTTAGCCGAGCGTAGTAAATGATTAACTGAATTAATCATCGAGAATAATGTAAAGTTTAATATATTAATTAAGCAAGCTTATGAGAGTTAAACCTTGGATGGTAAATTAAGAAAGTCCAAATTTGTAAATTGGGAAGAGACAAGTTGGGTATTGTGGTGGTTATTAAGTTTAAACTCAACCTAGTGGCCAAGTGTTGAAAATTAAAGAATAGTCCAAAATGGATTAAGTTTATGGCGAGTCAAATTGATATATGACAAGCCATATGAATATAGTGAACAAGCCTAATCATTTAATTAATAATGGTAAGACTTGTATGTGTGACCAAGTTATTAAGGTGGTAGTCTAAGGTTAAGAATGAACCTTGCGTGGTTGTGATTATGTGGAATAGCAGTGTGAAGAGAATGATGTTATGTATACCTAATATCATGAGTATGCTTACATGTGTGAAGGAAAGTTAACAAATCGAAATGCCAAGAAATGACCAAAGTGGTCAAATAGTCAAAGTATGACTAAAGGAATTGAAAGAAAGTCAAGTTAAAATCCCAATTTGAAGTTCAGAAGAGAATTTGGAAACATGGACTACACTGTTGAGTTCAAAACGTCGAATTTGACAAGGAGAGATATTAAACACAATTTGGTGTTGGGGGTTGACTTTTAGTCAAAGTCAACCGTTTGACTTGTAAAGTTGAAAAGTCAAAGATTGAGTTTGGAGAATTTTTTTGAAAAACGGACTTCACTATTGCGACGGGAACGTCGAACTTAGTAAGTATGGATTGTAAACACGATATGTGTTTCGGTTGACTTTTTGGTCAAAGTTGACCTTTTGACTTTTTCGAGTAAAGGTCAAACTTGAAGTTGGGAAATGAATTTGAAGAATCGGATGTCACCATGACAACGGGAATGTCAAAATTAGTAAGAATCGACTGTAATATTGAAAATTTTAATTTTTGGGTTAAACAGTCAAAGAGTGGGTCAGATAATTAAAACAGGGACCCAAAAGAAAATTTAATCTCAGATTTTTGGAGTGGGTCAGCTGGATAATGCTCAGATTTTTAATGAGGTGGATTCAATGTGAGCCAATCATTTACTTATCTTCTCCTAAGGCAATCCATTCCAACCTATCACATTATTTCATCCTTATCTCTATCTTGTTATATCTTTTAATTGATTAAACCAACCTAGGAGCTGAGCATTCTCAGCATTTAGAGAGAGAGAAAGGGAGGTCACGGCTGAGCAAGAAAATAAGAGAAATAAGGTTGCCATGGAAGAGAAATAGAGAAAGGAAAGCTAATGAAGGTATATTATACTAAACTATTGATTTAAATCTTTAATTTCTTGGGTCTATGTTGGATTTTGGTAAAATTTATGGTTGTAGATCATACTTAAACTTGTGTAATGGTCTAACCATGGTGTATAATGAATCTATTAGATGATTCACGGATTGAATTAAAAAGAAAGAAAAGGCAAAGAACAAATTCGCGAAAAATGGTGTGATGTTGCAGTTGGTTTGAGGATTTTTAAAAAATCTATTTTTTGGAGTTAGAGAGCGGGCCATATATCAAATTAAAGCTACAGAAGTAAGCTTTCTGTAGAAATTTTTGGATCATGGAAATTCTTTGTGGTTTGTGTGTAGTGATCGTTTGAAGCTGACTGGGTCGGGCGAAAAACTACCTGCCCAGAATCTGCTGCGATTTTGGACCTTGTAAAAATGATATAAAATCATGTGTTTTGAATTTGAGATTGGTGTAAACTACAAAGTTGTACATATGAAAGTTATCTAGAAGTACCCAGGATATTGAACGATTTTATGGTGTAGAGCATTTTTGAATAATTTAATTGGGTGAGACTGTCCAGAAAGTTATATCTCTAGATAGGTTGTAGAAAACACTTAGATCTGTGTTGTTTGGTTCCTAGGATGAGGTAAAGACCTAAATAAGATTTAAATTAGACTTCATAAGCTTTAATTTGATATAAATTTGGTCAAAAACGGGCAGGTAACGAAGAAGTTATGAATTTTATAGTGAGATAGGGTCTGGCTGCCAGTTTTCTCGGGACAATTTTTAACCTAGCTATTCTTTGAGGTGTGCAGTCTCGTGTGTACTGAATTAGGTCCTCAAACTTGAAAAAAAGTTGTAGATATTGAAGTTACGAAGAGATATAAAAAAGAATGACATTAAAATTCCTTTTAGATTATTTTATATGAATTTTACCATAAGACAGGTCGGGACAAATAGTAGACTGCCACTCACTGTTTTGAGTGGGCTGTTTTTGAACTTTTTGAGTTCGAGTAATTTGGAGTTTATGAAACCTATGGGGATAGTTAGACCATGTTATAGATGGGTCGCTGTCCAAAGATGAGTTAATTCCGATTTGGTATGAAGGAGTTATGAATTAACTAAGATTTAAAATCGGTTAACGTAAAATTTAAAACAATTGAAAGCTATGGTCATAATTAAGACTTTTAATGCGTCAAATTGTGACTAATATGAGTATGTCAATCACATTATAATTGTAGGTTGTTCGGGGAATGTAATATGAGCGTGTGCCGGATAAACTTATCAGGCAAGTTTTTTAGGATTTGTTGCTATGTGCATTGTTATGCTACCATGTGATATCTAAACTGTGGATATGAAGATATATCTATGTTATTTGTGTTATGTGAAATCATTGTAATATGATTATATGTGAAGTATGTGCAAAACATGAATTACGATTACATGTGAAGCATATACCAAATACGAAGCATGATTTGATATAAATTTTGAAGCATGATTGTTAATGTGATATATGAAAATTGTGAAGCATGTATGAAATGTGACATATGTGCTATGTGATAACGGTTAAACTTGCTGAGCCGTCGTGTTCATCCTTGCTTTAAATTAACATTTTCAGCGAAGTAATTGAAGAAATTCCGGAAGATACTAGATTATAGAAGATGGATATTGCAATGTTGTTAAAATGACATTCAATGTAATTATCTTGATATTTGAACTTGCCGTTGTTCAGTTAGTAAAGCTTTTAGCTATGATAAACAATTTGTAAATGTTACGTGTTCTGAACGAACAAGTAAATAAGAATTTATTGCATAAATTTATGAAGTTAAATTGTGAGCTAGAATTATTCATATTGTTGTAAAGAAAATGAATTAAGTTGTAATACATTTTGGTAAAATGAATAAAGGATATTCATTTTGAAAATAAGTTGTATACTTTACATTTTATCAATGTAAACTTATACAAATGAAATACTTTAAGTAAATTAGCATATGTCAAGATTATGGTATACTGAAGTAATGAATTCAAGATGCTGAATTTGGAATGTAGGATGCTATATTGGATATATGGTATGTTGAATTAGAAATTCAGGATGTTGAAATGGGAAAACAGTTTGCTGTTTTGGTAGTTCAACTTGCTGTAATGGTATTCCAGCTTGTTGTTTTGGTAATCTAGTTTGCTGTTTTAGTAGTTCAGCTTGCTGTAATGGTATTCCAGCTTGCTGTTTTGGTAATCTAGTTTGCTGTTTTAGTAGTTCAGCTTGCTGTAATGGTATTCCAGCTTGCTGTTTTGGTAATCTAGTTTGCTGAATCATGTATTTAGCTTACCGGATTATAAAGAATAACTTTTAGAAGTAAAGATTAAATATTTAATTATAATATATATGATCTTGTGAGTTAAGAAAAGATGTAAAGATTAAAATTCTGAAACGAATTGATGTTGCAAGTTAATAAGCTGTGTAGTTATCAATGGTTGCTAACCTTTGAGATAGATTTGTTGTATTCCTATAAAGGTTAATACACTTGATTTATGTAAGGATATTTTGTAATAAATTTACTTAATGTCTCTAAGTTGTATTTATGGAGTTAAATGTTAGCATTCGAGGTTTATAGTAAAGACCAAGGAACAAGAAATGCTTAATGACCTAGCAGGATTGAAGTTATAATTTGGTAATAATTTTGCCATTGGGATTGATAATGGATATCAAGTTTGATTTGAATCCCTTAGATGTAAAATTTTGGGATAGATATGTTGTCGTAATATTCTTGATTGGAGACCATGTTCTTGAAATAAAAGATGAACCTACGATAGACGAGTGCTAATATTACTGGACTCGATCGAATAGTAAAAGTCAAGGTATTATTATAATGACTTATTGTTGGAGTGTGAGTTTTTGTGTACTCACAATTATTGTGGTAAACTGATCATGATATATATGATCTTGAGGTCAAGGAAATTAATGTAAAGATTTCGATTCAGGGGAATTAAAGAAGATTTTAATAGTTTTTAAATAAACTAGTTTTATCAATTAATATCTTGAGTTTTAACATCATTAAATTATTAAATGTTGTTGTTATTCAGTGAAGGTCGTGCGTAACGACCGGGGGTCGCTCGTAGCCAGAGTGCGGGGATTCTCGGAGCGTTACAAGTATTCAGTCATAGATAGATAATCAATCATGTACCGCTTACCATAAGATAAGTATCAATAAGAGCAGTGAGAAATCTTTAACCTTTGCCTCTACACTAAATTGAACCTTTAAGCACCATATGTGGAATTAGGAGATGCATAATTTATTTTAAGAGTTGAAGAAACCACCAATTGTCAACAGTCTGCTATTAGAATGTCAAGCCACATTCATATGATCTGATAAAAAAAAATTTGGACATCTCTCCCAGAAAAGAGATCTAAATTATTTAGAATAAGAGATGTTAAGAAATAAAAACATTTGAAATATCTGATGAATAACATACAAAGAAGAGTAACCAGAAAATTTTCTGATTGCCCGTGCTTGAGATCTTAAGAAACCAGGTTCATAACAGAGATTGGATTTAATTTAAAATGGTTTAAGATTTATTTATGCCTTATTAAATGCAGGCTGGGTAAAGAAAAAGTTTAGATTTTAGAATAACGATCAAGTAGAAAGAACGACTAGAGGACTTATCCAACCTCCAAGACGGTAGAAGAAGAAACAAAGCACAATACTTTTTAACTCATACTCAATATATTCAATAATATATTCAATAATCTAATATTCTGATTAAGTTGTGAGAATTACAATGCTTTATGCTTATATAGATTGCCTAAACTAGGAGACAAGGTAAATCCCTTATTAAAACGAAACAATCTTAATCATTACAAAATCTAGAATATTCTACCTATCTAATAAAACAAAAATATATAATTAGTTACAATAGTTTATCTCAAATAACAATGTAAAATTAATATTTAATAATGCTTTAATTCCCTTATACTGATCTGAATTAGAAAAACTGTCCAGCAACTATCATATTTGCTGGGTATGGGATTACTGTTGTAGTGTTGTGTCCACGAAAACTATTGCAACTAAATAAATGTTTCTAGGGTGTTAGAAGCTCTAGAGTCATAGTAAGCTAGTAGAGTTTATAACTATCCTATTACCAAATCTTAGTCCTAGATGTCTATTATTAATACTTTTGCTGATTTTTATGTACAAGTGTCCGTAGCTAATTACCGGAAATTTAAGATTATGTTGTGCCTAGTCTCTTAAAGCTTCTTAAAACAGCAACCAACCAGAATTCGAGTAATATAAAATATAAACCCTTGCAACCCAACCCTGTGTACATCGATTTTAGACATATTATTCTCTAATAATGTGTAGCTTTTGAATACTAACGCATTAAACAGTATTTTGTAACTCTCATTTGCTATTGTTTACGCATCAAAGTTTCTTTAAAAAGAAATTCCCCTAATTAATTGATAATTTAATAGTCATTTTCCGTAAGAAACAACTTGTCATCCTTTCCTTTCCTTTTTTCTTGTCCGGACCTACGGGCTAAGAAATTGGGCATAAAGAATAGAGTTGCAGATGCTCTCATGTAGAGGAAGGCGATGTGCTCATCTCTTTATTCTCTTGGGGGACGAGCTTCTCCACCTAGCTTTATGGGTACCTACTGAGTCGATTTTTTAGTATTTAACCCCCTTTATAGGATTCCATCGGTCCAATTCTTTGTAGGAACTCCCCGTAATAACAATATTCCACAAAAGTGTCCCATTTCGACAAGTCAAACATTTGACGCTACTTTTCACAATGTATCTTTTGTCGTTACATTTCATTAATGCTAGTTTTCTTTCTTTCGAATTGGAGTTTTTAAGATTACCAAAAACATAGGAAAACTGGCGAGTGCAAAAATATAACTAATTTAATGCACTTAATCAGTTACCACTTATCCTAAATTATTACGAGAAATAATAATACATACTATGATTAGGACTTCATTTCTACACATTTTCCTTAGGAGGTGACTGGAGAGACAACTCGAGCAAAAGTTGAATTCAAAGATCCAAAATCAATTGGTCATTTACTTTTGAGCACCAAAAGAAGATTCACCTTACCAAGCATGTAATCTAGATATAAGATTCCAAGGGTTCATTTGAAGAGACCACTAATAATAGGACTACGTCATTAAGAAATATAGCTAGAGAAAACAATACCTTTAACTGGCATCCAAAATGATCTTCTAACATTGTACTTGCATTCTCTGTTTTCCCCACATGCAGTGGAAGATTAGGAGATGACCATACACTAACATAAATAGAATCTACTGATGATTCTTCAATGTCCAACCTCATAAGTCCAGTTATATGAATTGAATGACCTGCCTGATATAACCAAATGAAACAAACATATGTCATGAAAACAAAAAATGAAAATTCAGTTTCTAAGCAAAAGTCAGCAAATCAACCAAGAGATCAAAGTTTTCAGTCAAAGTTCTAGTAAAGATTGAGGTAAAATCAGTCCTCGCGAGCAATTGAAAGATATTCCCAGTTTTTCTCAGTTGTTAAATGCATACCAAAGACTAAAGAAATAGTTGATTCACTCAAATCGAAAGTTTTAAGATAACAACCAGCTACCCAAAAAAGAGACACGGTAAATCAGAATTTCTAGCCTTCAAAGAAAACAAGCCTTAAAGAATTCATTGACTATTCACATGGTAAAAGGACTTGGCAATACTTAAATAAGCAGAAAATGGGAACAGAAAACATAAGATTCCCTTTATAAGAACTACTCTCCAACTAGGCTGGGTAAGAAATGGCATATCACATTGATTCCAAGCGATTAGTATTCCAAATCATTACACCCTCCTCCACCATCGTTATAAGAATATCTGCAATCTCAATAAGCTTATTAAAGAACTTAATAGGTAATTAATTTAAGAAACTTTGTTATGAAGTAGGGCGAAACTTTTAGGTAGCATTCTCTTTATCTGGTTGTGATTTAGTGACAGGAAGACCCAAAATTAGATCTTGTAAGTGCATTATGGTCAAATGAACATGCTAATGAGGTTTTGCGAAGTGGTTCCTCAGCCTAATTTGATGTCTAAGGCAAAAGTTCAACTAAAGAATCTTCAAGGGAAAAGCACAAAATTTTATAATTTTGATAGTAAGAAACTTCGCATTTACATACCCATTAAGCAAGTTCGGTAAGGTCACATTAAGCTTTTATACAACCTCTCAACCTAAGTCCATTTACCTTTAATAAACTTGAAGCTAGCTTAGACAATCAGTAACATGGTGAACTCATCATGGCACAAGTAACTTCACCGACAGAGAGCAGAAGAAATTTACTGGTGCTAACAAGTAACCACATTCTCAGCCACAAACCACAAATGCATTATTCTATAGACCATAAAAGGTCATGTAAAGAACCTCACACAACTAATACTTTACATAAAACCGAATCAATCACAAATCAAATTATTTAAAAACAATAGGCACTTGTTTTAAATAGGCAGTTACCTTAATCCTATGGGTCCTTGGTATCAACTCCTTGCTTATGTGAACTAATTTCTGCTCCTTCTTAGACAACCTGGTCCTAATCTGATGCGAATGCAGAATTTCTGGTGTATCAAACATCTTTGCCTGACCCAATAACACACCCTCTACCCTAATAATCCCCAACGTTGTCCCAGGCACCGGGGAGATTCAGTCAAATGAGTTACATTCCCTCCAACACTCTTCCCAATCGCATTAATCAATGTCGACTTCCCTGCATTCTGTGCCCCAACTGCCCACACATGCCCTCTTGCCCCTGCCAACCCCACCACATCATCCACAAGATTCTTCAATCCCCAATCCTTCACTGTACTAACTAAATGCACACTAGCTAACTTATTCGCTCTGCCCTCTCTTGCTCTCGTCCTAACCCATTGCTCAAAGCCTGTAGGTGATAACGAGCTTGGTAGTTGGTAATAAGCAGTCACGACTAACAAAACCCAGAGAATTATCATCAAATGTCTTAGGGCCCGTTCGGGGGTAACTTTTTTTTTTGACTTAAAGTTAAAATTTTAGTCGATTTATAAGTTAAAATTTTAGTAGATTTATAAGTAAAAGTGTTCGGCATTATTTTTACTTATAAGTCGAGGATTATAAGTAATAGTTGTGAATGTGTTCGACTAATAATAACTTATAAGTTAAAATAAAATGTTAAGATTACTAAAATAACCTCAAAGGAAATAACATGTTAAAATAAAAGAGGGCAAAATGGACATTTCAATAGGTTTGACCAAAACTTAAAAAATGACTTATAAGTTAATTTATAAGTTGACTTATAAGTTCCAAACGAACATTTTTTAGCAAAACCAACTTATAAGTTGGGTTGACGAACTTATAAGTTGGTGCCGAACAGGCTCTTAGAAACCAAGCTAGCGACCCTCCTAGGGAACGAATCATCAAAATCTACAGCATCCACGACCACTAAAACCACAGTTCGATCCCCCTTCCAACTGTATGATCAAAATCAAAGTTATGCAACAAGTTTTCTACAGTTGAATCTTTCACCGTTCCATGAAACCGCAACCAGTGACACGTCGAGCAAATTAAAGGCTTTTTGGGCAAATTAGGGGCATCATTTTCCTGGGTTTTGGGGAAGGAGTTGTTTGAGCTTTGATGATAAGAATAGGGTTCGGATTATCATTTCTGTTAATTGTTCTTCTTCTTTGTTTATGCTGCAATGGAGGTTTTTGGGATGTTAAATCATACATACCGTACATGTCTGATCAAGGTGCATTTTCTTTCCGGTTAACTTCTCTGCAGTATTTACTGTTGATCAAGTAGCATTTTACAAGTGTAAATTTAAAATCAGGGAATACATTTTACCCGTTAAAGATTAAAAAGAATATTTAACATTAATTAAATTAATATTGAAAAAAATATTCATATTCATAAAATAAATAAAAATAGTAAATTATTCTTATTTTCTTTTTACACGTCCAATTCAGTATTATAAATTAAATTAAATAATAGGTGTTAATTTCAAATATATTCTCAATGAAATTGAAAAAAAAGAAGATATTTTAAAAGGGAGTATATAGGAAATATTGAAAAGGAGTTTAAATCTATGATAAATGTTACAATAACAAATTATGGTTACAAAGAAGTATATACAGAATATTTTGTTACTTTTATCATACATGGATCGATTCGATAGTTTAACCAATTATAATCATACATATTATTTTATATCTCATTTTTATAAATATAACATTCAGAGTTTTAAATTTTTAATTTCAAATGTGTCTCTCACATTATTTAAGACGTTATTTAAAATAAAAAATTTAAAACTTTTAACAATAATCTTTTTACACTCCCTTCGTCTCATAAATATTCAACACAATTTTTTGCATAACTTCTATGAAAATGTTAAACTCATATTTGATTAGGAAATTGACCTCTATACAATGAGTGGTTGAGAATGTTATAAAATGGGTAATGTTAAGTGTTTTAAATTTTTTATTTTAAAAAGTATCTTAAATGATGAATCATCATTATATTAATTGGTTAAATTTTATGTGATTGACTACGTTATATATTATCAATATTATATATGTAAGACCCCGAATTTTATGAAATATAAAATTTAAATTTTTCTTCATATATATGTTCATGAAACAGTAAGTGGTTAAATTGATAAAATTAAAAATTAAGGATGTTATGTGTAAATTATATTATGTCAGACAATATTCGTTTGGTCGGAAAATATTCGTTCTGTCGGAGAATATTCGTACGACGGCGCCGTACGAACCAATCATTGGTGGACCCCACAACGAATAATTGTCGGATATAGAAAATGACATAAATAATTTTTAAATGATCAATAGTACTATCACTTTTAATTTTGAAATATCCAGTGGTAAAAGAATAGAAACATACGGTATTGCATAGTAACATACAGTATTGCACAATAGCACACGGTATTGCACAGTAGCACACGACATTGCACAGTGTTTCGTATTATTAAACTGATAAAGTGCTTATCGTACAATATTTGACTTTATTGTCACATGCACAATAATTCATGTTATTAAACTGATAATTGTCACAGTAGCATATGCACAGTAATTCACATTATTGAATCAATAATTGTCATGACACAGTAACGTATTCCTTCTTTTACATGCTTTCTGCATTATTGTTCTCTCTATTATGATGTTATTTAAACAGTTGTATTTCATTAATTAATTGACTTGATATCTAACTCAGAAAGTCAACTACACTGTATTTATAACAATTAGTCATAATAATGAATAAGTATGAATTATTGTTGAATAATTGATTGATAAAGTTATTTGTTTATAATATAAAGTTAGGTGATATAAAATGAATGGTATAGATTAAAGATAATATAGAATTTGAAATGGATGATGTAGATTAAAAGATGATCTTTAAAAGAATGGTTTAGATTAAGAAAATCTTAAAAAATAAAATGAATGGTATAGATTAAAGATAATATAGAATTTGAAATGGATTGTGTAGATTAAAAGATGATCTTTAAATGAATGGTTTAGATTAAAGAAATCTTAAAAGATGAAATGAATGGTATGGATTAAACATTATCTTGAAATGAACGGTTTGGATTAAATTAGAAAATCTTGGTTATGATAAGATTTTTGGCTATAAATAGAGGCCTTAACTTAAGGATTTTTCATAAACTTCCTTACTTGTTCTTTCTTTCACTCTCTAAATACTTCTTGTGAAAGTTTTCTCTAAGTGTGCTTAAGTCATCTTGAGTATTTGAAAAGATCTATAAGTGTACGTGTACTGTTCAAGTTAATCAACTTTATTTAAATCAATATTCAGTCACGTGCTACAGTAAGGGATTATCATTATTTGATTCTCGAAAATAATATAGATTCTTTTTTCTTACTCATAAGATGTGCCTTTTATTTCCATGTATTAAATTGTGGGAATAACCTTACGGCGCGGATTACCATCTGTTGGTGAATAACCTTTCGTATTCATTCCTTATTAATCTCTGAGAATAACCTTATTGCGCGGATTACCGCCTGTTTGGTGAATGACTCTTTGTATTCAATTTTTATTAAATTGTGGGAATAACCTTACGGTGCGGATTACCGCCTTTTGGTGAATAACCTTTCGTATTCATTCCTTATTAATCTCTGAGAATAACCTGACTACGCGGATTACCGCATGTTTGGTGAATTACTCTTTGTATTCATTTCTTATTTGTCTCTTGTGGAAATAATTTGTTTACACGAATTATCACATAACACTTTTATTCCATATTTGTTTGTAATATCATTTTTTTCATATTCGTAAGTGATATTATTTTCCTTTGTACTCATAAGGGATTCCATCTTTTTCATCTTCCATTATTCAAACTTACTATGGTAAGGGATATTAATTTCCTTCACCTTTTGTTAATCAAACATGCTACGGTAAGGGATATTATTTTCTTTCATACACCTAAATCGAAACTTATTATGGAACTATTGCTTCTATAATTCCTGAAAATATTATATGTTCCATAATATTTGCACTTCATCATTTCAATTGAACCATCCTATTTACGTGAACCTTTCTATTGAACTATAATCGTTATTCTTAACTGTGGATCTTGAGTATCATTTTTAAATTTCACTCCACATCATGTTGACAATTTGGACAATATTTGAATCTGCACAAAGTAAACTTCTGATACTTATTGTTTATCCTGTTTCTTCTGTTCATCATTTATATTATTCTTGTAGCGACCCGAAATATTTTAATATAGAGAAATGAAATTATTGGTTGTAATTGTAAATTTCTAGAGGATTAAATTAAATCATTATATAATGACTTGGTTTAATTAATTATGCGTGGAAATAATTAAAGAAATTTAAGGAAGGTTCAATTAATGGGTTAATTAAATTAATGAACCAACCTAGGTTGTGTAGTATCAAAGTTTGATAGGGTAAATGAGCTATGTGATATTTAATTAAATAGCTAGCAAGTTAAGCTGGATGTGTAAATTAATTAATATGGTTATTAATTAATGAGATTTCGTAAACATTAATAATGTTATATTTATTCCATTGGGAAAGTTATTGATAGTGGGGTATTAATATTTTATATTTCCACTAGGAATTTAATTTGGGCAACCCAAAGCTTAGTTGCAATATAAGTAACAATTGGGTCACCAATTGTTTAATTAACAAAACAAATAGCAGCCCAGCCCAAGAGTAATAACATAACCCGGTGGAAAAGTAAGAGTGCCACTCATTTAGGGACAAAACCTCAGAAAAAGCAGAGCACGTGCAGTTTGTGCAAAGCTCAAGGAATCAGTGCTGCGAAAAGAAGGAACAAGTCAGGCATAGGGGAGGCTATAGGGTCCAACTCCTCAGAGTTGTTTAAGGCTGAGAGAGTGTTGTATAACCTCAGTCATTCCCTCATTTCCCCTTCGCGTTTATTTAGGCTAAGAGAGATATGGAGCGTGAGAAGTAAATGCAAACTTCAGAGGAGTTCATGTTGTTCGGAGAAGGCAGAATCTGAATGTAAATCATCTGTCAAAGATTGAAGGTATTATCCGGTTATTTTGATTTAACTAGTTTTATGTTATGTTGGATTAAGGAAGCAAAATATGCTAGAGTTGTATATGAGATGTTTAAATGAGAGTAATGTAAACTCGATAGTCAAAAATGTTGGTGAAACTAGTTAATGATTGAATCAGAACTAGAATAATGGTTTCGATTATTTTACCCAGTCAACATTAAGAGTCTGAACCACAGTTGGTCTGTACTCGGTGTTCATGTTCATAAAACTTTAGAACGGACTGGTGTATTGACTTATTATTGGTTTAGATGTGGTTTTCGGTTGGGAGAAATCTGTGTTAAGGACCAAGAATGGTCCAGACGATACAAGGTTGGAGTAGGTATGGAAGAGTCTTTGTTTACTTTAGATAATCAGTTTTTGAAGTTATTCCCATATGCTCACCAAGTGTTTGATTAACAGTCTAAGAGAATCGAGGTGGTTAAACCTTCTGTCCAATGATCTGTTTTCAAAATCAGAACCTCTTTAAGTAATATGTTAGACGTTTTGTTAGTCTAAAGAGTAAACCAGAAAGGTTAAAATGAGTTTTGGTATGTTGTATGAAGCTAGTGTAAATCTGGGAATTTTCCTTAGTTGCGGTAAGAATCGTAGAGTGGTTGCACTTTGATCGTAGAGCTCACCCTTCAGCCAATGAATGACTTAACCAAGTCAGGAGAAAGAATAGTAGGGTAAACCTGAAAATCGTAGAGTGGCCTCAATCGAAAATCGTAGAGCCCACTATAATATTGAGAAAGAACTAAGCCGTGAACTTAGGTGTAAATCATAGAGTGACTTCGTTTAGTTACTCGGTAGATCGTAGAGTAAGCTCGCACAAGGGATCGTCGAGCAGTCTAAACCAGACTGGTGAATCGTCGAGTGGTTCCCACTCACAAATCGTAGAGTGACCGTAGTCACTGAAAATCGTAGAGTGACCCTAGTCACTGAAAATCGTAGAGTGACCCTAGTCACTGAAAATCGTAGAGTGACACTAGTCACTGAAAATCGTAGAGTGACCCTAGTCACTGAAAATCGTAGAGTGACACTAGTCACTGAAAATCGTAGAGTGACCCGAGTCACTGAAAATCGTAGAGTGGCCTTAGTCACTGGAAATCGTAGAGTCCACTCGAGATCGTAGAGTGCTTTGTACTCGCCGAGTCGTAGAATAGTCTGGACCAGTCTTGGAAAATCGTTGAGTGACCCCCACTCGACGATCGTAGAGCTGCCAGCCCAGACAGTGTATTCAGGCCCTGAACCTCGGTTCAGTCGCCGATTTCAGGAAATGTTTTATTAATTAAAATATTATTAACAGATTAATAATATTAGACAATGGGTAATTAATATCAAATGATTAATGATAACGATAAAGGTTTCATTGTAATTGAAACAAGGTATTTAATTAATTATTGTGCAACAATAATTAAAGTGAGTTATATTCAATAATGAATAGGGATGGGTAAGTAATTAATTATTATTTAAGAGGTATTAAATAATAATTAAAGAATGATAAATATAAAAAGGTAATTACTTATTTTTTTTAAACAAATAAGGGTGATTAATTAGTTAATTACTATTTAAAGGATATTAAATTAAATAATAATTAAAGCGGGATGAAGTTAATAAAGTGATCATTTGTTATAATAAATGAGGTTATGTAATTAAGAAATTATTACTAGAATGATATTCAATGATCATTAAGGAATTGAGAATAGTTAATTAATTAATTTAATTATTCAAGTGATATTAAATAATAATAAAAGGGAATTAAGGTTAATGAAATAATTGTTTATGTGAAGGTAAATAAACAAGTAAAGTTAAGTGAGTAAATTGTTTAATTAATATTAAATAAATAATGTGAAGAAATTAAAGGAATAATGAAGTGATTAAACAATTTATATTTAAATTGTTTAAGTCTTTAAATTTACTAAATGTGTAAATTATTATTAAATATTTAATGGTGTTAAAATATTATTACTAGATTAATAATATTGGTAATTGAGAGAATATTATTAAGGGATTAATAATATTAATAACCAATTAAGGTGGTGTTCCGTACTTGAGTACAGTTGGTAACGTAGTGATGTATTATTAATATATAATAATACTAATCCGTAATTAAAATATTATACAAGGAGGATAATATTGTCTAATAAATTTTGAGTTAATAGATAAGAACTGCCGTGTGGTAGAGTCAATTCTTTTGTGAATGACAACTAAGTTCTCATGCACCTTCCTAATTGGCAGGCAAGCGTTTTAGGGCTTGCGGATGCAGTAATTGGAATTGTATGAGCGTTAGTGATGGAACGCAGGACTTCAGACTGGTAGCGTAAGTTAATGCGCGTATCAGGCAAGTCTTTCAGTGATATTTGTTATCCCTGCAAGTTTTCAGTGCTATGTGTTATTTGCATAAAGTATTATGTGTGCACTTGTAGTATGTGCAAACTGATTTCTAAATTTGTCTGTGTACGGTCATATGAGGTTAATAGCTGATATAATTAATGCTATGATTTGTAATGTGTTATATGAGTTATATAACCTGGATATATTAACATGTACGGTAAGCATGGGTAGATTTTATAAATGCAACGCATGATAAGCA
The DNA here is from genome assembly GCA_947179155.2 of Hedera helix. NCBI lineage: Eukaryota > Viridiplantae > Streptophyta > Magnoliopsida > Apiales > Araliaceae > Hedera > Hedera helix. The sequence continues at coordinate 1,977,776 of OX359279.1, forward strand.
TGATGCCTAAGTAAATGCCAAGCATAGAGCATAAAGCATAAATTAAATGTAACCTACGTGTTATGTGTTAGCTGTTGGACTTGCTGAGCCGTCGTGCTCATTCTTGCTTTAAATTAACATTTTCAGCGAAGGGCGAAGAGTTCGAAGATTCCGATAATCGCAAAGAGGATGTGCGAAGTTTATTTTATTAATAAAGGTTGTCACTAGAACTGTTTAAAGTCAAAGTTGCATTTTGTGGGAATAATTACCATTTGGTACCATCCCGGATGTAAAGCCTTGTAATAGTATTGAAAGGTAGTTGTAGTTAACACGAGTGTTAATGTTTTGTAAACTCGTGTAATTAAAAGCAGAGAGTAAATAGTCATGTCGACTTATTGTTAGGATGCAAGTTTTGTTGCTCACAATTGGTTGTAATACACTAGGTCGTGGAATAAATGATCTGAGTTGTAGGATTCATGTAAAGATTGCGATTCTGAAACAAGGTTAAGTAAATGTCTTAAATTTTAAATTTACCAAGTTTTAACAACATGATTTTATTTAAATGTTGTGGTTCTAGGAGAAGGTTGTTCGTGTAATGACTTAAACTCAGGATTGAGGTTACTTTTGACGGACCAGATCCGGGGTTATTGGAGACGGATTTTGGGGCTATCACAATTCTAATCATCCAAAATCAAGTTGTTGTGAATATCTGTGGCCGGGGGCACAGATGCGATATAATTGTTGAATAGATGATAGGTTAAAGGCGACATAATAGGTTAAAGGCGATACATCTGTTCGGTGTCTTTTATGACACGTGGTGAATGTTCTCTTTGGCCCGTAGTGCAAAGATGAACTGTTGTTTGGTATGATTATGACCAAAGGCTGAATCTGGTATAATCATGACCGTTAGTGTTATATTGAATGTCTTTGGCCCGTAGTGCAAAGATGAACTGTTGATCTGCATGATTATGATCAGGAACTGTGAATTTGTATTATCTTGACTAATGGTATTTCAGATGATAAAAGTTGATGATGTTTTTCCTAAAAAGAGAAGCGAGTGGAAACTATAGTCTGCATTATTCTTCTAATAGATTACTCATTCCGCTGCTATTATTGATCTGAACATTGTTCAAGAATTTAACTGTAGTTTTTGATATAAACCTTGTAGTCTATTGTATTCTATCAAGAACTCAACTGTTGAAGGCTAACGATAATTTACTTGTCATTATCTTAGTCATGATATTCTTTACTGGGCTATTTGAGCTCACCCTTTCTTTTGTTCTATTACTTTTCAACAGGAGATGAGAACGTAGCTGGGTCTAGCCGGGGAATAGAGTGAGAGTCTGAGGGATAACTATCATAGTCTTCACGTATTGTAAAATAGTGTGATAATAATAGTGAAGACTTAGTTGTGTATTATTATACACTGTATTATTGAACGTTGCTCTACTTGTAATAATTTTGTTGTAGTCTTTTGACAATTCAAGTTTAAACTGTGTGGGCCCAAATTTAAAGGTGTCACAATATCATTTGAGACTCATTTAACTCTAAAAATTTTAAAACTCCTATTATTATTCTTATAAAAATTTGTTACTCACACAGGTTTTAGTCAACAAGGGTAAACCACTATATATTTAAATGATAAACATGATATGATATGGGCTCTGTTATTTATTTATGGATAATTATAATTATGACATAAATCAATAAATGAGATTGATTCATATTATAAGCTGGTCCACTACATGATATGCACGATAATAATTATTTACATAATAAAAAAATAAAAAAATTGATATTTTCACAAATAAATTTGATATTTTTATAAAAAAAAATTCATGAGTGTGAGGTACATCTATTATTTATGTGAGAAAAAATTTAAGAAATTATCATTTTTAATTATAAAAATATCAATTCTCAAATCCAAACATAAGGTCGCAAGTTTTTTCTTGTAGACTTCTCTTTCATAAATGTTACCTATTTAATATTTATGTGAATTTTTTATTTATAAAATTATCAATTCCAAACACTGGGGAAAAAAAACACCCCATCGCCAAAAAAGCATGGCGGAGCCCTGTGATTTTACAACTCTATCGATTCCCACTCACACTTTTGTTCGGTAAACATGGCAATTTTCCGGCTGAAACTCCGAACTCCCTGTCACATATATTCCAGATTCATTCAACCCTCAATCTAGTGTGCGGAGAATTTATCATTTCTTAACAGTTGAGCTGCTTCCCGATCGGTATAATGATACATGGATCGCATTTATATCGATTTCTGGAATATTGCTCCATCAAATTGAATCTCCTTTGATTAACTTGATTACATATAGAGTAAAATACTAGATAATCATAATAATATTCACCACCCTTCTAATTTTGCAAAGAACAGTCACTACCCTTCTATTATTCATAACCCCAAGTGTGGTTGCCAACTAATATCTACATATATTTTTAATATAATGTCCGAAACAACCTTCAAATTATGACGTTTAATATATTCACTAAATAAAAATTTGCATATTTTCATTTTTATTTAACTTGATGTAATTTAAAAAATTATGAACTTGTGCATTGAACAACATAAATGTCAAAAAATAACAAAATTCATTTTATCGAGAAAATAAAGTCTTAAGACTTTTTTCTAATTAATTCCTCAAAGATTAAAATTTACATACATATTTTTTTGTAATTAAAAAGTAAAATCTTAATACACATAAAAAGTGCAAATTAACCACACACAAAAAAAATTATTTTTCACAAATATTAAAATTTACATAAAACAAACTTAAACAAAATTTGTTATGGAACGAATATCTTCTTATCCATCTAAAAAAGTATTAGAATTTATGTTAATTTATTACCGATACGAACTATTTTATGTTTTGATTAGTTCATTATTTAATGCAATAGCCTATTTTTATTTTTATGATTTTTAAGGTCATTTGACGATGGATTATAATCGCAACTAGAAATGTAGTATTATATAATCCTAATAAATTATAATAAATAGTTCATAGGATTAAGTGATAAACTAATCCTGGTATAAAATAGTCTCTAATAGTGTTAAATTAGTACAAATAGTCTCATCATATCATTCATTTAGAGTATGGTGTTAAATTGGCAATTAATATAGTAGCAATTAATTAGTTGATGAGAAGTTTTCAACTGTATACCTAAAAAGAGTTGGTAGATTTACAATTTTTATAGGAGTATTAACCTTACCAGAAATGACATACATGGCTTTGATGATTTGTCATTCACAATATATATATATATATATATATATATATATATATATATATATATATATATATATATATAAAAGTAAAATAAAACTTCATTCTCTATAGGTTTGAGTTTGACCAAAAACAAGATTTGACATTGTTCATATTTCGTGGGGTTGGATGACTAGATCTAAGAATTTTCTATTATCTCCATAGGAATCTTCTTCTTTCCCACACGAATTGACATCTTTTGTTCTTTATAGTGTCTCATTTGATAGCTCTTTAATTATTGAGCTAATTAACTGACTAAAAAAAGACATTTTGATGGTTTAGAGATCGCTGGTATTGTGCATCGATGACTTCTTTAGCATAACTCCAACTTCAACCCTAACCGTAAGTAATACAGCTATATAGAAGTTCTAAAGCTCTACTCAAGTTTTTTAGGGGAAAATATGGAATGGAAATATGTTCTTAATGTTTGTAAATGGGAAACTTATTTTGGAGCACAGGGAGTATTATTTAGGACCTTCGTAAATAATTGCCCAAAATTTCCTTGCGAAGTGTAAACCTTGCCCAAAAATATTGCATGTACAGCTACCATCAATGTTCGATGTCATTCACAATTAAAAATACATTTTATAAGCTTGGATAGTATATTCAATGCTTTAGTCGGTTGCCTGCAAGTGTTTACTTGATTATTGAATTCCAATAACAATAAAAAAGGACCTCTATTATTATTTTACTTGCTTCAATTAAAAACTTGGAGTAGCTAGCATAACAACCAGGAACTGTTTGGGCGAGATGCTATGTTACCATTTTCTTGCATAAGCACATGCAACTTTTATTTTATAAATAATATAAATTAAATTATTATTTATTTTAAAAAGATTAGAAGAACAATCATATATAAAAAGAGAAGTAATATGACAACTGAATAAGTACAGACCCAAAAAGCATAATAATGAAAAATCAAAATAATGCTGAAATAATGCATGATATTTGATAATAAGAATTGTGTAACCCAGTTCACTTGTTTATACCCTTATTTATATTTTTTCATCAACCACTTTGAGTTCCCATAACTGATTAGGAGAGAAAATCCCTTGATATAACCCAATTATAATTATAATGTTGACTGGCTAATCTTTATCACCCCTAAGATCCAGAATCACAATCTAATTTAGAATCCTTATAAAAAACGTAAACAAAATTTGTTATGGAACGAATATCTTATTATCCATATAAAAAAGTATTAGAATTTATGTTAATTTATTACCGTACGAATTATTTTATCTTATGATTAGTTCATTATTTAATGCAATAGCCTATTTTTATTTTTATGATTTTTAAGGTCATTTGACGATGGATTATAATCGCAACTAGAAATGTAGTATTATATAATCCTAATAAATTATAATAAATAGTTCATAGGATTAAGTGATAAACTAATCCTGGTATAAAATAGTCTCTAATAGTGTTAAATTAGTACAAATAGTCTCATCATATCATTCATTTAGAGTATGGTGTTAAATTGGCAATTAATATAGTAGCAATTAATTAGTTGATGAGAAGTTTTCAACTGTATACCTAAAAAGAGTTGGTAGATTTACAATTTTTATAGGAGTATTAACCTTACCAGAAATGACATACATGGCTTTGATGATTTGTCATTCACAATATATATATATATATATATATATAAAAGTAAAATAAAACTTCATTCTCCATAGGTTTGAGTTTGACCAAAAACAAGATTTGACATTGTTCATATTTCGTGGGGTTGGATGACTAGATCTAAGAATTTTCTATTATCTCCATAGGAATCTTCTTCTTTCCCACACGAATTGACATCTTTTGTTCTTTATAGTGTCTCATTTGATAGCTCTTTAATTATTGAGCTAATTAACTGACTAAAAAAAGACATTTTGATGGTTTAGAGATCGCTGGTATTGTGCATCGATGACTTCTTTAACATAACTCCAACTTCAACCCTAACCGTAAGTAATACAGCTATATAGAAGTTCTAAAGCTCTACTCAAGTTTTTTAGGGGCAAATATGGAATGGAAATATGTTCTTAATGTTTGTAAATGGAAATCTTATTTTGGAGCACAGGAAGTATTATTTAGGACCTTCGTAAATAATTGCCCAAAATTTCCTTGTGAAGTGTAAACCTTGCCCAAAAATATTGCATGTACAGCTACCATCAATGTTTGATGTCATTCACAATTAAAAATACAATTTATAAGCTTGGATAGTATATTCAATGCTTTAGTCGGTTGCCTGCAAGTGTTTACTTGATTATTGAATTCCAATAACAATAAAAAAAGGACCTCTATTATTAATTTACTTGATTCAATTAAAAACTTGGAGTAGCTAGCATAACAACCAGGAACTGTTAGGGTGAGATGCTATATATGTTACCATTTTCTTTCATAAGCACATGCAACTTTTATATGTTATTCCATCAATTCCTCCTAATTTATTGGTGAATTTTAATTTTCAAAATAACAGTTTGTATTTTAAAATAATTTTTTAAGTAGTTTATAATATTAACTATGTTGCATTAATCAAAATCAAACAAACTCATATTAATTTTAAATTTTAAGATTTCGAATATATCCTAACTAAGAAAAAAATTAAATAAAATTGTACTCATACATTAATTCTTAATTAATATATAGTATAAAATTAAAAAAAAATTAATCACAAATTTAGACACAAATACTTAATTTCTTAATTCTTTTAAAAATAATACAAATTAAATTATTGTTTATTTTAAGAAGATTCGAGGAAATAAGTGATGATATTTAGAAAGTTATAAAAAAATTAATTTGACCCCTATATTAAAAATTTTATAAAATTTTAACGGGATCAATTTATCTATTACAAGTACTAGTGGAGTAAAGTGCATCAAAAAACTTCGTAAACCATTGTTGATGAGCTTGTTTGTAACACCCCATTCCCGTACTGGAAAGAGAGGTTACGCACAGAACATAACAAAACTAATAAACTGATATCCAAAACTTGAATATGAAACCGAATAGTCTAAATAGATAATTGTCAACTGGCTAAAACACGGTCTGAGTATTACTACAATACTTAGAAATCAAAATATCAAATCCTACACAAAATATCTAAACTATTTACATAAAGGAAGCTCTCTTCACACTTGCCCTTGCTCCCCCTGATTACCTGCCGGAAGAAAAACACAGCATGAGCCAAATGCTCAGTACGGATATAGAGTGCAAGACAATAAGAACTAAAATGAATAACAAAACTAACTGAACTGAACTAATCTGAATAATATAATAGGCTGAATCAAATGGCTGGGGTTATTTCATACCGAGCTTAGAATAGAACAAAAATATATCTTGTCACAAAGATAAGTCAAAATACTGCCACACAGGCAGACACACATTGGACTGCAAATCCAAATGTATGCAAAATCAGAAGGTGTGTTCGACACAAACAACACCAAACCGCAGAACAGAACAGAACAGAAAACTAGGGTCGACCCATACGCCTCCCACAACAAAACACCAATTGGCCAATTCCCATCGGAGCACACAAAATGGAGACGCCGTGGACTAATCACACCGCCACGGAAGTGTCATGCCTCGGTGTCAAGAGGACATGTCTGTGGTACCCCCACAGGTGGTTATAGCTCAGGTATACCCTACGGTACATTCTAACAAAAATATCATGTCACAATATATGCGACACAATACAAACAAAAGGGGTTCTAATATGCATATGCTAAACCGAAACGAATCAACACAAAGTCCTCAAAATATATTAACATGTTCTACAGAATCAGAATAAATACTAGACATGCTCTCTATGTCTAAAGAGTACAAGTTATGAATTTCCGAATATCTAAAAGCAAACAATTCTATCATAAGCATTTGACTATGAATAATATATTGAAACAATATCTGAATTCTAATCGAGAGACAAAACGAATAAACTTAAAAGTAAAGAAATATCGCTGAAGGAGTACGAAATCCGTACCTGAATTAAGCAATGAAATATCCGAAATTATAATTCAAAACGACTCGTTAAATTTCCCCTGTCGGAACTAATTAAACAAAATAAAAGAATAAATAAATAATTAATTAATTGATTAAATTTTACACATTTTCTTTCTCTTAAGCGAATTTGAAATCCTTTCGTTCTTAACAAAATTCTACCTAAAGTTATACATATTTTAATCATATATAATATTTTAATAATTAACCACCTTCTTGCTCTAAAATAAATTTAAATATATTTACCAAAAATATTCTTTCTATTTTTAATTATGTTACACATAAATATTATTATTATTATTATTATTATTATTATTATTATTATTATTATTATTATGTCAAAACTCTAAAGTTACAAAAATAATAATTTAATATTTTAAAATGCTAATTACTAACAAAGATATACTAAAATATATAAACTAACAACTAAATAGCATACAAAAAATAAAAACTACAAAATTAAAACTAATACAAAAAAATTAAATAATTACACAAAGAAAGAAAAAGAGACATACCCGAAATTAAGAAGAGATCCACCGTCTCCAAAGAAAACCAACAGAAATTTGAGCTTATATCAATACCCAAAATCCAAAGAAGGAAAAATAAAATATTTAACTATGGAGGTTCTTACTTAAAAGTCCCTCACACAATAAGGTCATTTCTCACAATGGGAGGTCCTTATTGTTTAGGTGATTAAAACTAAAGGGGGTAGTCCCCTCTATATATAGGCTAAGGAAGGGTCAATAGCTTAGAAATTAGGTGATGTGGGACTTCTCCAAAAAAGAAAGGAAACCGGGTATTACATTGTTTATGACCATATAAATACTTGGCAAGTATGCAAACTAAAAGCTGTAGACCAGTTTGACAAGTTTGCCTATCAGTAGGGGAGGTTGTATTAGTAATTGAAGGATGAAAACCAGGAGGTATACACATGTAGACTTCCTAATCAAGTATCCGTGTAAGAAGGCATTAGTAACGTCTATTTGACCAAGATGTCATCCATGCATAGCTCTTCGTAATGTCTATTTGGCCAAGATGCCATCCATGCATAGCAGCAAACGCTGTTAAAAATCCTGACTTTGGTCAATTTGGTAATGGGAGCAAACGTCTCAAAATATTATAGACCTTGAATTTGTTCGGCATATATATGCTCATATATGAAACCACATCATGACCTAGTTGTTAGGAATATTTGGTTTATATATGCTTATTTGAAATCACATCTTTAAGTAAAAAAGTAACTCTATTAGAACATATATATTTTCAAATTTTTTTCTTATATTTTGATGTTAGACTTTACTATCACGCGATATTTGAATAAAATATAATTTGTTATTTTCTTCTCAATTACTTTAATTGGATTATAGTTAAATTATACCCAAAATACTAGGAGTAGCTTACTAAATAACAGTTGGAGCAGAAGGAGCGTTCTCGTTTTAATCCTAAAGGATACTGTCACTGCCAGTAGTATTTTATCGTCTGTTTTTTTTTCTAGGTTTTATTGTTGTCGGAATTATATGTCAACAATTAATTGGGTTAACTTAATAATATCTATAGGATGAGAAGGAGTTTTTTCAACAAGATATATATATAAGGAAGACTAGTTAATGAAAAATACCGAATGAGAAAAGAAATACTTTCGATGGACCTCCGGTATTATTTCATTCCACGACGACCCTCTACTCAACATTGGATAATTAAAGATGCACCCCTAGTATTATTATTATTTTTTTATCATTTCCCCTTATTTATAAAGTAATTATTTTTAATAGAATGAATTGACCCCACACACCACCACCATAAGCTTCGTCTCTGGAAACTAGTTGCTAATAATGTGTGATAATGCCAAAGTCGCTAATTATTTTAAAAATAATATAAATTAAATTATTATTTATTTTAAGAAGATTAAAAGAACAAGCATATATAAAAGAGAAGTAATATGACAACTGAATAAGTACAGAAAAAAAAAGTATAATACTGGAAAATCAAAGTAATGTTGAAATAATGCATGATATTTGATAATAAGAATTGTATAACCCAGTTCACTGGTTTGTACTCTTATTTATACTTTTTCATCAACCACCTTGAGTTCCCATAACTGATTAGGAGAGAAAATCCCTTGATATAACTCAATTATAATTATAATGTTGACCGATCAATCTTTATCACCCCTAAAATCCAGAATCACAATCTAATTTAGAATCCTTAATTAATGAGAATTTTAACCTTCCTAATTAACCCAAACCGCCATAAAAGGAAACACTTGAATGGACCAACCCTCACCCGAGTCCATCATAGTGTGTAGAATAACACAACCCACCTCCAAATATAAAATAATTTTTGGCCCACACCAAATTCGGGGTCCAATAAATTATATCTCAACATTGTCCACCACTTTCTTTAAAACAGGAGAGTAACCATACAAATTCTAACCATCCGGTACATTAATCACCCATCACTACAGTCACTATAACCACCAAATATACTGCGCGTTATCAAATACATTGCACGCTGCCCCCTTAAATCGTCACACGTCACCCACCTGCAATTACATTACCTACTCATTTCACCTTTTCACTGTTAAGCTCTGTCGCCTCCTCTCCCGTTTATTCTCTCCGTAAAAAAGAAAATTCGGCCAAAAATCTCTATTTTTGTCGTCAAACATCCCACGCTCCTATTATCATGGCTCAGAAACCAGCTTCCCCTCCCTTCTTTGAAGAACCCCTCAGCCTCATCACTGAAGACCCCGAAAAGTCCCATCCTTACAGAGGCTGAGAAGGCTGAAAACACCATACGAGCCCACTATAGCTCTGACAAAACTTACGAACATACCAACACCATCTCTACAGTTAAACCAGAATTGCTAAACTCCCTCATAGAAGAATTTAAAATTCCCTTACAATATGAACTCTTAGCCCCCCACCACACTGATAGGATGTACTTTAGGGTCGACATGAAGTACATCGCTGTCTATACCCAAGCCCTAAAATATGGGTTTCGATTTTCCCTTCATGACTTCATTAATGATTTCTCCATCCTTGCTGGCATAGCCCCATCACAGTTTCTTCCAACTCCTATATCCACCTTATTTGCTTCATCGGCTTCTGTCATAAAATCAAGGTCACGTCTTCGGTCGACTTCTTTTTCTCAATCTTTACACTGAACAGAGCCACAATCCTAGGATTCTGTTACCCAAGTAAGTTCCCTCAACTAATAAAGGGTAGCATTGGTTCTACATCTACAACACCAAGGTAGAACAATTACAGAGCTAGGGAGAGCCCCTAAAGCAAGCTTTAAGCTATAAATATATGTCTTCCGCAATCAAGAAAGAATTCCATGACTTTTGCAAAAAGATACTAGTTGAACCGTGGAACTTGAACCTTTTAACCAATGAAGACTGGTTATTCAGGCATGGGTGTAAGTTTCCGAGCTCTTCCCCAATCAATTTCCTATATATATATATATATATATATATATATATATATATATATATATATATATATATATATATATATATATATATATATATTATACATTTTATACCGACCTCTCTGATTTCTCCTCTCCATTTCTTGCATTTACATTTAGTAGTGCTGACCAAACCATAAGACCAAGTACCCCCTTAACCACCATCTAGCCTCGCCTTATTCGTCTAGGAATTTAATGTAGAAATGTCCCCTAACTGTAACACAGAGCCTCTGATCTCAGTCCAACCCATCTAATCTATCCCAATCTCTAGAAATCTTCCTACCACTACCTCCAATCCCCCTTTAAAAACTACAAAACGTGCCAAGAAAATTTCCCATAAACAAACAAAAATAATTCGACCTTCCTAAACATCCCAAACCCAACACACCAAAACAACCACTGAGCTTATCACCACCACTTCCGAAGTACAACAGTCACCCACCGAGGCCTCCCAAACCAAAAATTGAGATGTCTCCTAACTAATCGAGGTCGACAAACTGGACATTGTAAAACGAAAGCGCTGACATCTTGTGAAGGCCCACGAAAAATCTCCCTCCAAAACTACTACAATCCCACTTCAATTAATACCAACAGTACTCACAACAATCGCCACCACTCCTCCGATATCTGACCTTTCCCCACCAAACAAATCCACAAAGACACGACCAAGCCTCGTCCGACCTCTCTTCCCACAGAAACAACCACCAATGTCGACCGCTAACCTTCCAGCTCCCAATATAACCATTTCCTCAACATGGAGCTTCAACAAAAGTTTTCTACATTAACCTTCTGGCCCATCGATTGCGACCTCTCCATCCCCGTCCAATACTATGAAGCATTCAACTTCCCCTCAGATGACTCCACATTCAACAAACTCACCAACCAGGACTTGCTCCTTGGTTTCATGATTCATCATGGTTCGGTTCATACCCTTTCTGATTGTAACCATATCCCGACCAAACTCTTAACTTCTCTCCTTATGCAGTTCCTAACTTTATTCAGCTGACTTCTAAGAAGAGAAGCAACAGGAGCCAGGTCAGAACGAACCATCGTCGAGCCGAAGACCAAACTGAAAAACTCCCAAAAAGAACGAATCTGTCTCTAGCAACATAACATTGAGCTCAGAACCAAACTCATGGACACTATCAAATAAGGAGTCCAACTCCACAAAGAGGTAAACACGAACTCCAGAACTATAAGCTTTCATCCTCTACCCAAAGCAACACCGAACTCCTCAAACTCAAACAACAACTAGCTGAAGCTGCCAACACAAACACTTATCTTACCAATGAACTCCAACAACTAAAACGACAACGATCTCAAACACTCGAAGAGAAGAACAACTAATACACCACCGACCTTCAACAGCAACATAAAGCCCACATCACCTGTAATGACCATGAATTTTATGTTACATTGTAATTATAATTGGTAAATAATTATCAAGGACTTAAATTTTTGTATTAATTAATTTTTTTATTTTATGAGATTGAATAAATATATTAACGTAGTTGTATGTTTGTTCCTTTATTAAAGTATAGCAAGGTAAGATAATGAATTAATAAGGCAAGTCTAATTGGATTATATTTTAAGTCCAAAGAAGGTAGTAAACTAGGTCCAATAAAATTAACCTAGTAGTCCATGAATATAATTAATGGTTGGTCCATGTTCTAAGTAAACTAGCCCAATGCTTAATTTAATTTCAAGTTGCACGTGTTAGTTGGTGTTAGCCCAATGGAATGAATTAATTGAGCCCAAACAATTGAAATGAATGAGCCCAATTAAATTAATTTACTAAGTCCAAGGAAGAACCCAAACAAGGTCAATGTGTTGGTCAATAATATATATATATATATATATATATATATATATATATATATGAATATAAAGATGAAAAAATAAAGTAAAATTGGACAATTAAAAGGCCATTTAGCCGACAATTTTGGGGCCCACTTGGGGGGGGGGGGGGTGAATTATTGCAATGTTGTTGCTTAAATGTTATTCAATCAATGGCTTACAAGCTAGCTTGATAGGAGTCAATCAACTAGTCAATCCAAGTATCCAACAATCAAATAGTAAACCTAGATTAACTTAATTTAACCAATGTTAGTTGTTTAGTAAATGTTATTGAGGATTAAGAGAGTGCTATAAATAAAATGCTCCACCAAGTTGTATTGTTGTTAGTCATTTTGCTAGAATCACCAAGAGAGAAAAGAGAGAGTTTCCTAAAGAGAAAAATAGAGAGAAAGCTCTAGAACTTTAAAAGAAAAGCTAGAGAGTTTTGAGTAGTGAGCTAGATCATCAAGAGTGTGTATCTAATAGTCAAGGTGAATTCATCATCCTTTGTAGTATACTTTGAAAGAAGAAGGAGAAGAGCATCTAAGCTAAGAAGGTTTAAAAGTGTTCTATTCTTGTTATCTTTTCTTTTCTATGGTTAAAAGTTTTTATATAAATGTTTACCATGGTTGGTTGTGGGAGAAATTTGTGTATGATGGAGCTATGGTGAGCTCGAATGTATAAGGATAGAGATTTATTGGTGAATATGTGTATGTAGGTGCCCATGTATGCTTAATATAGTTTATATGGTCAAAATATATTTTTAACAGTTCAAAATCTATTTTGATGCTCTATAATGCTAGAACTATGATATATAGGTAGATTCATGGTTTAGTATGTATAATATGTGTATAAATGTAATTGGTATGTAAATAAGTCAAAGATAACATATGAAGTTTTACCGGTAAAATCCTAACTAGTTATGTGTTATAATTAGTTGTAGATTAAAATGTACAAGTTGGTTATTTGATTTTCATGGCTAGAATGCTAGATTTATGAGTTATAAAGATAATCCAACTTGAATCTCTCAAAAATATGAAAAAATATGAAAAAAATGAAACTGTTATGAAGTTTATCGCAAAACATGTTATTTTTGAAACCCTAGTCGATCGATCCTAGATTTTTATGTTAGAAACGTTTTCGAAAATGAGATCGATCCATGAAATATTGAAGAACAAAAAGTTAGGAAGATGACAAAACTGATTTTGTGTCTTTTAGGTGTATATATCTCATTTTATAAAAGATTGAACCAAAGAAATCACAAGTAAAAAATTAAGGTTTGAGAAAACAGAACTACCGCCGTAGCGGTGAAACATTCTGCGGGGCACCGCCGTAGCGATGGTCCTCACTACCGCAGCAGTTGTCCAGAATGTTTGAAAAATAACTTTTATTAACCGGTTCGAGTCGAACCATAGAAAACAGGTCGGGTCGGATCTTTTAAAAATAAAATGGGACAGAAAATATAATTTTATGTAATATTAATATTTGATAAGTTTTAAATAATTATAATATTATTAAATGATTAATAATATTAAGAAATCAATAAAATATTATTAAATAATTAATAATATTAAAAAATCAATAAAATATTATTAAATGAATAATAATGTTAGAAAATGAATAAAATATTATTAAATGAGTAATAATATTAAGAAATTAATAAAATATTATTAAATGAATAATTAAATTTAAAAATAAATATAATACTATTAAATAATTAATAATATTAGAAACTCAATAAAATATTATTAAATGAATAATAATATTAGGAATTTAATAAAATATTATTAAATAATTAATAATATTATAAGGTTAATAAAGTATTATTAAATGATTAATAATATTAGAAATAATAATGTTATTAAATGACTTAAATATTATTATTTGATTAATAATATTAGATAGAAGTTTAAACTATATTAAATGATTAATATAGATTTTATGTGATTAAAATATTATCAATTAATGATAATATTTTCATGTGTTTAATATACCTTTAATTATATATTTATGTAATTAAGTGTTAGTAAATTGAGAGGTACAAAGGTTATTAGATGAACCTAGATATGATACTAATTGAAATATCAACTTAATTAATTGTTAGGTCTTTTCAAATGATATTAAATTGTACTGGTTAGCTATAATCAACGATCAAGGCAAGTTTCCTATATCTAAACTTCTATTTTTTTTTGCAAGAGTTTTAAGTGGTTTAATTATTAAAAATTAATCAACATTAATATTATTCGCAAATAATGCATTTGAAGGTTTATGTTCTTTTTATTTAAGAATGTCTAAGTTAATTGTTTCGGCTAGACACTGCGTGTATAAATTTATTAACTTGAATACTTTTAAAAACTTATCCAAATCATTGGTTGATGCGGATTCTTATAGTAAGATTGAGAACAAACAACCCTAAATAAGGGAATTATATTCGAGAAACTGACCTTTGCACAAGATGTTTGAATGTTATGCATACACATAGGGTACAAGAGATGGATCCCTTCAAATACCAAAACAATAAAAGGGTCAGATACATATTTAATTTATCTTAAGTAATAGTTCATGGTCCTTAAAGTTCTTTCACGATTATTACATATTGTTGAAAACTCTGAAGTTATTTTCCAATCAATCATGATATATCAATCTGGTATGAATTGTTCTTAAACTTGATAAGCAAGCTAGTTGCTCACCCTTGCTATATCATGACCTATTTTTCAGCTAAGTCTGAGAGCTCCAAGAAATACAAGGACAAGAGAAAAGACAAAGTTTAGAATTTGCATTTCCTAAATAGTTTAATTATTTAATATTTAATTAAATGATGTAAATCTTTTGTGAACCCGTAAAATATATATTATTTATGTTAAGGTTAGAAGACATTGGGATTGTATTTCTTTTTTATAAGAAACATTTATGTATTATTTCGTTAAATTTAATGAAGACTATGTATTTAGTTGTTATTATATATTAGATTGTGAGCACTAAACACGAGGTTATGGAACCCGAATTTAGGGGTGTCACAGGTTGGTATCAGAGTCGTAGGTTATAAAACTTTAGGTTACAAAATTTTAAGATATAACCTTAGAAGAGTCAACTCATGTAGAGTTTTAGGCGATGAATTTTGAAAATTCATTAAGTAGAGAGGTAACACAATTAAATATACTTTCATTTCATCAATGAATATATTTTATTGCAATACTAATGTCATTTCGTTTATGTGATTGTAGGATGCCTGAGATTGGACAATCTAGTCACACAGCTGAGGAGGATTTTATTGATATCCATATAGATACAGTACAGCCGTTGGTGGCTGAACCGAGAGAGGATCCTAAGTTTGATCCAGAGAGAGATGAGCCAGTCAGAGCTAGGGTGATGAGACCCTATAGTGAGGATGAGGCCGAGTCAGAGGAAGAGGAGGAGGAGGAGCCAACTGAGTATACTAATGGCATGGGCACTACTGCCAATGACATCATTGAGGAGCTGACTACTAGGAATGATGAGCTGGAGGATAAAGTCCAGCACTTGGAGGAGGAGAATCTGACCTACCAGCATTTGGAGGACCAGTACAAGGTAGTCACTTATTAGTTTTCTGACGAGAACACTAAGCTGAAGGAGCAGATAACAGAGCTGGAGGAGAAGGTGCAAGGGTATGAGGACTCTATTGAGCATATTGGGTTGTTAGCCCATCAGATGGTTGATCAGGATGCAAAACTACAGGCTAAATTAGCAGAGTCAAAGGCTAGGTTAGCAGAGGCTGAGCTGAAAGTTTAGCAGGTACAGGCAGAGAAAGAGGTCATCAATGCCCACTAGCAGGAGGCGATAAAGGAGAGGATCAAGATGAAGATTAAGAGGGATGCTGCACATGGATAGATGATAGAGCTGGAGGACGAGGTCCGAGAAAATAAGGTGAAGATCGATAGAATCAATTATGTCTTTCGTTCTTCATTCCGCAGATTTCAAAGTAGAGTACACTATTACCTAGCTGAGGAGGGTCAGTCCAGGCACACTATCAGAAAGAGCTTGATGATGGCCATAGAGGGATGAGGAGTATGATGATGTGGTTCGTCGAGGAATGCGCAGTCATTAGTAGTAGTTATTTATGACATTTTATGTATATAGATGTAGTAGAACCAAACTTTTGCTTGACATAGAGTTAGTATGTTGTAAATACCAACTCTAGGAAGTTTGTGGGATATGTTTATGATTAGATCCCTTCTTTTATAGCCTTTCAGGGATATAGGCATTTATAGCAGTATGCTTGTGATGTAAGGTACTATGCACTATTGTTTTAGCATGTGAATATAAATGCAGTTATGTTTATGTTAATATGTGTTGATACGATTACTTGTACCTTAGTTTTAAATTGCTTAAGCGATATAACGAAAGTAAAAAGATGAGACAAATATAATAACTTAAATTTTTTCTATACAGAAAATGCCGCCACGTAGAAGAAATCAACCACCACCACCATCACCGGAAGAGTCGGTTAATGCAGAAGGGGTACAACCAAATCAAGTTCAAGAGTTTGCAAAAATGCTAATGGCAGCATTCCATGGCCGGAATACTAATTCCACGGGAGCAATTATTCCAGCCAATCCTTTGGAAACTTTTAAAGATTTTAAGATGATAGGACCACTGTAGTTTAAAGGGACGACAAATCCAATTGAAGTACATATGTGGGTAGAAGAGATGGAGAAGGTGTTTGAGGTTACACGTGTGATGGAGGAACAGAAGATAGCATTTGCGACTTTCATGATAAAGGGGAGGCAAACTATTGGTGGGAAGGCCAATAAGAATATAGTAGGAGAAGGAATTATTTCTTGGACTCAGTTCAAGGAATTGTTCTTCGAGAAGTACTTTCCGAATAGCACACAAGCTAGAATGGAAGTTAAATTCTTGGAGCTGAAGCAAAGGAATATGACAATAGCCGATTATGCACCCAAGTTCAACGAATTGGCATGATTTACTCCATATCAGGTGGACATCGAGGTAAGAAGGGCAAGGAGGTTCGAGTAGGGACTAAAATCCTGGGTTTTTAGTAAAGTCGTTGTTCTTCAAATTAGCAATTTCTCAACCTTGTTGGAGAATACCATCATAACAAAGGGTGAAAGTGAAACCCTAACTAAGTACAACCAGGAACGAAATAAGAAGATGGGCGAATGAGGAAGCAAAGAAGGAAGCAGCGGGGGCAGTAACTCCAAACGCAAATGGAGCAACAACAGTTCGGGGACACCCCAGGGAAGCAACCAGAAGAAGGGGAACAAATGCAACAAGTAAGGGAAGAATCATTTAGGAAATGCATAAAGGGTAAGAATGTCTGCTATAATTGTGGGCAAGAAGGGCATATCGTTCTTAATTGTCCCAATCCAAAGAAGGGAAGTTGTTTCTCATGTGGAGCTGCGAACCATCAGATCAAGGATTATCCCAAGAGGAAGAGTGATGGAGGAAGTGGAAATAAGGGAAGCAACAACAGGCTAACCATTGGAAGGCCGGTGCAACAGAATAAGCCAACAGCACGGACTTTCAACATGACGGTACAAGACGTTGTAGAATCTAAAGACGTGGTGTCAAGTATTATTTCGATCAATAATATAAATGCTTACATATTGTTTGATTCGGGTGCTACCTGTTTATTTATATCTGATGATTTCACTAGACAGTTAGAATTGCCTAAAAAAAAATTAGAAAATCTAATGAATATAGAAGTTACAAATAAAGAAGTGATTCATGTAAAGTATATACATAGAAATTATTGTGTTAAAATCAGGGGTTAGAATTAAGGTGTGAACCTAATTCCGATACGTTTAGGGGAGTTCGATGTTATACTTGGAATGGATTGGTTGTTTAACCACAAAACAATAATTTATTGTCAGAAGAAGTGTATACACCTTAAAATACCAAATAAGTCTAAGGTTGTATTTTATGGCAGCAAGTCGTCAAGACAATCTTGTTGTCTGACGATGATGCAAGCGAAGAAACTGTTAAAGAAATGATGTATAGGATATCTGGCACATGTAGTGGATACACGAATGGTGAATCCTGAGACGAAACAAATACCTGTAGTTAAGAAGTTCATGGATGTTTTTTCAGATGAACTGTCAGGTCTTTCGCCAGATAGGGAGATAGAATTCGTGATTGATTTATTATCGGGGACAACACCTATATCAAAAGCACCATATAGGATGGTTCTGGTAGAGATGTGGGAGTTGATGGTTCAGTTACAAGAGTTATTGGATAAGAAGAACATTCAACCTAGTGTTTCTCCATAGAGAGCACATGTGCTATTTGTAAAGAAGAATGATGGATCGATGAGACTTTGTATGGACTATAGAAAGTTGAACAAAGTAACGATTAAGAACAAGTACCCGTTGCCAAGAATTGACGATCTATTTGATCAACTAAAAGGGACGAAGTACTTTTCAAAAATTGACTTAACGACTGGTTATCATCAGTCAAAAGTAAGGAATGAGGACATACCCAAGACAGCATTCAGAACTCGTTACGGCCATTATGAGTTTCTGGTGATGTCATTTAGACTAACAAATGCGTCAGCTGCATTTATGAAAATGATGAACAAAGTGTTCAAGCAATATTTGGACAAATTTGTAGTCGTGTTCATTGACGATATTTTGGTTTACTCTAAAACTGAGGAGGAGCACGCCGGACATTTAAGATTGGTATTGGAGATATTAAGGAATGAGCAGTTGTATGCAAAAAATTTAAAGTATAAATTCTGGTTGGAGAGAGTTCAATTTTTAGGTCATGTTATTGACGAAGAGGGAGTTTTAGTGGATCTTGCAAAAGTGGAAGCAGTGATTAATTGGGAACAACCAAGGACGCCGACGAAGATTAAGAGTTTCTTAGGGTTAACGGGTTATTATCGAAAATTTATTAAAGACTTTTCGAAGATAACAACGCCGTTAACAAATTTGACAAGGAAGACAGTGAATTATGTGTGGACAGAGAATTACGAGGAGAATTTTCATGAGCTAAAGAAATGACTTAGTGAGGCACTTGTGTTGACTTTACTAGACGACACGGGAGGTTTTACGGTCTATAGTGATCCATCACACAAGGGACTAGGCTGTGTGCTTATGCAGAATGACAAGGTCATTGCGTATGCATCAAGATAATTAAAATATTATAAAGAGGGATATCCTACCCATGACTTGGAGTTGGCAACGATAATGTTTACCCTTAAAATTTGGAAGCATTATTTATATGAGAAAAAGTGTGAGATATTCACATACCATAAAAGTCTGAAGTATATCTTCACACAAAAAGAGTTGAACATGAAGCAGAAGAGATGATTGGAATTAATCAAAGATTACGATTGTGAAATTCTATATCATCCCAACAAAGCCAATGTAGTAGCAGATGCTCTAAGCAGAAAGTGCATATAGAAGTTGTTTGTATTGACAGACTAGGAAGAATTGATAAAATAAATTACTCGAATAGAGTTGGAGGTGAAAATTTTGAAATAATCATAAAAACGGTTGATGGAGATGGAAGCAAGCTCAACCTTATTAGATAAGGTGAAAGTGGCTCAAGACAAATATTAAGAATGTGACAGAATAAGGAAGATAATGATTAATGGGGAAGAAGTCAAGTTTAAAATTGATAGTAAATGATTGCTAAGGTTTGAAAATCGGGTTTGGATACCATTTGTGCCTGAATTGTGAGAAGAAATTTTGCAAGAGACTCATAGTACAAGATACTCGATATATCCGGAGAGTACGAAGATGTATCAAGATCTACGTCAGCATTTTTGGTGACCAAATATGAAAAAAGAAGTTGCAAAATGTGTCAGTCGATGCCTAACTTGTCAGAGGGTAAAGGCAGAACATCAGAGACCAAGCGGGTGTTACAGTTGTTAGAGATTCTTGAATGAAAATGGGAGCATATCATGATGGATTTTGTGGTAGGACTTCCATCAACACAGAAAGAATACAACGGTATTTGGGTGATTGTAGATCGACTAACAAAGTCAGCGCACTTTTTGCTGATCAAGATTAAGTTTAATTTGGATCAGTTGGCCAAGTTGTACATTAGAAAGACAGTATTAAGACATGGAGTGCCGGTATCAATTATGTCAGACAGAGATTCACGCTTCACATTAAAATTTTGGAGAAGTCTTCAAGAAAGAATGTGGACATAGTTAAGAATGAGTACATCGTATCATCTGCAGATTGATAGGCAAAGCGAGAGAACAATTAAAATATTGAAAGACATGCTCAGAGCCTGTGTGATAGATTTCAAGGGCAGTTGGGAGGATTATCTACCTTTAGTTGAGTTTGCATATAATAATAATTATCATGCGAGCATAGGCATGCTACCTTATGAAACATTGTATGAGAGAAAATGTAGAACACCTCTATGTTGGGATGAAGTAGGAGAACGTCAACTGTTAAGGCCGGAATTGGGTCAACAGACTGTAAAAATTATCAGAGTAATAAGAGCTCAGCTAGTAGCAACTCAGGACCAACAAAAGAAGTATATAGATATACTTCGATAGAAGCAAGATTTTGAAGTATGAAATTTTGTGTTTATAAAAGTGTTTCCCTGGAAAGGAAAAATCAAATTTTTGAAAAAAGAAAAATTGAGTCCGAGGTTCATAGGACCATTCGAAATATTGAATAGAGTGGGTGAAGTGGTGTATGAGATAGATCTACCTCCTGAACTGGAGCATATTCATAATGTGTTTCATGTCTCAGTTTTGCGGCCGTACAAGCCTGATTACAAGCACGTCATCTCTTATGAGCCGATTCAAGTTGAGAAAGACTTATCATATGAAGAAATCTATGTCCAAATATTAGATAGGAAAGAACAAACTTTAAGAAATAAGGTTATACATTCTGTCAAAGTACTTTGAAGGAACCACAACGCCGAAGAAGCTACGTGGGAACTTGAAAAAAAGATGATGAGCAATTATCCGCATTTTTTTTAGCAACTTTAAATTTGTAATTCCGGTGACAGAATTCTTATAAGGGGGAGAATGTAATGACCATAAATTTCATGTTACATTGTAATTATAATTAGTAAATAATTATCAATTAGTTAAATTTTTGTGTTAATTAATATTTTTGTTTTATGAGATTGAATAAATATATTAATGTAGTTGTATATTTGTTCCTTTATTAAAGTATAGCAAGGTAAGGTAATGAATTAATAAGACAAGTCTAATTGGATTATATTTTAAGTCCAAATAAGGTAGTAAACTAGGTCCAATAAAATTAACCTAGTAGTCCATAAACATAATTTATGGTTGGTTCATCCCAATGCTTAATTTAATTTCAAATACCATGTGTTAGTTGATGTTAGCCCAACAAAATGAATTAATTGAGCCCAAAAAATTGAAATGAATGAGCCCAATTAAATTAATTTACTAAGCCCAAGGAAGAACCCAAACAAGGTCAATGTGTTGGTGTATATATATATATGTGTGTGTGTGTGTGTGTGTGTGTGTGTGTGTGTGTGTGTGTGAATATAAAGAGGAAAAAATAATGTAAAATTGGACAATTGAAAGGCCATTTGGCCGGCAATTTTGGGGCTCATTTGGGGGGGGGGGGGTGAATTATTGCAATGTTGTTGCTTAAATATTACTCAATCAATGGCTTGCAAGCTAGCTTGATAGGAGTCAATCAACTAGTCAATCCAAGTATCCAAAAATTCAATAGTAAATTTAGATTAACTTAATTTGACCAATGTTAGTTGTTTAGTAAATATTAATGAGGATTATGAGAGTGCTTTGTTAGTCATTTTGCTAGAATTATCAAGAGAGAAAAGAGAGTTTCTTAGAGAGAAAAATAGAGAGAAAGTTCTAGAGTTTTAAAAGAAAAGCTAGAGAGTTTTGAGTAGTGAGTTAGATCATCAAGAATGTGTATCTAGTAACTAAGGTGGATTCATCATCCTTTGTAGTATACTTTGGAAGAAGAAGAAGAAGAGCATCCAAGCTAAGAAGGTTTAAAAGTGTTCTCTTCTTGTTATCTTTTATTTTCTATGGTTAAAAGTTTTTATATAAATGTTTGTCATGGTTGGTTTTGGGAGAAATTTGTGTATGATGGAGCTATGGTGAGCTCGAAGGTATAAGGATAAAGATTTATTGGTGAATATGTGTATGTAGGTGTCCATGTATGCTTAATATAGTTTATATGGTCAGAATATATTTTAAACGGTTCAAAACCTATTTTAATGCTCTATAATGCTAGAACTATAATATTTAGGTAGATTCATGGTTTAGTATGTATAATATGTGTCTAAATGTATTTGGTATGTAAATAAGTCGAAGATAAGTGCATATGAAGTTTTACCGGTAAAATCCTAACTAGTTATGTGCAATAATTAGTTGTAGTTTGAAATGTACAAGTTGGTTATTTGATTTCCACGGCTAGAATGCTAGATTTATAAGTTATAAAGATAACCCAACTTGAATCTCTCAAAAATATATTAAAAAAATGAGGAAGTTATGAAGTTTCTCGCAAAACATGTTATTTTTGAAACCCTAGTCGATCGATCCTAGATTTTTATGTCAAAAACGTTTTCGAAAATGAGATCAATTCATGAAATATTGAAGAACAAGAAGCTAGGAAAATAACAAAACTGATTTTGTCTTTTGGGTGTGTATATCTCATTTTATAAAAAGTTGAACCAAAGAAATCAATAGTAAAAAATTAGGGTTTAAGAAAATAGAACAACCGCCGCAGCGGTATGTCTCACCGCTACAGTGGTGAAACATTCTGCGAGTCACCACCGCACCGGTTGTCCAGAATGTTTGAAAATTAACTTTCATTAAACGGTTTGGGTCAAGCCATAGAAAACGGGCCAGGTCAGATCTTTTGAAAATAAAATGGATCAGAAAATATAATTTTATGTAATATTAATATTTGACAAGTTTTAAATAATTATAATATTATTAAATAATTAATAATATTAAGAAATTAATAAAATATTATTAAATGAATAATAATGTTAGAAAATTAATAAAATATTATTAAATAATTAATAATATTAAGAAATCAATAAAATATTATTAAATGAATAATAATATTAGAAAATGAATACAATATTATTAAATGATTAATAATATTAAAAAC
The DNA here is from genome assembly GCA_947179155.2 of Hedera helix. Taxonomy (NCBI): domain Eukaryota; kingdom Viridiplantae; phylum Streptophyta; class Magnoliopsida; order Apiales; family Araliaceae; genus Hedera; species Hedera helix. The sequence continues at coordinate 2,001,407 of OX359279.1, forward strand.
TCTATAAAATATTATTAAATGAATAATAATATTAGAAATTTAATAAAATATTATTAAATGCTCAATAATATTATAAAGTTAATAAAATATTATTAAATGATTAATAATATTAGAAATAAATAAAATATTATTAAAGGATTAATACTATTAGAAAGAGAATAAAATATTATTTAATTATTCATAATGTTATTAAATGACTTAAATATTATTATTTTATTAATAATATTAGATAGATGTTTAAATTATATTACATGATTAATATATGTTTTATGTTATTAAAATATTATTAATTGATGATAATATTTCCATGTGTTTAATTTATTCTTAACTATATATTTATGTAATTAAGTGTTAATAAATTGAGATGTACAAATGGTATTAGATGAACCTAGATATGATACTAATTGAAAGATCAACTTGATTAATTGTTAGGTCTTTTCAAAATATATTAAATTGTATTGGTTAGCCGTAATCAACGATCGAGACAAGTTTCATATACCTAAACTTGTATTTATTTTGCAAGATCTTTAAGTGGTTTAATTATTAAAAATTAATCCACATCAATATTGTTCGCACATAGTGCATTTGAAATTTTATAGTTCTTTTGATTCAATAACTGTTTAAGAATATATAAACTAATTGTTTCGGCTAGACACTGCATGTATAAATTCATTAACTTGAATACTTTTAAAAGTTTATCCAAACTATTGGTTGGTGCGGATTCTTATAGTAAGACTGAGAACGAACAACCCTAAATAAGAGGATTATACTCGGAAAATCGACCTTTACACAAGATGTTTGAATTTTATGCATACACATAGGGTACAAGAGGCTGATCCCCTCAAAACCAAAATAATAAAAATGTCAAATACATATCTGATTTACATTAAGTATTAGTTCATGGTCCTTAGAGGTCATTCAACAGTAAAGATTCACTCATTTCTTTTAATTGAAATTGACTTTTGTTCTTTCACGATTATTATATATTGTTGAAAACTCTAAAGTTATTTTTCAATCAATCATGATATATCAATCTGGTATTAATTGTTCTTAAACTTGTTGAGCAAGCTAGTTGCTCACTCTTGCGATATCATGATCTATTTTTCAGTTAAGTCCGAGAGTTCCAAGAAAGACAAGGGCAAGGGAAAAGACAAAGTTTAGAATTTGCATTTGTTAAATAGTTTAATTGTTTAATATTTAATTTAATGATGTAAATCTTTTGTGAACCCGTAAGATATGTATTGTTTATGTTAAGGTTAGAAGACCTTGAGATTGTATTTCCTTTTTATAAGGAACATTTATGTATTATTCCACTGAGTTTAATGAATACTATGTATTTAGTTGTTATTTTGTATTGGATTGTGAGCACTAAACATGAGGTTATGAAACTCAAATTTGGGGGCGTCAAAGCATCACCAAAGCTAACCGAGCCCTTCATGCCCTGCTCGAACAACAAAGCGAACTCCCCAAACAAAATGAAGACCTACGCCAGTAACTTCTAGATGCATATCGCTAAATCGAAACCCTCGAACAACCCATTCACATGGAACAAACCAATCATTCCGTAATAGAAGAACAACATCAACAATAACCCTCTAAACACCTTCAACAGAACGACTAGCTCCAAGAATAACCCCGTCAACTCCAACAAAACATCAAAACCAAAGAAGACAACATTAGTCGACTCCAAGAAATCAACAGAAAAGGTTTTGTCGAACACAAAGAATGCCAAGATTATACCGCCAAACTTAAAGAAGAAAACACCTCCCTCAAGAAACGACGAGAAGAAATAATCGCCGAATACCAAGTTTTCGAAGAACTTGCCGAAGAAATAGCCGAGGAGTTTGGCAAAGGATACTAGGCAGCACTCACGAAGATCCAAGATGCTGGCATCGACCCTAAAACCCTTGGTTTCTCTGACGTCGACATCCTCGACGACCTCAGCACCAACCCCGAAGACACCGATCCACCAAACAATTGAACTTCTATATTATAAAATATATTTTCACCTTTATTTTCTTCTTGTTTTGTTTTCAATGTAACCCGAACACGTTGTACATAAGTATATCAAATTAATAAAATGAGGCGTTCTTTTACTAATGTGTTTGAATAATACAATGAAACAAAAACTTCTCTGACTTCAGAGAATAACTGAAATAAAAACAACCTACTACGTATTGATAATACTCCCTTAACCTACCAGCATGCCAAGTATTTTTTAACTCAATCTCATACATACCCAGTTACGCTCTTTGTTCTAAACCCTTTTTGTACTCGACACCTAAAACTACTATATTCTCTACCCACTCATATTCTTCCTTCAATCATAATCTCATATGATCATAACTTCATTCTTTTATCCGATGACTTTTATGGGACACGCGCGACAATGTTATAGTAACTAAATCATACGTACCAAGACTCTATTATCTCAATATCTCTCATAATGTTTTAAAAACGGAATTGGTTATCGAATTGGAAAAGTTACCGGATGGATATATCAGTTTCAACCAGTGGTTGAACCCTTATTGACTCAGTGACGTCATTAATATGTAATAAAGAATATATATATATATATATATATATATATATATATATATATATATATATATATATATATATTAATTATTATTATATATAATATTTATCAAATATGTAAAATTAATCAATTTATCTACAAAAAAAAAAAAAAAAAAAAAAAAAAAAACTAAACCTATTTATAAAATGCTTACTTTATACAATTCAAATAAATATTAAATTTATATCAAAAGAAAAATATTAAATCATGCTCATAACTGAAAAGTGATAAAATCAAACACAAATGAATAGTCATATAAACAAAATAATTCAATTAAACACATTATATGCAATGTAATATGATTCTTATAAATAAAAAAAATCTAATCTAAATTTTCTAAATAAAATATTTTAATTTTTTTATTAATTATTTTTTGTTATCATTAAAATTTAAACATCTTTAACCCATCAAAAATGAATAAACTCAAACAAATAACAAGACCTTAACATCACGGAACGTCGGAACCTCGTTCTTAAAATACCATCCACAAAAAAGTTAAAATAGAATGGCACTGAACATGAATTAAAAAAAAAATTAAAAAAAAAAAAAAGGTTAACATATGGGCGACGTGGCAAGCTAATATAGTTCTAGTTTCAGTTGTAGTCCCCAGGCCCCCACGCGTGGCTCTGCAGCATCCTGAATTCAGCTCTCTCCCCAACACTCGTCCAACTTTTCTAAACGTTTCTAACTTTCTATCCTTCTAGCTGGAGTTTGTGTCTGCTCGCTATAGATTCACACTCGTATGTATATGGCGAGAACAAGTTATCTAACTCTCACACTGCCCAAATTCCTCCAAGGATATACAGAGAAAAATGCATCTCTAAACCCTTATGGTAGAACCCCATTTTGCTAAACAATTTAGAAATTCTCAGAGATTCTCAATACTTTCTGTATCTAAATCAGATGGGTCTCAGGCAAATTCTAGTTTGAGGAACTCTGCATATGTTGATTCATCCAAAGAAGAAACTCCTGCCCAAGTTGAACTTAAAACCTGGTTAGACCTGTTGTTCTGTATCTTAGTATTTCAGTTGGGTATTGTTTGTTTCAGCTATTAGTTGCAAACCACATCACCAGCCATTTTCCGGTTAGAAGTTCCAATGAAATTACTATTTTTTTTTTAAAACCCGTGAACCAGTGACTGATTCATTGAGTCCCGATTTAACTGTCAGTTCATCGGTTTTTACCTATTTTTTGCAAAAACTGGATAGATGGTCCAACCAGACCGAAGCACGGACGGTTCTAGTTTTTTTCTGTTAAACCGTCGGTCCGATCCAATTTTTAAAATATTGAATTCCCTCATATTTGGTGGTTAAGTTTCTTATTAGGTAAAATAATTAATAATAATTCATTGAATTTGAGTATAATTTTTTTTTTTAAAAAAATTGATTTGAATTCATTTGATTGTAATTAATATAATTGTGATTATTACAAAGCATATAAAAGGCATTGTTAATTACAAAACTTAAATAAATTACATCCGTCTTAAATTTTGAAATTTTGTGAAATGACTTTTTAAAGTGAAAATGAATTTTTTTTCTTGTGGAGTAGAAGGAGCGTTCTCTTTTTAATCCTAAAGGATGATACTGTCATTTCCGACTAATTTCGTTCCACGACGACCCTTTATTAAAACATTGGGTAATTAAAGACGGACCTCCAGTATTATTTTTGTTTTAGATAATTTCGGACGTGAGGCAATTTATTATGGCTAGGATTATTTTGTTTCTAGTTTCTAGTGTTTTTGCCTAATCCCACAAATTGTGTACGGTATCTTTAGTGGTTAGGTAATTATCTCTTATTATTGACTAGGTCTTTCTAATTTCATCGGGAGATGAGATTATTATCATGACCTTCAATGTAATATCTAAATTTTTTTTTGCAATTAATATACAAAGAAATTAGCCGCGGGGGGGGGGGGGGGGAATAGTTGATGATGAAAAGTTTTTAATAGTATACCTAAAAAAATATTGGTAGATTTGCAATTTGGTATACCTATAAAATATTGGTAATTTGCTATTTTTTTTATGTGTATTAACCTTCCTAGATGTCATTCACAAGAAATAAAAAATATAATGAAAAAAATAAGGGTAAAATAAAATTCTTCCATTTTTCTCCATAGGTTGAGTTTGACCCAAAACAAGATTTAACCTTGTTCACATTTTGTGGGGTTGGATGATTGCTTCTAGGAATCTTCTGTACTCCCATTGGAATCTTCTTTCTTTTGTTTTTTAGTGTCTCATTCGGTAGCTAATTGAAAATAGAGTTTGCATTGATGGCTACACAACTCTGTCCATCAATTATTAATTGTCTGAATCATCTTTTCTCTGATTCAAATGTTGAAATCTGAAACAATGAGCTCCCACAGGACATCCACATCTTTTTCTTCCACAGGACGAAAATACCATGTGTTCCTCAGCTTCAGAGGCACGGATACTCGCATGGGTTTCACCGGTCATTTATTCGATGCCTTGACTAGGCAAGGTATTAATACTTTTATGGATGATGAGAACCTTCGGCCTGGAGACATCATCAGGCCCGGGCTCTTAGAAGCAATCGCAGCATCAAGGTTTGCGATTGTGGTTTTGTCAAGTAATTTTGCAACTTCAACATGGTGTCTGGAAGAACTTTCCTATATTGTTGAACGCAAGGAAAAGATGGGGTTAATTGTTATTCCTGTTTTTTACCATGTGTATCCCTCTGATGTACGGCATCAAAGGAACACTTTTGAGCAAGCCTTTGACAGACTTGAAAAAAGTAGCAGATTTGCACCCCAGAGAGTGAAAACATGGAGAGATGCTTTCAGACACGTGGCTGATCTATCAGGATTACACGTAGAAGGAACCCGGTAATTTTTATCTTGTTATTCCATACTATATTGCATAATACTTTTTATTCCTTGGCCATTTTTTTCCCACCATATTCTTCCCTCTCCGGAAAAAGTAAAACCCTCCCTCCTTTCTGAAAAAAGGAAGTTGTATTTTTAGAGTGACCAATTTTATGGACAAATTTATGACTCCTAATATACCCTAGGTAGAGATCAATGATTCTAATAAATGGGTTCTTATATTTGATTATAGGCTAAAAGTAGGTATCGAGTATGGACCCATACTATAAAATTCATATTTTGTATTTTAAAATATGGGTCTAAACTATATCTAATTATAACATCTAAAACAAGCATTCAATCCAAAAGATTAGCTATTTTTCTATCTATGGTTTCTAACCTATTTTGTCAGGCTTAGCTATTATAATGTTGAATTGTAAGGGTAAAACGGGAATATGACCTCACTTATAATCTCAAAATACAAATCTCTTTCTTACATTTTTTCTCTCTTTTCTGAAAAGGACAAAAAGAAAAATCTACTTCCTCTATGAGAATCAAGGAGTATACATACACAATTCTTTATATATTCAAAAGTTGTTTTACATTTGAAATGATTCAAGAACGTTGAGGTTTTAATACGACATTAATTGACTAAAGAATCCAGAGTGTTTCTTCGTTTTTTTCATTGCAATTAAGCTTTCCACATTTTTGTCGATTGTAAGCAAACATAATTATATACACATGCTTAATTATTTGCAGGTATGAGTCAGAAGTCGTAAGTGAAATTGTAGGTGAAATTGTGAGAAGAATATTGCAGGATACCAAAGGCCTTGCCCATGTGTTCCTCAGCTTCAAAGGCAGGGATACTCGCATGGGTTTCACCAGTCATTTATACGATGCCTTGACTAGGCAACGTATTAATACTTTTAGGGGTGATGAGAACCTTCAGGATAGAGACCTCATCAGGCCCGAGCTCTTAGAAGCAATCGAAGCATCAAGGTTTGTGATTGTGGTTTTCTCACGTAATTATGCAACTTCACCACGGTGTTTGGAAGAACTTTCATATATTGTTGAGTGCATGGAAAAGATGGACTTAATTGTTATTCCTGTTTTTTACCATGTGCATCCCTCTGATATACGGTATCAAAGAAACACTTTTGAGGAAGCCTTTGCTAAACATGAAACAAGTAACAGCGTTGTGCCAGATAAGGCGAAAATATGGAGAGCTGCTTTAAGAAAAGTGGGTGATATATCTGGACTGCACGTAGATGGAACCCGGTAAAAAATTTTCTTGTTATTCTTATACCATATTGCATAATTTTTCTTATTCCTAGGCCATTTTTCTAGCCATATTCTTCCCTCTCCGGAAAAAGTAAGACACTCCCTCCTTTCTGAAAAAAAGGAAGATGGGATTTTAGAGTGACCAATTTTATGGATAAATTTATGCCTCCTAATATACTCTAGGTAGATATCAATGATTCTAATAAACGAGTTCTCATATTTGATTATAAGCTAAAAGTAGGTATCCAGTTTGAACCCATATTTTAAAATCCATATTTTGGATTTTAAAATATGTATGGATTTTAAAATATGGGCCCAAACTATATCAAATTATAACATATAAAACAAGCATTCGATCCAAAAGATTTAGATAGTTTTGTGTTAATCTATGGTTTCTAACCTATTTTGTTAGGCTTAGCTATAATGTTGAATAGTAATGGTAAAACGGGAATATAACGTCACTTATAGTCTTGAAAATAGAAATTTCTCTTACATTTTTTCTTCTCTATTTTCTAGAAAGGACAAAAAGAAAAATGTACTTCCTTTTTTAAAACAAGGGAGTATACAATACATACACAATTATTTATATGTTCAAGGGATGTGTTACATTTGAAATGATTTCAGAACGTTGAGGTTTTAATGCAACATTAATGGACTTCAGAATTTGGAGTGTCTTCATTTTTTTCATTGCAATTAAGCTTTCCACATTTTTGTCGGTTGTTAGCAATCGCAATTATATACATTAATGCTTAATTATTTGCAGGTACGAGTCAGAAGTCATAAGTGAAATTGTGAGAAGGATCTTTAACGACTTGCAGGACAAATTACCAGGTCGTGGGGAACGAGCTTCTCTAACTAGTTTTACAGGTCCCTACTGAGTCGATTTTTTAGTACTAAACCCCCTTTATAGTTATAGATTCTATTGGTCCGATCGGAACTACCCGTAATAACGATATTCCGCAAAAGTGTCCCGTTCGACAAGTCAAACATTTGACGCTACTTTTCACAATGTAACTTTTGTCATTACTGTAATGACCCGGAAATTAATAAGACTGATGAGTATGGTCTTAGGTAAATTGTGGATATTCATAAGGCTGATGAGTACGGTCTTAGGTAATTGATGTGATTTAAGGCTATGCTAAGCCTTGGATGAGGAAGTAGTGAATAGTCGATTTGTGAAAATTTTAAGCTTTTGAGGATTCCAGCAAAATTTGAGGTTTAGATATAAAGCTAACCCTAGTAAAGTGATACATGATCACTGGAATTGAATTAGAGTCCTATCACGAAAAGACTAGGACAGTGTTTATAAAACAATAAGTAAAGCAATACCTTGAATAAGATAATCAATGTGATTAGTCGGATATGCATGAGGTTGTAAAGAGTTGGAAACAAAACAAACTCTGATATTTCATTGGTAATAGAAATTCCAAGGATGAAATCATTTGTAAGGATTGAGTCTAAAACTTAATCTGAGAAAAATAATTGTTAGGAGTTTAAAACCTAGAATTGGTTGAAGGGGTATATGATAAGGTATATACTAAGTTAGGTATCTATATGGTATATAGGTACAAAGAACCTGGTGAGGAAGAGTTATCCTCATATTTTTTGAATTTACCTTATATTAAAATTTCGGGGACGAAATTATTATAAGGGGTGGAGAATGTAGCAACTCGGAATATTTTAATATAAAGAAATGAAATTATTGACAGTAATTATAAATTTATGTGCGAGTTAATCAGTGTATGATGGTTTTGGTTTATTTAATTATGTGTTTTAATATAAATAAGGGAAGTCCACCTAACGGATAATTAAATTAGTGGGCCAACATAATAATATTAATATCAATAAATTGATAAGATTTTTGGTCAATTAAATATTCATTTAAATTGAATATAACAAGTCTAATTGGATTATGTAAATTAATTAACAAAATTATTAATTAATGGTATTGGGTATTTTAAAATTTAAGTGGCCTAATTAAATTCCAAGGAATTTAATTTGGGCAACCCAAAGCTTAGTTGTAATATAAGTAACAATTGAGCCTCCAATTGTTTAATTAACAAAACGAATAACAGCCCAGCCTAAGAGTAATAACATAACCCGGTGAAAAAACAAAAGTGCCACTCATTTAGGGACAAAACCTCAGGAAAGCAAAGTACGCTCGGTGCAAGGTTCAAGAAATCAGATTTTTGCTAAAGAGAATAAAAGAAGTTAAAAGCTCAATTCAGAGTTCTAAATGGAATTTGGTGACACGGACTTGACCGTTGAGTTCAGAACGTCAAATTTATTAAGAAAAGACTTTAACACATTTTTGTGCTGGAGTTGACTTTTTGGTCAAAGTCAGCAGTTGACTTTTATTATGAAAAAGTCAACTATGAGTTCGGATGAGAATTTTGACGAACGGATTGCGGAATTGAGTTCAAAACGTTGAAATTAGCCAAAATAGTTCATAAACACTATTTTGTCATGGGTTGACTTTTTGGTCAAAGTCAATTGTTTGACTTTTATGGTAAACGGTCAAAAATGAGAGTTTGGAGATACATTTTGAAAAACGGACTTCACCGTTGAATCGGGAACGTCAAAATTAGTAAGTAAGGACCATGAGTAAAATTTGGTGTTAGTTTGACTTTTTAATCAAAGTCAAACGTTTGACTTTCGGTTTATGGTGATAAGTCAAACTTAGAGTTCAGAGATGAATTTGATAAAATGAATGTGACCATGACGACGGGGACGTCGAAATTAGTCGAAAAAATTGACTTTTTGGGTTCGAAAGTCAAAGAGCGGGTCAAATAATTAAAGTGAGACCCAAAAGAAATATTAAATAAATATTTTTTTGGCATGTGGGCCAACCAATTGCTGAAATGAGAGAGAAGAGGCGTATGTTTTTGGGGGAGTGGCTTGAGGAGCCCATGGTTTTGACTCATTTATTAGTTCCATCAATTAATTGTTTACTCTATCATTGACCAAGACCAAACCAAGAGAATATCTCATTTTCAGCATAAAATAGAGAGAGAAGAGAGGCTACGGGAGAAGGAGAAGAAGAAGAAATGAAGAGAAATCATTGAAAAAGAAGAAAAATAAACTAGAATAAGGTAAATCAAAACTTTTGTTTAAATCCTTTGATTTTCTTGAGTAGATTTATGTTTATATAAGATCGAGGGTAGCAGATCAAGCTTAATCTTGTTAGTACTAGTTTAATCTTGGATTATCATGAATTAAACAAAATGATTCAAGAAAAGAAAATGAAATTTAAAGAAAATTTGAAAAACAAAATTTGTAGGTTTTGAGTAAATGATCACTGATTTTGTAAAATTCATTTCTCTTTAGGTATAATGAATTAGAAAGTGAGCCTTATAATAAAGCGAATGTATGGAAGTAAGCTACGTTATGAAAGTGGATTCACTCAAAAACTCATTGTAAATTTTTCTCAGTGACTGATTTAGTGCGGAACATTTATAGTCTGCCCAGAAAATCAAAAATAGCAACGATTTTCTGACTTTGAAAAATTCATATAAATTCGTGTGTTTGGAATCTGAAGAAACTTAAAACTACAAAGTTGTAGATATGGAAGTTTTCAAGCTAGACTCGCGTGATTGTGCCATTTTATAGAGCGGATCATGTCCGAAATAAATTGTTTATGAAAGCTGTCCAGAAAATGAAATTTTCTGGACCAGTTGGTGAAATTGCAAAATCTGTTTTAAATAGCTATGGGTCTGACTTTATGGCCTAGATGAGGTTGTAGTACACTTAGTAAGGTTTAATTTGATATAAGAAGGAACAAAAACAGACGTGTAACAAAGGAGTTACGTTAAAAACGAAAACAACATTTTGTTAAAAAAATTGTGAAAATGAGTTTTATAAATCTTTTTGAATTAAGATTTTGGGTGATGGTATATTTTGAAGTTTAACTATATGTTTTGACATATGTAATGAGTATAGATATGTGTTACCACATTCTATGCATAATCAACCATTTAAGATCAAGAGTTGAAATAAGTTAATGTGTGCACATAACATACTCGATAAAATGCCTAAGAGAAATTGTGTTTCTAAACTTTAGTATACAAAGTGTCTAACTAATGGCTAGTGTTGGGTGTTATGTGCATCTAAGTATGAAAATATGATAATACAAGAATAATAATAGAAAGAAATCAAAAAGGGTGATTTTGATTTAGAAGGAAAATTAAACATGTGAACAATGTGTTAAATAGACATTTTTGAAGCCTTTGTTTTTATGTTATAATTAAATGGATTTGAACGAGTTATATTTTTATAAAATACCTTGTAGCTAGATTTTGATTTCTGTTCAAGAAGTTAGTCAAAAGAATTTAAGAGCAGAAAGTTAAAAATCCTCAAATACGTATGAAAATCAACTTTTCTGCCGAATCAGAAAATTTTCTAAGTCTGAAAACTGTTTGGAGTAAGCTGTTTCACCCAACTGTTTTCAGGTCTTACCAAACTGTTTTCGAACATGTTATATTTTTTTTAAAAATACTATGTAGTATGAGGTAAAACATATCCAGATATGGATTTAATCCGATGTACAACGAATGACATAAAAATTCACAAAACTAGCACGAAAATTACAAAAAAAAAAAAAATTAAATTTTCTGAATTGTGCAGATTTCTGGGTAGCTTATAGGTTGTTTTGGCACGCCGAGTCAAATTTTAAGCATTACGTAAATTTTTGATATGTTGATCGTTTTTTCGTGTAAAATCCAAATATATAATCGATACGTAGCACTTTTTAGACAACCCAAATTGTGAAATCGAACTTGGAAGAAATTTTGGAGATAATTTAAAGTTTGGTATTATAAAAACCCAGTTCATGGTTTGATTTGAACTAAAATGATTAAACGTCATAGGTAACTCATTGAGAGCCTTTAACACAAGGACGATAAAAGGAAGTAAACATCTTTAAAATAAGATTAGGTATTGAGTCAAACTTTGACTGATATTGTGCACTGTCAATCTCACATACCGTGTAGGTCGTGCAAGAACGAAAAAGGTTAGCGCAAGCTGGTTATGCAATCCAAGCAAGTTTTTCAGAACGTGTTGCATTATATGCATGATTTATAAATTTGTTATTAAACTGTTATGTGCGCATATGTTATTATGTGCAATGACGTGTTAATGTGCCTATGTGCAATGAGATGAAATGAATTGTTAACATGCAGTAAATGATTTACGATTATTGTTTTGTATTGAACTATATAACATGATAAATGTTAGACATGAAATGCATGAAGCATGATAAAATGTGATTACGTGTTATGTGAAACTGTTAGACTTGCTGAGCCGTCGTGCTCACCCTTAAAACAAAACGTGTTACGTGTTATCTTCATCCTTGCCTTAAAACAAAACATTACAAAGAAGCTTGAGGAAGCTGATTATTCTGGTAGAGGCAAGGATGAAGATTGACTATCGAGTCAACAAGATTAAAGAGAAGGTGCTTTTATAGTAAAACCCTGCGATAGAATAAACTACTTTTTGTGTAATACGTGTGGTCAAATTTATATTTTATTGTGCTATAGATTAGCAAATCTAAATGTTGAAAGGGCATGTATAAATTATTTTATATCATTTTCAGATGTTGTCCTTTATGTATGAGGATGATAGGATGGTATGTTGAGGTCATTATACATATGATCTCAAAGTTGTAATAAAACTTAAAGATTGCGATTCTGAGACAGAATTATGTTAAAATTTTAAATAACTCTGTTTAAACAATCATATTATGGTTGTAATTTTATGCATGAGATATTGAAGGTTGTACTATTATTAGTTAAACTCAAGATTGATGTTACTTTTGACGGACCAAATCCGGAGTTAAAAGAGTCCGGATTTTGGAGTCGTCACGATTACATTTCATTAATGCTAATTTTCTTACATTCGAATTGGAGTTTTTAAGATTACCAAAAACATAGGAAACTGGCAAGTGCAAAAATATATAACTAAGTTAATGCACTTGATCAGTATTTATCGTAAATTATTTGGAGAAATAATAATACATACTATGGTTAGGACATCATTCCTACACCTTTTCCTTAGGAGGTGACTGGAGAGACAACTCGAGCAAAAGTTGAATTCAAAGATCCAGAATCAATTGGTCATTTACTTTTGAGTACCAAAAGAAGATTCACCTTACCAAGCATGTAATCTAGATATAAGATTCCAAGGGTTCATTTGAAGAGACCACTAATAATAGGACTAAGTCATTAACAAATATAGCTAGAGAAAACCACACCTTTAACTGCCATCCAAAATGATCTTCCAACATAGTACATGCATTATCTGTTTTCCCCATATGCAGTGAAAGATTAGGATATGCCCTACAGTAACATAAATAGAATCTACAGATGATTCTTCAATGTCCAACCTTATAAGTCCAGCTATATGAAATGAATGACCTGCCTGATATAAACAAATGAAACAAACATTCATCATGAAAACAGAAAATGAAAATTCAGTTTCAAGCAAAAATCAGCGAATCAACCAAGAGATCAAAGTTTCAGTCAAAGTTCTAGTAAAGATTGAGGTAAACTCAGTCCTGGTGAGCAATTGAAAGATATTCCCAGTTTTTCTCATTTGTTAAATGCATACCAAGGACCAAAGATGATAGTTGATTCACTCAAATCGAAAGTTTTAAGGTAACAACCAGTTACCCAAAAAAGAGACACGGTAAATCAGAGTTTCCAGCCTTCAAAGAAAACAAGCCTTAACGAATTCATTGACTATTCACATGGTAAAAGGACTTGGCAATACTAAAATAAGCAGAAAATGGGAACAGAAAACACAAGATTCCCTTAATAAGAACTGCTCTCCAACTAGGTTGGGTAATAAATGGCATATCACATTGATTCCAAGCGATTAGTATTCCAAATCATTACACGCTCCACCACCACTGTTCTAAGAATATTTGCAATCTTAATAAGCTTATTAAAGAACTTAATAGGTAATTAATTTAAGGAAATTTGTTATGAAGTAGAGCGAAACTTTTAGGTAGCATTTTCTTTATTTGGCTGTGATTTAGTTATGGGAAGATCAAAAATTAGATCTTGTAAGTGGGTGTTGGTCAAATGAACGTGCTACTGAGGTTATGCAAAGTGGTCCTCAACCTAATTTGATGTATAAGGCAAAAGTTCAACTAGAGGATCTTCAAGGGTTTGAAAGTAAGAAACTTTGCATTCAAATACATACCATTAAGCATATTCGCTAAGTTCACATTAAGCTTTTATACAACCTCTCAATCTAAGTCCATTTACCTTTACATAAACTTGAAGCTTAGACAGTCAATAACATAGTGAACTCATCATGGCACAAGTGACTTCACCGACAGGACAGCGAGCAGAAGAAATTTACCCGGTGATAACAAGTAACCACATTCTCAGTCACAAACCACAAATGCATTATTCTAAGACCATAAAAGCTCATGAAAAGTATCTCACACAACTAATACTTTATATAAACTGAATCAATCAGAAATCAAATTATTTAAAAACAATAGCACTTGTTTTAAATAGGCAAGTACGTACCTTAATCCTATAGGTCCTTGGTATCAAATCCTTGCTTATGTGAACTAATTTCTGCTCCTCCATAGTCAACCTGGTCGTAATCTGATGCGAGTGCAAAATTCGCGGTGTATCAAGCATCTTCGCCTGACCCAATAACACACCCTCTACCCTAATAATCCCCAACGTTGTCCCAGGCACCGGGGATTCAGTCAAATGAGTTTCATTCCTTCCAACACTCTTCCCAATCGCATTAATCAATGTCGACTTCTCTGTATTCTGAGCGCCAACTGCCACACAGACCTTCTTGCCCCTGCCAACCCCACCACATCATCCACAATATTCTTCAATCCCTAATCCTTCACTGCACTAACTAAATGCACACTAGCTAACTTATTAGCTCCGCCCCTATCTTGCTCTCGTCCTAACGCAATGCTCACACCCTGTAGGTGATAACGAGCTTGGTAGTCGATAATAAGTAGATTTTTGTCACAACTAACACAGCCCAAGGTACACTTCCAGATTTCCCTTCTTTCCAAGCCATAGAATTATCATCAAATGTCCAAGCTAGCAACTCTCCTAGCGAACGAATCATCAAAATCCACAGCATCCACAACCACTAAAACCACAGTTCGAGCCCCCCAAATCAAACTCAGCCTCCTCCCAACCGTGATCAAAATCAAAGTCAGGCAACAAGTTTTCTACAGTTGAATCTTTCACCATTCCATGAAATCGAAACCAGTGACACTAATTAAAGGCTTTTGTGAAAATTAGTGAAATCATTTTCGTGGGTTTTGGGGTTTTCGGAGTGTTCATGTTTCGAGTTCAAGTAATCCCTTTTGGACTGAAGATGAGATTTCAGATTCATCAGCAACTGGGTATTCCTTAGTGGGTGCTTAGTAATTCGGGTCCTTAATTTTTTTTCCTGGTAATGGTGCTCTTGATTGAGGGTATAATACAGAAGCCAGGTTTTTTGGGATCAGAGTCCTGCATTGGAACACCACAGCCAGGGCTAATGTGGAGGGTTTGAGAAGTGGCTTCATCCTAATTACTCGACGGTATGTTCCGTCGCCTTAAAAATCGTTGTCATAGATTTTGACAAAGAGAAACAGAAAATTTGGTTAGGATTTGAACCCGTTTGATCAAAGTGCATTTTCAGATTTTCTCTCCGGTTTCTCTGAGTGTTTACTGTTGATAAAGTAGCATTTTACAAGTATAAAGTTAAAATCGAGGAATACATTATACCCATTAAAGATTAAAAAGAAAATTTAACATTAATTAAATTAATAATGAAAAAAATATTCATATTTATAAAATAAATAAAAATACTAAAAAAAAAATTTTACATGTACAATTCAATATTATAAATTAAATTAAATGATAGGTGTTAATTTCAATTATACACTCAGTGAAATTAATATATATATATATTAAAAGGGAGTCTTTAGCAAATATTGAAAAGGAGTTTAAATCTATGAGAAATGTTACAATAACAAATTATTGTTACAAAAAAGTATATACAAAATATTTTGTTACTTTATCATACATGGATCAATTCGATAGTTTAACCAATTATGATCATATATATTATTTTAAATTTCATTTTTATAAATATAATGTTTAGGGTCTTAAATTTTTGATCTCAAATACGTCTCACGGATTATTTAAGATATTATTTGAAATCAAAAAATTTAAACTCTTCACAATAATCTTTTTACACTCCCTTTGTCTCATAAATATTCAACATAACTTTTTGCATAATTTTTATAACAATGTTAAACTCATATTTAATGTCCTAATTAACCTCTGTGCAATGAGTGGTTGAGAATATTATAAAAAATGTAGTGTTAAGAGCTTCAAATATTTTATTTTAAAAAAATCTCAAATGGTATGTTATCATTATATTGATTAAATAAATTTTTTGATTGATTATATTATAAATCATCAACAAAATATTTAACATCATGTCATTTGAGACATATTTAACACTACAAATTTGAAACACCTTATTATTATCCTTATAAAAATTTACACTAGTTTTAATCAAGAAAGGCAACCCATTATATATTTTAAATGATAAACATGATATGATACATGTGACGACCCCAAATCCGGGTTCTTTAACCTCGGGTTTGATTCTCACTGTACAATACTTAACAACACTGAAATACATAAATTGTATTCAAACTTCGCGGAATAATACAAAAGGTTCCTTATCAAAAGGCTACACTTCCCAAGGTCTATTAACCTTAATCGTAACATTACATATCTTAAGGGAAATACAAAAAATTTACAGAGGAATTTCATACAGTAATTTAAATCTAACATGCATCTACTAATCTACGCATTTGCTTTCCCCTTGCCTTTATTTGATTTAGAACATTCGGGCTTAGCTGAAATATAGTCATGATATAGCAAGAATGAGCAACTAGATGGCTCAGCAAGTTTATAAACAACAACATAAGATATATCATGATGAAGGAAAATAACTTCAAAGTTTTCAACAATAACAATTGTGAAAGATATCAAGATCAAAGTTCAATATAAGAATGGATTGACTCTTTACTGCTGAGTGGTCTTTAATGACCATGAACTGCTACTAAGGTAGAACAGACATACAATGTCTGACACCTTGTTAAAAATAACGGGACACTCGAGGGGATCAGTCCTCTTATGTCCTATGTATATGCATAACATTTAGTTTTCTTGCGCAAATTCGGTTACCCGACAATATAAAAATCCCCTTTAACTAGGGTTGTTCTTTCTCAGTCTTACTATAAGAATCCGCACCAGCCAATGGTTTGGATAAGCTTTTAAAATATTCAATTAGACACGAGTGTAATACAATATTCTTAAACAGTTCGTAAATTACTGAACTATAACATTTGCAAAGACACTATATGCGAATACAATACAATAATGATGTGAAGTAATTTTCGAGAATTAATTCACTTAAAGTTCTGTCAAATAACTACGAGTGTAGATACTTGCTCAACAATAATTGAATTGTTCAATGTAAATAAGATTGAAGAATACTTGCAACAATAAATACAAGTTAGGGTTAAGAAGAAACTTGCCTCGTGTGTAGTCTACTGCTAACCAATTCAATTTAATTCTCTTTGAACGGACCTAACAATTAATCAATTTGATCTTAAATTAGTATCATATACATATTCGTATGATGACCTTTATAACTCTTACGAACCACATAATTAAATAATTATGGTTATATAAACACATGAGAAATATTATCACTACTTGACAATATTTCAAACACAAATAACCTATATTAATTATTTAATATAGTTCATACACTTATCTAATATTATTAACAATTTAATAATATTTATTAGTCTTGTAATATTATTATCCATTTAATAATATTTTAATCATTATCTAATATTATTGATCTTTTAATAATATTTTATTCATCTTCTAATATTATTAATCATTTAATAATATTTTATTCATTATCTAATATTATTAACTATTTAATAATATTTTATTAATTATCTAATATTATTAATTATTTAATAATATTTTAATCATTACCTAATATTATTAATTATTTAATAATATTTTATTTATTATTTAATAATATTTTATCTATTTACTAATATTTTATTGACTTTATAATATTATTATACATTTAATAATATTTTCACGATTTTCTAATATTATTATATTAATAATAATATTTTATTAATTTAATTATATTATTAAACCTTTGATAATATTTATTCTCTTTTAATTATTAAATCAATTATTTATCATTAAAAATACATTTATTGATTTAAAAATAATAATAAAATAATAAAATAATTTTTTTATCAAGCAGGGCGTCAAGACGCCGTCCCAAGGCATTTTTGGGGCGTCTAGACGCCCATGGACAGAAGCTAGGGCGTAGACTTGGCGTCTAGACGCCGGACCCTCTTTGGCTGCCGGAACGTCTCTTACTAATTTGGTCATAACTTTGTCATACAGAAACATTTTAAGGAGATTTTGAGTCTAAATTCATTAGAATTTCATGATCTACAATTTCTCTTTAGTCACAAATCCAAATTCCAAACGTAAGTATCCGTAAAATCGATCACAAGGATAGAATGAAAACTAGTTTCATAAATCCTTGGTTTGATTGATTCAAACTTGAATAAAATAAACTCTACACCAACTTGATGTTGATGTCTTCCTAACTTCTTGTTTTACAACATTCCATGGTTCAATCACATTTTTGAAAACGTTTTACACGAAATTTAAAGATCGAACCACTTAGGGTTTAAAAACGACCTACTTTGCGGTAAAAGTCATAACTTCTTTGTTTTTCATTATTTTTGAAAGCTACAAGTTGGGTTTTCTTTAAAACTCATGTATGTAACTTTCTAGCTATAAAAATCCAATTTTCAACTTGTACATTTCAAATTACAACATTAAACCTACATGGATCGTTAGGGTTTTACCGGTAAATTGTGTTATGAACATTTCTACTAATTTTATGCATTGCACACCTACCAAATCATGATATAAACACATCATAATATGAATATACATATATTACATAGTTAAATACCTCTAGCACATCAAAACGAGTTTCAATCAGTTAAAAATAGATTTTAACCGTTCAAAATCGTTCTAGACCAAAAAAATGAAATAAAGAGAAGTTAGAGCACTTTTAAACCTTGTGGTCTTGAAGGCTCTTCTTCTTCTCCTACCAAAGTATGTAGTGAAGCTTGTGGATATTCACAAAGACCTTCCTCTAGCTTTTTCACACAACCCCCAAGTGTATTTTCTATTTCTCTAGGAAATGCTCTCTCTCTTCTCTCTCTTATGTTCTAGCAAATGAACCAACAAGCATGGCACAAGTGTGGAGCATCTTATTTATAGCCAATTGCTAATCCTCCATTAGCTCTCTTAATTCACCAATATTGGTGAATTTAAAGCTTAATCTAGTTTACTATTGCATGGATGGACATTGTGATTGACTAGGTGATTGACTAGGGTTGTTGGCCAACCTTATCATAGTGTAAATTAGAAGCAACCTAGCAAATCAAGCAACCCATGTGGCCCCCCTTTAAATCTCAGCAAAATGGCCTTTTTCAAGCCATTTTTCCTTTAATTTTTCTACTTTAATTATACATATATACATCTATATATGTATATTCATATATGTAACAATTTTGACCAATTTTGACTTCCTATTGGGCTCCATATTGGACTCTAGGATTAAATATATTGGGTTCATCCATTGAATTGGTTTGGACTCAATTTAAATAACACATTGGGCTTACATTAAGTATTCTAGGTTACATTTAATTAAATCAAGCATTGGGCTTGTTTAATTAATTACATTGACTAGTAATTAAATTAATTACATGGGTTACTAGGTAAATGTAATTGACCTAGTTTAACAACTCATTTGGATTTAAAATATAATTCAATTAGATTTGATTTAGTTAATTATACCCTCTTGCTTCATTGCTTTAAATAAATATACACATACATAAGTATATCTATTTAATTATCTAATGCACAATTAATTAGTATAAACATTTTAATTCATTGCTAATTATATAATAATTATAATTACAATATTTAATGAAATTCGTGGCCATTACAATACAAGCCCTATTATGTTTATTTTTTGTATAATTAAAATTACGACGTAAATTAATAAATGAGATTAAATCAAATTATAAATTGGTCCATTATATTATATATGTAATAATAATTTTTCACGTAATAAAAAAACGAAGAGAATTGATATTTTTACAAATAAATTACTTTTAGAAGGTAGTGTAGGACCAATTCACTATTCATGCGAGAGAAAAATTATAATTGCAAGTTTTTTTCTTGTGGCCCTCTCTTTCATAAATTTGCGACCTATTTAATATTTATGTAAAAAAAATTATAAAATTATCAATTCCAAAATGGAAAAAAATCCATCGCCAAAATAGCACGATGGATTCGTGTGATTTATTTTACTTTTGGTTACATTTGAAATGATTTCAGAACTTTGAGGTTTTAACGCAATATTAATTGACTTCAAAATCCAAAGTATTTTTTCCTTTTTTTCATTGCAATTAAGCTTTCCACATTTTTGTCATTTGTAAGCAATCACAATTATATACACTCATACTTAATTATTTGTAGGCACGAGTGATAGGGTTAAATTATACGATATTTTTATTCTATAATACTTAGTTTTTATATTTATTGTATGCTTAAATGTTTAATTATTTAGCTTATTTTGGTTTTAATAGGTTTTATAGGATTTTAGTTAATTTATATTAATTTAGGTAATTTTATAGTATTTTTATTTTTAGTATTTTAGGTGTTTTATTAATTATTATGTGTTTTTATTATTTTTATTATTTTTATATTATTTTTATTTATTTTTAGTTATTTTATATTTTATTTTATAGGAAAAATAAGCTTTGGAGGGGGGGGCAAATCTGTAAATTCTACAAAGACCGGTGGCAAATCTGTAATTTTTGAAAAAGTTGGCGCGCGCAATGCGCGTGGATGGAGTGGCCAAGCAGCTGAAACGACGTCGTTTCATCAGAGCTTCTGCGCAATGTGCGCGGTGATGCGGAACAGTGGCAAGAAAAGGAACAAAGCGACGTCGTTTAGAACATTCGTCCGCGCAATGCGTGGAAGCTGGCAACTGGCACTTTAGCGAGTGCCCTGTTTGGCAGACGCGTTAATTCCCAAAATCAAATTATTCGCGAATTTTTGCTAATTTTTGATTCCAAATTGAATTTTAATTCCAATTAGGGTTAGGATAATAATTATTTTAGTTTTCTTTTATTTTTATTTGTATTTTAAATCCTATTAGGGTTTGGAAAATGTACTTCCTACTAGGGTTAGGAGGATTATGGAGCCTATAATTAGAGGGCTTGAGACACAATGTAAGATAGACAACTCTCATTAGAACAAAAATTATCTCTTCTATTCTTTAGTGTTCTCTACAATTATGAGTAGCTAAATTATTTTTCTTGGTTGAAGTGATTGAATATACTGTGAGATCTAATTTATTTTAATTGTTCAATTTATATTTTGAGTATTGAATATTTTTCTGTGCTTAATTTTATGATTGGTTTGTTTAATTGCTAGGAGGCCTACTAGTTTATTATTCATATTAATCTACTGTTGTTGGTGAAGCAACTAAGTTTAATAATTATTTTGCAGATCAAAAGATTATTTTATCTTAGGAAGAATATTCATCTAAATTAAATGCAAACAAGTGGCTTGTGTTGTTTAGTTCAACGATCTCTCTAATTCTTATTAATGCTATTAAATTAAATCTTTAGCAAGTGCCGGAGGTTGTTTATTAGTAAAGGTATTTAGACCAAGTGGCTCTACTTATCTAAAATTAAGGAGAGAGGAGATAAATTATTCCACCTGCGAGTAGTTATTTCTACGGTGAATGTTCAAAATATAAATTGAGTTATTCTTGCATCAGTGATCAGTTGTAAATTCTTGATGGTGAATTTTGACTTAAACCAAGGTTTTTTCTTCTCATTTATTTCATTAAATTACTTGCATAATTATTTTAGTTAATTTTATTTAAACTATTTCTTTGATTCAAAAACTCCCAATTTTTGTTTGCAAAAACATAAAATTAAATAATTATTCTTTGTGGGATCGACTCTTATTTACACTACTACATATTTATTTTTTCAAAATAAAATTTTATTTTTGGGTACTTGGGACATCACACCAACAAGTCAGAAGTCATAAGTGAAATTGTGAGAAGGATCTTTTTGCTGGATAGATTACCAAGAGATGCTACTAAAGGCCTTATAGGAATAATCTCGAGTAGAGGAGTTTAAAAGTCATTTAAATATGGAGTCTAATGATATTCACTTCATAGGGATTTGTGGGATGAGTGGAATGGGGAAGACTACTCTTGTTGAAGTTATCTATGAGGGAATTCGCAATCAATTTCAAGGTTGTAGCTTCATTGAACATTTCTAAGAAAAATGATAATGATTTATGCAAGTTACAACAAAAACTCCTTGTTGACATCTTGAAGGATGAACATATACATAGTGTTATTGAAGGAGTTTGTATGTTGCAGGAAAGGTTGTGGTTTGAAGATTATAATTGTTTTGGATGATGCCAATCACTGTGAACAATTAAATTTTTTTTGTTGGGAAGCACGAATGGTTCGAGTATGATAGCAGAATTATCATGACAACAACAAATGAGGATTTGTTGACAGTCACAGAGTGGATGGGAAATATATGTGTGAGGGATTAAACTTTTTTGATGCCACTAAACTTTTCAAATTGTCTGCCTTTACAGAAGGACAACCAAAACACAATTATGAAAAGTTATCCAGTGATATTGTGGAACTTGTTGGTGGCCTTCTACTGGCTCTTAATGCTTTTGGTTCTCTTTTATTTGGTAAAGGAGAAGAATATTGGAGAGAGACATTGGAGAAGCTACAAAAAATTTCAGAGGAAGAAGTTCTCCAAAGACTTGAAATTTGCTATGGTAGACTAGAAAATGAGCAGGATATATTCATATATATTGCTTGTTTCTTGAAAAGGAGAAACCAAGTACTAGTAAACGATATACTAAAAAATATTGGTTTGTACCCTGTGCGCGGAATTGATATTCTCATTAATAGATCTCTCATAACCATCACTTATGATGATAGTGTGTGGATGCATGATCTACTACAACAAATGGATTGGAAAGTTATTCGTAAGGAATTCCCTAAACAGCCTGGAAAACGCATTGGGCTCAAATGTTGTGAAGATATTGTTGATATATGCACATCCAAAGAAAAGGCTTGTGTAATGCTTTCTCACTAAACATCAACATAGTAATTATTTCATTGACAAAAATAATATTATGAAAATTTAGTTCAAATTTATATTATTAATGCCACTTATTCTTCTATCTTACTTCATTATTCTAGGGAACAAAAGCAATTGAAATTATAAACCTGGAGCAGTATGGGCTAAAGTGGAAAACTGCATTGGTGATCCTGAATCTTTCTCAAAGATGAAGAAACTTAAATTTCTCAGAATTAGTAATGTACTGTTTCCGTGTGGTTGAGTATTTTTCCAATGATTTACGAATTCTTGAATGGTATGGATGTTCTTTAAAGTGTTTTCCACCAATGTTTGGACAAAAATAAATTTATGAAATTTACATGGGTTCTTCTAGCAGACCTATGGGAGAAAGATATTGTAAGTGTTCTCTATACCATATACTCCCTCAGTTCCATGATATAGGATCAATATTGACTTTTGAATTCAATTTGAAATATTTTCAAATTCAAAATTGATATGATTGAATTGAGATTTAGACAATACAACTATGAAAATTATAAATTATGTAAGTATTAACAGTAATTACTAGATTTATTGTTTTCACAAGTTAAATACATCATATCAATTTGAAGTCTGAAAATATTTCAAATTGACTTTAAAAAGTAACACCTAATCCTATACTTCGGGAACTTTGGAACATAGGGAGTATTATATTTCGGGAATGACTTTTATTGTTTACTATATACAATTCTTTTCTCTACCTCACTCAACAGGACTTGCCCAATTTGAGATGTATTAATCTTTGTGGCTCCGAGGATTTGACTAAAATTCCAGGCTTGACATCAACTCCAAATCTTCAGAGACTAAATCTCAAAGGTTGCACTAATCTGGTTGAGTTACACAAATCACTTCTTGGTCACAAAAGGCGTTGTTATGTGAATCTGAAAGGGTGTAGAAATCTTCCAAACCTTGGAAACAACATGAAAATGGATGGTCTTGAGGCTCTTCTTCTTTCTAATTGTTCGAAACTTGAACATATTCTAGAATGTGGAGAAAACATGAAGCGCATAGAGCATCTGTATTTGGATGAGACTAAAATTAAGCAATTACCAGAAAGCTTGGGGAAAATACGCTTTTTACGGAAGCTTAAAAAGCTTGATGTGAGTGAAACTGCTATAGAAGAGCTGCCCTTTTTCATACTTCACTTGGAAAGATTAAGACTTTTGCGTATTCATGGATGTCATCTTTTATCCCTAACCGGAAGTTTTCATTTGATGGAATTGTCTTCATTTGTGTTTAAAAGAATTTGTTCTAAGTGCTTGCAATCTATCTACAATTCCTGATGGTATTGGTTTGTTATATAGTTTAAAGGAGTTGGATCTGTCTGAAAATGATTTTGTTACGCTACCCGCAAGTATCAATCTCCTTTCAAATCTTAGAATGCTTTGTTTGAATAGTTGCACAAGGCTCGAATCATTACCAAAGCTTTCAAAAATAAATGAGGATACACTTTGTGGACTTGAAATTAGATTCAGTCATTATGTTTCAGGAGAAAGATTAGACTTGTCTAAATTTCATTCGTCGAGCCACGACATTAATCCAACGGTATCTTGTTTGAACTGTCCTAAATTGATTGAGAATCAGAGCGGCAGTGGTTTAGCGGGTACAATTTTGAAAAAGTACCTTCAGGTCTGTGTGTATGTGTCTCTGGCTGGCTAGCTGTCTTCCCCAATTGTTATAACAATCTTTTTTCTTTTTCTTTTGTGCAGGTAAGAACTGAAAGCAAAGTTATACCTGAAGCTATTATTTGAGATAGTTGTTGCTGGACGTGAAATCCCACCGTGGTTCAAGCTGTGAAGATCACATACAGAGATCCTTCAAGGTATAAACACCAAGCAACATGGTATATATGGGATGTATTCAATGTTGAATTCGATTTCGATACATGCATTGGAGTTGCTTTATGGGCTGTTACTGTTGTCCCCAACTCTCTTGACAAACGTGCTCATATAGAAGTCAAATATGAAGTCGTTGCACATATTCATGTTGCGTACAAATATTGGAGGATTCCGGTTCCCATAAACTTCTTGGAGGCCGAGTTAGAGACCCAGTTGGTTTGGTATTGGCCTGTAACTGATGTTCTTCGAAGAGCAGTAGATCGATCTCAAATGAATCAGTTTGATATATCATTCTCTGTGGAGCCAGAAGGTTAATTTTGACAACTTGTAAAACTAAATTCTAAATAACATGAAACATCTTCACACATAATTAATCTTGATGTCTTTTATATTTCTTAAACATCGGTTTAATTAAAATATAACTATACTGTAGATGATAACTTGGAGGTTAAGAAGTTTGGGGTTCATTTTCTATGCCGAGAAGACATACTGAAGTTGAGGACCAAGAGTTTCTATCAATGGAATTCCGAGCATCATGAAAATGATCTCTTTGTTCCGCGGCCAGAAAATGAAGTCGTATAAACTTGTCTGTGAAGCTAACCAGGAACTCCAATCCTTAAATTCGAGCTTTCAAGACCACACCAGCAAGATAACTACCATCCTCGCCAAACATGGTTCCATTTCCTTGGATTCTATCCGTGAAGTCATCGAAAGTCTACTAGAAATGAACCAAGAAGTAGTCAAAGTCATACATGAATGCAAGGAAGAGATACGGAAGGATGGGCAATTATCTTCTTTAGTTAGTCAGTTCTTCAAAATGAGCCTGCCAATGTTAGAACTCTGCACTGATTTCATGAAATTCCTGAAAGGCAGCGGTGATAGTTGGTTGATTGTCCAGGTGGCAATGCAGCAAATTGACGCAAAAAGGAGAACAGGCACTCTCAATTATTCGGAGACGATGCAACAACTCAGTGATCTTGAAGCTGCAATTCTTCCATTGTCTGCAGATTTTAATACATTGTTTCAGTCTTACTCTGATTAGCAAGTTACCATGCTATGGGACAACGCAGATCAGATAATGTTCGATACGAAGTCGACGTCAGTTAAGGCACGGCGTAAAGTATCACATGTAACAACCGCAGCCACGCTTAGTACGTTTTGATTTCTGCAGTTGTGGCCTTTCGTAGTGCTCTACCGCCGACAATGACCGCAACTATGAAGTTTGTTGGGATGCGTACTTTGCTTGATGAGCGGGAGTTGCCTCGGAGGACGTTGGCAAAGTATGAATATGAAAGTTGGGACGAGGGTTATGGGAGTTTTGCGGAGATAGAGAAACGTGAAATACTACGGCTCGTGTTGCCGAGTGAATATAAGAAATATTTGATGAGGAATAAAGAAATACGGGACAAGGTTTTTGGGAGTTATTGGGAGGAGGCTTATGAGTATTATTGGATGCGTTTTAATAATACGAGACGAGGAGGAGATTGTGATTATTGGGAGAATGGTATGAGGATCACGGATTTTGATGGAAATCTAAAGCGTCTGGAGACTGGAAGATTTAAAAAGTAAGATAAATTGGATGTTGAAACTTCATGGTGTTGTTACCAAACGAGACGAGGAGGAGATTGTGATTTTAATGGATGAGATTAAGATGAAGTTAAGTTGGTTTACAAATACTATTGAGGATATGAGTAAGCATGCTTATAAATGTATCAGCTATATGAGGCAGGCAAGTGTTGAGGCCTTGCAGTCAGATTATGAAGTCAGGATGTTTAAACTCCACGGATTTTGATGGAATTCTGAAGCTTTTGGAAGAATTAAAAAGTAAGATGGATTGGCTGTTGCAATTTTATGATTCTGTTGCTGAACAAGACGAGGAGGAGATTGTGATTTTCGTGGATGAGATTAAGACGAGGATAAATGGGTTTACAAATACTATTGAGGATACGAGTATGCATATGCTTATAAATGTATCAGCTCTATAAAGCAGGCAAGTACTGAGACCTTGTAGTCAAATTATAAATTTTGCAAAATAAAAAAAGAATAACTTGTACTGTGTAAAATTATTTAAACTCCAAGTATATTTTAAAATTATTTATAACGTTGACGCAAGGTATTTAAACTCATGTACTGTGTTACTAAATTAGTAAAAGACTATTGTCTATGTGCACGGAAATTGTTGTTCCATGGTCAGCCTTCCCCCTTTTCAGAAGAATACTTCTATATTTACCCTTAAAATTTATCCACAAGTCTTACTTTTATAAAAGACAAAAAAATATAATCTCATCTTATTTATAAAATATAAATGAAATTGAATCATACTCTTTCATCTTTTTTGTGGATAAATTTTTTAAATAAGTCTAAAATTTTCCTTTTCCTTTTCAGAAATACCAGGTAGATCCTAGGCGCTTCTAGTGCAATTCTTTGCACTTGAGAAATTTGTTTTAGGTATTGTTTTCGTTTTAAAATATATGATTGATTTTAAAATTTTAAATATATTTGCTTTGAAATTAAATTAGCATAACCTTATTTAATTCTAGTTAAAACAATAATTAATTTAATTTTTCTTAATTTTGTGTTTTTTTTTAAATTTTAATGCTGACAAAATTGATTAGTAGTAACAAGAGTCATTTGACCCTTTATTCTTATCAGGGATATTGGTTTGGGTTAATTGCATATCCGACCTTAAAGTATACACTTTTTTACACTTCGTAATCCAAAGTATAATTCATCTCGTTCTGGTCCCTAAAATAACACGACCTTTTTTGAAGACTTTTTGTTGGGTCCTTATCTTTGAATGGTGAGGGTGGAGGCTTTCTTATGGTATTAATTGCGAATTCATCCCATTAATGGAGGTTTTGTTCTATATTCCTGTGTTATTTCAAACAAGAATATTGATCGAAATTATCACGTGCTTTGCGATGGTGAGTATAATTACAATTTGATCGTATTTTTACACATTTAATCGTATATTTATAAAGAGATTAAAAATCAATTTAATCGTGGCAATTTCAATTGAACCAAAGAAGAGTGCCTTGCCTGCACTGTGTAAAATTATTTATAACTTTGAGTTTCATGTTTGCTGCCATTTGAAAAGAGGAGTGCCTTATTTGAATAATCAGTCCATCTAGACTGTCTCAGACCGTCTTATGACTGTCGTGAATGTTCCTTAAAACTCCTTGCCCTGATAATAATTGCACGAAATAAAATAAAATTAATGAAAAAATAATAAAAGAAGTTTTATAAAATTACATAAAGAAAGTTATAAAGTAAAATTAAGAACTCCCTTTCTCGATATCCATGCATGAATGGAAGAAGAGAAACAAAAAGCTACTGATTAAGCTTCCTTCTTCCCGCGGAGAATGGAGGAAAATTAAATAAAAATACTCCTACTCCTACTTTACCGAGAAACTAAAAGAAGAAAAATAAAATAAAATACTAACCCTTCTCCCTAAAACAAAAGTCTTATTTATAGGAAAAATAATTTGTCATAATCTAATTTGGAGTAACTTGTCTCTTCTTTTCTTTTTGACTTCAACTTTTACATGGTACTCTTCCAACTCTTTATTGGAGTTCAAATAAAAATCAACTTGAAAGCTTCTATAACTCCTTTTCAACTCAACTTCAATTATTTATTTATTTCATACAAAATAAAATAAATATATAAAATAATAAAAATATGAATATTAAAATGCATAATTATTTTATATATCAAATATCCTTTGAAAAAAGATGCTCAAATCAACCATGAAGATCTCCAAAAGAGCTGAAAATTCAATTACTTCTTAAGTACTTCAAAAGAACAGATCATTCTAAGTTTAAACCCTACAAATAGAATTTTTGTTAATCATATTTGAGGGTAAAGTATAGTATGCTGCAGGTAATTAAGTGGTAATGAAATTTATTTAAAAAGGTAATAAAAACACTTCATAGTCATATGCAATTGTTATAGCTATTTGTAGGGTTTGACGAGAGATGTCATGTGACTTGTTTAGCAATAATATTAATAGTCATGTATCTTTTAACTAATGGATCAAGCTTGTCCAAAGTGAAAAGAAAAGACAAGCCCAATTGAAAGTATGTTCATAACTATTTTTGTCGACCCATAAACTTCTTGGAGGCCGAGTTAGCAACCCAGTTGGTTTGGTATTGGATTGTGACTGATGATCTTTGAAAAACAGTAGATCCATCTCAAATGAATCAGTTTGAAATACATATTTTACATATGCAATTAGAAGGTTAATTTTACTTGTAAAACTACATTCTAAATAACACGAAACATCTACGCTCATAATTAATCTTGATGTCTTTTATATTTTGTAAAAACCAGTTTAATTAAAATAAAACTATACTGCATATGGTAATTTGGAGATTTTCTATCGATGGAATTCCGAGCATCATGAAAATGATCTCTTTGTTCCGCGGCCAGAAAATGAGATGGTATAAAGTTGTTTGTGAAGTTAATTAGGAACTCCAATCCTTCAATTCGAGCTTGCAAGACCACACTTGCAAGGTAATTACCATAAAATTAATAGAGCTTTTTTTTACTCACCTTCTGACTCCAATTATAAGGTTAAAAGTTTTTTTTAAGCACTTACATTATTACAATGTAATAAATCTAGAGGTACATTTCAATCTTAGGGATCTAGGGGGAGCTTGTGGAAGGGGTCAAGAGGAGGGCTAGTAAAAAAAAAAGGCTTTACTAAATTATTATCACCCCTTTGGTCTATAAAGTTAGAGCTTAAATCAATAACATTTTTTTTCTTAAATAAAGCCAACTCTTTTTTAAAAAAACAAAGCCAATTTTTTTTAAAATCAAATCTCGAACTAATTTTATTTAAAACAAAACCCAAACTTATTTTAAAAGAAAATTAATGCCCAATATAACTTTTTTAAACCAAAGCCCAAACTCCTTTTTTTAGAACAAAGCCCAACTACAGTGAAAAGAAAAGAAAAGAATATTTGGCCATTAAAGCCACCATTTTTCTTATACTAAATTATGACATATTAAAAATACTTGCCTAAAAGTTTCTTCCTAATTGTATTTGTAGTACTAAAGTTTGGTATGTTTCAAACTTTACTTTAACGAAAAATATTAAAATAAAATAAAATTCACATCGCCTAGAGCACCGTCTATATAGAAAATTGCCTAGGTCTCGCGCTCGAAGGTCCATCCGCCACTTAGGTCTGTCTAGGGTTTTCTTAAACATTTATATATGTAATAAATAAGACAAAATCTTTAAATTTAGTAATAAATCTTAACTATAAATAATATATATATATATATATATAATGGTATAAAATAGTCTCTTAACTTTAATTTTTGAGTATAATAATAATATCTATTTTATTCTTCCATCTATCATAATAATAATTCGTTGCATTTGAGTATAATTTTTTTTAAAATTAATTTAAATTCATTTAATTGTAATTAATATAATTGTGATTATTACAAATCATATAAAAGGCATTGTTAATTACAAAATCTGTTGTTTTAAAGTTTAAATAAATTACATCCGTTTTAAATTTTGGAATTTTATGAATTAACTTTTTTAAGTGAAAATGATTTCTTCTTGTAGAGCAGGAGGAGCGCTATCTTTTTAATAAATCCTAAAGGATGATACCGTCATTTTCGATTAATTTCGTTCCACGATGACCCTTTTCCCAATATTGGATAATTAAAGATGGATCTCCGGTATTATTATTATTTTATTTTTTTTATCATTTCCCCTTATTTATAAAGTATTTTTTTTTTGTAATAGAGACGATTGACACGCCACCACTATGTAGACTGCTTTTGCCTTTTGGTCAGTCCAAGATTCTCCCTGTTTGTTGACATGGAATTGTCTGTGGGTCAGTCCAAGATTCTCCCTGTTTGTTCACATGGAATTGTCTGTGGTCCGGCTGTTTTCCCCATTTGCCCCCAATGTTTTATTTGCTGAACATGTATTTTGGCCAAGTATCGGAATGTGAGGCAATTTATTACGGTTAGGATTATCTAGTTTCTAGTTTCTAGTGTTTTTGCCTAATCTCAAGAGTCATGTGTGGTATTTGTAGTGATTAGACAATTATTTTTTAGTATTGACTAGGTGTGTCAAATCTCATTCGAGATGAGATTAATGTCATACGTTTCAATATAATATTCAAAGATTTTTTATAATTAATATACAAATAAATTAGCAAAGCAGAAAAAATACTTGATGATAAAAAGTTTTTAATAGAATACCTAAAAAAATATTGGTAGATTTGCAATTTGGTATACCTATCAAATATTGGTAATTTGCTATATTTTTTAGAGTATTAACCTTCCGAGATGTCATTCAAATTAAGAAATAAAAAATAGAAAAAAAGAGTAAAATAAAACTTTTCCATTTCTCTAGGTTGAGTTTGACCCTGTTGACACATTTGAATTTTCTTTCTTTTGTTTGTTAGTGTCTCATTCGGTAGCTAATTGAGTTCTTATATTTTGCATTGATGGCTTCTTCCTTAACGTAACTCAACCTTCAATCCTAACCCTCAATAATACATTTATGTACAAGTTGTGCGGTTCTCCTAAAAAATAATACATAAAAGAATACCTCAATTAATTATTAAAAGCTTGGTATTGACTATTGACTTCTAAAGCTCTACACAACTCTGCCTGAACCCCAATTGACTGACTTTGTAAAGTTGTTTGATTAAGCTGTTGAAATCTGAAACTGCATCGATGAGCTCTCTAACTAGAGTGTCATCAACAATTCGTCCAAGGAAACACGATGTATTCCTCAGTTTCAGAGGCGAGGATACTCGCACGGCTTTCACCGATCATTTATACGATGCCTTGACTAGGCAAGGTATTGATACTTTTAGGGATGATGAGAACCTTCGGGCTGGAGACTTCATCAAGCCCGAGCTCTTGAAAGGAATCGAAGAATCAAGGTTTGGGATTGTGATTCTGTCGAGCGATTATGCAACTTCAACATGGTGTTTGGAAGAACTTGCATATATTGTTGACTGCATGGAAAAGATGGGGTTAGTTCTTATTCCTGTTTTTTACTACGTGGATCCCTCTGATGTACGGTATCAAAGGAACACTTTTGACCAAGCCTTTGCCAAACATGAAACAAGTAACAGAGTTGCGCCAGAGAAGGTGAAAACATGGAGAGCTGCTTTAAGAAAAGTGGGTGATATATCTGGATTGCACATAGACGGAACCAAGTAATTTTTTTCTTGTTATTCTTTTACTATATTGCATAAATAATTGATAAAGATATACAGGCTTCTCAGTCATATGTGTCTGGAGCTAAGACTTCACAGTGTGAGGACACTGTGACTAAGGCTGTGACTAAGGCGACATGCTGAGAATGATTCAGTAATACTCTGTTTTGTTAGAGGGTTATCATTGTCTTTTCATGTATTCTATTAAGGATATTATAGTCTTTGTAATGTTGGTTATTTCAGGTAGCTTTCTTATATAAGTTTGTAAGGTTCCAGTATGTGACTAAGTTTTTCAGTAATAGAAATAAAATCACTCTTATGATTTCCAGAATTATCATGGTATCAAAGCACAAGCAACCAAACACTCTCAAATGATTATAACCAGGATGACAATCAAACAAAAGTTCATAAGGAGATTTTCCTTGAAGCACTTTTGTTGGAATTCTGTTAATTAGGTATGTAGCAGTCAAAAGACAATCTCCCCAGAATGAAATTGGAAGATTTGAATGAAATCGCAAAGCTCTAGCCATATTAAGAAGATGTCTATGTTTCCTTTCCACAACTCCATTTTGTTGAGGTGTGTAAACACAGCTAGATTGATGCAAGATACCAAGAGAAGTAAAAAGAGCAGTGATATCTTTGTTCATAAATTCAGTTCCATTATCAGATCTAACTATTTTAACAGAACAATTAAACTGATTATGAACAAGAGTAATGAAATTTTTAAGAAGAGTAGGTACTTGAGATTTATTATGAAATAGAAACACCCAAGTACATCTAGAGAAATCATCAACAATAGTCAAGAATTGATTACAACTTCCATGAGTATGATGCTTATATGGCCCCCATACATCACAGTGTACAAGCTCAAATTTAGATTGGCTATGAGTTTCACTAAGAGGAAAAGATAGTCTAGTTTGCTTAGCAAGATAGCAAACATCACAATGAATCTCTTTATTACATTCAATGGGTATAGGAAGTTTCTTTAGTATATGAGTGGGAACATGACCAAGTCTGGCATGCCACATAGAAGTGGGAACAGGCTTTGGATTTTTGAGATGCATACAAGTATGTGTAGACAGACAATCAGAAGTACAGAAATCAATGAGCTTAGAATGCAGTTTGTAAAGCCCATCAGACATTTTACCAATCTCTATCTCCTTCTTCAAAATATGGTCCTGGAGCAAACAGGTTGATGAGGTAAAAAACACAGAACAATGAGCATCATTAGTTAGCTTAGGAATAGAAAGAAGGTTATAGTGAAATGAGGGAACACATAAGACATTAAGCAGTTTGATGTGAGAGTGTAATGTCACAGTCCCTATATGAGTTACTGGAGATGAAATCCCATTAGGTAAGTGTAGTACTGTATTAATCTGTATAGGATTCTCAAGAATATGAACAAATGGAGTTATATGATCAGTGGCTCCAGAGTCTAATATCCTCTGATCAGCTTCACATGTTAACTTCCAAGTTGGGAGTATGTAATTTGTTCCGTCCTTCCAACTTGAGGGGGGATGATAAAGATATACAGGCTTCTCAGTCATATGTGTCTGGAGCTAAGACTTCACAGTGTGAGGACACTGTGACTAAGGCGACATGCTGAGAATGATTCAGTAATACTCTGTTTTGTTAGAGGGTTATCATTGTCTTTTCATGTATTCTATTAAGGATATTATAGTCTTTGTAATGTTGGTTATTTCAGGTAGCTTTCTTATATAAGTTTGTAAGGTTCCAGTATGTGACTAAGTTTTTCAGTAATAGAAATAAAATCACTCTTATGATTTCCAGAATTATCAATAATTCTTCTTATTCCTTGGCCATTTTTCTTGCCATATTCTACCCTCTCCGGAAAAAGTAAAACCCTCCCTTCTTTATGAAAAAAGCGAGATGTGTTTTTAGAGTGACCAATTTTATGGACACATTTATGACTCCTAATATACCCTAGGTAGAGATCAATGATTCTAATAGATGGGTTCTCATATTTGATTGTGGGCTAAAGGTATCCAGTATGGACCCATATTTTAAAATCCATCTAATTATAACATATAAAACAAGCATTCAATTCAAAAGATTTAGCTAGTTATGTGTTCGCCTGTCGTTTTTAACCTATTTTGTCAGGCTTAGCTATTATAATGTTGAATAGTAATGGTAAAACGGAAACATGACATCACTTATAGTCTCGAAAATAGAAATCTCCCTCGTACATTTTTTTTCTCTCTTTTTTGGAAAGGACAAAAAGAAAAATGTAATTCCTTTTTGAGAACCAATGGAGTACATATAAACAATTCTTTACATTTTCAAGGGATCTGTTACATTTGAAATGATTTCAGAACTTTGAGGGTTTAATGCAACATTAATTGACTAAAGAATCCGGAGTGTTTCTTCGTTTTTTTCATTGCAATTAAGCTTTCCACATTTTTGTTGGTTGTAAGTAATCGCAATTATATGCAATCACAATTATATACACTCATGCTTAATTATTTGCAGGTATGAGTCAGAAGAAATAAGTAAAATTGTGAGAAGGATCTTTAAGGACTTGCAGGATACATTACCGACAGATGCTACCGGAGGCCTTATAGGAATTGAATCTCGAGTAGAGGAGTTGAAAAGTCTTTTGAATATGGAGTCTAACGATGTTCGCTTCATAGGGATTTATGGGATGAGTGGAATGGGGAAGACTACTTTTGCTGAAGTTGTCTATGAGGGAATTCGTAATCAATTTCAAGGTTGTAGCTTCATTGGAAACATTAAAGACATTTCTAGGGAAAATGTTAGTGATTTATGCAAGTTACAACAGAAACTCCTTGTTGACATCTTGAAGGATGAACATATACGTATAGGAAGTGTTATTGAAGGAGTTAGTATGTTGAAAAAAAGGTTACGTGAAAGGAAGATTATAATCATTTTGGATGATGTTAATCACCAAGAGCAATTAAAAGTTTTTGCTGGGGAGCGTGAATGGTTCGGGCCTGGTAGCAGAGTTATCATGACAACAACAAATGAAGATTTGTTGAAATTGCACAGAGTGGACATGAGATATAAGTGTGAAGGATTAAACTTTTCTGATGCCACTAGACTTTTCAATTTGTTGGCCTTCAGTGAAGGACAACCAAAAACCGTTTATGAAAAGTTATCCAACAATATTGTGAAACTTGCTGGTGGCCTTCCACTAGCTCTTAATGCTTTTGGTTCTCTTTTATTTGGTAAAGGAGAAATTTTTTGGAGAGATACATTAAAGAAGTTACAACAAATTCCAGAAAAACAAGTTTGTCAAAGACTTGAAATTTGCTACGATAGACTAGACACAAATGAGAAGGACATATTCATATATATTGCTTGTTTCTTGAAAGGGAGAAACCAAGTACTAGTAAACGATATACTAGAAAATATTGGTTTGCACCCTGATAGCGGAATTGATATTCTCATTAATAGGTCTCTCATAACTATTAATTATGACGATAGTGTGTGGATGCATGATCTACTACAACAAATGGGTTGGGAAGTTCTTCGTAAGGAATTCCCCAGACATCCTGGAAAACACGTTGGGCTCAAGCGTCGTGGAGATATTATTGATATATGCACATCCGAAGAAAAGGTTTGTGTAATTTCTTTCTCACTGAACATCAACATATTAATTATTTCATTAACAGAAATAATATTATGAAAATTTATTTCAAATTTATATTATTAATGCCACTTATTCTTCTATTTTATTTCATTATTCTAGGGAACAAAAGCAATTGAAATTATAAACCAGGAGCAGTATGGGGCTGAAGTGGAAAACTGCATTGGTGATCATGAATCTTTCTCAAAGATGAAGAAACTTAAATTTCTCAGAATTAGTAATGTAGTCTTTCCGTATGGTCTCGAGTATCTTTCCAGTGATTTACGAATTCTTGAATGGTATGGATGTTCTTTAACGTCTTTTCCACAAACGTTTGGACCAAAACAAATTTATGAACTTGACATGCGTTCCAGCCTACTTGAAAAACTATGGGAGAAAGATATTGTAAGTGTTTTCTGTACCATGCTCTCTTGGTTACATGATATAGAATTAATATTGATTTTTTAATTCAATTTGAGATATTTTCAAATTCAAAATTAACATGATAAAATCGAGATTTAGACAATACAATTGTGGAAATTGTAAACTATTGAAGTAGTACCACTAATTGCAAAGATTTATTATTTTTAAAAGTTAAATACATTATATCTATTTTAAGTGTAAAAATATCTTAAATTAACTTTGAAAAATCAGACTTGATCCTCTACATTGCAATGGAGGGAGTATTATACTTAGGTAATGACTTTTATTGTGTATCATATACAAGTCTTTTTTCTCCCTCTTTCAACAGGATTTGCCCAATTTGAGATCTATTAATCTCTGTGGCTCAAAGGATTTAACTAAAAT
Source organism: Hedera helix (assembly GCA_947179155.2). Classification (NCBI taxonomy): domain Eukaryota; kingdom Viridiplantae; phylum Streptophyta; class Magnoliopsida; order Apiales; family Araliaceae; genus Hedera; species Hedera helix. The sequence continues at coordinate 2,037,890 of OX359279.1, forward strand.
TCCCAACTTGACTTCAACACCAAAGCTTCTAAAAATAAATCTCGAAGGTTGCACAAATCTGGTTGAGTTACACAAATCACTTCTTGCTCATAAAAGTCTTCGTTATGTGAATCTGAAAGGGTGTGGAAAACTTCGAAGCCTTGGAAACAACATGGAAATGGAAATGGATGGTCTTGAGGCTCTTCTTCTTTCTGGTTGTTCAGAACTTGAACATATTCCAGAATTTGGAGAAAACATGAAGCGCTTAGAGGATCTGTATTTGGATGGAACTAAAATTAAGCGATTACCAGAGAGCTTGGGAAAAATGTGCTCTTTACGGAAGCTTGATGTGAGTGAAACTGCTATAGAAGAGCTTCCCTCTTTCTTACTTCACTTGGAAAGATTAAGACTTTTGCATATTCATGGATGTCGTCTTTTAACCCTAACCAAAACTTTTCATTCGATGGAATTGTCTTTATTGGGTTTAAAAGAACTTGATCTAAGTGCTTGCAATCTATCTACAATTTCTGATGGTATTGGTTTGTTATATAGTTTAAAGGAGTTGGATCTGTCCAAAAATGATTTTGTTATGCTGCCGGCAAGTATCAGTCTCCTTTCAAATCTTAGAATGCTTTGTTTGAATAGTTGCACAAGGCTCGAATCATTACCAAAGCTTTCAAAAGTAGACGAGGATGCACTTTTTGGACTTCAAATTAGATTCAGTTATTATATTTCAAGAGGATTAGATGTATCTAAATTTCGTTTGTCGAGCCATGGCATTAATCGAACGGTATCTTGTTTGAACTGTCCTAAATTGATTGAGAATCAAAGCGGCAGAGGTTTAGTAGATACAATTTTTCAAAAGTACCTTCAGGTCTGTGTGTATGTGTCTTTGTCCGTCTTTCTGTCTTCCCCAATTGTTATAACAATCACATTTCCTTTTTCTTTTTCTTTTTCTTTTGTGCAGGTAAGAACTGAAAGCAGAGTTTTACCTGAAGCTATATTTGAGATAGTTGCTGCTGGAAGTGAAATCCCATGGTGGTTCAAGCTGGGAAAATCACCTCCCGTGATCCTTAAAGGTATAGAGACCAAGCATCATGGTTTAGGGGATGTATTCGATTTTGATTATGATTTCTATACATGCATTGGAGTTGTTTTGTGCGCTGTTATTGTTGTCCCCCACCCTCTTGGCGATATAGAAGTCAAATATGAGGTCGTTGCACATATTCATGTTGTGGGCCAATGTTGGAGGATTCCGGTTCCCGTAAACTTCTTGGAGGCCGAATTAGAGACCCAGTTGGTATGGTTTTGGTCTGTAACTGATGATCTTCGAAGAACAATAGATCCAAATAAAATGACTCAGTTTGAGATATCATTCTCTGTGGAGCCAGAAGGTTAATTTTGACAACTTGTAAAACTAAATTCTAAATAACAAGAAAATTATTCACTCATAATTAATCTTGATGTCTTTTATATTTCTTAAAAACCAGTTTAATTAAAATATAACTATACTGCAGATGGTAATTTGGAGGTTAAGAAGTTTGGGCTTCGTTTTCTACGCCGAGGAGACGTCGAACGGCTTTTGAGAGGACCAAGAATTTCTATCAATGGAATTTCGAGCATTATGAAAATGATCTCTTTGTTCTGCGGCCAGAAAATGAGGTGTTATAAAGAAGTTTGTGAAGCAAAAATGAGGTGGTATAAAGAAGTTTGTGAAGCTAATCAGGAACTCCAATCCTTAAATTCGAGCTTTCAAAACCACACCTGCAAGGTAACTACCATCCTGGCCACTGGCTTCAAGCATGGCTCCATTTCCTTGGATTCTATCCGTGAAATCATCGAAAGTCTACTGGAAATGAACCAAAAAGTAGTCATAGTCATACTTAAATGCAAGGAAGAGATGCGGCAGGATGGGCAATTACAATTATTTTCTTTAGTTAGTCAGTTCTTCAAAATGAGCCTGCCAATGTTAGAACTCTGCACTGATTTCATGAAATTCCTTAAAGGCAGAGGTGATAAATTTGTGATTGTCCAGGTGGCAATGCAGCAAATTGAGGCAAAAAGGAGAGCAGGCACTCTCAATTATTTGGAGACGATTCAACAACTCATTGATCTTGAAGCTGCAATGGTTCTTGAAGGTGCAAAGGTTCCATTGTCTGCAGATTTTAATGCATTGTTTCAGTCTTTCTTTGATGGACGAGCTACCATGCCATGGGACTATGCTGATCAGAAAATGCGCAATACGAAGTCAACATCAGTTAAGGCATGGCATAAAGTATCACATGTAACAACCGCAGCCACTCTTAGTACGGTTTTGATTTCTGCAGTTGTGGCCTTGCGTAGTGCTCTATCGCCGGCAGTGAGGAGAACTATGAAGTTTGTTCATGGGATGCGTACTTTGTTTGATGAGTGGTTGGCAGGGTATGAATATGAAAGTTGGGACGAGGGTTATGAAAATGGTTTCTGGACTAATGAAAATGATTTTTTTACCATTTCTGACGGGGATAATTTTGTTTGGGAGCATGATGTTAATTATAGAAGTTGGGAGAATGGTATGAGGATCACGGATTTTGATGGAATTCCAAATCTTCTGGAAGAATTAAAAATTAAGATGAGTTGGCTTTCTGATTCTGTTGCCGTAGAAGATGAGGGGATTGTGATTTTGACGGATGAGATTAAGGAGAGGATAAGTGGGTTTAGAAATGCTATTGGGGTTATGAGTACGGATGTTTATGAACGTATCAGCTCTATAAGGCAGGCAAGTACTGAGGCCTTGCTGTCAAATTATGAAACTGAAAGCAGTAATGCCAAACAAAAAGGTGAAATACATGAAGACGTACTGAAGTTGAGATGACCAAGAATTTCTATCTATCGAATTCCGATCATCATGGAAATGATCTCTAAGTTCCGCAGCCAGAAAAAGAGAATGAGGTGGTATAAAGAAGTTTGTGAAGCTAATCAGGAACTCCAATCCTTAAATTTGAGCTTTCAAAACCACACCTGCAAGGTTATTAACATCCTCACCAGTGGCTTCAAACATGGTTCCATTTCCTTGGATTCTATCTGTGAAGTCATTGAAAGTCTACTAGAAATGAACCAAGAAGTAGTCAAAGTCATACTTGAATGCAAGGAAGAGATACTGAAGGAATGGACATTACTTTATTTTGTTCGTTACTTCTTCGAAATGAGCAAGCGAATGTTAGAACTCTGCACTGATTTCATGAAATTCCTGAAATGTTGCGCGGATAGCTGGTTGATTGTCCAGATGGCAATGCAGCAAATCGAGGCAAAAAGGAGAGAAGGCACGCTCAATTATTCAGAGACGATGCAACAACTCATTGATCTTGAAGCTGCAATGGTTTCATTGTCTGTAGATTTTTATACCTTGTTTGGTGATATCTTATGTGGAGATTGGGACTATGCTCTTAAGAACATCCATAAAACGGAGCCGTCAATTGAGGCATGTAAAGTATTACTTTTAACAACCGCAGCCACTCTTAGTACGGTTTTGATTTCTGCAGTTGTGGCCTTGCGTAGTGCTCTATCGCCGACAGTGAGGGGAACTACGGAGTTTGTTCATGGGATGTGTACGTTGTTTGATGAGTGGTTGGCAGGGTATGAATATAAAGGTTGGGACGATGGTTATGGAAGTTTTAGGGAGATGAATAAGGATTTTGAATATGAAACATCACTAGACAGGTATTTTAAATATGAAAGTCGGGAGATGGGTCTGAGGATCACGGATTTTGATGGAATTCTAGAGCTTGTGGAAGAATTAAAAAGTAAGATTGAATTGCAATGGCTGTTGCACCTTTCTCGTTCTGTTGCCAAAGAAGAGGAGGAGATTGTGATTTTGATGAATGAGCTTAAGACGAGGATAAGTGGGTTTACAAATACTATTGAGCATATGAGTAGTCATGCTTACGAACGTATCTGCTATTTAACGCAGACAACTATCGTCTTGCAGTCAGATTATGAAATTTTATGAAGTTGAAAGCGATAGATCTTAGGCGCTTCTCACGTGTGATTTGTTAATTTAATTTTGCATGCGATTCTTTGCACTTCTTAAATTAGTTTCAGGTACTGTTTTCGTTTTAAAACATATGATTGATTTTAAATCAAGTCCATCTGACACTCGATGAAAGTCTCGATGTAAATTGTTTGAATGTCCTTCAAAAAAATATGTTCGAATCAACCACGAAGATCTCCTAAAGAGCTGAAAATTCAATTACTTCTTAAGTACTTCAAAAGAACAAATCATTCCAAGTTTAATTGCCTCACTTTATCATGGAGACTGCACCTGCAAATTTAAACAACACAACTTCAACAACCTGTTCTAAAACAAGTCAGCAACTTATAACTAAACAATTTACAAAATTATATGAATTCTCCATCAACCCAGGAAAAGAAAATCAAAATATATAAAAATAAATACTTCAAGTTTTATAAGGAATTAAAGAAAGAAAAAACAGAAAGAAAAGAAATAGGTTTTACGGTATTTCGAACTTATAATTGTTCTTTCCAAATATGGCCAGCCACTTTGAGTTTCAGCTCCTGTCTGTCTCTGACCGTCTTATGGCTGTCGCGAATGCTCCTTGGAACTCCTTGCCATGTTAGCTTCCTGCCATATCCCCCAACTTCCAGACTATAACTAAATTTTTTCACATCATGATCGTCTCCCATAAAGCGAAGGAAAGCCATGTAAACTGGCGCCATTCCAATATGGAAAGCCTCAAAATGCAAGCAAAATTGGTGGTTGAAACAGTTGAAAACCTGCAGCGGTTAGAAAAATCAAAATTAAATTGCTACATTTGATTTTTGTTAACATCGTGTTATTTTTCAAATAGGACAAATGAAAAATAAAAAAGGTCAAACTGGATTGGAAACTGGATTCTAAAACTAACTTCTGACTAATATGTGCACCAAGTTGTTGCACTCTCACTCCAACCAAATTCTCATGCATGACAGTTTGAGAACTCATATTTGAACTAAGAAATGGCCTGGCCTCGAAAGGAAGGTTTGAAAAAATATGAATTTCAGGAAACAATGAAAAACACTTCTCTTTTGTTGTATTCCTTCTTTGCCACTAGGAAGAAAACGACATCAAATTCAACACGTGGGAGTATGAGAGTATGAGCAGTAAGGGAAAGAATAAGGAACAGAGTCAAAAGCTGGCCATTATTAGATAATTAAACTAAGCAAGTTAAGAGGTGTGAAACTGAATTCATGCTTAGTAACTGGTACACAGATTAGTTATTCAGTTCTGAATTGAGTACAAGTGTACAAGTCTCATTAGACAGGCAATAAACTACAAACTTCAGATTCATAAATTAGTCCAGTTCTAAGAAGGAAGATGACAAAGTAACAGGGAAAATGAGATGTCTGCTTTTCTCGACGGAACACTAGCAAATTTGCAACCACTGAATCCTTGCATATGGTACAAATTATAATGCTGAATGTTTCAAACTGGTGAGAATACTGCATCAGAAACTATTATTACATTCGTAGTTTCGTACTAAATAAATTTTAAAATACCTTAAAAGAATGGGGACGCATTAGTGTAGGCATGACATCCTAGTGGGAGTATTGGGTTAAAGGGTCAATCCCAGTTAAACAGCAAGTAGTATTATCCAAGGACCAAATGCATAAAGCACAGGGAGCAATTAGAGTTTAGGGGAAAACAATAAAGAAAAAAGAGAAACTTATTACCTCCCCAAGGAATTTACTAATGTAGTATAATATAAGCACAAAAAGTTTTCTACTTAATCCCTCTACCAATTTTTAGAGAGAGGTTTTATATTCATTCTACCAAATTTGGAGATAACAACTCTATTGTATACTCCAACAACAGAGAGTACTATGATGCCAAATAGTTTCAGTTTCTACAGCTAATGTTGAGCAGCTTAATATATAATCAATAATTTTAATGCTAATATCAAAGAACTTCCTTGTTAACAAAAAGGCCTCGTAAATCTAGTACGACCCATGGCCTTTGTCTTAGACTTCAAAGGACTTTCTTATCCTACATCAATTCAACTCTCGGAATAGAACTTTATTTGACAAGTGAGAAGTGCGTCCAATATCACCACTTGGAGGAATTCAATGGCTTAAGAGAGTCAGGATGTTGATGTTAATGATGGCATAAGGAGTCTTTGTTTTTTTTTCCCTGCCAAATAATAGCATTTAAAGAAACTATTCATTCTATGCAGCAAATTATAGAATACTTCTATTTTGCAGTCTCTCTGAAAACCTTCGACTTCCAATTTTGCACCTTTGTCCAAGAGGTGGTGGCTCTGAGATGCTGAGCCATCTCTATTACCTACTTCTTTCCTTCTCTTCCCCCCCCCCCTCTTCTCTCTCCCTGAATTTGCAGCGATTTCAATTGAAGTAATCTAATTTACATTAAGTATTTAGTGACTGTCACACTACGTCAATCATGTTGAAATGGTGTGAATGACGCCCCAATACGTACAACCATGTGCATGAGAAGGCCCCCTTCGCTTTATTAGATTTAGAATACATTATGTGATGTTACTTGGATTCAAGACTCTAATTACACATGGATGTAAGTAATTGGAGTAAAAAACCACATCAACATGATGACATGGTATGACAATCCCACTGAATATTTACTTGTGGAGCCAATCTTTGTCACCTTTACCTTTCCTTTGTTTCCCAAAATAATGACTATTATGGTAAGTGGTAACTAACATTATATAATATATGAATAACTATTTAGTATAACTATGCAGTGGACTGTACACCACATCATCATCCAAAAATGGTGTGATGCGTACAACCATGTGTATCATATAACATATGGATGCAAGTAATGAAACATCACACCACATAAACATACCATCTTGACGACGTAATGAGACAATCCACGAATAACTATTCATAGAATAGATCTCCGTTACATTTCCTTTGTATAACCATAGGTCCATAGCAAGTTTAATTGAAGTGATGTACTTTACGAGTAAATATCTAGTAAGACTGTCACACTTCATCATATTGAAATGATGTGAAGCCCCAATTATGTATAAACACGTGCATAACATGGTCCCTTAGCATTGTATTGATTGAGAATACTTAATATACCATTGCATGGATGACTAGGACTCACACTGCACATGGATGCATGTAATTGGACCATCACACCATATCAACATGATGACATGATATGAACTTGTATAGAGGGCAGCACTAAAAAGTTAGGGCTTATTCAGTAATTGCTGGACATAAGCCTTTTTATTTGACACATTGAACTAGTCAGAGATAGACTAGAGCAGATCCACTTACTTTACTGGCCGATTCTTAACCAAAGATATAGAAAAACTCGTATCTCTGTCAAATTCTTTAACCTTAGAGCTATTCTCTGACACAATCAATTTTCCATGCCAGGGTTGGTAGGGGATTCTGGCAGCACTGCAGCAGTGGCAGTGGCTCACCTAGACAAGGCTTTTTGACAAGGACAAATCACCACTGGGAGACTATGAGGCCCTAATGAAATCTTCTTTGTGGAATCTCAATAGCAATTGCTGTGATATATGATGAGGACCACTAAGATTATTGACAGGTGAGCAGACATTAGATGGCAATTGGGTATAAACATACTTTGAATGGTAAAGTGATTCGTGGTAAATGAAAAGAATTAGTGATTATGAGTATCTAACAGCAATAGGCAGCAATGATTACAAATTGCAATTGTACAGGAAGTCCATTACTACTTTGGATGTATTATGAAGAGTATAGAACAGTCAAAAGTTGGGTGACAATATACACATTTACACAGAGACAGGCATTGACTCTAAAACCGATTAATGCAGAGTGCAGAGAAGAATGAGGAACTATGAGAAGAGCCAGGAAAATGTGAAAAAGAATAACGAAAAACCTACTTCTCATAAGAGATTGGTAAAAACACAAACTTTCAATTTAACTCTGCTATTTCTACCTTTGCATCACCATTCATTGCTTTCCCTACGCAGACTGTTTTTAGTTTCTAAACCAGCAAAATGTCGGACGTCCGGGATAAAAAGTGACTCCGGAAACAATGGAAATGAACTTCGTTCTGTGTATTCCAGTTTTCTGGCTAATCCCATCAAACTTGGTGGGAGTAACTACCTGACATGGTCGAAGTTTTGTTGTTTGACTGTAGAAGCTCGTTCCCGTGTCGGGTATCTAACTCGGGAATTGTTTAAGCCTAATACTGCTGGTCCAGCACTTGCGAAAATGGAATTGTTGAAGCCTAATACATCTTCAAGGATGTTTGTGCTGCTCATATTGTGAAACTAACGAAACGAGAGGACTTCGGGTCTATGATTTTTTAGCGGGCTTAAACATGGAATACGATCAGATTCGTGCTCATGTTCTTACTCGTGATCCTTTTCCTACTTTGGAGCAATCCTATGCTCTTGTTCTTGCTAAGGATAGTCGCCGGATTGCCATGCTTCCTAGCGTAACACCAGACCGTTCTGCTCTACTAGTTGGTTCGTCGTCTATTCAGTTCAAGAGCCCTATGGCGAAAGGGTCTGACAAAGAAGCAGCTAAGTGTGACTATTGTGGAAAAGAAAGACATACTAGAGACAAATGTTAGATGCTTCATGGGAAACCTAAACAGAGTGGTTGAGGGAAAGGTCGAGGAAAGGGCCAATCTCGGGCACATTTGGTTGAAGGAAATGATGGGTCCTTTGTTGATTTTGGAAAAGATGTGACCCGTTCATCTCCAGATTTCCCTCTCTCAGAGGAAGAGATGAGGATTCTTCGTACCATGATCTCTCGGATGGGTTCCTCTTCATCTTCAGCTGTTGTTGCTCCCGCTATGCCCTCTATTTCAGAATCTCACTCAGCCTACTCAGGTATATCTATTAGTCACTCTAGTCACCCAATTTCTTCATCTTGGATAATAGATTTAGGAGCCACTGAGCATATGACGGGAGACACAAGTTCATTTTATGGTTATTTACCAAGTCCTGGAACACATAAAGTTTGTATAGCTGATGGGTCTTATGCCTCTGTATCAAGAAAAGGCAACATAAAGTGCAGCCCTGTTATACCCTTATCCTCTGTGTTACATGTTCCTAAATTTACAAACGATCTTCTTTCAATTAGTAGTATTAGTGTATTACTAGGGATTTGAATTGTAGCGTCACTTTCTTCCCTTCATATTGTGTTTTTCAGAACTTAAGGACTAGAGAGATGACTGGCAATGGTAAATTGCATGATGGTGTTTACTGGCTTGATGGTTCAACTATTTGTTCACAGGCCAATCACACTAATTCAACCTCTTCTTCTCTTTACCCTGCTTCCGAGAATCTACTCATGTGGCATAAGCACTTAGATCATCCACCTTTGGGAACATTATCTCATGTTTTTCCAAAATTGGTTAATGAATATAATAAAACAGATTGGTTTTGTAAAGCTTGCACTTTAGCAAAGCAAACCAAAAATGTTTATTATAATTCTCGTAATAGAAGTACAACTCCGTTTTCCTTGATTCACTCTGATGTTTGGGGCTCATCTCGTGTTGTTTCTATTTATGGTCATCGTTGGTTTGTTACTTTTATTGATGATTGCAATTGCATTACTTGGGTTTACTCGCCCAATCAAAAAAATGAGGTTTTTAATTGTTTTAAAAAAAATCACAGCATGATTAAAACTCGGTATAATGCCATTGTGAAAGTTCTTCGATCAAATAATGGTAGAGAATACTTTGATCAAGTTTTTCAAAATTATCTTAATGATCAAGGTATTCTTCATCAAACTTAGAATGGGGTTGCTGAACAGAAAAACCGCCACCTTATTGAGGTTGCACGATGTATGATGATCCAAATGCATGTTCCATCCCGGTATTCGAGTGAGGCAGTTCTTACTGCTGCTTATTTAATCAATAGGATACCTTCCCGTGTTCTTCAGTTGAAATCTCCTATTTCCATCATTGCAAGAAATACTCGTTTTATTGTTCTGCCAAAAAAATTCAGCTTTGTGTTTCACTCGTAACCATCAAAAAAACGAGTAAGCTTGAACCTAGAGGACTCAAATGTATCTTTCTTGGTTATTCGCCTACTCAAAAAGATTACAAATGTTACCACCAGACCACAAGATGATTTTTTTCTGTCCATGGATGATTTCAATGAAAAAGAGTCTTATTTCAAATCTAATTTGAATGACACTCCTTGGGTGGATAGTGTTTTAAATGTCCCATTACTTTCTTCCACCATGCCTTTAGCTCAAATTTTGTCAGAAGTCAGGAAAGATGGAATGGAAAGTCTGGATAGTGATAAAGAGCCTATTGTAGAGAAACCTGTTGAGGAATCTATTGTGGATGCTCCCTTACAGGTGTCTTCTCGCAAATCAAAAACAAATAATGTTAAGATTATAGAGCAAGATGAACACCTTACTATTACCGATGAACAATCAGACACTCTTACCTCAAGTCATGTCAAAATCTCCAAGTACGGGTAAAATTCTTGATACTTCTCTTGATTCTTCTCTTGATGTTCCCCTGGGGATTTGCAGACAATGTTACTAAAGGTGTGTAAGCTGAACTGCTCTTTAGACGGCCTCAAACAATTGCCTCAAGCCTGGTTTGGGAGGCTCCACAAGGCTATGATGGCTGTTGGGTATAAACAAAGTCATGTAGATCACACCTTGTTCATTAAAAAGTTTGGTCAGCATATTACAATTTTAATTGTATATGTTGATGATATGGTTATTACAGGCAGTGACCCCAGAAGAGATTACAAAACTGAAGGCTTATTTAGGGAAGGAGTTTGAAATCAAAGACTTGGGACAGTTGTGGTACTTTGGGAATTTCTGGCAATCAAAGACATGGGACAGCAGTGGTGTCACGTTCTAGTGCAGAAGCTGAATTTTGAGCTATAGCTTCGGAAATTTGTGAACTTCTTTGGCTGAAAATTCTTCTTGGGGACCTTGGATTTGCTTATAAGACTTCGATAAAGCTTTATTCTAATAGTAAATATGCCATTAGCATTGCACACAATCCTATGCAACATGATCATACAAAGCACGTGGAAATTAATCGACATTTCATCAAAGAGAAACTAGAGGATCTGTCCTTTATTAGGTCCTTCGAGCAACTTCTTGATGTTCTTCCAAAATGTGTCATCTCCAAGGTGTATCAAGCAATGATGTTCAAGTTGGGCTAGTGCAACATCTATGCACCAACTTGAGGGGGGTGTTGTGAATCATTTCCATAATTAAAATAGCTTAATTTGAGGAAAGTAATCAACTAGCTGAACTTAAGGAGAGTAATTATCATAGCTTAATCTAAGGAGAGTAATTAGGCCTATATGCATGCTTAGTGATTTTATTTCCATATATTCTCTTCTACATTGTTCCTTCATTGTGAATATAACCTCTCAGCTGTTGTAATATTTAATATACAGAAAATTTATACAATAAGACTAGAAAACTCCAACTACTCATAGCAATATGATCCCAAATAGAACTAGTTATGATTTTCAATCAGCTAATACTAGGCAAGTTAACAATTATGGCTTATTTGCACAGCCCCTAAAATGTGCAGTGATGTGCAATTAGCCCCCTCAAGTCTTGACTGAGTGAATTAAGCCCTTAAAATTTTTCTATGTTGCAAAATGAAATCCCACAAAACAGTCTGCCATGTGCGGAGCATAACGTCTTAATTGAAGCTTGATTTGACCAACTGGGACACACTTCAACAGAGAGTAAACTTTTAAGCGCTAAACCTCGTGCAATATAGGGGCAGATAGTACAAAAAAGCCTAAAATTATTCATTCTGATTCCTTCATCTCGTTGTGTGTGGTGAGTGTGTTTGTGAGTGAGGGAGAGAGTGGGACAGGGGGAGAGAGAGAGAGAGAGAGAGATCTTACGGTCAACAACCATGTAGCATTTTCAACTTCTTGTGGATTGGCTTTCACATACCGATGGTGGAAGGTGCTTCCATCATGCATATCAACATTGTAATCATCCTTAAGATGCTTAACAAGGAACAAGATATCGCCTGTTACAGAGCATTCAGCTCCGGCATAAGGGCAATTATAAGGGCAGTGCCTGAAATAATCGTCCTTGAGATGAGCAATGGGGAAAGAAATTGATAGTGCCACTTGTAACTGTTAAACTAAGGTCATGAAGTGGGCAATACCTGCAATTTTGTTCATGCCTGAGCCTGCTTTGGTAAGAGAATATCTCTTCACAACCCAAAAACTGGTACTTGCATGGCAGTTCTAGCGACTCTGCAACTGTCTCCAAAGCCAAGCACCTAATATTTCCAAGCTCTTGGCTGCAAATTGGGCAAACATTGTGTACTTTAGCCTTACAGTTCTGGCATAGATTGTGGCCATTGGGACACTGCACGTATAAATAAGAAAGATATTAAAAATAAAATGTTGTGTAAGAACATTAAGAACCTTTCTTCTCTTCACACGTGATATAAAAAAACTGCAAAAAGTCCAGCTGTTTCCTGACAGTTTATGTTTGATAAGTAACTGTTGTTTCCTGACACAAAGGTTATTAGATGACTATGTTCATTACTAGTTTTTTATCAACGCAGTTATATGGATGATAATGAAAATAAGCTTTTTTGAATCTTAATGGAAACACAAAATGGGCAAGCTGTCTAGATCTAGCTTATCATTCCACAATGAGAACAAGAATAATTCCACTCCTGTAATGTGTATTTGAATAAAATTTTGAGTTAGGTAGAAAACGTAGAAAAATTTGGGTCGATAAATTAGAGCTTTAAGATGTAAGAGTACCATATTGGGAGCGGAAATACCATTCGCTGGGTCCATAAGAGTTATTGGTAACTCTGGTCTAAAATCCTCTTGAGAAATCAACGACAACATTATGAACCAGGGTAACACTTCATTCTACCAAAGTTATAACAAGCTCAAAAACAAGAAATGAATGTGGACTATAGATTTCTCTGACTTCAAAACACAGGCAATTCATTTCCCTCCACAGAACCCACCAAAAGCATTGAACCATACCCAACTTTCATAGCCTCGCAACATACCCGTTATTTGAAGAGTCAAATCCTATGTTTGGCATCAAAATGTTACCCTGGACTATTTAGTCACGGAATATGTTGAGTATTCTACAGGAATCTAGAATTGATTTGATTGGCATAATCTTAGAATTGATTTGATTGGCATAATTAGTGGTGTTTGGATTATATTAGATCTATGTTACACAAACTCTTTACTTTGCCTTAAAGTACCCATGTCCGACATTCGACACTCAAATAAAGGTATGGATACTGGATATTGCATCCAACTCCGTGTAACATAGTATTAGATGCATGATCAGTGGTAATCATCAGTCATCACTGATTGATTTCTTTTCCAAATTCAGCTTTTAAGTCTTAGCCTATATAAGGCTCTCTGTTCTATACTTTATGGAATGAAATAAATATTGCCTTGTACACAGTACTTGGATATAAACATTAAATTGAACTTGAATATTTATATCCAAGTAATAATACAAAGTAATTAATGATTAATATTTTGATCTTTTTATGCCCGTGTAAGAATTAGAATAAAAAGAGAACTAATCTAGGCCTAAAAATGGCGGCAAACAAGGTGCAAGTGGATCCCTCTTATATATATATATATATATATATTACAGTTGCGACTTGTGAATAAATCTGTAGAATTTTAAGCTTCTCAGTCTGAATCATATAAGATATACCTGATTAATGGGGGGGTACACTGAATTCGTGCACACAGGACAATCGAGCAAGTCAAGCACGGCACTGTTTGATGCCATTCCCCCTTTCCCTCCAACAGTGGCAGGTTTTCGGTAAGAGGAACTTCTGAATTCCATATTTGTCAGTTCTATATCATAATCAGCTAATGCAGCACGAGACTCGGTAATATCCTGGTAGACACTGCCTCCAGGAGCCATCTTTTATCCCCCAAATGTTAAATATTAATTACTCTGAATGAACACTTATCTCCTCATCATTTCACTTTCTGATGTCCTTCAAAGGCTCCTATCAAACAGAACAAACAATAAGAAGTTATATTAGCAATACTTCTATCCTGTCCTGACATTAATAATAAACTTGATATTGGTAGTATTCCATCTCTTGAGGATATTTTTTCCCCCTTAGCTATCATAACATTTGCCATAATTAGAAGTTATAACTACAAATTCTTCATCAAAGTATCATTTTACGAAAACAGAATACTTAGCAGATAAGTCTGAAGAGAAATATTTCAAATTCTTCACAAGTATTCGGAAGAGGTCAATATTTGGAAGAGTTCAGAATAAGAGGGACCACAACTTATTACCACTTATCAAAAAAAGAAAAGGAGGGGCAAAACTTACTAAACTCAAGAAAGGAGACAATTTAATCAGGTGGAACAACTAGTTATGATTAGTGTTTCATGAGATAAACTAATATGGTTCATGGCTTAAGCTCAAGGCATGTTTCCACTACATTGTTCAAAACTTCATTGGACCATTGATACATCATATAATCTGTGGAATACATGGTATATATGGTCCAATGAAGTCTAGTCAGTATAAACTTCATTGGACCATCTATACCACTCAACTGTGGAATACTTCATTGGACAATATATACCTTCAATTATGTTTACTCAAAGTTTTCATTAATCTTATCTATCAATTATTGACGAAGTTTTGGTCAATATAGTAGAACAGATAACAACCCACTATCAAGTACTCTCAACCATCCAAAGTCATTTACTAATATTAATGCAAGTTAATCAGTTCTATCAGTCTCTAACATTAACAAAGTATCATCAGCATCTCATAGGAAAATAATATGAAAGTAGGGTTCTTGAAGTTTCCAATTTTGGATAAAACCTACTCAAGGCTTGTTTGTTTGGGTACGTTTGGTGTGTCTGGTGTGTTAGAAAATGTGTTTGGGTGTCTTGTAAGCCCTAAACTCACCGAACCATTTTTTGGTGCGGTGAGTTTAGGGCTTATAACCTGTATTTGTGAGTTTGGACTTTGGACTCCAAAAGCTTCAAATGCTTCAAAAGAAGACCCGAAAGCCCCAAACAAAACATGCACTTCAGTGGAAGACAAAAGAACAGCAAAATATAATTGGGAGGCTATTGTTATATATTATAGCAACGTTCTCATGAGCATTTGGACTTTGGACTCCAAAAGCTTCAAACGCTTCAAAAAAAAAACCAAAATCCCCAAACCAAACATGCACTCGGTGAAGACAAAAGCACTACAAAATATAATTGGGAGGCTATTGTTACATATTATAGCAACATTCCCATAATCTCATCACCATCTCTTAGAACCCAAAAAAAATGAAAGGAGTGTGATTTAACACTATTCTAGAAGCTCTCTCTTTTAGAAAAAACTTATACATTAAATTGAAGATCATTCACCAGCCCAATCCCATCATCTGCCAAATCCCTTTAGTTCCAGTAATGCCTTGCATTGTCACAGTGCCACCGCGAGTCATGGCAATAGCCGACTGCCAAGACGCCTAAGTGACTGTCATGGCGTTCGTATGGCTGCGAGTCGTTTACAATGTGCAATTTATATATTATTTATTTTACTTGACAAGTATATTGGCAATAAAATTCATATACATTAAAACCCTAAACAAAACACTAATGGAATAACATTAAAAACGCAATTATGTAAATACTTAGCAATAACAATCAAAAAATAAAACGATTGATATTAAAAACTAGTAGAAGAAATGAAGAATTCAACAAACACCACATAGAAAATAAAGTAGCAACCAACCATCACATATTACTTGTCTAATAACTAAAAAAACACCACATAGCCAGCCAAAATAATGTCTAGACTCTCTACACTAGTCTCTAAACATCATTCAAGCAAACGCATCAAGAACAAAGTCATCTCCATTTCCTCCACAAAAACTACTCTCATTCAAATGTGTAGGTCTTTCTCCAAAATCATCCTCCACATTTTCATCGTCATTTGGAATTCTCTTTTCTTCATCAACTTCATCATCGGAGTCGGAATCCATTAACTTTGATTAAGTTTGGAATTCTCTTTTCTTCATCATCGGAGTCAGAATCCATTAACTTTGATTACCTTGAAGTTGAACCACCACTACGTCGAAAGTACGTAATGACATTATCAGTAGGATTAGCACGAGCCCTCCTTGAAGGATTGCAACCCTCAAGCGTGTTGGATGCACCGGTTGCTCGATCCACATCATTCCATGTAAGATCCTCCCCGGGATGAACAACATCAGCCTCATTATTGATTCATTCATTACCCTATTCGAAGTCATCAACGGCTAATGGATCAAAAAAAATTCCAAGTTCATGCCTCTTTTGGAAACTTGAAACGATTTTTCGATTGTATTAGACATACACCAAGTCACTCAATCACTTGTGTTCCAATCTATCGCTAAAATAAATAAAACAAATAATGATAATGATAAAATTTTAATTATATAAAAAATAGTAAGTACTAGTAATGACTTATTACTTCGAACCAACAATAGAAAGTACTTACAAACTCAAATGTACTCCAATTGCGCTCACAATTGGAAGAAGAAGAACAAAGGCCTAGAATTCTTTTTTGCAAAATTTGTAAGCTCAATAGCCCACCCTCCAAAAACGCTCCACCAATCAACTAGCAAACATTTAAAAGAAATATAAAAAAATTTACAAGCTAACTCTGAACGTTCCTCTTTGATATCAAAGTAGTTGCCCGGATTAAGAAACAACGCAGCCCATATAATGTTTGCTCCATTTGGCTTTCCCATCGCCGCTCAACAATGTCAATCACCTTCTTGTAGAGTCTTTGTTTGTTATCAAAATGAATCTTTGATTTTTTACTTCGCACACTTCATCGCAACAAAAACTTCTAGCATAGCAGACTTCTCATCACCATCAACAATCCTCAAGGCTATAAGAAGTGGCTGTGATGCCCTAATGCAATCCTCAACACGATACATAAATGTAGTTGAAATTACAGTATTACATACTTTCTTCCCCGCTTTAGTAGTCGACAACTTAGATTTTGTCCAATCCTCGTTTATGAACAAATGCCTCAATGCATCTCTATGCTTGTACAAACTCTGCAAGGTGAGAAAATATGTACCAAATCTAGTAACTCTGGGGCTCACAAAATCCCTCCCATTTGTTTTTTCCCTCATCGCATCAAGAAGACAACCATGCCTGTAAATGAATATTGTGATTCTTCTTGCATTTGTGACTATGGGCTGGAATTGCTTCAACTTGCCCATGTCCTCTAACATAAGATCTAGGCAGTGAGCGGCGCAAAGTGTCCAAAACAGTGTAGGCCTCCTCTCCATTAGTATATGCCCCGCTACCTTGTAATTAGAAGCATTGTCCGTGACCACCTAAACAACATACTAGGGGCCAATTTTCTCAATCTTACTATCAAGGAGATTTGCCAACATTGTTGTATACAGCGACTGACTGGAGGCATCAACAGAACACATGAAGTAAGTCCCCTCCGGACTATTAACAAGGAAATTCAACAAGTGTCTTCCCCTCCTATCTGTCCAGCCATCTGAAATAAGTGTGCAGCCATATTGCTTCCAAGCAACTTCATGCTTCGCGTTTAACTCATCGGTTTGCTTCTTTGCCTTCTAAAGTAAAGGAACCCTAAGTCATGATACATAGGAGGCTTTAAACCCAGCCCATATTGCCCTATGGACTCTATCATTACCTTAAAGCTCCTTGCATTTGCAGCATTAAATGGTATGCTACACTCATAGAAAAAGTTGGCAATGTGCATATGGACACTTTTTCTTTAGGTGTCCTTAAACGATTTTCAATAGTCGTTCAGCTAGGACGCTTGTTGTGCCTCTCCTCTACAACTTCTTCGGGAGTCTTCCTTAAAAGTGATTCGACACTCTTTGTTGGAGCTTTTGCTTGTGGCTTTTGGAATTGAAAAACAGCTTTCTTCCTTTTGGAAGCGATCCCAGAACTTGGAATAGTGTTAGAGGAAGCATTGGAAACCATGCTTGGAGGAGCAAATGATTGTTTTGTTGTACTTCTGCTACATCATCATCATCCAGCTCAATTAACTTGTTCCCCTTTTTACTATTCAAAGTCAATTGCATCTCCCTCATAATTTCGATGGATATTTTAGGGCACTTCGCTACATCTCCAAAATTTCTTGCTAGATGTTGCTTGAGCCTTTTGATTCCCGAACGACATTTCTTCCCACAAAGGATACATTGCACTACATCCTTCTTACTCATATCCGGCCAATACTCATATTTCCAACCCGGATAGTTTGATTTGGCCTTTCTTTTCGGATCCTTGGTTATATCATAACCATCAGCTCCCAAACTTTCCACCATTTTGTTTTCTAGTTTCTACACAATACAATCAAACAAAAAATATAAGAGACAATTGACATATTTTTATTTTTACTTGTGAATGTATTAGTATATTACTAGTTTAGTTTGTAACTAGTAACCATTCACACTCGACACTTAATAGATAGTGTTTACACTTTGTAAATTGTAGCAAAAACAAAGGTAAACAATAAATATAACTTATTAAAATCGAATCACCCTCACATAATTTTGTACTGCTTAAACTTTAGAGTATAATCACAATTCACATAATATATTTAAAGTACCATCACAATTCAGTATTCACAATAACATATTTAAAGTATAATCACAATTCACAAAGCTTTAAAATATAATCACAATTCACAAAACATATTTAAAGTATAATCAGTAATCACAATTCACAATTTTTCTTAAGAATAATCACAATTTACATAATTTAGTGTACTGGCCTAACCTATTTAATCAAGCTTTATGTATTGGCAAGGATATAATATATTCTCAAGTCTTAACATGCATAGTTGGAACATTAGGATAATGTGTTTAAAGCTTAGGAAGCTTCCTGACTCACAAGTCACATAGTTGGAACATTAGGATAATATTTACAAGTAATTTAATATAACACTGGAACATTTAAAAAAGGAGCCAGAGAAACAGAGAGTAAGGAGGAAACAGAGAAACGAGAGAAAAAAAACACAAGAATGAAACAAAGAAATAAGGAGGAGAGAGAAAAAACATGTGAGAAAGGGTCGCCTGACGATGGACTGAAGGAGAGGACCACAAAGAGAGAAGTCAGAGAAGGAGCGTGCGATGGAGAGCCAGAGAAGTTCAACTGCAATGGAGTTGCATTGAGCTGCAATGGGACCTGCGATGGAGTCACGATCAAAGAAGGAGCATGCGATGGAGTCGAAGGAGCACAAAGAAGTCGTGATGGAGTCCAAGAAGTCGTGAAGAAGCAGATAAGCAAATAAGCAGGTAAGTCGAGATTGATTTTTAGGGCTTTATTCTCTGCCTCTTCTTGTTTTAATCGATGGGTATGCCCATGCCTGATGGGTCAAAAGATGGGTTAAGTTTTTAAGTTAACTTGAGCCAGAGCTGCCAAGGCGTGCGCCATGACAGCTCGGCGTCTGATGACATGGCGTCGCCCGACGTGAGACGCTGAGCTGCCAAGGCGCACGCCTTAGCAGCTCTACCTCAAGTCAACAAACGTCATGCCATACTCTTCATCACCGGTACGCCATGACAACTATATGCATATACTTGTATATTATAAGTTAGATCATGTAAAATATACAATTCAACTATCTATTTAGTATACTACTACCGCCTATATACTCTCTGTTTATTGAATTCACGAAAGTTGCAATATCAGCATTCGAGTTTCACTTCAGCTCATTGATCATCATTCAAAGATCGCAAAAGGCATTAACAAGAGCAAGGGTAATGCCTCTAATCCCTACAGAACCAACTAAATATCACCCAGTGACAATGGGGCATGCCGTTATCCAAAGAGGGCACCTAGAACCTTGGCACTCCATTTACCAAAGCTAAATCATCCAAAAGTGCTCATCTCACAATCAAAGACCACCCATGGCATCTTCAATGTTCCACAAGGCTAGTGACTTATATAAATGCACCCTCGCGTTTTGGTGTTTTTCTAGGTCAGGTAAGATCCCAGGAAGTTCCAGGATCTTAGTGCCGCAGCAAGTGATGTAGCCTCACATTACACCTCCCTCCCACCGGGATCCTCGAGGGTATATAGTTTTTGTGAACAAAGCCACCAGTGTTTGTGGTCAAAGTCCCCACTAGCAGATCATAACGCAGCTTAAAAAATGTTCAAGAAAGTAGTATTAGGGTCCCCCAATCTGATGTGTATCAGAACAACACTCTCCTCACAGCACTTACATATAGTCAGAACCAGGTGACTTACCATGCATGATCTCTCGAAAGTTGGCGGCTATCTCGGCCATTTACAAAGAATCTCTCTCACTTGGATAGTGTTTCCTCATCTTTACAACCAACCATAAATGGGAAGTATCTCATTTATTACAAGTATGTACTTCATTCAATGACACTGGTTTTAACTATTCTCTCCTACTTTCTATTTCAGAAGAAATCGGTATTCTTATCCAGAGCGATCTGCAGATTAACAGGTGTGGCATTCTGTCCTTTCCCTTGTTTCCAACTATCTCGTATGCTCTCACCCTCCAGGCTCCACTTAAGGCCCCCACTCCCTTGAGCTTGCCATTCCCATGGTCATCTCATAAATTATACTCCCTCCATCTCACAAAAGATGTCTTGCGTACACTTTTCATACAAATTAAGAAAAACAGAAGTAAAGAAGAGATCTGCGGTTTAAATGAGAAATATAAGACAATCATATCATAGAGGAAAAACAGTAATTCTTAAGAGAAACTAATGTACCCCTATAATACAACAGCTATAGTATAAGGTTAAATTTAATTGATAATTATAGATAAACATTTTATTCTATTCAGTGATTGAGTATACAATTGAAATAGTTAACTGAAAATTAGTCGCTTTATTCTATATACTTCACAACTCGCATTGCCTAAAATTTGTACCTTGTGCACGATCTATAAAGTCATAATTCATCTATGCTAAAAGTGATACTAAAATTAGTCAAACAGATATATTTATGTATCTCAAAGTTTCAATAGAAGTTCTATCCTCCTATTACTATTCCATCATTACTCAGTTACAACTTTATCCATCAAAAAAATTGCCAAAAATTCAATGCTTGTTTTCAATTGAAAAGTCAATATTATAGTGGCAATACAAATCTTCTTCACTATTCCCACATAACAAATAACAATAGCTTTCAATAATAATTTTCTAGGGCCTAGGCCTCTCAACCTTGTAACAATGGCAGGCTAATTACCAACGAGTTCATAGTAAACAACATTAAGCTTCATGTGAGGATACCCACGGAAGCTCTTTTTCTAAAAAGAACTTTGAATGCAAGCCCATGATTACTGGTTTAATCAAAGATTTGTTCTATATGAAGGAACAAGATAGTATATATTCAATAAAGGTTTTTCTTCAGATGACAAGAAAAGCATGCTTCAATTAAAAAAATTGTTTTAACTAAAAGAACTTATCAAATTGAGGGAATGGAACAAGAAAGTCTTGAAAATTTGGCATGTGAGTTCCTGTGTGACAAGATTTTATAAGTGTGTTCAACTGATAATAAACTCATACTGGTGGGCACATTTTAATACCTTTTAGACCATGTTATACTCTTACCAATTATGTTTTCAACGGAACTACAACACACATCAAATGATAAAGATTGTTTATTTAGTCTCCCATTAATGTGAGTTCCCTTACACAAACTAGAATTCTTTACTAAACATATAAAGCATATCTTGATTTCCCGAAAGAGTTAGAAAAAATTAAAATATTCACAGTATAAAGCACTAATGACAACTATCAGATATTTCTTTTAGCAATTTTCAGATAATAACTATCAAACAAGCTATTGGCTTTTCAGTATGTGTGAGATAACCGTGTTGAACACTCACAGCAAGTGTTATGTATGGGGAAAAAATTAAAAAATTCCTCAACAACCTCTATTGGACACTTTCTAAACAGAAGCGCAATAGGAAACTTAAAGAACAGAACTGATAGCAAATTTCATGGAAAGCTAACAAATATAACGTAACATGAAAAATTCCAACTAATTTGTTAATTACCTATATAGAATGTCAAACTTAAATTTGTACTGAATTGATTTAGCACATCCCGCTGACAGTTGCCTGCATCAGTAAAACCTAACAATAAACAAACAGTTAATTCCGTTAATATGAGTGTGCAGATTTAATCCCGTATGTATTACTTATTAGAAATACATAAGAGGGAAAAAGAAAATTGACTCGAGTATTCAGTTTGAACTCAGGAATTGAGCATAAAACCAAAAATAAAACAAAAAAGAACAAATATGCTGTAACATGCACCTTTATCAGGCCAGGCTAAGAAATCAAGTAAAACCAAGATGAGATAGAGAGAGAGAGAGAGAGAGAGAGAGAGAGAGAGAGAAGGGGGGGAAATTACTCCTTTTCATTATTCCAATTTGGACTAGAAAAGCTAATTAACCGATGAAAGAATCTTGTCAGTCTTATGATATAAAGAAACTAAGGATACCAAATATAAAAGGAATCTAGCTATCACAATGCAGAACCATGTCAAATCAGGAAAATCACAAATTAGATACAGCTGCTCAAGAACAATTCATAAAGCAAGATATATATCTGATACCTAGGCAATACATGTAGTACAAACTGATATATACATATACATATATATACAAACATAAATCAAGGAAGAAAATTTCAGCTTGAATGCTTCACTTCTTTTCTTTTCCCACCAAGATTAGAAGACATAATAAAACTGGCAAACCCACAAAATGGCTATACATTCAAATAACATAATTTTACAGCAAACCATCTGTAACACTCCGTTCCCAAAAAGGAAAAGGGATGTCACTTTCAAAGCACAACAAACCTCAAAATGAATAATAAATATAATTCTTCAAAAGTTTCCAGAATAATCAAAACCTAAAACTAAATCAACCTAGATAGTCAAGTGTAGCTCTCTTCACACAAAACTCCAAATCGCCCCTGCAAACCTGCCGGAAGAAAAACACAGCAGAGCCAAATGCCCAGTACGGATATAAAGAAACACAAAAATACCATAATACAGAATGTAATCAAAAGAGTCGAATGAATGAACGAATGCGAATTACGAACAAACTATGGATATAACAAAATTAGTAAGACAAGAAATAAACGATGAACACAATTGATCGAACAAATATAATCAAAAGGACTTCAACAAAATGAAGGCGGAATCAAAATGGCTAAGTTGTGACAATTTCATATTGAGCTCAAATACAAATAGTCAAAGGCTAATAATACATCGGTACCTTGATGGATGCAAATCAAACCGGATAGTACGTACGACACAAACCAGATAGTACGTACGACACAAACGTTACTAATCCGCAAATCAAATCAAATCAAATACTGGGTCGACCCATACGTATCCTGAACAAATATATATCAAATGGCCAAAGCTCACACCCAGAGCATACAAAAGGATACGCCATGGACTAATCACACCGCCACGAAAGGTGTCATGCCCCGGTGTCAAGAGGACATGTCTGTGGTACCCCCACAGGTGGTTAGCTCAAGTATACCCTAAGGTTCAAACTACAAAATGTAAGTCAAAAGGGGTTCAAATCAAAGGTTTACATGCCCATCTCCAAATGATATTGAATTATTTCAAACAATCAAATAACTCCCAAATGAGAACGAAAATATACGAAGAATATAAACAAATAAAGTCTCAAAAACACAAATTTTCCAAATGACGAAATATCAGATAACTGATATAAGGAATAAAATCAAAATCAAGAAACGAAGTACGAAATACCAAAGCCAAAAAGGAGTTTAAGAAACAAATAATCATACGAGATAGTATCCGAATTCGAAACGAGAAGTAAAATAAACAAATTAAAATTCATAAGAGGAACGCAGAAAGAGTACGAAATCCGTACCTAGAGCAAACAATGTAATATCCAAATAATATTCCAAATATGACTCGTTAAACTCCTTCTGTCTGAACTAAGCACCAAAATAATACATTTATAAGTTATTTTATAAAAAAATATAATTTTCTTTTAATTATTATGATTTCGCATTAAGTATATAAAAAAAATTATCTAATTAATTAATGTACTTGCATTAGCCTGTAAATAACCCATCCATTAATTATCGTACAGAACCTAGTTTTATATTATTTATTATTTTCATTTAAAACAAATGCATACATCTGATTGCAAAACTAATATTTCTATTACAATATTATACTAATATAATAATAGTGTTAATTCTCCCGTGTTTCACCGATGCTAGATGCCAAACTCACACACAATCACATAAATATAATATATTATTTTAATAACTTTGTAGCCTAGCCCATAGTCTCCAGTAATAGGCTATTAATTCTTTACTTCAGTTATAGATTGGTATTTTATTTGTCACCATGCACTTAATGCTCTACAGGAGAATCAGAATAAATTTATACATGATTTATATACATCAATTTTGTTCTTTAATCAAAGAAAACAACACAGAAACTTGGAGAATATTACCTTTCTCCTTCTTCTGACTTCCTCGAGTCTCTGATCTTCGAGTATTCCACTTAGCGGCGCCTCTCTTTAGTACGTATAAGCAAATATGGGATGGAAGGAATTTTAGGTTTTTAGTTTTAACTATATATTAATAAATTTTATTAACTCTCCAAATTTAACAGAATTTAATTAAACAAAATATAAATTGGACTCATTTAGTTTTAAAATCCAATTTAACCAAATTAATATTATCTTTTATTTATTATTAGTCCACATAAATTTGATCAAAACATAAAATAAAATTTAAATAAAATATTTTAAATTATTTTAATATTATAATTATTTAGTGGGTATTACACCATTCAGGTCCTCCCTATTTTCAGCATCAATCTATCAATTCTCAGCAAAACAAAAATGACCCAAAAAAGCTAATCACTTCAGTCCAGAATTTAGACGAGCAAAATCAGTAAAATAAGCAAAATAAAGCACTTCATCAGTGAAAAAGAACAGTAGAGACTGACCAAGCAGAGCATGAATATGACCAAGAACAGCAAAACCCATATGAGAATCGGAGCCCAAAAGGCAGATTAATCAACGCATTTTGAGGCTCATCAATAATTGGGTGCTAATTGGGTCAAAGAATAGAAGACAGAAACAGGAGAGAGAAGAGCGGTGAGGTGTAGCTAAGGGTGTGAGATCCCTGTTTCATCGTCTCTGTTGCAAGAGACATTATGTATCTCTATATATACATAGATACATATTTATATATACCTATTCCATGTCAGAGACATGGAACGGGAGATTTGAGCCCCTAGCTAAGACGGTGGAAGGGGTGTCCTAAATTTACGTGTATTAGCCGGCTATTTTGGATATTAATATGAACCATAGTCAAAGATTATGCAATGGTTATGTAAATAATTTGATTCACATAATATTACATATGATTCTATAAATTCACCCCCTTCATTTCATACAAAAGTATCATTTTAACTTTTAATATTGATTTGTGAAACTTTAAAATACAAATTAGTGTGATTGATGTAATTTCAAAACAAAATATTTTGTTAATCCATTCATTCCTTTTTTTTTAAAGAGAAATTATATTTTTATATTAGGCGTTTATAATTTTATAAAAAACGTTAATTACTTAGTTTCTATATTATTTTTAGGGAGTTGTGTCCAATGATTTAAAATCCAAGTCGGACTGGCCGGTTCAACAGGTTGAACTAAGACCCGATTTAATATCCAATCCGGTTTGGCCAGGTACAATTGATTTGGTCAAAAATCGGTAGAACTGGTTCGACCGGTGGTTTCACTGGTAAAATCAGTTAGTTGACCCAGTTTTAAAATGTTTTTTTATTTTATTTGTACAAAAATATTTTTATTTTTAAAATCAGATATTTTTAGTAATATTATAACATAATTTCACTATATTTTAGCTTACTAAAAATTAAACGATTTAAAATTTTATTAATTATTAATAATATATATTTATAACGTCATCAGTTCAATAACGGTTCGACCACTGGTTGAACCAGTTATCCATCTACCCGATACCCTTTTCGGTTCGATAACCGGTCCCGATCTGAAAGCATTGGTTGTGCCCCAAACCCCGCTAGAGGTTTGGATCCCTATTGTATCCCGAAGACAATGACAAATGCCCAAATGTTGATTGGTACGGTTGGGAAAATTCTCCGAAAAATAGTTTTAAAATTTTAATAAAACAGGATTATCTTTATAATTTTATACAAAATAACAATTATATACATACCATGTATCTATAGTATGAATTGTTACCTAGTGATTGGTTGGATTAACACGATTGAATATTCGAATATCCTCAAGATCTTCCTTCCTATAATCTTATGCTGAATCTAGAGTGTGGTCTATAAAGCACCCTTTTGAAAAAATATTTTTACGTATTTTTTATAGTAGAAGAGAGAGAGATGGAGTATACGTTATTTGGTCTTTCCTCTAATTTAGAATAATCACCTTTTTGTATCTGATCAATGATATATTTATGTCTTTATTGATTATTATCTCTCTAATGAAACTGATTCATATTAGGCTAGGATGGGAATACTTATTCATATATTATTATCTAATAATAATATACTAAATAAATATTAATTACAATTAATTCTACTAAATAATTATAATTGCACTTCAGTCTAGAAATTAAATAAAATAAACCCTTTACTAATAAACTGTAAATATTTTCTCTGTAGATGTACATAAATATTTCAGAATTAAATATAATCCTAATATATTTAAACTAATTTCAAAAATCCATAATTTATCTTCATTTGATCATAAATTGATTTAACAATTAAATCAATCCTTTTAATAATAAATATTAAAAAACTTGGTCAAAATTCTATGATCAATAATAAATTATCTTATGAAAAAATTTATAGATGTTTTGAAAATAATAATGTTCTTAGTATTAATTAACATTCCGAAGTATTAACTAACATAATATAATTTCACTCATTGGAATATTAAATTAATATATATAACAATATTAAGTTCATTATTATTTCAAAATTAAGAAACATTCACAAATTAGTATTTATGTGACAATATTTTATAAATAAAATATTATCACATGATCCGTTTAATGCACACCGTTAATGCACTAGTACTTTAATTACAAGTTCAACTTCCATGATCAAGATAAATCATCTCTATTAAAGTACTATAACCCACATGATAATATCTCAAAATTATCATAGGTTATAAACTATTATATCTCTATTTATATATATTACATATAATTTATATTTTCTGTATATAATACTTATTTATACACATAAATTATAATATATATATATATAAATTTGGAGATTTATATAAACAAAATAAATGACCATTTAATGAATGACGAATGATGTATTTTTATTAATAAATAAATGTCCAACATTAATAAACATTAAATAAATAGATAAATATGATTTTTTCTAGAAAAAAATCCAACAGGTACGACCTTAATTATCTTCACATCACACGTGAAACATGTAAAGGATTAAACTCCACTCCCCTAGGGGCTCTCATCTGTATCAATCCACTTGTATTTGGACTTATCAGTAGCGGCTCCCGCCCCACAAGAAGAAAAATCCTAACAGATAGTTATTGATATATTATCTATAAATAAGCATAAAAGGACAACCTTTGGTATTTTTTTTACACACACTTTGATATTCGCAGATTAATAACCTCTATAAAGGCAGTTATTGGCATAACCATTAGAGGCCAATTTGAAGGCCAATCATTCGCGTATTCGTTCTTTTTCAGGTATCTCAGAGCATCCAGATCCGGTGGTTGAATATATCGAAACCAAGCGTTATCATTTGACGCTAGAAGGAGGGCGACTTAGAATCAAAGTTTTCAATTATGGTAGGTATTAAATATATATTTGTACCTCTCACATCGTTCTAATGAATTTTGTCCTAATAAGATTATATATTCATTTTTAATGCAACGGTTATATTGACTAGTAACAATATTTTTGATAATTAAACGGAATATTATTTATACTTCTTCAATCATATATTTGCTTTAAAATGACAATTAAAAATAAACAAAAAATGGGATATTTTATATAATTTACCATAAGTTAGACATATTAGCCGGATTCTTTGGTTATAAATAGGGAATTGGTATTTTTACAAGAGGAATTGATATTTATGCTAGACTCTCCTCACATGAATAATAAACGAGGTACATCTCATGTGAGTGAGACCATATGAAAATATCAATTTCTTATAAATTGAACTAGAATCAAACTTTATTTTCTTTAAAATTTTGATTTGAGATGCAATATGAATATAATAAAAAAATTATAATTAAGTATAAATAAGTTAAAGACCATATTGACTACATAAAGTAACTAGTAAATATATTAAATTTGGATCACATAATAATTATCGAGCATAAATTATATTATATCATATTGTAATATTTAAATGGTGGGGGTGTATTTATTAGAGGATTTTCTTAGAATGTGCCCTTAGGGCACATTTTAAGCTCGGAATTCAATGCATAATATTATTTGTTTATGTATTTGCACTGAATTCAATGTATAAAAAAATAATATATTAGTGGACCCCATGTATTGAATTCAGTGCAACTATATAAAGAAATAATATTTAGCGGGTCCCATCTCTTGTTTTTCGCGTTTAATGTGTGCCATTAGGACATATATTAACCGGACCCTTTATTAGATAGGGATGGTGATGGGGTCTGAGAAAGAATTGAACTGCTAAGGATTTGGGGAATTATTTTAAGTTTAGGTGAAAACATTAATGGGGTTTCCGTTGTTTGTCTTTAATACTTACTCACCCAGTGTTAACTTTTGATTATTTAGATTTTCTCGTTGGGATGGGAGCGTGACATTTCCCGCACCCAACGTTCAATTTCAAGTTGTTTTATGATAAACCCCGTCTTGGACGCCAGGTTTGTTATTTGGGAGAATTATAATTTTACAATCTCATAATTGTTTCAGGATGAGATTATTTAATATAATGTTAGTTTTGTTCAGGATAATTTAAAAAAAAGAAGATAAAATATTTATCATTTAGAATATTATACATTTACTAGTAATAACAAAGAGATCGTATTGATTAATGTGATTGTGTGAGTATAAATTGATATAATAAAATAATTTAGTCATTTTCAAAAAGGCTAAAGTTAATTTTGTTCATAAATTTTTAATTCCAAATGGTGGAGATTGTAATAACCGGTTGGATATAGTATTAAATAGTTTCTCATTTCATGTCATTTTGTTATCTCTAGATTAATAAATAGTCTGAATTTCAATTTTTTAAACACACAAAGAACTTAGGATTGATAGTTCAATTCCAAATTTTATTCTTACAAACAACCATAACCGTAGTTACTTAATTTTGGAGCATTAAATACCGAGATCACTCAAAATCCATTAAATAACGCGATCTACTTGAAACTCAATTTAAACTTAATTCGTTTAATCTTACTCAACTGGATTCTATTTGCTATTTGAGTTGAGTTTGTCATTATATTTAAACTTGACTCGACTCATTTACGAATTAAACTCAACTCGAAAAACTCGTTTATTTTTAATTATTTATAGTTATTATATATAATAATATATGTCATTAGTTATGTTTTGTAATTTGTTGGATCGACCATGAAATTTAAAGAGTCTTATTGTTAGAGGTCCAGGCACTTTAATATTTCTCATTTTAGTGTCTCATTCTTTTGCTAGAATTGCTAGTCCCTTGATAGCAGCTATTTTCTTTGCCCAACTCTTCTAAGGTTGTTTTTGATAAAATTTTCTATTAAGATCTGAATAATTTAGACATCTGAATAATGTAGAGTATCTGAATAGAATTGTATCTGAATGAAGAAATATTGTTTGATAATCAATTTTTTCAAAATGTCTGAATAAAACAGTGTTTTACCATTTTAACTCTCTAAACATTTTAAGCAAAGTTTATTTGATAATTAAAAATATCTAAATAATATTTTAAATACATATTTATAATATTTTGGCCACATTAATTAATAGAATCGTCTAATCAACACACAACGCTTTTTTAATTTATGCTGATGATAATGATGAAGGAGTTGAAGATGATGATGGTAACGGTGTTAGGTGATGGTGGTCTTATAATATCCCAGATATTTACAAGATTTATAGATAAGATTTTAAATAATCAATTAAAGGTTATGGTTTAAAACCTAGAGTTGGAGAAGTGAGATGTGTAGAAATGGGTAAACATTTTTTTTTAACATAATTGATTTGTTAGAAATTAAATGTGGGAATATTTTAATGATGCATGTAGAGAATTTATTAAAAAAATAAATTCAATTGAGGAGTGAATTTATATATATATATATACACACACACACACACACACACACACCTAGAGTGGTGTTTGTTAGCCAAACAAGATGATGCGTGAAGTAAATTAAATACTCAATAAAACTAATAAATTAATTAGTTTAAGTATGGATTAAGAAGGAAAGTCATGAAATATAATTAATTAGGTTAATTATATTGTTATGAGTTAAAGTTATAGAAAAGCTAGAAGGATTGCCTAGGATGGCGATAATAAGAAGTAATTAATTAAGTAATTAACTTAATTATTAAGTTGTGGTATAAGAGCTCAATAATGGATTAAAGCAAGCCTAATATTTTAATTGTTGTAAGTCTTGTTGGTATTTATAAAGAGGTCCAAATAAATTTAAGGATCTAGCCTCATAAAGGATTATAGATGTTAGCTCAATATGGGAACGCTTGCATGAAGATGGATAATTAAATAAGAAAGCTCAATGCAAAATAAGCTATATAGCCCAAACATTTAAAAGTCAAACGATGGTTAATGTGTTGGGAGAATATTTTTCAAGTATTGATTGAGTGTAGAGAATTAACTAATGTAGGGTTAATTGAATAACTCTAGTTGGTAGACAAGAGAGAGCATTAACCAAATATTGGTTAAATGCTAGGTAAGTGAATTTGATGATGAGAATTAACTATGAATAAGTTAATTGAGTAACCCAATGTGGTAAAATAATTTAAGGCAAGTCTAATTGGATTATATTATAAGTCCAATTGATGTATTAAACTAAGTTAAATAAATTAACCTAGTAGTCTATGTAATAATTAAACTAGCTCAATTCTTGTTTTAATTAAGTGTAACATAGGGTATTTAATGTTAGCCCAATGTAATAAATGAATTGAGCTCAAACAAATTAAGGATGAACCCAATATATTTAATTTCTAAGTCCAATGTGGAGTCCAAACTAAGTTAAAGTCTTGGTCAATATATATATATATATATATATATATATATATATATATATATATATATATATGTATGTATAAATGGACTAGAAAAATAAATAAAAATTGATGCTAAAAAGGCCAATATGGCCGGTCACTTTGGGAAGGGGGCCATAAGGGTTGGCTTGCTGCATTGATGTAGCTTATATATCATACAATCAATAACTTGTAGCAAAGTTGATGGAGGTCAATCACCTTGTCATTCACAAGGTCAATCACTCCAATAGTAATCTAGGTTAGCTCCTAATTTGACTAAGGTTAGTTGATTAGGGAGTTAATGAAGGGTTACCAAAGTCCTATAAATAAGACCTCCACCAAGCTTTAATAGGTTGGTCATTTCATTTTCTAGCAATTCTAGAGAGAAATGGGAGAGTTCTAGTGATAGTTGAGAGAAAAACACTTTGAGTGTGGAGGATATTGCTAGAAGAAGAGCTTGGTGGATGACCTATAGTCTCATAACTTACCTTGGAAGGAGAAGAAGAAGAGCACACAAGTCCAAGAGGTTCAAAAGTGCTCAAACTCTTCCATAGTTCATTTTATGGTCTATATATATGTTAAGTGGTCAAAAATATATTTTTATCCAATCAAAACTTATTTTGATAATCTAGAAGTCTAAAACTATGTTATATTGGTATATTCATGATTTGATATAGTTAATACATGTATTTGTATGTGTTGTATGCAAGAAATTAGAAGAAAAGTTCATATTGTGATTTACTGGTAAACCCTAGTTAGATATGTGCTATTTATTGTTGAAGTTTGAAATGTACAAATTGGAAAATTAATTTCTATGGCTAAAAAGTTACATATATGAGTTATAAAGAAAACCCAACTTGAATCTCTCAAAAATATGAAAAAATGAAGAAGTTATGACTTTTACGGCAAAACATGTCATTTTAAAACCCTAATGCACAATAATCCACTTTGAGCCCATTTTTCGTGATCTATACATATCCAAAAATATTTTTCAATGATGGAATATTATAGTTCAATAAGATACAAATCCAACAAGACCAATTTGAGGTCATTTGGATTTGTAGATTTCATTTTATGCAAGTTTGAACAAATGAGGTAAAAATCACAAAATCAAAACACAAGTTAGCAAACTTTTTGCCTGAAAACCCTGGAGTAGGGCACCTAACTAAGCACTCCAGGCGCCATCTTGAGTGCCTAGGCGCCTGTGATAGCGCCTGGGTCAAGTGATGTGGCCTGGTTTGAGTCGGGTCATGCAAAAAATGGTTTCGGGTCAGTTCGGGTCGGTTTTGATTAATTTAAATGGGTCGTGTAATGTTTTAAATATTAATATAATTAATATGGGACCCAAATAAATTTAAATATTTATAAATAGAGTAAACTAAGAATATTTAAGGTTTTAATTATTATTTAAATAAAATAATAATTAAAATTAATTAATTATTTATTGTTTAACGAATATTAAATAATAAATAAATGGAATTAAAAGTAATTAATTATTTATTATTTGATTTTTATTAAATAATAAATAAAGGAAATTAAGAATAATTATTTTGAATTAAAAATAATTAAATTATTTATTTATTATTAAATAATAAATAAAGCGTTTAAGTTCATCAATTAATACTTAAATGATGAAAAAGGTTAATAAAATAATTATTTATTATTTAATTAATAATAAATAATAAATAAAGGTAATAATTAATAAATTATTATTTAGTTGACATTAAATAATAATTAAAGAATAATAATGTTAATAAATCTAATTATTTATTATTTAACTAATATTAAATAATAAGTAAAGATAGGTAATTAATTATTATTTAATTAAATAATAATTAAGAAGGGTTAAAATTAATAAACTAGTTACTTATTTCTTAATTGAAATTTAAGTAATATGTAAGGTTGTTATATTTAATTATTATTTATTTGACTTTAAATAAATAATAATTAACGGAAGATAAAGTTAATAAGGTAATTATTTATTATTTAATAAATAAGGATGATTAATTATTTAATTATTATTAAAGAGATATTAAATAATAATTAAAGGGCGATGAAGTTAATAAAATGATCATTTGTTATTTAATTAATATTAAGTAATAAATGGGGTTAGGTAATTTAGAAATTATTACCTAAATGATATTCAATAATCATTAAAGGACGTGAGAATAATTAATTAATTAATTAATTATTATTTAAATGATATTAAATAATAATTAAAGAAAAATAAGATTAAGAAAATACTTATCTGTTAATAGAGTTGAATTATACAATATTTTTATTCCATAATACTTAGTTTTTATATTTATTGTGTGCTTAAATGTTTAATTATTTAGCTCATTTTGGTTTTAATAGGTTTTATAGGATTTTAGTTAATTTATGTTAATTTAGGTAATTTTATAGTAATTTTATATTTCTTTTTATTTATGTGTTTTTATTTATTTTTAGTGTTTTAGGTGTTTTATTTATTATTATGTGTTTTTGGGATTTTTAATATTTTAATATTATTTTTATTTCTTTTATTTTGTAGGAAAATAAGCTTTGAGGGCATATCTGTAAAATCTGCAAAAACCGGATGGCAAAAATTTAATTTAGCAAAGCTGAGTGGCAAAATGGTAATTAAGCCGAAGTTGGCCACGCGGGGGCATAATCGTAAATTCCGGATACTGTCATCCGCGCAATGCGCGCAAGAGGTTGTGTCAGCAGAACAAGAAACGACGCCGTTTGGTGAAAAGACCGCGCAATGCGCGGAGTGCGCGGAAACGGTCGAGGCAGGGCCGCCTGAAACGACGTCGTTTGGAGCAGCAATAGGAAACCGCGCAATGCGCGGATGAACGCTGACGTCACTACACGCGGTAAGCGTGTTGATCAGGTCAACTGCCGGTCAAGGCCTTGTTTGGCAGTGCAGAATTGCTGGAGAACATAATTATTTCGCGATTTTAGCATTAATTTGATTCCAATTTGGATTTTAATTCCAATTAGGGTTAGGAAAATAATTATTTTAGTTTTCTTTTATTTTTATTTTTATTTGTATTTTAAATCCTATTAGGGTTTGGAAAGAGTAATTCCTACTAGGGTTTGGAGGATTTTGGAACCTATAAATAGAGGGCTTGAGACCCAATGTAAGAGACAACTCTCATTAGAATAAAAATTCTTTCTTCTATTCTTTAGTGTTCTATATTATTATGAATAGTTAATTTATTTTTCTTGGGTTAAGTGATTGAAGCCATCAAGATTTATACACTGTGAGATCTAATTTATTTTAATTGTTCAATTTATATTTTGATTATCGAATATTTTTCTGTACTTAATTTTATGATTGATTTGTTTAATTGCTAGGAGTACTACTAGTTTATTATTCATATTAATCTACTGCTATTTGTGAAGTAACTAAGTTTAATAATTATTTTGCAGATCAAAAAATTATTTTATTTTAGGAAGAATATTCATCTAAATTAAATGCGAACAAGTGGCTTGTGTTGTTTAGTTCAACGATCTCTCTAATTCTTTATGCTGCTATTAAATTAAATCTTTAGCAAGTGCCGGAGGTTGTTTATTAGTAAGGGTATTTAGAGCAAGTGGCTCTACTTATCTAAAATTAAGGAGAGATGAGAAAAATTATTCCACCTACGAGTAGTTCTTTCTACGGTGAATCTTCAAAATATTAATTGATTGATTTTTGCATCAGTGATCAGTTGTAAATTCTTGATGGTGGATATTAACTTAAACCAAGGCTTTTTCTTCTTATTTATTTTTTGCATATTTATTTTAGTTAATTTTATTTAAATTATTTCCTTAATTAAAACCCCCTAACTTTTGTTTGCAAAAACATAAAATTAAATTAATCATTCTCTGTGGGATCGACTCTTACTTGCACTACTACATATTTATTTTTCCAAAGTAAGATTTTATTTTTGGGTGCTTGCGACATCACACCAAATTTTGGCGTCGTTGCCGAGGAATGATTTTAATTTAATTTTGTGCTTTTTTAAATATGTATTTAATTTAGTATTTTATTTTTTGATTTTTTTTTCTTTCTAGTTTTTCATAATTTAATTTAGTTGTGCAGGTTCAAGATGGAATTCATGCATGATTATGTCAATGAGGTAACTATTTCTTCTCTTGAGCAACAAATTGATACATTAACTTCTCTTGTTTATCAAATGGTTACAGGTAATGCGCAACCAATGGAAGCTTGTAGGATTTGTGCGGTGGTAGGACATCCAACTAATATGTGCCCCATTCTTCGAGAGGAGTCCTATGAGCAAGTCAAAATAGCAAATGGTTTCCCTGGTCAACCCCAATGGAGATATGATCCATATTCGAACGAATATAATTTAGGATGGAGGGATCATCCTAATTTTGGCTATGAGAATCCACAAATGAATCCGCCCGCAAATCAGAATTTTTCAAGCTATCAACAATACATGCAGCCATATCCCCAACAACAACAGAGTCAAACAAATACTTCTGATATGTCTTTAGAGGATATGCTTAAATTAATTGAAGCTAACACTTTACAATTTCAACAGGATACTTTGCAATATCAACAAGACATGCAGGCACGTATTCAAGAAACTAATGCAATTATTCAGCGTTTGGGTACTCCATTGGGACAAATCACAATCGATTAATCGGAGGAGCAAAGTTCTGAGCAAGTACCTTCTCAAACGATAAATAATCCAACGGAGAATACAAGTGCACAAGTGTTTAAGAAGTGAAGATCCAGAAAAGAAAGTCCCTCCATTACCGAAACAAGAGAAAGCAAACAACATCAATGAAGCGGACAATATTAATGTAGATAATGATGTTATTTTTTATGATGACATGCCTAAGGCGGTGGAAGTTGTTGAGGAAATAAACAAGAAAAAGTTAGAGATGACAATTACCAACAATTTGCAGTTAGAGGAAGAAGAAATAATTGAGCTGAAACAAAATTTGAAGGAGGATGAAGCTCCATTAAATTCGTTGCCAATGATTATTGATAATAATGCAATAATTTTCATTCCATTGCCTGTTACTCGTAATAAATTTTTATCTTTTATTTTGCAGGATCCCATTCTAAATATGAAGACTTTCTCCAATCATATTAAATATCTATTCGTTGAAGAGGGAGTAAAACGTTCATGTCACGTACAAGGGAGACTGAATCTACCTATGAAGAATGACGTGATGGATGGGGTACTAAAACTTCATGAAATTGGAGTGACGTAGTACTTTGACCTGCTGTCGAGCCAATGACAATAAATAAAGGCGCTGCTTGAGAGGCAACCCAAGAAAATCATATTTGCTTTTCTTTTTCTTTCTCTTTTTATATTTATTTGTGTCTTTTTCTTTGCATTTTATTTTACATTGGGGACAATGTAAATTTTAAGTGTGGGAGAGGGGATTTAGGATTTTTGTTATTTTTAGGTTATAATTTTTAGGTCATATTTAAAAAAAAATATATGTTTTATTTTTAGGAAATTTTAAAAATTTTGAAATTTTGAATTTTGTGGGTATATTCACTGCAAACCCTCACGAGACACAACTCGTCCACTTGGGGTAACATTGGGGTTTAAAGGCTTGTTGCACATGCTAAGTGTAACCGTGTTTCCTACGAAAATGGGTTAGTCTTTTTTTTTTTTTTTTTAGGGTGAGTCACTTGAGCAACGAGTTAATTGAATTTTAAAATTTTTAGCCAATGATAAAATTTTGGTTTTTATTTAATAACTCTTGGAAAAATGATAAATTTTTGCTTAGTTTGGATTTTTGACTTATTATTGATAATTACTTTGCTTGAGATATTTTAAATTTTTATGCACTTATATCCATTTGTTTAAGCTAGTTTTAATTAAGAGAAAGTTTAAATGGTTAAATGCTTATGAAAGATATTTTTGAACTCTATATCTTATTTGATCATTATTTGAAATGAAATAGAAGGTAAAATATAATTTGGAGGGGATGATTTAGGTAATTTTTCTAGGATTATTATTGAAAAAAATTATGTGGTGGGTTGAGAAGGAGCGTAAAACGCACTCACTCATAAACACATGAAAAGCGACATGGAGCGTAAAACGCACTCGCTGGTGAGATGGAGCATAAAATGTACTCACCGTGAAAAAAAAATGAATGAAGAAAGAAAATAAAAATAAAAAATGGGATGGAGCATAAAATGCACCCATTAAAAGAAGAAAAAAAAATGAAAAAAAAAATTGAAAAAAAATGCATATTAATAATCCTAGTGTATATAATTGATTAAAAAACATTTTGATCTTCTGATTTATATTTGTCTGTATTAACAAAGAATAATGTGAAAAATAAATATATTGAGTTTTAATATATGTCTTTTATAAGGTAATTAATAACCTAGACTTATCTGAGTTTTGATTAGTTTGATACATTTGGATTCACACACACACAAAAGGTCTTGAATAGGGTAAGATTAATAAATATGTTAAAATTTTAATTTTTGCATAATTTTAAATTTTTTTTTGAGTTATTATTTTAAAAATCTTTGAGGCTGATGTTGAAATTTATATTGCTCTGTTGCTCAAGTAAGTTGTTTGGTTTTAATTTTATAGTTTTTGTTTTTGTTTTTGTTTTGCCCGAGGACGAGCAAAAAGCTAAGTGTTGGGGTATTTGATAGAGTTGAATTATACGATATTTTTATTCCCTAATACTTAATTTTTATATTTATTGTGTGCTTAAATGTTTAATTATTTAGCTTATTTTAGTTTTAATAGGTTTTATAGGATTTTAGTTAATTTATGTTAATTTAGGTAATTTTATAGTATTTTTTATATTTCTTTTTATTTATGTGTTTTTATTTATTTTTAGTGTTTTAGGTGTTTTATTTATTATTATGTGTTTTTGGGATTTTTAATATTTTTATATTATTTTTATTTCTTTTATTTTGTAGGAAAATAAGCTTTGAGGGCATATCTGTAAAATCTACAAAAACCGAATGACAAAAATTTAATTTAGCAAAGCTGAGTGGCAAAATGGTAATTAAGCCGAAGTTGGCCGCGCGGGGGCATAATCGTAAATTTCGGATACTGTCATCCACGCAATGCGCGCAAGAGGTTGTGTCAGCAGAACAAGAAACGACGCCGTTTGGTGAAAAGACCGCGCAATGCGCGGAGTGCGCGGAAACGGTCGAGGCAGGGCCGCCTGAAACGACGTCGTTTGGAGCAGCAATAGGAAACCGCGCAATGCGCGGATGAACGCTGACGTCACTACACACGGTAAGCGTGTTGACCTGGTCAACTGCCGGTCAAGGCCTTGTTTGGCAGCGCAGAATTGCTGGAGAACATAATTATTTCGCGATTTTAGCATTAATTTGATTCCAATTTAGATTTTAATTCCAATTAGGGTTAGGAAAATAATTGTTTTAGTTTTCTTTTATTTTTATTTTTATTTGTATTTTAAATCCTATTAGTGTTTGGAAAGAGTAATTCCTACTAGGGTTTGGAGGATTTTGGAACCTATAAATAGAGGGTTTGAGACCCAATGTAAGAGACAACTCTCATTAGAATAAAAATTCTCTCTTCTATTCTTTAGTGTTCTCTATTATTATGAGTAGTTAATTTATTTTTCTTGGGTTAAGTGATTGAAGCCATCAAGATTTATACACTGTGAGATCTAATTTATTTTAATTGTTCAATTTATATTTTGATTATCGAATATTTTTCTGTACTTAATTTTATGATTGATTTGTTTAATTGCTAGGAGTACTACTAGTTTATTATTCATATTAATCTACTGCTATTTGTGAAGTAACTAAGTTTAATAATTATTTTGCAGATCAAAAAATTATTTTATTTTAGGAAGAATATTCATCTAAATTAAATGCGAACAAGTGGCTTGTGTTGTTTAGTTCAACGATCTCTCTAATTCTTTATGCTGCTATTAAATTAAATCTTTAGCAAGTGCCAGAAGTTGTTTATTAGTAAGGGTATTTAGACCAAGTGGTTCTACTTATCTAAAATTAAGGAGAGAGGAGAAAAATTATTCCATCTGCGAGTAGTTCTTTCTACGGTGAATCTTCAAAATATTAATTGATTGATTTTTGCATCAGTGATCAGTTGTAAATTCTTGATGGTGGATATTAACTTAAACCAAGGCTTTTTCTTCTTATTTATTTTTTGCATATTTATTTTAGTTAATTTTATTTAAATTATTTCCTTAATTAAAACCCCCCAACTTTTGTTTGCAAAAATATAAAATTAAATTAATCATTCTCTGTGGGATCGACTCTTACTTGCACTACTACATATTTATTTTTCCAAAGTAAGATTTTATTTTTGGGTGCTTGCGACATCACACCAAATTTTGGTAACGATAAATATGCAAGTAAAGTTAATTAAAATAATTATTTATTTAATTGATATTAAATAAATAATGTAAAGGAATTAAAGATAGTAAAGTGAGTAAATAATTTGCGTATAATTGTTTAAGTCTTTAATTATTACTAAGGTTGTAATTTATCATTAAATAATTCATAATTAATGGTAAGTGGCTAAATATTATTAAAGGATTAATAATAATTGTAATTGGGTGAATATTATTAAGGGCTTAATAATATTAGTAACCAATTGAGGTGTTGTTAAATACTTGAGTAGCGTTTGTAGTTTAGTGATGTATTATTAATATATAATAATACTGATCGATAATTAAAATATTATCCAAGGAGGATAATATTGCCTTATGATTATGAGATATTAAATAAGGAATTCTGTGTTGTATAGTTAATTCTTTTGTGAATAGCAGTTAAGTCCCTATGCACTTTACTAATTTACCAGATAAGCATATTAGGTCTTCCGAAGGCGGTAATTTGATTTGTATGAGCGTTACTAATGGAACGCAGATTTCAGACTGGTAGCGTAAGTCAACGCGTATATCAGACAAATTTTTCATAACTTGCTCCTATGTGCATTGCTATGTTACAATGTGTTATTAAATTATTAATATGAAGATATATTGATGATATTTGTGATACGTGAATAACATGAGATATGGTTACATGTGAAATATGTACAGATATGAAGCATGATTGCTAGATGCTAGTTGTTTATTGTATGTGATACATAAAAAGTATGATGCATTCATAAAATAAAAAGAATGAAATACATGATGTAAGAATAAAATGCAGAGTATGTATAATATGTGAAGCATGTAATGTGTTATATGTAACTGTTAAACTTGTTGAGCCGTCGTGCTCACTCTTGCTTAAAACCAACATTTTCAAATAGTGCAAGTTATTCGAATTTTTTGATAAAGATCAAGAAACAGGAATGCGTATTACATTCACTTAAGGTCTAGCACGACCATTGTAGATATCAGTTCGAATTGGACAGGTAAAATGATTACGTAGAATAAGAATTGGTTGGTATGTAATATGAGTATTAAATACTCAAATTGATTGTAATAGAATGTCGTATCATATATGATATTAAGACATACTATGAATGTATAAAGATTTCGATTCTGGAATAGAAAGAGATGTTATAAAATTGTAATTAAATGATTATATATCAATTATAATATTGTTATAAGTCATGAATGATAAGGAAAATGTTGTACTCGTGTTGAACCGGATCCGAGGTTCAAGAGACCCGGATTTGGGGTCGTCATAGGTCTGACAAGATGGTGGGGCAGCGATGGTATGCAGTGTTGGTAACATCAGTAATTAGGGACTCAAAAGGAATTTTATAATATTGAATAGGGTATTTTTGTTCAAAAATTAGCCATGTTCGGTCAGATGCTTCTCTGAATACTTCAGATTTAATTTTATATCTTAACTATTTAGAGGCATTCAAAGGGAGAAAAAAATTACCAAACAGCTTCATGCCTCTTAGCGAATAAGAGGAGGGCTATTAGAACTCATTCAGACGTAATCAAACACTACCTAAATGTTTATTCTACAGCTTTTATAAACTATAAATGACTATTTTTAAGTGTATTTTGGCAAATATTTGATCCACATTTGAATTTTTTAGGTAAGGTTATACTGGGCAGGGTCGATCACAATCAAGTTATGTATTTTATTTTTATAGAAAAGATAATTTGGTTGGGCTAGTTAAAAATAGTAAATATATAGGACTTTGCTCTAAGCTTGATGCGAAGGACCAATTTTGTTTTGGGCTTTTGGGGGGTGAAAAACTAAAAATATGGGAAAATAAAAGGGATTACAGAATACTATGGCAGACCGAGATGGTTCGGTTTAGTTTGGATAGATCTGGGTCGAGTCCAATAGGAGCTAGGTTGATTTTGACAATCCAATTTTGGATCTAATGTGCAACCCTTTTTTTTAGTTAAACTGAGTTTAAACTCAAAATTAACATATATTATTTTAATTTAAAAAAAAACAATGATAAATATTGTAAACTATTTAAAAAATATTATTAATTATAAGTTTTATTGTTTCATAATTTTTAATGAGTTATCTCAATTTTATATTTAAAAATGTCTCAAATTAACTTTCAAAAATCAATAATAAACATATATTTTGGAACGCTGAATAGTACATAACTAGAACAGTGGCGTTAGTTTTAAGTTAGTTTGATGAACTTTTTTAATGTGTTTTGCCATTTTAAAAGAATAACTAATTATAAATAATATGCTTTAATAATATTATAGTTTAAAAGATTAATCACC
The DNA here is from genome assembly GCA_947179155.2 of Hedera helix. NCBI lineage: Eukaryota > Viridiplantae > Streptophyta > Magnoliopsida > Apiales > Araliaceae > Hedera > Hedera helix. The sequence goes on from OX359279.1 coordinate 2,079,779, forward strand.
AGATAAAATAATTTTTAATATTATTTAATTAGTAGAAATAATCTTATCTCATCCGTTATATTTACAAATAAACACAGCCTTACACTATGTTACTATGTTTTAAAATATATGAAAAACTTAAGTTTTCTATCAAATTCTTTTTTACTAAGTTTTTAATGAACGAAAAAAAAATTAATGAACAAAAAACTTGGCACTTCTCATAAAATGTATCTGCAATTTAAAAAACAGACGGAATATTTTTTTTGTTGATGGGGGAAAAATACATGATGAAGAAATTCTTTATTTCCTTTATGTATTACTCCCTTCCAAATTATATGATCATTATTGATTTTTAAAAGTCAATTTGAGACATTTTCAAACTCAAAATTGAGATAACTTATTAAAAATTATGAAACAATAAAACTTACAATGAGTAATATTTTTATATAGTTTACAATATTCATCATTCTACTGATTAATATTAAAGGAATTTATGTTAATTTTGAGTTTAAAAATATCTTAAGTTGACTTTAAAAAAATCAGCAATGATCAAATAACATGGAACATATAGAGTTTATGTTATGTGCAATTAAATCTATTATGACCTTACTACAAAAAATAACACAATTGTAGTTTAAATATCTATTTGATTTGGTTGACTCTAAAAATTCATTTGTAATCCCTTATGTTAATCACAAATTCTCTCATTGTATTTTATTTAATAGTTAAATTTTCTTATTGTAAATATAGAACATTCCCAACGCTATAGAGTGGGAGGAAATCTTTATATTCCATTATAGGGTTCTACTATATATGTTATTGGTGAGCTGAGGGACAGTAGGCCCGAAATAATTTAGCGGAGTATAGGGGCAGTGCTCCCAACCCAAATTTGGAGGGGTAGTTTTGTTCTTTTGGTAAATTAGGGTTACTCAGATTGCGTCATATAAGGAGGAGATCCTGCAATGTATTATATACGATTTTTTTATGAGATAGTGAAACTGTCAGCCGCCGACTGTGGACTAGCCCAAACGTTTAGGGTGAACGACGTAAACTTTGTATCTTGTGTGATTGCTTTCTCTTTCGTTTTTCTTTACTATTATTTTCGTTGCGTTATTATTCTCTAACAATATATTGCGACAAATTTATGCCTAATGTATCAAGACATAAGATTAGATAAAATTATTAGAGGGTCTCACATATCTCCAAAAAGGATACTACTAATATTTATTCACGTAACTGGTAATCAAAAAGTCGATATAAACGTTCGCAATATATATCATTTTCCTTTCATTATTTCTTTCTATATATAGCGTTAACTTGAGGTGATGAAGATGTTATATTTTTTGCCTTTGAATGATGAGTGTTGTGGTCTTTGCCAAGGTTGCCTTGATACGGTATATGGAACGTAATTGGGAACGAAAAACGTCACTTTCATGATACAGAGTATAGTAGGGGTAGGTTTATTCAAATTACTTAGTTGGTACAAAATGTGTTTATTTGGAGCGTGGTACGCTACGATATCCTTTCTAAAAAGATTTAGTTAAAATAGTCGAATTTTTTCTAGGTATCGTGTCACAACAAAAGCATTATCAATTAGATTACTCCATGTCATCGATTACTTGACACCCACAAGGTGCTCATTTGACTACACATTAATTGGCACTACCTAGAATTTTATTTTATATACTAGGATTTCATTTAATGTTCTATTTTTATTCATGTGATTAACTTTTTAAATATCATTCGTATTTTATAGGATAATTCTAGATAGTTGTTTCTAACATTCCATTAGATTTTATTTTAACCATTGGTTGTATGGCCTAGATGCTATATAAAAGGATACTCCTAATTTATAAATCATAAAATAAAATTGTAATCATTCTCGTGCCATAGAAGTTTAAATAGATGAGGGATTTATTTTGGATTGCCACATTTGCTAAGTGTACCATGTTTTGAAACATTCGTACCAAAACGTAATTCGCTAGCAAAACGTTCATACCAAAACCAATTCACTATCCAAGACTGAAAGATGGGTGTCCTAGATCAATATATTAGGATTTCTAATTTAATGTTCTATATTTATTCATGTGATTAACTTTGTAAATATCATTCATATTTTAGAGGATAATTATAGATAGTCGATCTTAACATTCCATTAGATTTTATATTAACCGTTGGTTGTATGGCCCAAATGTTATATAAAAGGATACTCCTAATTTACAAATCATAAAATAAAATTGTAATCTTTTTAGTGCAATAGAAGTTTAAATTGATAAGGAATTTATTTTTGATTGCCACATTTGCTAAGTATACTATGTTTTGAAATGTTCATACCAAAAAGTGACCCTTGCTGCTCCTTGGACAAGGTTTTACTACCAAAAACAAAAAATATATATATTAGGCAAAATTAATGATAAATTTGCTAATGATTTGTTGTTAATTCTATTATTAACAACATAAACACTTATTAACTAGCCTGTAATTTAATAAGATTAAAGCAAATTTGTATAGATAGTTGCTTAGTTTTACATTTCTTTATGCGTTTTAAATGGTAGATCCAAGTCCTTGCAATTCTGCACCTTTTTTCTACCTTGCTTTTCTTTCCTTCCAATGTATATGACTGATTTTTCGACAAAAAGAGACTCGTTTGATTTCGATTTAGTTAGTATATGCGAAATCTTGAGAATGCACTGTGATTTTAATTTATCTCAATTTTAGTTCATAATATTAATTATGAACTACTTTAATGACGTAACAAATTACGGTTAGTTTAGCCTACTAAGACAAACGTAGATAAATCCTTACGTTCAAGGTAAAGTAACAAATTATACAAGAGAAAAATGTAATACTATTAATAATAATTGTCAAAAGAATACTTTCAAAACTCTATATATAATATATATATATATATATATATATATATATATATATATATATATATATAGAGAGAGAGAGAGAGAGAGAGAGAGAGAGAGAGACTAAACACTTTCCAACCCTAATTAGAAAAGATAATAACAAAATATTAAAAATTAAAAAATAATCAAAAAAATTGACCGACGATAAGACCATTTTAAACAAAATTTTCGGGCTTCAAACGGCATACATCATGATCGTAGGCTATGAGTCTTATAGAACTGGTCGCTTGTTTTGATTTGATATATTATGGGTCCGTAACTCTAAACGAATCAAAAGTTACACCAGTTTGAAGTTTTACCCAATGAAAAATTCTATTCTGACTTTGCTTCCGAATCCTTCCCTACATCATTTAAACAAGTTGTGACATTAATGTTAATAATTAGCTTGTTTCATAACCTACTTTGTAAGACCTTGACTTTTATGAAATACAAATTTAATTATTTTTTTTATATTTTCTTCTGAAACGGTAAGTGAATAAATTGACAAATGTTAAAGGAAAAAAAATTGTGCAAATTTTATCTTGTTGGAAAATATTTATTTTGTCGAGGAATATTTGTTCTATCGGAGAATATTCGATTCGTACGTCGGCGCCGAAATAACCAAACATTGGTGGACCCCACAACAAAATATTGTTGGATATAAAAAACAGCATAAGTAACATTTTTAAATAAAAATTGTCAACAGTCTATTCAAATGTGTTGAAGTTACAAATAATTTCTCTCCCATCCGAAATAAATATGTTGCGCAGTTCGGGCGCTATTATTTTCAGCCAATTCACGTGATATTTTAAAATAAAAATTAAATCTTGGCCTTTGATTTCAATGCAGTAAAAATTTATCCTTTAATTTCAAACAAAAATTGCTAATGACTAATTTACCCCAAACTTCAGATCTCTATAAATATGAGGCTCCTCTTTCATTTTTCTGTCAACCAGTTTAAAAGAGAGAAAAGCTTACTCATTACCTACATTTTCTCTCTATCAGCTTTCAAAAGTTCTCTTCTGTTCAAAGCTATTATCTTCTTTGAAGAGAAAAATTGGTCAAAGTATTTGAGATAACTTATTGTGTTATATTATTTGATTATCTCACATTTATTTATATTTATAGGTATACGAATATAAATTGTTATACACATTTATATATATATATATTTCTTCTATTATACCAAATAAAAGGTCTGAGCTTAGATTCTGATAGGTGATGATATTTCTCCTAATCGAGGGAATTGTTAACCGAGATTCTAGAAAGTCTTTTATTGATATAATGATCGATATAAAATAAGTTTTATATAAATCATCGTTGTGAAGCTGTAAATTTGGTCAATACTTAGTTACCTATAAGTGAAGATATTTTTTCTAAACGAGAAAATCATTCGCCTAATTTTTGAAAACCTAAGTAACCTTATTTAAAGTGATCACATCATAGATCAAATATATCAGTACATATAGATTTGAGTAAAACAACTTTATTTGTTATATCAAGTATTATTTAACTATTTTATTCATTATACTTGATCTTTGTTATTACAAGTATTTGAACATAAATTCACTTAGTCATAAATTCAAATACTTTTTGTTTAATATAAAAGTTATTGAAACTTTTATTTCATGAATATAATTGTTATATCTGCTTACACAAAAACATATCACTCACTATAAAAGTTATTTAAACTTTTATATTCGCACTGAAATTATTTATCTACTTATGTAAGAAGCATATTTCAAAAATACAAATATTTATTGAAAAATGTTGGTTTATTGGTTTTATATTTCTGCGAGAAAAAAAGAGTGATCCTTTGACCAAGACTAGAGTCTTAAAGAGGTCAACGGGTAGTTGGGTCTTTAGTGTACTTGTGGGTGAGGAACTGACTTCTTGTTTTAAGACCAGATTGTAAAGCAAAGCTAGACTCAAAAATAGGTACAACTACATTTGAGGAAGGAGCAGAGAGCTATTGTCTAAGACAAGTAGTTGTATGTATAGTTGAAAGTTGATCTATAAAACTTTATAAAGACTTATCTGCCTATTGAAGGAGAATTAATTACTGATAGTAATAGAATCTCAAGTCCTGGAAAGGAGCTTGAGACTGGACCTAGCAACATACCCGAGCTGTATGTTGTGAACCAACTAAATCTTTGTGCATTGTATGATTGAATTTTTACTATCTTCCATATTAATTTATTACACTGCAAATTAATTAATCAAAAATTCAAAAAGGCCTAAGATAATTTTGAATCGATAATAATCTATTCAACCCCCCTTCTAGATTATTATTGGATTTTTAATTTATTGAACCAATAATTATCACATGCACAATAATTCGTATTATTGAACTGATAATTGTCACAGTAGCATATGCACTGTAATTCACATTACTGAATCAATAATTGTCATTATATAGTAACGTGATTTTTCTTTTATTTATTATCTGCATTATTGTTATCACTATTATGATATTGATTTAAGTGTTGTATTTCATTATTAGTTGATATTTTTGCTTGTATTGTGAGTATCTAACTCAGAAAGCCAACTATACTGCATTTACAACAATTTGTTATAATAATGAATAATTTGTGAGTTATTGTTGAATAATTAAACTTATAAAGTTATTTGTTTTATATATAAAGTTAATTGATTTATATAAAGTTAATTTTATATATATAAAGTTAATTGATTTATATAAAGTTAATTGTTTTATATATAAAGTTAATTGATTTATATATAAAGTTAATTGTTTTATTAAGATATGAAATGAACGGTACAGATTAAAAGAAATCTGAATGAATGGTTTAGATTAAAGAAATCTTAAAAGATAAAATGTGTGGTACGGATTAAACATTATTTTAAAATGAACGGTTCAGATTAATTTAGGAAATCTTGATTTATGATAAATAAAAAAAATTATTATAAATAGAGGCATTAACTTAAGAAATTTTCATAATTATTCTTTCTTTCACTCTCTAAAATATTACTTTGTATAAGTTTTCTCTGAGTATGCTTAAGCTATCGTAAGTATTTATGAAGATTAGTAATAATACAAGTATTGTTCACGTAAGTCTTTTCATAATAGTTAGTTAAGTAATCACACACATCACACAGTGTTTATAAATCTTCATTAGAAGACTCTTCCTTTTGAAGATTCATTTTGAAAAACTTTCTCTTGAATATTCTTTTGAAATAATATTTTCAAAAACTATTTTGAAAGTTATTATACTTTATTCTGTATACTACACAAATTTTTACTATCAAATCACTTTTGATGATTTCATACGAATTGGTATACACCATAAAATTTATATGTGATAGTTACTAATTAAATTATAAATATATAGGTTGATCAACTTCATTTAAATCAATATCTAGTCACGTGTTAAGGTAAGGGATATCATTTTCTTTCATACTCTTAAACTTACTATGATAACTATTGTTCGGTAAAATTTCTGAAATTATTATATGTTCCTTAATAGTTTGCGCTTGATCTAATATAATTTTATTTGAACCTTCCTATTTACCTGAACATTTCTATTGAACTTCAACAATTATTTTGAATTATGGATCTTGAATATCATTCTTGAATTTGTGTCCACATCATCTTGACAATTTGGACATTATTTGACTCTGGACAAAATATCATGTTATTCTATTTATCATTTATATCTCTGTTGTTATTCTAATCATCAAGAAATAAGTTGTTGCGAATATCTGTGGCCTGGGGTACAGATGATATGATAAAGGCGATATAATAGTGGTGTGTCTTTTAGGGCATGTGGTGAATGTTCTCTTTGACCTGGAGTAAAGAAGAACTGTTGTTGGTATGATCACGACCAGTGGTGTTACAAATGATAAAAATTGATGATATTTTTTTTGAAAAAGATAAACTAGTGGACATCATAGTCTGCATGATTCTTCTAATGGATTACTCATTCCGCTGCCATTATTGATCTAAAATTTGTTGTTTATTATATTCAATCAAGAACTCAACTGTTGAATGCTTATGATAATTTACTCATCGTTATCTTAGTCATGATTTTTCTTTAATAGGCTATTTGAGCTCACCCTTTCGTTTATTTATTTGTTCTTCAGGAAATGAGAAAATAGCTGCGTTTAGCCGGAGAATGGAATGAAGGTCAGGGTGATAGTTGTAGTAGTCTTCACAAGTTGTAAAATAGTGTGACAATAATAGTGAAAACTTAGTTGTGTATTATTGAGCTTCGTATTTTTGTATTATGTACTGTTTTGTAATAGTTATCATGTATTTTTGACATCTCAAATTGGACTATGTAGGCCCAGATTTGGGGGCGTCACATACCTTGTCTCGAGATGATGTTGTTAGAGTTCATGCCCTAGAGGCCAATTATTTGATGTAATTGCTTAACATTTTTGATATTATATTTGATTGAATAGATGAATTATTTTATTATGATTTTATTTAGTGTGTTATATAAATGTTAACATAATAAAAGTACTTAGAATAGTGATACGAATTATATAGCTTCAAGTATGTGACTTGAACATGAGATTATATAATTACAATTAATATCATTGCTCTTAAATGTCCCTAGTCGAGTATCATTGTTAATGGGACAACAATGATGCATTGAGACTAGTATGTGAATTAACTGATGGCCAAATCTCATTGGTCATAAATATATGAGATATTGAGTCAATGCATAGGTACATGTTAGAGAACACTGTACTGGACTGACCCACCATGAGAATTCTACGTGGAGTATTATGCAAAATGTCATAAGAAATTCTCATAGTGACAATGATATAATGATCCTCTGACCTGAAATATTATATTATTACACGAGAATTTATGTACTTTGATATCATCAAAGGTCACCTTTAATAGAGTGGACAATAAAGGTGATTATTGGGTATATCATGAATCGTGTGAGGAATATGAGTGATCTACATGGAATTTAACCCTCTTATACATTAAGGGTGATATCCATATGCCTCTTGATTGAGTAGGACTATGAAATGCATGGTCATGCTCAAATAGTAATTTGTTTCATATAGTCTACTCATTGATCAAGAAAACTCAGATTAAATTATGAAGAGTATACCACATTCCATGCCTCGAGTTTAATCTAGGATGTCAAGGTTAAAATGATTAAATTATATTAAAACATTGGTCACGAAAAGGTTGTATCGAATCACCGATCTTATTATTATTTGGGTAGCAGTGTTGCATTACTAGATGCCGCTCACTGTTTATAATTTTATAATTTGATTTTAAAATTATTGCCAACATAATAATAACTTATAGAGTCACACACTTAGAACGTATTTAAAAAGGAATTAATTTAAATTTTAAGTATTTAAATATGTCAATATAATTGATAGTATTTAAATTACGAATTTAAATTAATAAGATAATGTGAGGATCCGAATTTCAGGATTCCTTAAATAATATCAAATAAGAATTAATTGATAAAAATATCAAGGTTGTTTAAGTTAATTATTATTTAAAGTGTTTGAAGGGATTTAATTAGTAAATTAAATTTGTACAAAGATGGTGATGAATTATGTGAATTTAAAATAATTGAAAAGTAAATAAATTGTGTAAATACAATTTATGAAGAATAAAAGAAATTTCAGGTAATTGTACAATAAATGGTACAATTTAATTATTGTAGAAGTACAGAAATTATGTTTTAAATAAGGTTATGTGATAATGTAAATGCATGAATTTAATATGTATATATTTATATATATACATTTGTATATTTATATATGTGAATGTTTAATTGATAATTTTAAATTTCATTAATTATAGAAATAAAGGGATTAATAATTAAATTAATCCAAATTTAAATAAAAAGTGAATGAAGGAGTTGGTAAAATTGTATGTGTTGATTTTAGATTTTATCAAGAATTTTGGAGGAGGTTTAGAAATTAATTGAGAAGGAAAGGTAATTATATAAATTATATAATAATAATTATATAATTTATATAAGGAAATTAAAATAAGGTATGAAGAAAATAATAATTATATAAATTATATAAGAATAATTATGTAATTTATATAAGGTGATTAAATGGAATAAAGTTGGAGGAAATTAAGAAATTATTTAAAAGGAGAATGTAATTATATAAATTATATAATATTAAATTATATAATTTATATATAAAGAAATTAATATGAATATTAAAGAAATTGAATAATAAATAAGAAAAAGGAATGTTTTAAGTTATTAAAAATTATGTTTATGCATAATTAAATTATTATGACCTTTATGAAAAATAATATTTCGAAAATGTGAACATGTTAATGTAACTTGTTGTCCAAGTAACGGAGTGAAAAATTATGAAAAATAATATTTATATGTCCTATGAATTATTTTATGATTTTTGGAAATATGAATTACCTCATATAATTACATGCATGGCGTTATGCGTGTACAAAATTTGTCAAGAAAAATACCGAAAAAGGTGTTAATATTATTTATAAATCATGTTATGATTTTTAGTGAATTAAAATAAATACTTTATATATATTATATAAAATATTTATTACACGTGATAATTACGTAATGTATTTAATTAATTGATTTGCATGCAAAAATTTGGAAATTATCCGCATTCGGAACTTTTGAGAGAAGCTTGAGTCGGTGGAATGAATTTGTTGCCAAAGTTAGCTTTTGGTATAAATAGCAAACAAAAGAAAATAAAAAGAAAGAAAAAGGAAAGCCAAGGAAAGAGAATGAAATAATAAATGTATATATATATCTCTCCATTTCTTCCCCATCCGACACCACCATGCCGCCACCTGTGAACCACCATGGCCGACCAAGAAGAAGAAAATAGTTGAAGCTTCAAGGAAGAGAAGTACAAGCCAAGAAAGGTATAAAAAACTAATGTCATTTAATTTATTTTGGAATTATTATTGATAAATTAATTTGTGGGAAAATTAGAAAATAATTAGAATAATTGTTCTAAATAATTTTAGAATATATATGTACGAACTATGTGATTTTTAGAGTTGTTTTGTTGTGAAATTTTGGAGGAAAAATGGTGTTTTTGGTGCAAAGTTGGTATACTGTTTCGCTGTTGGGGAAGAAGAAGAAAAGGGCTGCCGCGCAATAATTTTTTTCAGCCGCAGGGTGTTAAACGGCGTCGTTTTAGGCGCTGAGAGGGGACAGGCCGCGCATCGCGCGGAAGCCCAGAAATGGGTTGTGAAACGACGTCGTTTTGGACGTCGGCAGAACAGTCGCCGCGCATTGCGCGAGCGACCGGCACGGCTGGAAATTACCAGCGTGCCCCTGGTCTTCTTAGATAATACCGAACGTGCCCTGACCCTCGGTCAATTACGGAAATGCCCCTGACCAATTCCATTAATACCGAGCGTGTCCCTAACGTTGCGGTAATTACAAAAATGCCCTCAACCTTTCTGAAAAATACCGAATATGTCCTAGGGGCGCTGAAATGACGGAAGTGCCCCTGGACTTTCCGGAAAATTCCGGATATGTCCCTTTAACTGCGGAAATTACCAAATTGCCCTCAGAAATTAGTTTTTAAATAAATAAATGCTTAAAAATTGTTTAAAAATCATAGAAAATTATAGAAAAATACTAAAAATATAGAAATGATGTTTGGGCATTAAATTTAATATTTTTGTAAAAATATTAAATATTGGGGATTAATAGTTAAATGTTTAAATATTAATCTAATAAGGTTACCATTTAGAAAATGGTTAAATAAAATTTTTGGGACACCCAGTTATGTTAAAATTTATCCGATGAGCCAGGTTGTCCATATTATAGGTATTGGATATTAAGTTAAATTAGTATTTTATGAGACGAGGTTAATAAATTGGCCACATAAATTAATAATTGGCCTAGAGATGATATTAATTAATTAAATTAATATCATAAGAGGATAAATAATTATTATTTGAGTATTTTATGATCATAGGTTGATCGAGTTAAGGGTTTGGGCTAACAATTTAAATAACTGGACGCCAGGCAAGTTCTTCAGTCCTTTTTTTTTATGTTAAATGTTGGACTGTATGATATATAATTCTTGTTTTAAATGCATACAAATTATGTGTTATGTGATACGTGATTAATATGACCACAATGTGTATTTTGTGCAACGATATGAATATATATGAGATATATTGCTATAGTAGAAGCACAAGCACATGATGTATGACACACACCAAGCATGATAAGGTATGTGCTACGTGAAGTATAACTGTTGAACTTGCTGAGCCGTTGTGCTCATTACTTGCTTAATATATATTTTGCAGGAAATAAATAAATTTTCAAATGTGTCAGATGATATAAAGATGGATAATCACAGAAGGTTGTGAATGTTATGGTTATGTTTCAATAACATAATTTAATGTGAATACAGTTATTAAGTGTATATTGATAATTTGTATGTACATATATGTTGAACTCAGACAGGATATGTAAAGTCAAATTTTGAACTTTGATTATACTAGATAGAGGTTGTGATAAAGATTACTAAATGACTTAATTATGGATTATGAAATCAAGAATAATTTGGTATGGATATGAACAATATTAAGTTTTGAATATCAAGTTTTATGATACTGGTTACAGAAAGAAAAGAAAAGGTAAAGGTTGCGATCCATGGGACTAGGATCCAAATGTAAGGATTTTACATAATCAAATATTTTAATGCAATGATTAAGAAAAAGAAAAATTTATACCAAAATTTTGGTAATTGTTGATTTTAAATATCAGATAATGGATCAAATAAGGTGGTTAAAGATATATTAACGAACCGAAATTTGGACGTAGGAAAGATAATGTTTATTAAATACAAGATTTAAGGTAAGAAAATGGGTCGAATTTCGGAGCTGTTACAGATAATTTGTATATATATGTATATATTAATTAAGTAAGACTTAATTAAAATATAATATATATATAAATTCAGATTTATTTTTTTTTTATTTTTTTTAGGTTTTGGTTAATTAATAATAACTACTATATATACATGATATATCAGTAGTTTTAAGTACGTAAGGAAAAACTAAAAACCCTAGCCGCTTTTAGAAAGATTGTAGAGAGAAAAATAATTCATAAATCCTGATATTGGTGGCTAGTACCGCAGCTCCTTTTGTTGCAGATCGTGTGACGATTCGCGGAGCGTTTGTGTGTATACCATAGAGAAGCAGTCGTTGGAATGCGTTGAAGATTCGAAGTGTTCCAGAATTCTTAACACGACTAATAGGTAAAATAAATCTAAACCTCTGATTAATATGTTTTCACATGGATCCTGTTTTAGGGTTTTGAATTTTTTTTTAAAAATTCCGCTGCTTTTACGATCTGAAATCTTACAGATCTGTCTAGACATTGTCTTTACACAATGTTTGATTATGGACAGAAAAGAAAATAACTAAAATTGTACTATTTCCGTTCTAAATTTTAGGATCATAGTTGTCTTTTAAAAATGAGTTTTGAGATATTTTTAAATTTATCGTTGTATTAACTAAAATTAAATGAATTATGTTAATTTTGAGTTTAAAAATTGATATTTTCACAAGTAAAAATGATAATTCCACAAGATATCTCTTACATGAATAGTAAACAAATTCCACATTAATGTGATGGATAACTTTTGAAAATATAAAATTTTATATGTATAAATATTATTTTTTTTATAAAAAAAAAAGTACAGCTACGTAAATTCATGTTAGCATGGGTTGATGATGTTGTATAAATATAAAGATACAAAAAAGTATATACAAAAAATGATGTCTCATATTATAATTAATGGATGTTCTATTATATATGGGTGAATCCAATGGTTATAACCAATAACTACTATACACATCATTTTGTATTCTCTTTTTGTATTCAATTTTTTTCCATCAAAGTATTATTAAGATAAAATAACATTGTTTTAAAAAATTACAAACCTCCATTTTGTATACAGTATGGGAGAGAGTGTATTTTTTTTTTTTATATATTCACTGTTATTTTGAACGTGTGAATGTATGTCATCAAAGTTGTTTTATGATATCCCCTTTATGAATATTGGAATTAAGCCATGCTTATTTGTAATAATTATAATTTTTATCTCATGATTATTTAGAATGAGATTATTCATAAATTATTAAAAATATTATCTCATGTAGTGTTTGTTCTGTAAAAATTTAGATAAAAAATTTATTGTCAGGATATTTACATCCTTACTAGTAATAGTTGTATTATTAGTAGCGTAAATATGGATGAATAAAATAAGATACATTAGTTATTTTTTTAGAAAAAAGCTAAAGTTAATTTTGTCCACAAAATTTTAATCCCAAATGGTGGATATTATAGTACTTGATTGTATACGATATTAAATAGTCTCCCATTCCAAATTATTTTGTTAACCTTAAATTAATATTCCTAAGTCCAATTTTTAAAACAAGAAAAAACATAGAACTAATATTACAATTTTAAGTGTTATCCTTACAAATAAACATGAAGTTGGTTACTTAATTTTTGAGCCACTAAATAACACAAGCTACTCAAAATCTGATTAAAAGAGTGAGCAGCTCGAAAATCAACTAAAACCCGATTCGCTTAATCTGACTCAACTTGATTTAATTTGCTATTCAAGTCGAGTTTGTCATTATTCCAAAACTCGACTCGACACCATGTCGATTCAACTCGACTTGTTTATAGATTGAACCCAACTTGGAAAACTCATTTATTTATAATGTATGTCGCTAGTTATGTTTTGTAATTTTTTGGATCGACTAGGAAATTTAAAAGATCTTATTGGTAGACATTTAGGCATTTTAGTATTTCTCATTTTAGTGTTCCATTCTTTTGCTAAAATTGCTAGTCCCTTAACAACTAGTTTTTCTTCTAACTCCCCTAAATGTCTTCTTCAGCTTTTATAACTACTAATGAATGTGGCACGTGCGTTGCGTGTGCAATTAACATTAAATTAACATTAGGATAGATTACATTTTTTTAATTAAATTTTGAGAATATAACTAGAACTTATTAAAAAAATTAAAGTAAAAAGGACAAAAGTGTAAGATTACCAAATTTTTTTGGGACAAAAAAGAAAAAAATTAATACTTTTTTTGAGGCTGTGTCACAGGGCCTCTCCCTTTATAATATAGAGATAGATAGATATATTACTAGTTTTTAAGAATATTTTGACACGTATTTGATCCACATATGAGTTTTTGAGGTAGAGTTGTACTGGACCGGGCTGATTATGACCCAGTTATGTAGTAGTTTTCTTTTTAAAGAAAAGATTATCTTGTTGGGCCAGTTCCAAATAACAAATATATAGGACTTTGAAACTAGGAACCAATTCCGATTTGGGCTTTTGAGGGTAAAAATAGGGGAAAAGTAAGAAGGATTAAAGAATAGGGTTCATTACAGTTATATACAACAATTAATAACAAATTACAAAATTAGTGCACAAATAAAATAATTACAAAAAGAGTACAAATCAGAGAAATTAATTCTACAATATATCTTCAAAATCCTGAAAAACAAGGAAATACTGCCATATCCGGCAATTACTAAACAAATCCTTCCATAACTGCAACAACTTGATATACGCTGCTCTGGAAAGCATATCAAATGTCCTAATCTCCATCCTCTAATTTCCTAATCCCTCCATTCATGATTTAAACAAACTGAGTAAACATGTAACTTTGATATCGGAATAACAGTTCAACACCAAATCAATCGGAGAAGACAAAATCTTCTGTCGAGACACAACTCTGATATCGGAGAAAATGAAGCATCCTGTCGCGACGCAACACGTAATCGGAGAAGAAGAAACCTGTTGTCGCGACGCATCTATAAGATCGAAAATATCATACAAAATCAACAACGCCTTCAACTTCGATACAAATACTGAGGTATGTCAGTTTAAAATTTATAAGCATATAGTTACCTATGGTTACTACCAATTACTATATTGATTACCTTTATTAAGTTTTTCTATCTTAAAATTGTAACCAAATTTGAATACTGAATGTTGTGATTGCAAAATGTATTGAAAACATATTTCATATTATGGTTACTAAGGTTATATAAATTGTTTACTGTCTAATGTTGTCTTGGTTACTGACTATTTTGTATTGTTTACTGTCTAATGCTGTCTTTTTTAATGACTATAGCTGACTTGGTTACTTACTAATGCTGAATTGGTTACTGTGTAACAATATATTGGTCTCTGATTAATGCTTAATTGGTTACTGACGAATTCTAACTTGGTTACTGACTAATGCAAACTTAATTACTTATGTTTTTTATATTAATGGTTACTTGTTAGCTGACTTGGTTACTGACTAATGCTGAATTGGTTACTGTGTAACATTATATTGGTCTCTGACTAATGCTTAATTGGTTACTGACGAATTCTAACTTGGTTACTGACTAATGCAAACTTAATTACTTATGTTTTTTATATTAATGGTTACTTGGTTACTGCCTAATGCTGAATTTGTTACTGTGTAACATTATATTGGTCTCTAACTAATGCTTAATTGGTTACTGACGAATTCTAACTTGGTTACTGACTAATGCAAACTTAATTACTTATGTTTTTTATGTTAATGGTTACTTGTTAGCTGACTTGGTTACTTACTAATACTGAATTTGTTACTGTGTACCATTATATTGGTCTCTGACTAATGCTTAATTGGTTACTGACGAATTCTAACTTGGTTACTGACTAATGCAAACTTAATTACTTATTTTTTTTTATCTATAAAAATGCATATGCAAAATGTGTTTATCTTGTGGTTACTAAATAAATATGTGTTGGTTACAGTCTGAAATGTATTTTGTTAGTGTATAAAGTTGTTGTGATTACTGTATAATGTTACGGTGTTTTATATTGGTTTATTTTAATAACATGGTTACTTATTGGTTATATTGGTTGCCTGCATACAACTGTTGTAATTTTATTGGTAACAAATATCAATATACTGCAATTTGTAATATGAGTGTTCAAATTTGTTTTATGTTATGGTTACGAACATCATGTAGTTTGGTTACTGCCTAACATTCATTTAGTTACTTTACCAATACTTATTCTGTTGTAAGGCAATGGATATGATTCCAGTTGTACTTTATTTCAACGGTACATGGACTGATAGTAACCAATACACCAAATTTAAAGTTACCGGCATACTAGTTCAATCAACTTGTACGTTCACAGAAATGCAGAACATGATATGCAGTGTATTACGGCTAGACACAAATGCAACAACATTGTCAATAAAATTTCAGATTCTTTATTGAAGTCAGTAGAAAATCTGATGAGCAAGGTAAATTCCCAGTGATTATAGAAACTGAACACCGAAGGGAACGCACAACAATCTTGACAAATGTAGAAGAACATATGATTCACAATGTAACGCCAATCAGATCAACATAAGGGAATTCATAACTAGTTCCACTACCAACGCACGATTGCCAAATTGGAACGCAGTAAGTCGATCACCTTGCAATGAAAATTATTGAACAACAACGAGACAAACAACATGACAGATCATACACAGAAGAACGACATGATGATGTAATAACAAATCCGAATGAACGTGAAGTACAATTACATCAAACTTACAAAGACAAAAAAATCCTATCACAAGCTATGAGGCTGCATTCAATAAGGAAAAACAGACAACACAAAGTTCAACGAACAGGTCGTAGAGACTTTGTGCTAGTGTGTGTACATGACGAAAATTGTAAATGGAAGATGAGAGCATCAACTTTTCGAAAAACCAGTATGTCCAAGGTGAGAGAATTCAACGACATCCACACGTGTTCAGTCAAGGTATTGCTGGGAGACCACAGACAGACAAATAGTGAGTTGGTCAGTGAATGCATAATGCACAAATTAACAAATCTGAAAAAAATATACACACCAACTGATATTGTGGAGGACATGATGACAGAATATAATGTGTCTATCTCTTACCAAAAAGCATGGAGATCGAAGGAGAAAGCGTTGGAAAAAGTAAGAGAAAATCCACACGACTACTCAATGATCCCATCATGGTTACACATGCTGAAGAAAACTGTAACGACCCTGAAATTCGACCAACTTTATTTCCTTAAACTTTGTATTTATTATGCATTATCTTTCTAACGTCCAAATTTCAGTCCGTTAATAAATCTTTAATCCCTTCTTTAATCCAATAATTGATTTTAAAATCAACAATTATCAAATTTTCGGTATAAATTTTTCTTTTTCTCAATTCAATCATTGTATTAAATATTTTATCATTTAAAAACTTCATTTCTTGATCCTAGTCCCTGGATCGCAACCTTTTCTTTTCTTTTCTTTCTTGTATCATAAAGCTCGGTATTCAATTTTAATATCATTCATATTCATGCAAATATTCTTTATTTCATGATTTATCATTTAAACATAGATATATAATCGTCTCTATCATAATAATCATCTTGAACAATCATGGTTCATAATTTAACAGTATTCGTCCTATCCGGATTCAACATACAAAATATCAATATAAACTTAGCAAATATATTCACATTGAATTATGATGTTGAAAATATAACAATTACGTTTCCAACCTTCTAGGCAACTCATCTCAAACTTAATCCGATATTCCTGAAACTTATTTCTTTACCCTCCAAAAATTTATTTTAAACAAGTAATGAGCACAACGGCTCAGCAAGTTCAACAGTTTATATTTCACGTAGCACATACCTTAACATACTCAGTGTGTGTCATACATCATGTGCTTGTGCTTCTACTATAACAGTATATCTCACATCATTGCATAAAGTACACATAGTTGTCATGTTAACCACAGATCACATAACACATAATTTATATGCATTTAAACAAGTATTTACATATCATAACAGACAACAATTAACATTAAAGGGCTGAAGAACTTGCCTGACGTCCAGTTATTTAAATTGTTAGCTCAAACCCTTAACTCGATCAACCTTCTTTGAAGCTTGTTTCTCACATGGATGGCCTCAATTATCTTTCCCTCCTTGGTAGCCATGGTGGTCTTGGGCGGAGATGGTGGTGCTCGGGTGGAAGAAGGAGAGAAAAGAGAGAGTTTTGTTTGTTGATTTTTCTTTTTTCTTTCCTTGTTTTCTTTTTCTCTTTTTATAATGCTTGCATGTTAATTAATTTTTAACCACTCTTCATGTCCACCGACTTTGGCCAATTCTCTCGAACGTTCCACAAAATCATTCATGCAAAAAAATTAATTATTTTTATACATTACGTAATTATATCGTGTAATAAATATTTTATATAATAAATATAAAATATTTATTTTAATTCACTAAAATTCATATTATGATTTATAAATAATATTAACTCCTCTTTTGGGTATTTTTTTTGACAAATTTTGTACACGAATAATGACATGCATGTAATTATATGAGATAATTTATACCTCCAAAAATTATAAAATAATTCATAGGACATATAAAAATTATTTTTCATAATTTTTCACTTCTTTACTTGGACAACATGTTACATTAACATGTTCACATTTCTGAAATATTATTTTTCATAAAAGTCATAATAATTCCATTATACATAAATATGATTTTTAATAACTTAAAACATTCATTTTTCTTATTTATTATTCAATTTCTTTAATATTCACATTAACTTTCCTTATATAAATTATATAATTTAATATTACATAATTTATATAATTACATTATTCCTTTTTAAATAATTTCCATTTTACACAAAATATAACTTATAAAATCTTTCTTCTCTCCTTATTCAATTAAATCTTCTTATATAAATTATATAATTATTCCTATATAATTTATATAATTACCATTTTCCTCATATTTCACTTTAATTTCCTTATTAAATTATATTATTATATAATTTATATAATTACTTCCTTCTTAATTAATTTCCAAACTTCCACCATAATTATTGATTAATTATATAATCAGTATTTCTAATTTTACTAACTTCTTCATTAACTTTTATTTAACTTTGGATTAATTTAATTATTAATCCCTTAATTCTCATAATTGATGAAATTTATAATTATTAAACAAACATGCACATTTATATATATACAAATGTAAATATAAACATATTTAATTTCTATATCCCATATTACCACATAATCTCATTTAAATCATAATTTCTGTATTTCCACTACAATTTAATTGTACACTTTATTGTACCTTTACCTGAAATTTCTCTTATTCTTAATAAATCGTCTTTAAACAATTTATTTACTTTTCAATTACTTAAATTCAGTACCATTTATCATAATCTCTGCACATATTTAATTTACTAATTAAATACCATTACATACCATAAATCATATAAAATAATAATTAATTTAACAACCTTGATAATTTTATCAATTAAATTCTCATTTAATATTATTAAAGAAATCCTGGAAATTCGTATCCTCACAAAAACAAATCCAGGTAACAATTAAAAACATTTTATAGGGTTTTCATAATTACTTGGTTGCGCAACAAAACTGATTTGGTTACCCAACTCAACTGATTTGGATACCATTAACCAACTTTATGGTTACAAACTACTAGTGATTTGTATATTGTATACTACTTGGAATTCTAATGATAACGTTCATGTTAATCCATCATCAGGTTCTATCACATCCCTTGAGTTGGAAACAAATGGTCGTTTCAAGTATTTATTCTTTGTCATTGGAGCTTCCATTCAAGCATGGAACCATTGCTTTTCAATAATTGTAATCGATGGAATGTTCATACAATCAACTTACGGGGGGACACTACTGATAGCAAGCACACAAGATGCAAACAGAAAAATTATTCCGATTGCTTTTGCAGTGGTTAACAGCGAAAATGAATTATCTTGGAGATGGTTTTTCGTAAATTTGAGAATTGTTTGTGGAGTTAGGGAAGGCCAATGCATTGTCTCAGATAGACATGAAGCCATTATACAAGGACTGAATTTTGTGTTTTCGGACGTCATGCATGGTTCCTGCACATACCATGTATTGAAAAATATAAAAAATAGATTCAAAAAGAGAGGAGAGAAACTTAAACAGGCTTACAACGGGGCTTATAGAGCTTGCACTATTGAACAATTCAATAAACACATGACTGAACTTGATGCCATTGATCCTCGAATAAGGACATATTTGGAGGAAGATGTCAAGTTGGAGAAATGCACCAGGCTCCATGGGACTGTAAGCAGATACTCAACAATGACTTCAAACACCGCCGAATCTATTAACAACGCAATCAAGATGATCAGAGATCTTCCCGTTGCATCAATAATTGAATGCCTACATTGTCTGGTTCAAAGATGGTATTTCACAAACAAACAAGCAGTCATATCAACATTCACAACACTTTCCGCAACAACTGAAGGAAGGTTGCAATCTAATATCATTAAATCAAAGAAACTTAAGGTAACTAATACAAATTTTAAATTATTGCATCAAAAGTTGCATTTGCATTTTATAGAAACCTATTTCTTAACTATTGGTTACTGTGTTTCATTATACTGTCTAATGCTGTCTTAGTTACTGATTAAAGCTAACTTTGTTACTGTGTAACATTATAATGGTTACTGACTAATACTGACTTGTTTCTTGACTAATGGAAATTTGCATACTATGTAATATTATTTTGGTTACTAACTAATACTCAATTACTTATTGCATATCATTATAATGGTTACTGACTATTGATGAGTTGTTACAGTGTATCATTGTACTTATTACTAACTGATGCTTGTTTGGTTACGATGTATAATTATAATGTTATTGTGTTTTGTAATTGTAACATTGAGTTGTTTACTTCACTATATTTATTCTGTTTTCAAACAATGAAAATGATTCCAGATGTACTTTATTCTAACAACATTTAATTTGTGTTGTAGGTTGAGACATCAAACTTAGTGATTTTCACTGTTTATGATGTCGCCAAACAATATATTGTGGATAACGACCAAAAGACATGCACATGTCGTAAATTTCAGTACCATGAGATGCCTTGTCCGCAAGCTGCTACTGTTATGAATAAGCGAAATTTGAGCTGTTATGATTTTTGCTCTAAAAAGTACTCTAAAACAACTTTAGTCGACACATATTCAGTTTCCATCATGCCGTTATATGACAAAGAAAACTGGGATATACCATAAGAAGTAAGAAACATATGTGTAAAACCACCGAACATAAGAAGACCAGCGGGAAGACCAAAAATAGGGAGGTACAAACACGCGTCTGAACTTAAAATTCAAAACAAATGCAGCAGGTGCCAAGAAAAAGGACACAACAGGAAAACATGCAATAATCCACCTGTTTTAAGACCAAAAAAGGTCTAATATAGTGCAATTACATTAAGAGTGTAAATACATGTATATATAATCGTTTACTATGAGTAACCATTATCCATATGGTTGGTAACATTTTTTATTGTTTACAATAAACAAAATTGTTATTGATTAATATTTTGATTTCTGATTTCATTATAAGTTTCCAATATAAAGCACACATATATACTATGACAGTGATATTGTTTGTTTAGGCAACCCAATTATACTATGACATGTACATTTCACAATTGATATATCTTTAAACAAGCTTGTAACTCTCTGGTTACTATCAAAATAATATTTGGTTACCATTGTATACATATTTGGTTACCAACTGTACATCTCAAACAATGTAGCAAGCACACCTTAAAAGAAACAAAAACTAACCAAAAAACAATGTTACTTTCATCACTGCTAGAATTCTAAAATATATAACCCCATTTACATATGATTTAAGACAACTGAGTAAACATTTAACTTTGATCTACAAACTGAGTAAACATGCAACAGTAAAACAAATATAATAAATAAGTAACCAAATAGTTACATAACAGTAACCATAACATGTTTTAGTGGTAACCAAAACATAAAACAACCTGTGTATCCAGCATCCTGTAATGAAATTGATATTGTTTGTTTAGGCAACCCAATTATACTATGACATGTACATTTCACAATTGATACATCTTTAAACAAGCTTGTAACTCTCTGGTTACTATCAAAACAATAGTTGGTTACCATTGTATACATATTTGGTTACCAACTGTACATCTCAAACAATGTAGCAAGCACACCTTAAAAGAAACAAAAACTAACCAAAAAACAATGTTACTTTCATCATTGCGAGAATTCTAAAATATGTAACCCAATTTACATATGATTTAAGGCAACTGAGTAAACATGCAACAATAAAACAAATATAATAAATAAGTAGCCAAATAGTTACATAACAGTAACCATAACATGTTTTAATGGTAACCAAAACATAAAACAACCTGTGTATCCAGCATCCTGTAATGAAATTGATATTGTTTGTTTAGACAACCCAATTATACTATGACATGTACATTTCACAATTGATATATCTTTAAACAAGCTTGTAACTCTCTAGTTACTATCAAAACAATAGTTGGTTACCATTGTATACATATTTGGTTACCAACTGTACATCTCAAACAATGTAGCAAGCACACCTTAAAAGAAACAAAAACCAACCAAAAAACAATGTTACTTTCATTACTGCTAGAATTCTCAAATATGTAACCCCATTTACATATTATTTAAGGCAACTGAGTAAACATGCAACTTTGATCTGCAAACTGAGTAAACATGCAACAGTAAAACAAATATAAAAAATAAGTAACCAAACAGTTACATAACAGTAACCATAACATGTTTTAATGATAACCAAAACTTGTTTTAATGGTAACCATAACATGTTTTAATGGTAACCAAAACATAAAACAACCTGTAATGAAATTGATATTGTTTGTTTAGGTAACCCAAGTATACTATGACATGTACATTTCACAATTGATACATATTTAAACAAGCTTGTAACTCTCTGGTTACTATCAAAACAATAGTTGGTTACCATTGTATACATATTTGGTTACCAACTGTACATCTCAAACAATGTAGCAAGCACAACTTAAAAAAAACAAAAACCAACCAACAAACAATGTTACTTTCATTCTCAAATATGTAACCCCATTTACATAAGATCCAATAAACATCACAAACTCATAAACCATACAAAATGTTGTGTATATCCCTCCAAAAAAATAAAATTTGTTGTGTATATCCCAAAATATGTCCTTGTCTCAAAAAATATTGTGTATATCCCAAAAAATAAAATACAATACACAGTTGATAAATACAAAACACGATATCCGAACTAATCAAAATCTAGAAAAAATCTTCCAGGAAATTCTCTGTCAGTCTCATATCCCTCCAACTGTTTCTTCCTTGCATGCATATATAGGTTTGTGCATAACTTCTTCCGATACTGCGCAATGGGAAATAGAATAGGAATTTCAACAAATTTCTGATGAATGATATGCTCAGCGAAACATATCGTGAACATCCCGCAATCACTACACAAACAGAAAAAAGATAACAAAAATCAAAACTAAAATCAACCTATATGTAATAATTAAAAAAATGTAAACAATGTAAACCTTACTCCTCGACTTCTTCAGGAACCGCCTCTGTAAATTCCAACTCAATTATATCATCTTCCTCCTTGTTGTGATACGGTTCACTGCTAAAGTCAATGTCAGACCTATCCCTCAAAAAACCACTCTTGCGCAATAAAGTGGGAAGAAAGAATATGTATGGCTCACAAACATCCATAATTTTTGTTTGCATGGATTTCTTTTTTGGACGCAAAGAATTATAAACAGTAAGACGTCTACGATGCACATCAAATGTCAACAAAAACTAATGTTCCAGTGATGTCATATGAATGGGGAACAACACGTAGTCAACATTTTTCCATGGTGTGTTGACATCCATAAACAACCCATGGATGTATTCAGCAACATCACCCTCCCCAGACAAAACATCCGTATCTGCATTTTTACTTGTATACTCATCGAAAAGAGCAGTCATCTTGTTATGAAACCAACAATTCGTAGTAGTTGCCCTTATATGAACACTGTCGAAATGTCTGGCCAATTTACGGAAATAATATAACGCAACATTGAGGTGCTGAACCAGCAAACAAAAAAAATATTACATAGTTGCTGAAAAATGTAAGCATTTAAAGAATGTAACCAATTCTGTTAACACTAGTTCCAAATAAAAATGTAACAACATCTAGAAAAACATAATTTTTTTTAAAAAGAACTCACATCGTCGTCTAACCATTGTCCAGGAGTCTTTAATTTGTAGAACCACATTTTTGATGATATTGGGATAGACCCAAATACAAAAGCAGGTTCAATATTATCGTTCTTTCCGGGGAATTTGTCGTTCCTTCATTATAAAAGCATATTAGTATACACGCTAACATTAACAGTTACCATAGTAATATACACTATACAAAATCAGTCTTGAATAGACAATATTTAACATACTAATCAACAACTTAATTGTAAACAGTAACCTGGAAACCAACAAATATTAATATATAAACCATAATGAAAGAGTAACCAATACATAACAAAACAGTAACAAAAATATAAAAGAACAGTAACCAAACAGTTATTTAATATTAACCAAAACAACAACATCATCTACTGATAGGGCTAAATTATACGGTATTTTTATTCCCTAATACTTAGTTTTTATATTTATTGTGTGCTTAAATGTTTAATTATTTAGCCTATTTTGGTTTTAATAGGTTTTATAGGATTTTAGTTAATTTATGTTAATTTAGGTAATTTTATAGTATTTTTATATTTCTTTTTATTTATGTGTTTTTATTTATTTTTAGTATTTTAGGTGTTTTATTTATTATTATGTGTTTTTAGGATTTTTAGTATTTTTATATTATTTTTATTTATTTTTAATTATTTTATATTTATTTTTGTAGAAAAAATAAAGCTGGGGGACAAATCTGGAAAATCCGCAAAAGTTAAATGGCGATTTCGTAATTAACCAGCACCGGTGGCAGTTTCGTAAATAAGTCATCCAGATTTCCGCGCAATGCGCGCGTTGGAGAGAGAAGGAACGTGGAGCTTGAAACGACGTCGTTTGCGTCTGGTGAAGAAAACAATGCGCGGGAGGAGCTCGGTGACGTCAGCAACGCGTTTTCGCGTTGACCGATCAAAGCTGGCGCGTGGAAGACTTATTTGGTTGCGCATTAATGCTGGAAAATGAGATTAATTCGGGATTTTTGCTATTTTTTTTATTCCAAATTGGATTTTAATTCCAACTAGGGTTAGGATAATAATTCTTTTTCTTTTTCTTTTATTTTTAATTGTCCTATTAGGGTTTGGACAAGTTAGAAACCTATAAATAGAGGGTCAATCTCTCATTATGGATGGAAAGTTTTTGGGAGATCTTTCTCCTAATTTCTTGGAGAGAGCTTTTCAACTAGTGGGTATTATTTTTATTATGTTTGGCTAATTTTATTTTTCAGTTCTAAAGGGATGTTGAACCTTATTTTTAATTAATGTTTTAATTGAGTTTTATAATTTATTCCTTCATGCATGAGATTTATTCTTGATGATCTGTTTTAATTGATTAGATAATATTTGCTTGATTAATTTGATAATGGCCAGTTGAATTAATTAAGTTTTTGTCATATGCTAGATTAAGATTTGATATTAAGCAAACGATATTTTATCTGATCATAAGTAGCAGTTAATAATATTTAATTGTAGTCAAACTTTTAAATATTATTATGGTTATCAAGATGACAAGTTAAATGGTCCGCGATGTTGAGATTGTTGCTTGGAATAATCTAATTCTCTAAATTTTAATGCAACTGTTATATTAAATCTAGACTGATAGTTCTAGGTTGTATGATAGTTCAGGTCTTTTGTGAGCGATTGTTGCATTAGATTTATAATTTAAGGAGGATTTCAGGTAGCTTGGCGATTGTCGGTTATCTAGGATTATTAATTTCAATTGAAGGAAAAGATAATAATAACTTGATTAATTTGTTGATTAAAAGAAGGGGATACTGAACTAAGGAACTGAAGTTTATTTTATTTGATTTTTTCTCATCTTTATTATTATTTAGTTTTATTTGTTTGAATTTTAATTAGTTAATTAATAATTTCAAAATCCCCCATTTAATTAGTTATTTTTGAAAAGATTAGAATTTATTAAAATAATTCACTCTCTGTAGGTTCAACTCTTACTTTCACTACTACATTAATATTTTTCAAAGTAAGATTTTATTTTTGGTTGCTTGCGACAGCATCCCAAATTTTGGCGCCGTTGTCGGGGAGTGTTTTGCTTTAATTTATTCTTTGTTTTCTTTGTAGTTTATTTTTCTAGTTTATTTATTTTATTTTTGTTTTTCATAGTTTAATTGAGTGTACAGGTGAAGGAGAAAATCATGACTTGGAACCAAAACGATGATTATTTTAATGCGGTAAAAATTTCTTCTCTTCAACAACAAGTTGATGAACTAACTTCTGTTATCTATGTCTGGGCTACAGGTAGAGGACAAACAAGGAAGGCTTGTAGGATTTGTTCCATAGTAGGACATCCAACAGAGTTGTGTCCAATGCTTCGAGAGGAGTCCTATGGATAAATAAATGATGCAGATGGTTTCCTTGGACCGCAAGGGAACTATGATCCCTATTTAAACACGTACTACTCAGAATGGTAGGATCGTCCAAATTTCAGCTATGGGAATCCACAAGTGCACCAACCTGCAAGTCAACATTGACCAGATTACTAACAGTTCAATCAGACATATCCCAACGATCAAGAACAGGACCAATCTTCTAACTCTAATTTGTCTTTAGAAGATGTGTTTAAATATTTTATGACTAAAACAAATGTGAATATTCAGCGTATCAGTATTCAAGTGGAACAACTGAAAGTTGCGGTCAGTCAATTGGAGGTGCAAAGTGTTGAAGAATTACCATCTCACACAATGGTGGATTACGAGGAGGATGACAATGAAATTGTGTTGAGCAGTGGTAAAGATGAGGGAACTCCAGAAACGACAGACAATGAAAAGGAAAATCTGGAAAAGGCCATTACTCATAGTTTGGGATTAACAAAAGAAGAAGAAGAAAATTGAGCCGAAACAAGATTTGAAGAGGGCTACAGATTCATTAAATTCTTTGCCATTGATTTTAAATAAATTTGCAGAACTTTTCATTCCATTACATGTTACTCAAAATAAATTTTTACCTTTTATTTTGCAAGATTTCATTCCGGAACAATCATACCATGTAAAGACGAGATGTAATCTACCTATGAGGAATGTTGTGATGGATGGAGTACGCAACATACATGAAATTGGAGTGATGTAGTTGTAAGACCCCGAATTTTATGAAATATAAAATTTAATTTTTCTTCATATATTTTTCTGAAACAGTAAGTGGTTAAATCGATAAAGTTAAAAGTTAAGGATGTTATGTGCAAATTTTATTTTGTCGGACAATATTCGTTTTGTCGGGGAATATTCGGGCCGTACGACGGCGCCGAAATAACTAATTATTAGTGGACCCCACAACGGAATATTTGTCGGATATAGAAAATGATAGAAATAACCTTTTTAAATAAAAATAGTCAACGGAACTGTTAAAATACCGGTGATAAAAGAATAGTAGCATACGGTAAATTATGGTATTTTCTGTAGCACACGGTATTGCACAATATCTCATATTATTGGTCTGATAATTGACACCGTAACTGTTGCGCATCATTTCATCAATAATTGTCACTGCATAATATTTTATGTTATCAATTCAATAATTGTTGTTACACAGTATTTTGCATTATTGATTCAATAATTTTAATTACACTGTATTTCATATCATTGACTCAATAATTGTTGCTACACTGTTTTTAAAATTATTGAACCTAATAATTGTCACGGTTGCAAATATACTATAATTTATATTATTAAATTAATAATAATCTGTAACGTGTTTATTACATTATTGTTGAATTATTGTTGTAACATTATTTTACTTTATATGTTGGACCCACAGGAATAATAAATAATAAAATAAAATAAAATAAAATAAAAAATTAATTAATTTTACTATTTGAAATAGTAACGTGAATAGTAAGTGAATAGTATGAAACATGTGGACCCATTGGTGGGGCCCACATGGTTGGTGAAGCTTGAAATTGGAGAAATTTTACGCAGAAGAAAAAAAAAAAACGCACGAGGCTGCTGCACTGCCAACAACCCCCACCTACCGCGCATAGTAACTTATTTTTCTCCTATAAATAGCTTGCTCAGCTGAATAGAAAAATCACACCTAAAACATAAAATTTTTCTATAAGAATTTTATGAGTTTTCTCTAAGAATAGTAAGGCTATTTTGAGAGTTTGAAAGCCAAAAGGAGTGCAGAAAATTTTCAAGTAAGTCTTTTATTAAAGAGTAGTAATTTCATAAATTCCTATTTTTCACGGTATTCACAAATCTTCCTTTAGAAGACTCTTCTTTAAGAAGATTCATTTTTAAAAGCTTTCTTTGGAAGATTTATTTTGGAATATTATTTTTAAAACTATTTAAAAGTAGTTATATTATACTACAAAAATTATGTTAAATATATATAATTTTGATAATTCATATTATACGAGTTATCATACACTTTGAAATTTATATGTGGTAATTACTAATTTTATTATGAAAATATAGGTTGATCAACCTCATTTAAATCAATATCCAGTCACGTGTTAAAGTAAGGAATATCATCTTCTTTCATATTCTATTATTTAAACTTACCACGGTAAGGGATTATCATTCTTTGATTCTCGAAAATAATATCGTTTCTTTCTTGTGCCATTTATTTCCATGTATTAAATTGTGGGAATAACCTTACGGCGCGGATTACCGCCTGTTGGTGAATAACCTTTTGTATTCATTCCTTATTAATCTCTGAGAATAACCTTACGGCGCGGATTACCGCCTGTTTGGTGAATAACTCTTCGTATTCAAATTGATGGGAATAAACTTACGGCACGGATTACCGCCTGTTTGGTGAATAACTCTTCGTATTCAAATTGATGGGAATAACCTTACGACGCGGATTACCGCCTGTTGGTGAATAACCCTTTTTATTTGTCTCGTGTGAAAATAATTTGTCTACACGAATTATCACATGACACTTTTATTCCATATTCGTAAGTGATATCATTTTCCTTTATACTCATAAGGGATACCATCTTTTTCATCTTCCATTATTTAAACTTACTATGGTAAGGGATATTAATTTCCTTCATCTTTTGTAAATCAAACCTGCTACGATAAGGGATATTATTTTCTTTCATAAACCTAAATCGAAACTTATTATGGAACTATTGCTTCTATAATTCTTGAAAATAATATATGTTCCATAATAGTTGAACTTCATTATTTCAACTGAACCTTCCTATTTTCTGAACCTTTCCATTGAACTATAATCGTTATTCTGAACTGTGGATCTTGAATATCATTTTTAAATTTCACTCCACATCATTTTGGCTATTTGGACATTGTTTGAATCTGCACAAAGTAAACTTCTGATACTTATTGTTTATCCTGTTCTTCTGTTCATCATTTGTATAACTGTTATTTGCATTAATCATCAAGAATCAAGCTGTTGTGAATATCTGTGGCCGGGGGCACATATGTGATATAATTGTTGAACAGATGATAGGTTAAAGGCGATATACTAGGTTAAAGGCGATACATCTGTTCGGTGTCTTTTATGGCACGTGGTGAATATTCTCTTTAGCCCGTAGTGCAAAGATGAACTGTTGATTGGTATGATTATGACCAAGGGCTGAATCTGGTATAATCATGAATGTTGGTGTTATATTGAATGTCTTTGGCCCGTAGTGCAAAGATGAATTGTTGATCTGCATGATTATGACCAGGAACTGTGAAGTTGTACTATCTTGACTAATGGTATTTCAGATGATAAAAATTGATGATATTTTTACAAAAAAGAGAAGCGAGTGGACATTATAGTCTGCATTATTCTTCTAATAGATTGCTCATCCCGCTGCTATTATTGATCTGAACATTGTTCAAGAATTTGACTGCAGTTTTTGATATAAACTTTGTAGTCTATTGTATTCTATCAAGAACTCAACTGTTGAAGGCTAATGATAATTTATTCGTCATTATCTTAGTCATGATATTTCTTACTGGGCTATTTGAGCTCACCCTTTTTTTTGTTCCATTGTTTTTCAACAGGAGATGAGAATGTAGCTAGGTCTAGCCAGGGAATGGAGTGAGAGTCCGAGGGATAGTTATTACCGTCTTCACGTGTTGTAAAATAGTGTGATAATAATAGTGAAGACTCAGTTGTGTATTATTATACACTGTATTGTTGAACGTTGTACTACTTTGTAATAATTTTGTTGTAGTCTTTTGACAACTCAAGTTTGGGCTGTGTGGGCCCAGATTTGGGGGTGTCACAGTAGTGGTTCGGCCTGTTGTCGAGCCAATGACAATAAACAAAGGCGCTGCTTGGGAGGTAACCCAATAAATCAGATTTACATTTCTTTTCCTTTTTTCTTTTTATAGTTATTTGTGCCTATTTCTTTGCATTATAGTTTACATTGGGGACAATGTAAATTTTAAGTGTGGGGGAAGGGATTTAGGATTTTTATTTTTTTATTTTTAGGTCAATTTTAAAAATTTCAAATTTTGGAATTTTGTGGGTAAATTCACTTTAAACCCTTGGGGTAAATTCACTGCAAACCCTCACGAGACAAAACTCGTCCACTTGGGGTAACCTTGGGGTTTAAAGGCTTGTTACACGTGCTAAGTGTAACCGTGTTTCCTACAAAAATGAGGTAGTTTTTTATTTTATTTTTAAGGTGTGTCACTTGAGTAATGAATTAATTGGATTTTAAATTTTTAGTCAATGATAAAAATTTTGATTTTTATTTAATAGCTTTTGTAAAAAGGGATAAATTTTTGCTTAGTCTGAATTTTGACTTTTTATTGATTATTACTTTGTTTGAGATCTTTAAAATTTTTATGCACTTATATCCATTTGTTTGAGCTAGTTTTAATTTAGAGAAAGTTTAAATGGTTAAATGCTTATGAAAGATATTTTTGAGCTCTATATCTTATTTGATCATTATTTAAAGTGAAATATAAGACAAACTATAATTTGAAGGATATGATTTAGGTAATTTTTCTAGGATTATTATTGAATAAGAAAAAAATCTTGTGGTGGGTTGAGATGGAGCGTAAAACGCACTCACTCATAAACACATAAAAAAGCGAGATGGAGCGTAAAATGCACTCGCCGGTGAGATAGAGCATCAAATGCACTCACTAAAGAAAAAAAAAATGGGATGAAGCATAAAATGCACCCATTAAAAGAAAAAAAATGAAAAAATATTTGAAAAAAAATGCATATTAATAATCCTAATGTATATAATTGTTTGAAACCTTTTGATCTTCTGATTTATATTTGTCTATATTAGCAAAGAGTGATGTGAAAAATAAATATATTGAGTTTTGTTATATATCTTTTATAAGGTAATTAATAACCTAAGCTTATCCGTGTTTTGATTAGTTTGATACATTTGGATTCACACACACACAAAAGATCTTGAGTAGGGTAAGATTAATAAATATGTTAAAGTTCTAGATTTTGCATGGTTTTGAAAATTTCTTTGAGTTATCATTTAAAAAATCTTTGAGGCTGATGTTGAAATTTATATTGATCTGTTGCTCAAGTAAGTTGTTTAGTTATTAATTTTAATTTTATAGTTTTTATTTTTGTTTTGTCTGAGGACGAGCAAAAGCTAAGTGTGGGGGTATTTGATAGGGCTAAATTATACGGGATTTTTATTCCCTAATACTTAGTTTATATATTTATTGTGTGCTTAAATGTTTAATTATTTAGCATATTTTGATTTTAATTGGTTTTATAGGATTTTAGTTAATTTAGGTAATTTTATAGTAATTTTATATTTCTTTTTATTTATGTGTTTTTATTTATTTTTAGTATTTTAGGTGTTTTATTTATTATTATGTGTTTTTAGGATTTTTAGTATTTTTATATTATTTTTATTTATTTTTAATTATTTTATATTTATTTTTGTAGGAAAAATAAAGCTGGGGGACAAATCTGGAAAATCCGCAAAAGTTAAATGGCGATTTCGTAATTAACCAGCACCGGTGGCAGTTTCGTAAATAAGTCCTCCGAATTTCCGCGCAATGCGCGCGTTGGAGAGAGAAGGAACGCGGAGCTTGAAACGACGTCGTTTGTGTCTAGTGAAGAAAACATACCGCGCAATGCACGGGAGGAGCTCGGTGACGTCAGCAACGCGTTTCTGCGTTGACCGGTCAAAGCTGGCGCATGGAAGGCTTGTTTGGTTGCGCATTAATGCTGGAAAACGAGATTAATTCGGGATTTTTGCTTTTTTTTTTTTATTCCAAATTGGATTTTAATTCCAACTAGGGTTAGGATAATAATTCTTTTTCTTTTTCTTTTATTTTAAATTGTAAATCCTATTAGGGTTTGGACAAGTTAGAGACATATAAATAGAGGGTCAATCTCTCATTATGGATGGAAAGTTTTTGAGAGATCTTTCTCCTAATTTCTTGGATAGAGCTTTTCAACTAGTGGGTATTATTTTTATTATGTTTGGCTAATTTTATTTTTCAGTTCTAAAGGGATGTTGAACCTTATTTTTAATTAATGTTTTAATTGAGTTTTATAATTTATTCCTTTATGCATGAGATTTATTCTTGATGATTTGTTTTAATTGATTAGAAGATATTTGCTTGATTAATTTGATAATGGCTAGTTGAATTAATTAAGTTTTTGTCATATGCTAGATTAAGATTTGATATTAAGCAAAACAATATTTTATCTGATCATAAGTAGCAGTTAATAATATTTAATTGTGGTCAAACTTTTGAATATTATTATGGTTATCAAGATGACATGTTAAATGGTCCGCGATGTTGAGATTGTTGCTTGGAATAATCTAATTCTCTAATTTTTAATGCAACAGTTATATTAAATCTAGACTGATGGTTCTAGGTTGTATGATAGTTAAGGTCTTTTGTGAGCGATTACTGCATTAGATTTATAATTTAAGGAGGATTTCAAGTAGCTTGGCGATTGTCGGTTATCTAGGATTATTAATTTCAATTGAAGGAAAAGATAATAATAACTTGATTAATTTGTTGATTAAAAGAAGGGGATACTGAACTAAAGAACTGAAGTTTGTTTTAATTGATTTTTTCTCATCTTTATTATTATTTAGTTTTATTTGTTTGAATTTTAATTAGTTAATTAATAATTTCAAAATCCCCCATTTAATTAGTTATTTTTGAAAAGATTAGAATTTATTAAAATAATCCACTCTCTGTGGGTTCGACTCTTACTTTCACTACTACATTAATATTTTTCAAAGTAAGATTTTATTTTTGGTTGCTTGCGACAGCATCCCAAATTTTGGTCAAAAATAATTTTAGACAACATGAATGTACTAAACAAATACCTAGTAATCAATCAAAATATAATATAAAGTAACAAACACTTTACTTCAATGGAACGTTAACATAAAACAAATATTACATAATAGTAACCAAAATATAATATGTTGGTAAACAAAACATAACTTGACAATAACTAATATATAATATGACAGTAACCAACATGCATATACCTAACAATTACATAGTAACTAACATATAATATGATAGTAACCAAAACACCATTTTGAGAACACAAATATGGTATCCAACTTATAATATAACATTAACCATAACATTATAAAGCAGTAGCCAAAACATAAAATAATAGTAAATATGACATTTATTTAATATTAACCATATGTTTCTACAAAGAAAACAAATTTACTTGTTTAATAAAAAAACTATAGCATTATTAACAATAAAAAACAAACATTTTCCTGTTGTTTAGACCAATTTTAAACCATTAATCAAATAATGCCTCTTCAAACTTTGATGGCATCTCCATGCATACTTCCGGAAATGCAGAAGGACATGTATGTGTTTAACTAGCACCCAAAGTAGTAGACGATAAACCAGCCGATCCAAACGTTGATGTATATGGAGACCGCAAAACGGCACTCTTTGCGTGTTCACGGACAGGTCTATCACCGGCTTTATAGACACTTTTCTGCAACTCATCACACTGAACTATGTCCTGTGTGGTCAACACCATCTGATCAAGGCCATACTTGCTTTCTTCCTCACATTTATTCCCCTATTTATATTGACATAAAGGGTAACAAATACAATTTATATTTTCAACATAAACACATACAGTTAACAACTATATGCAATAAAAAAATGAATGAACTATAATCGACATATTAAAGTCAACATATTATAATTGTAACCAAAACAAAATAAATTACTAATCAAATTATAATATAATAGTAACCAACACACAATGTTATAATAACCAACCAATATTATAATAGTAAACTTAATATATATAATAGTAACCATGTCACAATATAACAGTAACACTAACCTCAGCAGCAACATACACAACAATCTCTTTCCCAGTGCATTGGCTTAATATGTCAAACGATGGCATGTCATTTTGTCTTGCCAATCTATGCAAAATGAAAAACAACTAATTAATCATTAAAAAAAAAAGGCACAACACACAACAAAACAAAAAAATATCATATAACCTTGACATTTTCTGCATCATCATTAATTTTTATTTCATGATGTTCTTTAACCACAACATCACGTTTAACTTCATTACCAATTTGAATTTCATTCTCATCCTTATTCTCAACAAAATTCAACACATCATCAACATCCTCATCAAACTCGTTATCATTCTCATCGACTTTCAACCCAACATCACCAACATCATCATCATCATTATTATTACCTTTAAGAGTTTCATCATCATCATCATCATCAGCGGCAACAGCAGCAACATCATCTTCATCATCATCATAACCACCACCATCGTAATCAGAATCATCATCAGAATCCCCATCAACTTGTTTCTCCCCACCATCTTTGATCCCACGTAAGTCATCTCTAATAATGGACCTAAAATCCTTACATAACTGAACATGTAAAATATACATGTCATCCTTAATATCACCCCGCAAATTTAAAATATCTTTCTTGATTTCAGACACTTTCTTCTCCAACGGCCTAACACGTTCATCAATTAAATCTTTAACTGCAGAAAGATCAAATCAAATGTTGTCACCCTTCACTTTTTTTTCAACCTTCTTTTCAGCATGCTTCCCATTGAAAAATTGAAACTCGCCCAAATCAAGCCTCTCCCTCTCCTCAGAAGTGGGAATCAAACTTTTTATCCTCAACTGAAAAACATCAAGTATATTTAGTATAACATCTGACAAACATTGTACAATTACAGTAAAAAAAACATTAAATATATAATAATGAGGGTAATTTAATTAGTAACCAAATGCGTATATTCAGGTAACAAAATACTTTGTTATTATGAACATACATATACATAATCAGTAACCAAATGAGTATATCAAGGTAAATAACTATTTTGTTAACAGTAAAATCCACAAAATATAATAAGTAACTAAATATATAACTAAATAGATAACCAATTATACTCTTAGCAGTAAACTGCATACCTGTCCAGAACAAAATACTAAATCATTCAACTTCTCATTCGTAGGGGGATTCACTGGCTCCTTCCATCTAAATAAACGGAAATCCGACGGCTGCTCATCATTGCATATGCCCCTAATCTTGAATGTCGGAATGGTTTCAAACATAAAAACTTAGAATACATAAGGTAGTCCATTCAACTTGTACAATTTTGTGTAATGATCTTTGTAGAAATTATAAATTGAACCACCATTCCTTCCTTTTTTCAAACGCCCCTTCAACGCATTGGACAAAGAGTACTTTATCTCAAAGGCGACTTTCGCCCAAGGAAAACTACTGACATCACCATAACATAAAAAATTTACCATTGTCTCATCCACAAAATTTTCAGAAATTGTTGATAAAATGAAATTAAACACCAAAAAAATAAATGACATCTTAACAGCCTCATCATCGTCATCAAAAACTGCCTCCCTATAAACCCTACCTATACTTCTACGCGTCAGAGCTTCGTCCCCAAAAAACTTTTCAACAATCACATTCTCCATACCTTTATATGCAGTTATATCATCCTCACCCTGCTATCTCCACCCAGAAATTAGACAAAACTCAGGCAAACCAAATCTCACCCTTTTTTCACCAAACAAAAACCACATTTCACCATCATCACTATGGTGAACCTCCTTTACAAGAGCATGGTGAATAATCTGGGAATACATTTGGTGTTGATCACCAAACTCCAGAAAATTCCCAAAACATGTTGCCTTAAACTTCTCCAGCTGACTTTCGTTCAGTTTCTTTGCAATAATGCTAGGGACTTCCACGTCGCACCAATATATAACTTTTCCTGTAAATTTTCTGTTGCATACCTCGTAATATAAATCCCATAATTGTAAATAAACAAAATCAGATTTGCACAATTATTAGTAACAAAATAAAACAATATTTATACTGTAAACAGTAAAATAGTAACCCACAAATAATATCATACTTGCAGAAGCATAATATAACAATTACACAGTAGCCAAAACAGACTATAAAAGGTCTTCAACATCTCACATTGACTGCACAAAAATAGTTACCACATCATAATATAACAGTAACCATAACACACTAAAGCAGTAACCAAACAGTTATATTATATAGTCTAGTGCTAAAAAAAATATTAACAAGATGTGGTACATATTAGTTTATATAGTAACCAAACAGTTATATGATAGTAACCAACCAGTTATATGATAGCAACCAACCAGTTATAACATAGTAACCGAACAGTTACTACACAAATTTATACTACACAAATACATTGTAACCAAAACAACATACAAAAGTAACCAAAATACCACATTGAGTGAACAATAATAGATTCTAAATCATAAGCAAACACTACCAACAAACATACTAAAGCAGTAACCAAACAGTTGTGTATATAATCTAGTGCAAACAAAAATATTAACAAGATGTAGTACATATCAGTTTAAATAGTAACCAAACAGTTATATGATAGTAACCAACTAGTTATATGATAGCAACCAACCAGTTATATGATAGTAACTGTTGCCTAAAATTCGTTTAGCACTTTAACACGCAAGTATACGCGTTCGATTGTAGTATTTAGCAAACAAGGATATCGTTCCCACGAGGAAATAAATTAATATCTATTAGCTACTAATTTTTAAACCAAATTAACCCAATTTAGACTACGATGGATGATTTCAAGTTGAAATGAAACTTTGTTAAAATTAACTTCTAAATAATTAACTACGTGACCAAATGAAGATTTGATAGTTTAAGATCACAACTTCCCTTAGTATCTCATTTAAATCAATATACTTCCTCCTCAATTAATTTATTACACTGAATTGCTAACCCAGAATTCTTTATAATCACCATGCACCTCTTCCGAAAGCACATGATTAAATCCTCCAAAATCTGACATTGATATGTCAGAATTGTAGGAACACCCTAGTTAATTAATTCACTATATTCCTATGTGAATTAGGTCAAATATGATTTAAATTCAGATTCTTTTGTTGGTTACAAACGACACATAGGTATACTCCTATCCTACATGCAAAACATATTAACCTTAGCATTCAGATTATATGACATTTGTTAGCATACCCTAATCTAAATCTAAACTCCGTTTTCCAACTTTGAATAGATTATCTCAGTAATTGTTAGCTACACAATTAATCAACACGCACAGGGTATGATAAACAATTCAGATATTAACTTCAACCAAAGAGGAAGCAATCAACTAAAATTAATACTAAGTTCCATTGCAATCTTAATGTAGAGTTTAGTTCATTGTAGCGAAACAGAACAACATCAAATTACACAATGAATACATCTCAGAAATTACACAAATCAAAGATACAAGGAAGGATTAGAAGAAACTCTAATGGTTGCTCCTAAATTATGCCTTGAATCCTCAGAATTTGCTTCTTTCTTCCTTGTTGCTCTCCTTGTCTGGTTCTATGCTATTCCTCCTTCTGATGTCGTCTCCTTTCTTCTCTCCAGCTTCAGTTGTATATATCCCACGTTCTTCTTTTTGAGCGGTTACTTAACTTCCTCATCTCTCCTCCCGCGCTGCCCTTTTAATTTGCCTTGCTATTTTTTTTTAGAAATTTCGAGTTCCAAATTAGCCCTTTCTGATCACGGGCGTCTAGACGCCGTCCCTAGTACAAATCTGGACGTCTAGACGCCGGGCTGTGGCACAGTAATTACAAAATTGCCATTTTCAGAATTTTTCATTTCTTTTAATGACTCTCTTTTCCACAATTGCCATATATGTCCCTCTTGTTCTAACCTGTAATAAATAAACATAAAAACAAGTTAAACGAACCTAAAAACATTTAAAGATAGCAACTATTAGCTTTAGCGATACCCGATTCGTAGGTATAAAACCCACTCATCAAATACCCCCAAACTTGAACAATTGCTTGTCCTCAAGCACACAAAACAATTAACTAAACTAAATCACAATTCTAAACGAACTACATGCATGCAAATGGATGACCTACTAATGACTTGAGCAATATATCCACACAATTCATAACTTCCGGCCTCAAAAATTATTAATTGAAAACTTTGTAAAACTTTAAATTCATGCATAGCTCGAAATATAACATATCACTAGTTTCATCACACAATTGACCCTTTCGTCTGTGTGTGAGTCAATATGTCACGCCAACTGACTTTCCAGTCCAATGAATGACTCAACAATGCTCAAATAAATATATATATATATAAATATCTTTATTTTTTTTTATTTTTTTTTATTTTTTTTTTATTTTTTTTTTAAAATTAATACTAACGAGTGCGTCTTACGCTCCATCTCGCTTATTCTTCACTTGTGCAATGTTTATTTTTATTAGGCTTTTCAATGTCACCCATGTAACGAACTTTTCACCAACGACTCCCAAACCAGATGGCTTTAGGGCGCTAAGTGTAAATACACTACTAAGGGTTTACTTGTTCGAATGACAAAGGCCACAAAAACAAACAAGCCAAGGGTTTCATAATTTATTGCTTTTTTTTTATTTTATTTTTATAGCTTTTCATGATCCAACAAGTAATAGAAGCTACCAATATCCTAAATGAGCATCTCATTCCCACCGGCTTAACACATTGAATACGTGCAATCAAAACCAACGGGTCTCGAGTACGATAAAAACTAGCAACAGTTAAAATCTCAAACTAGCAATCCTTGTCCGTTTCATTATCATTATTATATATATATATATATATATATATATATATATATATATATATATATATATATATATATATATATTATAGCATCGGCCTTCCTTAAATTTCATGTATTAACATACTGCTCAAATGTTCCTACATGCATTAACATATGATCCTAATAATTTATTTATTTTTATATGCATTAACATATAATGCATTAACATACTATTTTATATGCTACTGAATGAAATTATGCTATTGAATGAAATGCATGACACACTATAATGCATGAATGAAATACAACACAACTATTTTATATGAGACTATTATGCACCCCCAAACTTGAAGTAGGCAATGTCCTCATTGCAAATATAAAGAATTAAAAACTGAGGACTTCCCTGGTCAAGTCAATCGTCGTGATTGACTTCCTCATCACTGTCTGCTTCTTCAGTCTCTTCTGTCTCGTCATCACTGTTTAAGTCGGAAGGCGGGTACATTGGCAAAGCTTGTGGCATTTTGCAGGGAACAGACTCTAAAGACGGATTCAGCGTGGTAAATAAATTTAACATCTTCCTGTGAGCCTCGACATTGAATATGTGCATCGCATCTTGACGTTTAGCAAGTCGGTGGTTTTGGCGATCCATCCTTTGACTAACCCGCTCCACTCGACTGGCTATCAAGTCTATTCGCCTAGTATGATGCCTCAAATCACGCCGTAATTCGTCAACAATGTCGGGTGGTGGTACAGGATGCTCACGATTATCAGGTTCTGCCGCTCCATGCTCATCCGCTGTAATGATATACCCAAGCCCTTTTGGATGAGATTCTCCACCAGCCCACACCTTATATCTTGCTATGACTGAATGGTCGATTGGTGCCAACGTGTTTTGTAAAACTTCCTCTTTATCCCATTTAACGCCCACACGCTTACACAAATCGGTAATTAACGACGGGTGAGGTAGGCCACCAGAAGTACTACTGCCAAGAGTTTTAACTATAGATGTATGTATCATCTCCCCCACATCCAAAGTCTTTCCCATTGCTATGCAATATAAGAGGGCTGCACGTTCCTTTGTCACCTCAGTCTTATGCCGAGCAGGCATCAATTTTGCACATATAAACCCAAACCACGCTTTTCCATATCGACTGAGTTTTGTACTTGGAAAATTAGTCGCCTCTTGTGTTGCGGTAACCTTCCAATCCGTCCCGGGTTCACATAAGCTGAGAATTATCTCACTGTAGTCCAAGTTCTTAGTAATGTAATCCTCATATTCGCAATCTTTAATTTTCGGCAAGCCATAATAGGCATTGATCGCCTTTCGCCCCACATTCACCCATTTGCCTCGAACCATCACTAAATTACCCTCAGCCTCTGTTGCATTTGCGTAGAACTCCTTCACAACATTGACAGCGGCTGGTTCAGGTTGACTTGTAAAGTTTTGCCAATTCCTTCGTCTTATATTTGCCACGAGATCCCCATCTGTTTCATCTGGTCGCAAACCCCGTTCTGGAAGTAAATTTTTGTGTACTAGTACTTGGTAGTAGCGTTGGGATGTAGCATAACTTGTGAACCTCTTCTTATCATAAGATTGGGATGACGATGAACTCTCAACCTTTTTCCTCTTGGAAGCCATGTGCAAGGATGAAGAATAGCAAGGTACTGTCCCAAGACCAAAGGAAAAGAAAGAATTTTGTTGCGGCAATTTATCGAGCAGTTGGTGTGCACCTTCAAAATTCTGCCTCCTATGTCTCCCCCAAACTTGTTTTCAGCCACCAAACACTATGGTTTTGATTGCTAGTACTTCCAACAAGCAAAAGAATAGACAAGAAATACAACCCACTCCTCCAATTGAGCCAACACAAACTCAATTGGGCAACCAATGAACAAAATTCCAACTTCTTTATTCTACTGCATATATTTATCAATGAACTACAAGAAATTTGCAACGACTTACTTGACTTCCAAGTGCAACCAAAAACTCGGTTGAATGATGACAAATTGCCCCTTAGACGTCGAGTAGCCAATTACCGAGTGCCTTGCTTCGGATGTGAATGTTTGCTTCGTTGGTCCGGGTAAGAACTGGAGATTATGGGTTGTATCTTGGGGGTTTTTAATACTAGCCGAGAAGAGGAAGTTGGGGTGGTGTACGAGTTGAAAACGTGTGAGCATTCGAGAATGGGAAGAGTTTAGACGTGTGAGCAAGTCGGGAATAGGAGTAGTTTTCACAGAATTGGAACCGACTCGAGAGTTATGAAATGACTGGCTTGTTGGCTTCCAACGTGGTTTTGATGGGGAAATGAATAGGGCGTATATACGCCGAGAGTTGAACGTGAATGGGCGTAAAGACGCCGAGCTACAGATTGGGTTGGAAGAGATCGGGCGTCTAGACGCCGAGATTTGTTCCTGTGAAGGCGTAGGTACGCCGGCTCGCAAATTATGTGGAGGAGGACCTGGCGTAATGACCCCTGGATTTGTACCTGGTTGGGCGTCTAGACGCTGGGACGCAGAAAGTTTGAGAGGGTCCGGGCGTATATACGCCGTGTATTGCTCCTTGTATGGCGTCTATACGCTGTGCTGCAGAAGGTGAAGGAGTGTATCGGGTGTCTAGACGCCGAGATTTGTTCCTTTGAGGGCGTAGATACGCCGAGCTGCAGATTGTTTGAGAGGATCCGGGCGTAATGACGCTAACTTTCCTTCTTTGTTGGGCGTATCTACGCCGGGTTGCAGTAACGGCAAAGTGCCCAGGCGTCGAGATGCCAGTCTAGCCATGATTTTGGGCGTTTATACGCCCTTTTACTGCTCCATCAGGACTTAGAAAATTTCCCATTATGCTCCTTGATAGCTTTGCAAACCTGAACCCAATTAAAGCAACATTAAGATATGTAAGGAATCTACTTGTAAAACTCAAGTCTATAAAATCCTAAGCTACAAATATTAAAATTAGATAACCAAATGTACTAAAATTAAAATAAACACAAATAACTCCCGGGTTGCCT
This sequence comes from Hedera helix, assembly GCA_947179155.2. NCBI lineage: Eukaryota > Viridiplantae > Streptophyta > Magnoliopsida > Apiales > Araliaceae > Hedera > Hedera helix. Next base: position 2,121,869 of record OX359279.1, read on the forward strand.
CCCAGTCAGCGCTTAGTTTTAGGTCCTCAGCCCGACCATGTCTTTGAATGCTCTAATCTTCAAGGGTGACTGACAACTTCTCATGATCGAAGCTTCCACCGTAATAATGTTTTAACCTCTGTCCGTTAACTTTGAAGACTCTTTTTGAATTTGGTTCTTCCACTTCCACGGCTCCATGGGGGAATACCTTAGTGATAAGAAACGGTCCAGCCCATCTTGATTTAAGTTTCCCCGGAAAGAGTTTCAGTCTTGAGTTGTATAATAATACCGATTGTCCTTGTTCGAACTCCCTTTCAATGATTTTTGTATCATGCCACCTCTTGACCCGTTCCTTGTACAACTTGGCATTCTCATATGAGTGAAGGCGGAATTCATCCATGTGGTTCAATTGCAGAAGACGCTTCTCTCCCACAGCATCTAAATCGAAATTTAACTTCCGGATAGCCCAATAGGCGTTGTGTTCCAATTCCACCGGAAGATGGCATGCTTTCCCAAATACCAGCCTGTATGGCGACATACCTAATGGTGTTTTGTAGGCTGTACGATATGCCCATAAGGCATCGTCTAACTTACTTGACCAGTCTTTCCGCCTCGGATTCACCATCTTTTCAAGAATTCTCTTCACTTCTCGATTTGACACTTCAGCTTGGCCATTCGTCTGCGGGTGGTATGCAGTTGCAATCTTGTGAGTGATCCCATACTTAGCAAGAGTAGCTTGAAGTAGTTTGTTACAGAAATGCGATCCCTCATCGTTAATGATTGCCCGAGGTGTGCCGAATCTGGAGAAGATGTGCTTGCGGAGGAATTTGATAACCGCTTTAGCATCGTTAGTAGGTAGTGCCACAGCCTCAACCCACTTAGAAACGTAATCCACCGCTACTAGAATATATGCATTGCCAAAAGATGAAGGGAATGGCCCCATAAAATTGATGCCCCATACATCAAACAATTCAACCTCCAAGATCGTGTTGAGTGGCATTTCATGCCGCTTTGATATGTTGCCAACCCTTTGGCATCTATCGCATTTCATCACAAAACAATGAGCATCCTTAAAAAGTGTAGGCCAATAAAATCCCGATTGTAACACCTTGGCTACCGTTCTTTCTCCTCCGAAATGTCCTCCATACTCGGAAGCATGACAGTGATACAGAATGTTCTCCATCTCTTCTTGAGGAACGCACCTTCTCATCATTTGATCTGCACATTGTTTAAATAAAAATGGTTCGTCCCACATATAATTTTTTACATCGTGAAGGAATTTCTTCTTCTGTTGGCTTGTGACCTCCGGAGGAAACACTCTACATACGATAAAATTTACAAAATCCGCATACCAAGGAGTTAATTGCTGCACGGCTAGCAGCTGTTCATCCGGAAAGAACTCATTAATCACAGTCTTATCACCTTTATCCTGCTTGACATTTTCCAGCCTTGACAAATGGTCTGCTACCTGGTTTTCCGTTCCTTTTCTATCCCTGATCTCCAAGTCGAACTCTTGTAGCAACAATATCCACCGAATTAATCGCGGTTTAACATCCTTCTTAGCAATCAGGTATTTGATTGCTGAATGGTCTGTGAATACGATTACTCTAGTCCCAATCAAATAAGAACGGAACTTATTGAAAGCATAAACGACTGCCAACAACTCATTCTCAGTGGTAGTATAATTCAGTTGAGCATCAGATAATGTCTTCCTAGCATAATATATGGTATGGAAAACCTTCCCCTTCCGCTGACCCAGAACTGCCCCAATTGCGAAATCGCTTGCGTCGCACATCAATTCGAATGGCAGATCCCAATTCGATGCTACTATTACTGGTGCCGAAATCAGTTTCTTCTTTAAAACCTCAAACGCTTCAAGACATGTCTTATCAAAATGGAATGGAACATCTTTTTCGAGCAAACTGCATAAAGGCTTCGTGACTTTGGAAAAATCTTTGATGAACCTCCTATAGAAACCAACATGCCCCAAAAAACTCCGAATACCCTTGACTGAAGTTGGTGGATGAAGATTCTCAATTGTTTCTATCTTAGCCTTGTCCACTTCAATCCCTTTTACTGATACTCGATGTCCCAGGATTATCCCTTCTTGGACCATAAAATGGCATTTTTCCCAATTCAACACCAAGTTTGTTTCCATGCATCGTTTAAGCACAAGAGTAAGATTCTCCAAACAGTAATCAAATGTATCCCCAAAAACTGAAAAGTCATCCATGAAAACTTCGAGGTTACGCTCGACCATGTCAGAAAAAATAGCCATCATACATCGTTGAAACGTTGCAGGTGCATTACACAGTCCGAAAGACATCCTTCTGAAGGCAAATGTCCCATATGGACATGTAAATGTAGTTTTTTCTTGGTCCTCAGGTGCTATAGCAATCTGATTATAGCCCGAGTACCCGTCCAATAAGCAATAATACTCATGCCCTGCTAATCTGTCCAACATCTGATCGATAAACGGTAGAGGAAAATGATCTTTACGAGTGGCTTTATTCAACTTCCTGTAGTCCATACACACCCGCCAACCCGTGACTGTTCGTGTTGGGATTAGTTCATTATTCTCATTTGCGACTACCGTCATGCCCCCTTTCTTTGGCACACATTGGACCGGACTCACCCATGAGCTATCTGAAATGGGGTAGATTATACCTGCATCCAACCATTTGATGATCTCTTTTTTTACCACTTCTTTCATTATGGGATTGAGTCGACGTTGGTGCTCTATAACCGGTTTTGCCTCCTCTTCAAGCAAGATCTTGTGCATACAGAATGATGGACTTATCCCTTTAATGTCCGCCAAAATCCAACCAATAGCTGATTTGTACTGCCGAAGTACCCTTAACAACTTGTTCTCTTGAATCTCATTAAGGGACGCATAAATTATCACTGGTAATGTGGATGAAGAACCAAGATAAGCATACCGAAGATGGTTGGGTAACGACTTGAGTTCTAAAGTTGGCGGTTCCTCCATTGACGACTTGACTCTACCTGATGAGTCTCCCGAATAGTCCAGAGCTTCAAACTTTGACTTAACCCGGTTGAATGTTGGAGTTGAATCTAGCACTCGAGCCAATTCTAATGCAGCTGGCTCATCAGAAATCACGTCACTGGTTATTACTGACTCTAAAGGATCTGCACTTGCATTATTCATCATAACACTTCTAACAGCTTCGTCGATTTGATCAACTCTGAAACATTCTTCACTATCCTTTGGGAACTTCATGGCCTTAAACACATTAAATGTCACCTCTTGGTCCTGGACCCTCATTGTTAACTCCCCTTTTTGTACGTCAATCAATGTCCTTCCCGTAGCCAAGAACGAGCGCCCAAGAATAATAGGTATGTTGTTGTCCTCCTCAAAGTCAAGGACAATGAAGTCTACAGGGAATATAAATTTATCCACCTTGACTAACACGTCTTCGACTATTCCCTTTGGGTAGGTAAGGGATCTATCCGCAAGCTGTAGGGTGACATTTGTTGGTGTAGCTTCCTTCAACCCAAGTTGCTGATAAACTGATAACGGCATGAGGTTGATGCTGGCTCCCAAATTACACAGACACCGACTGAAAAATTGGGTTCCTATTGTGCACGGAATGGTAAAGCTTCCCAGATCCTTCAACTTCGGTGGTAACTTCTTTTGTAGTATTGCACTACATTCCTCCGTCAACGCTACAGTCTCAAACTCCCCCAGCTTTCTCTTCCTTGACAAAATGTATTTCATAAATTTGACATAGCTGGGCATTTGCTCTAAAGCATCTGCGAATGGAATATTGATTTGCAGCTTCTTAAATACCTCTAAGAACTTAGAGAACTGTCTTTCTAGCTTCTGCTTTTGAAACCTCTGTGGGAAAGGCATAGGTGGTGGAATTGTATTCTGTTCGGTTTCAGTCTTACTCTCCACAACTTGCTCCTCACTCTTATCTCGTGAATCCCCTTTTTTTTCTTTCTCTTCTGAGCAGTTTGCTTGCTTCTTCCCAACAACATCTGAAGTTAATTCCTTCCCACTTCTCAACGTAACTACTTTGCAATGCTCCTTACCCTCACGTTTTGGATTTTCTTCGGTATCACTTGGTAGAGATCCTTGAGGTCGGTTATTCAAAGCATGTGACAACTGCCCCATTTTGATTCTCCAGATTTTTTATTGCAGCTGACTGAGTTTCACGGTGACGTCAAACTGATTCACTAATTTTGCTAACACGTCCTCCATCTGAGTTAACTTGTCCGGCTGTTGATGATGCTGATTCTGAAATCCGGGTGGATAAGAATTCCTTTGAGCTGGGACTTGTTGTTGTGGTTGATTATTACTCCATGAGAAGTTAGGATGGTTCCTCCATCCTGAGTTATAGCTGTTTGAACTACTATTTGGCTGCCGGTTGTAATTAGACACATATTGAACAGATTCAGAGTTTAGTGCACATTCATCACTAGCATGGTTTCCTACACACATCTCACATATGACCTCCACCTTCTGAACCTTGTGTCCCCCAAGTGCATCTATCTTCTTTGTGAGAGCGGAGATCTGAGTTGTCATTTGGGCAGACAATGCGGTCATTGCATCAACTTCAAACATACCAGCTGCTTTTGGTTGGCTCATTCTTGCAGTAGGCCATTGATAGTTGTTGGCTGCCATTGTTTCAAGCAATGTATAAGCCTCATCACAATTCTTTGACATGAGAGCTCCTCCTGCCGCAGCGTCGATGCTCGTTCTTATAGCACATGACAGCCCATTATAGAATGTTTGCACTTGCAGCCATTTAGGGACTCCGTGATGTGGACATCGTCTCAATAAATCCTTAAACCTTTCCCACGCCTCATATAAAGATTCTGAATCATGCTGGACAAATGAGGTGATGTCATTCCTCATCTTTGTTGTCTTGGCAGGTGGGAAAAATTTAGCCAAGAATTTCTGTGCCAGATCATTCCAAGTCGTAATTGATCCGTACGGTAAGGAGTAAAGCCAGCTCTTCGCCTTATCTCGAAGGGTGAATGGAAATAATCTGAGTCTGATTGCCTCTTCTGTGATCCCATGATACTTGAATGTATCACATATTTCCAAAAATCCAACCAAATGATCATTGGGATCATCATTCGGTAATCCTCCAAACTGGACTGCATTCTGTATCATTTGTATTGTCCCTGGTTTAATTTCAAAATTTGCTGCAGTAATGGCGGGCCTCGTGATACTCGATTGAAGATCAGTCACTTGCGACATAGCGTAATCCCGCAAGGACTTTTGTTGTTCCTCAGCCATTAGTTCAAGTTCTTGATTTTGAAGTGTTTCCTGAATAAACTTTCTGAGTCTACGGAACTTTCTTTCAATTTCTTCGTTGTATTCTAACGGTCCCTGGCTCGTTGAGCGCGTTTGCATACAAAAATCAAGAGTACCTGAAAAGAACAAAAATGAAAAGAGTCTAAACTAAGATGAACTTAATCAAAATTAATAATAACAAAATATTAAAGTAAATCCCCGGCAACGGCGCCAAAAACTTGTTGCCTAAAATTCGTTTAGCACTTTAACACGCAAGTATACGCGTTCGATTGTAGTATTTAGCAAACAAGGATATCGTTCCCACGAGGAAATAAATTAATATCTATTAGCTACTAATTTTTAAACCAAATTATACTACGATGGATGATTTCAAGTTGAAATGAAACTTTGTTAAAATTAACTTCTAAATAATTAACTACGTGACCAAATGAAGATTTGATAGTTTAAGATCACAACTTCCCTTAGTATCTCATTTAAATCAATATACTTCCTCCTCAATTAATTTATTACACTGAATTGCTAACCCAGAATTCTTTATAATCACCATGCACCTCTTCCGAAAGCACATGATTAAATCCTCCAAAATCTGACATTGATATGTCAGAATTGTAGGAACACCCTAGTTAATTAATTCACTATATTCCTATGTGAATTAGGTCAAATAGGATTTAAATTCAGATTCTTTTGTTGGTTACAAACGACACATAGGTATACTCCTATCCTACATGCAAAACATATTAACCTTAGCATTCAGATTATATGACATTTGTTAGCATACCCTAATCTAAATCTAAACTCCGTTTTCCAACTTTGAATAGATTATCTCAGTAATTGTTAGCTACACAATTAATCAACACGCACAGGGTATGATAAACAATTCAGATATTAACTTCAACCAAAGAGGAAGCAATCAACTAAAATTAATACTAAGTTCCATTGCAATCTTAATGTAGAGTTTAGTTCATTGTAGCGAAACAGAACAACATCAAATTACACAATGAATACATCTCAGAAATTACACAAATCAAAGATACAAGGAAGGATTAGAAGAAACTCTAATGGTTGCTCCTAAATTATGCCTTGAATCCTCAGAATTTGCTTCTTTCTTCCTTGTTGCTCTCCTTGTCTGGTTCTATGCTATTCCTCCTTCTGATGTCGTCTCCTTTCTTCTCTCCAGCTTCAGTTGTATATATCCCACGTTCTTCTTTTTGAGCGGTTACTTAACTTCCTCATCTCTCCTCCCGCGCTGCCCTTTTAATTTGCCTTGCTTTTTTTTTTTAGAAATTTCGAGTTCCAAATTAGCCCTTTCTGATCACGGGCGTCTAGACGCCGTCCCTAGTACAAATCTGGGCGTCTAGACGCCGGGCTGTGGCACAGTAATTTCAAAATTGCCATTTTCAGAATTTTTCATTTCTTTTAATGACTCTCTTTTCCACAATTGCCATATATGTCCCTCTTGTTCTAACCTGTAATAAATAAACATAAAAACAAGTTAAACAAACCTAAAAACACTTAAAGATAGCAACTATTAGCTTTAGCGATACCCGATTCGTAGGTATAAAACCCACTCATCAGTAACCAACCAGTTATAACATAGTAACCGAATAGTTACTACACAAATTTATACTACACAATTACATTGTAACCAAAACAACATACAAAAGTAACCAAAATACCACATTGAGTGAACAATAATAGATTCCAAATCATAAATAAACATTACCAACAAACATACTAAAGCAGTAACCAAACAGTTGTGTATATAATCTAGTGCTAACAAAAATATTAACAAGATGTAGTACATATCAGTTTAAATACTAATCAACCAGTTATATGATAGTAACCAACCAGTTATATGATATCAACCAACTAGTTATATGATAGTAACCAACCAATTATAACATAGTAACTGAACAGTTACTACACAAATACATTGTAACCAAAACAACATACAAAAGTAACCAAAATACCACATTGAGGGAACAATAATAGATTCCAAATTATAAGCAAACATTAACAACAAACATACTAAAGCAGTAACCAACTAGTCATATCACAATAACCAATATTTTTTTTAATGGTAACCAAACAATTATATGATAGTAACCGACCAATTATAAGATAGTAACCAAAACATCTTTTACTGGTAACCAAAAACAAACTAACTAAGAAACCCAACATTTATATGATCATAAAATAACAAAATTTAAATTAACAAACCTTTAAAATTCTTTCTGTTAGAATTATATTCTGGCCAAGCACTTGCCCTTCTGACTTAACTACATCGACATCAAAAACATCATCTAAATGCACTTCAGAATGATTGATATCACTATGAATAACCAACATATCCTCACTCTTACTGGATTTATGACCTGCATTCTCCCCCTTCCCCTTACTATCCACAACAAACTTCTTCAAGCCCTTAGCACCATCCCCCTCCGTGATTCTCTTCCTCTTTCCGTACTTCTTCATTTTATCAACCATTCTACACAAATCTAATGAATATAACAGAATAGCAAGTCGAACGAACAGAAAAAATATCGACAACGATAACAAACAACGACAACAAATAACACACTGAGACACGATCAACCGAGTGAGATGAAAGCAAAGAATAAGAACAGAGATAGATGAAAGCGAAAAACATGAACACAGGTGGAAGAAAGGAAAAGTCCTAATGGCGGTTATCACGTCTTTCAAAAAAAATCTATTTTAAATTAGACACTAATTTATCATACCAGTTATTAATGTTAATTCCTTAAATTAAGGACTTATAATTACATTAGTATTATAAATAAAATTAAAAAAATATAATGTTTTTGTAATTATTTTATAAAAGTATGATTTTTGTAATTATTTTAAAAAATGTACTAATGTATGTAATTTTTCCTAAATAATAATGTGGCTGGCCGAGATGATTCGATTTAGTTTAGATATATCCGGGTCCAGTCCAATAGGAGTTGGGTTGGTTTCAGCGGTACGGTTAGTTTGATGAATTTAAGTCCTTACATGTGTAGTATCGTTTTAAAAAATAACTAATTATAAGAAATAGTATAATATTGTAATAATAGTCTATTATAAGTTAATGTTATAGTCTTAAAGGTTAAGCATGAGATAAAATAATCTATGATATTATTAAATTAGTAAAAATCTTATCTCATCCATTATATTAGGGGGTCTTAAATTTTTTGTCTTAAAAAATATCTCAAATAATATCATCATAATATTATTTGATCATTAAAATATTCAATATCATATTATTTGAGATAAAAAAATTGAGACCCTAATGTTACTCTATCTATAAATAAGTATAGCTTTACACCATGTTATTGAATTTTAAAATGGACAGAAAGGAAAAGAAATAGAACGAAAACATAAGTTTTTTGTCCAATTCCTTTGTTATGAAATTTTTAAATGAACGGAAAAATGAACATAAGATAATCTGCCTATTATGTAGGAATATCCGACCCATCTATTCTCATCTGAAATCACATCTCTTGATTTAAAAGGTTAACTTATTAGGTATATAGTTGATTAAAACATAATGTCCTCAATTTTTTTGTTTATGTTCCGACGTGGGACTTTACTATTACTCGGTATCCTCTAAATTACAAATATAATAAAACTAATATAAAGATAACTTAGTATCTATAATATACAATTTAAGTTTTGTTTTCTTTTTCTTTATGAACTCAGTAACAACATGAAATAAAACATATAAATTTTTTATTTTTTTATTTTTCATAATAATTAAATTAAGTTTTCTATTTTACCTTTTTTCCATCCCAAACTCAAAATCATAGTTTTAGAGTTTTAAAGGAGGGAAGGAGTTGTTCACGAGATTATCATGTAGCATATTGTAGTTATATAAGTTGGAATCTAGTCATAACTGAGGGAAAACAAAAAAGTAAGGCTATGCTTATTTGCAATAATTATAAATTTGAAACTATATTTTTATGGATTATAATTCCAATATTATTAATTATAGAATTAAATAATTCTATTCACGTGTTTGTTTTAAATGAGATTATTCATGGGATAACTTAAAATAATCTTACGTTATGTTTATTTTATCCAGAATTATTTAAATGATTGGATAAAAACTTATCATTTAGACTATTATACCTTTATTACTTATAACAAAGATACCATAATTGACTATCAAAAATCAACAATGATATTATAATTAGGAAGTTGGAACGGAGGTAGTATTTCTTTCGGATGTGTGTGTGAATCAAACAAATTTTTACTATGCCTGCAAGTGTACGGACTTTCTGCAGAAAGTATTATTGCTTTATGTGTACTGCTGAACTGAATCAATCAATCTTTGATCCTTTTCGTTACAGTAGGGAAATATGATTTGGTGCTAAAAATTCTGATAAAGCAATAGGAATATTTTAGTAGTTTAGTACGTGTTTTGTATGGATTACTTGACTTTCAATTCTTTGAATTTTGATATGACATTCTTGTGAAAACTTCTATCCCTTACAATTTGGTCATGAGTGAGTGTTTGTATCAGTGACTAAAGTGGGGATGTTTTGACGGAAGCAATTGATAATGTAGTGTAGTGATCAGGCTAAAGGTGGGAAGTGGCGGCAGATTTATGATGGTGATAAAGATGGCAATGTAGGAGATGGGGATGTCTTCTGTGGGATTGTTAGAGAAGGGCAAATGATTTATGCAGGTGAATTATGGGTTGCTATAGTCTTCTTACTGAGGCAATAAAATAAAGGAGTTTTCGTTCATATTTTTTTCTTTTTTTGTGATTTTAAAGTGTTGTCATGCTTAGAGCTTTTGAGATTGAATGTGCAATCATCTATATATTTACGAAGTGTCCTTGATCCATTGCCCAAGAATGAACTTCTCATATGCATGACTCACTGCAAGAGGACACTCGTGAATATTCTCCAAATTACGCCCTTTACTTTTTAGCTGGAATTTCGATGATGGTAGTCTATTTGGAATGCGTCTAAAATGTTACCTTAGGAAAGCATGATCCTAACTTTAAAATCAAAATTGAGTTTGAGAAGTTCAGCTAGTATAGTATATATGTGCTGTAAGAAGGCTATAATGGTCTAGATAGTTGCTTCCGTGTTGGGGATACCATATGGATGTGTGTCATCAGATACCTTTTCGCCCCATGATTTGCCTTCTTTTTGTAGGATGCCATGCATTCATGCTGCCCCTAAACCTGAGGACCTACATTAAAGTTTTTGGAATTGAAGAGAATAATTATCCACTTTTTCTTAAATTTTGTTTTTGTGCATTGTGGGAGAAGGGGGTATTAAATTTATTTTCATGTTGTTGCTGTAATGACCACGAATTTCATTAGTCATTGTAAATATACTTAATAAATATTTAGCAATGAATTTAAATTTTTCTCATTAATTAATTGTGCATTAGATAATTAAATAAATGTACTTATGTGCTTGTATGTTTATTTAAAGGATTAAAGCAAAGTGTATAATTAATTTAAGCAAATCTAATTGGATTATATTTTAAATCCAAATAAGTTGATAAACTAGGTTAAAGATATTAACCTAGTAGCCCATGTAATTAATTTAATTACTAGCCCGTGTAATTAATTAAACAAGCTCAATGCTTGATTTAATTAAATGTAACCTAGACTATTTAAAATAAGCCCAATGTGTTATTTAAATTGAGCCCAAACAATTTAATTGAATGAGCCCAATAGAAGTTATTCCCAAGCCCAATGTGAAGTCCAATAAGGGTCAAACTTTGGTCAATATATATATATATATATATATATATATATATATATATATATATATATATATATATATATATAGATGTTTATATGCACATTTTTGCATTAAAAATAAAGGAAAAATGGCTTGGAAAAGCCATTTTGCTGAATTTTTGAGGGTCCCACTTGGATAACTTGATTTCCTAGATTGCTTGAAAATCCATCCATGTCATAAGTTGTTCAACCACCCTAGTCATTCCATATGTCTATCACTTGGTCATTCAATGGAATTGTAAGCTTGATTAGGCTTTAATTTCACCAACATGGGTGAATTAGCAAGTTAATGAAGGGTTAGTTGTTGGCTATAAATAAGACATCCTACAACCTTGGTGATGTTGGTTAGTTCATTTGCAAGAATTCTAGAGAGAAAAATAGAGAGCATTTGGGAGAAAAATAGAAGAAACACTTAAGTGTTGAGTGATATAGCTAGAGGTTGAGCTTGGTGGATGACACAAAGCTTCACCACATACTTTGGTAGGAGAAGAAGAAGAGCCTTCAAATCACAAAGGTTTAAAAGTGCTCTCAACTTCATCTTATTTCATTTTTGTAGTCTAGAAAGCTTTTGATCGGTTAAAAATCTATTTTTAACCGATCAAAACTCGTTTTGATGATCTAGAAGTATCTAACTATGTAATATATGTATATTCATAGATCTATGTGTTTATAACATGTTTTGGTATGTTAGAAATACATAAAAATGGTAGAAAAATTCATAACACAATTTTACCGGTAAACCCTAACTATGCACGCTAGGTTTATGGTTGTATTTTGAAATGTACAAATCGGAAATTGGATTTATATGGCTATAAAGCTAGATCTATGAGTTTTAAAGAAAAACCCTTTTTGAACCTTTCACAAATATTGAATAACAAAGAAGTTATAGCTTTAACCACAAAAGATGTCGTTTTTAAACCCTAAGTGGTTCGATCCGTAAATTTCGTGTAAAACGTTTTAAAAATGTGATTGAACCATGGAATATTGTAAAACAAGAAGTTACAAGGTTAACAAAACTGAGTTTGTGTCATTTGGACATATAGATCACATTTTATTCAAGTTTGAACCAATAAAACCAAGGATTTGTGAAGTTAGTTTTCACCTTATCCTTGTGAGCAGTTTTTAGTCTAGTTACGTTTGGAATTTGGATTTGTGTTCTAAAGATAAATTGTAGAGGGGGAAATTCTGATGAGAATGGACTCAAGAATCACCTCAAAATGTTTTAAAATGAAGAAGTTATGGCTGTCGGAGCGTCGGAGGGTCGGGCAGTTCTCAAATTCGGGTTTCAGAAAATTTGTACCACCGCCGCAGCGGTCAAACATTCTGTTAAAAACCTGTTTTAGCCGTCCAGGTCGGGTCGGGTCGGGTCGGGTCGGTCCGGGTTAAGTTTTTAATGAAAATTTAAGTTGAAATACATGTAAAATGAGTGTATTTCAATACTAAACCATATATGTAAAGTTTATTAGTGACTTAATGGTATCTAAATGTATAAAATAAAGACTTAAGTTAACACAATTAAAAGGTTAACTAGTGGTATTGTTTGAACAATATTAAAATATTATTAAATGATGAATAATATTAAGTATATGATTAAAAAGATATTAAATGATGAATAACATTGTAATTGTGTAAAATATTATCAAATGAGTAATAATATTAGATGTTGATTAAAATATTATTAAAATAATTAATAATATTAATAATGAATAAAATATTATTAAATGATTAATAATATTAGATACTTAATAAAATATTATTAAATGATTAATAATATTAGTTACTTAATAAAATATTATTAAATGATTAATAATATTAGATAATTAATAAAATATTATTAAATGATTAATAATATTAGATACTTAATAAAATATTATTAAATGATTAATAATATTAGATACTTATTTGAACTATATTAAATAATTAATATAAGTTCCTTGTGTTTGAAATATTATCAAGTAGTGATAATATCTCCTAAGTGTTTAGTTACCCATAATTAATCAATTATGTGGTTCGTAAGGTTTATAAAGGTCATTATACTTACAAGTATATGATACTAATTTAAGATCAAACTGATTTAATTGTTAGGTCCGTTCAAGGATTGTTAAATTAAGTTGGTTAGCAGTAAACGACGCACGAGGCAAGTCTTCTACCTTTAACTTGTACTTATTGTTGCAATTATTATTCAACTTTAATTACTTTGAGCAATTCAATTATTGTTGAGCAAGTATCTACACTCGTAGATATTTGACAGACCTTTGAGTGAATTAATTATCGAAAATTACTTCACATCGTTATTGATTATTGTATTCGCACATAGTGCTTTTGCAAACTGTTTAAGAACGTCTAAGCTAATTGTTTCGGCTAGACAAATGCATGTTAAATTCATTTAGTTGAATATTATAAAAGCTTATCCAAACCATTGGCTGGTACGGATTCTTACAATAAGACTGAGATAGAACAACCCTAGTTAAAGGGGATTTTTATTTGTCGGAGACCCGACAGCGCGCAAGAAAACTAAATGTGATGCATATACATAGGACATGAGAGGACTGATCCCCTCAAGTGTCCCGTTATTTTAACAAGGAGTCAGACATTGTATGTCTGTTCTACCTTAGTAGCAGTTCATGGTCATTAAAGACCACTCAGCAGTAAAGAGTCAATCCCTTCTTTTATTGAACATTGATTCTTGCTATCTTTCACAATTGCTATTGTTGAAACCTTGAAGTTATTTCCCTTCATCATGATATATCGTATGATTGTTGTTTATAAACTTGCTGAGCCATTTAGTTGCTCATTCTTGCTATATCATGACTATATTTCAGCCATTTCCGAAAGCTCTAAATCGGACAAAGGCAAGGGGAAAGCGAATGTTTAGTTTTAGTAATTGCATGCTAGTTTATATTACTGTTATGTAATTACTGTTGTAAATCTTTTGTATTTCCCTGAAGATATGTAATGTTAAGATTAAGGTAATAGACCTTGGGAAGTGTAGCCTTTTGATTAAGGAACCTTTTGTATTATTCCGCGAAGTTTGAATACAATATATGTATTTCATTGTTGTTATGTATTGTACAGTGAGAACCAAACCCGAGGTTAAAGAACCCGAATTTGGGGTCGTCACAGTTGCAAGTGTAATTGGAGGGTAAGAGTTCTATTTAAAAACATTGCAGTGCTTATAGGAACTTATAAATATTTTCATTCCGTGTCATTGGTGTTTTACTAATTATGATTGCTTTGATCTTTGAATTTTATTTACTCCATACATTCCAAATTATAGGATCATTATTGATTTTTGAAAGTCAACTCGAGACATTTTCAAACTCAAAATTGAGATGACTCATTAAAAATTATGAAACAATAAAATTTACACTGAATAATACTTTTTAGATATTTTACGATATTCATCGTTGTATTTTAAAAATCTCGTAAGTTGACTTTATAAAGTCAACAATGATCAAATAATAAGGAACGTAGGTAGTATTTATTTATTTGTATTTTTTAAAGGGAAGGATTAGTGTATCATATATCCAGTTGAGACTCTGCTTAATTTCATTTATGTAGTTATGTTTTGTCATTGAGAGCTATAATTCCTTTTCCCTTACTTGTATGTTAGTTCAGTTTCCTGACCTTATGAACAATCTAACAATTTAACTCTTCTTTTGGCTAGTCTAGCAGCTATAGCAAAGGAAAGACCAATCCACTGTAGTTCAGTTCTTTCTGCATTGCTTGATTTTTTTAATTCAAATTTTGGGACAGCAAAAGGAGGTCATACTACCCGTATTCAGTATTCTATAACAACTGCATTTTTAGGATTCCTAAGGTGCAAGTATCCCACCATTTTAGAGGTAATATCTCCAATTATCATTCATGTATTAGAAAATGTGTCCCTGCCATCACCTTTTCCCTCGTCATCTTTAATTATTTTCACCAATGAAGCTCCAAGTTCTAGCCAGTAGAATTTGTTATCTTTTAAATATGCCTGTTCTAAACTTTGTTGTGACATGGAGTTTATGTTCTCAAGACCGGAATCAATTAAAAGTTCCCATTTTACAAGTTTCTCTATTTTCAAAGCTTTTTATTTGCCTTCATAGCTAATACTACCTGCCCAGCGGTGAAGTTGGTGGAACATTGTCTCAAATTTTTTAAAATAATTTTTCTCACATGCTTCTCTGTACTACTACTTACGATGAAGTATTCCTTCTGGTGCCTTGCTATTATATGCTAAATTATAAAATTCATTTGTGATCTCTTATGTTTAGCACTAATTTAATTTATTCGATATGTGAATGTTTTTATTGTAAATATAGAACATTCCCAACACAGTAGGGTGGGGGGAAATCTTTATATTCCATTCTGGATCCTACTAGGTATTGTGATAAATTTGTGTCGAATAACAATTGCGAACCCATTTTCCCTCTTTTGGCCATTAAAATGTTTTTGGTTGATTTTTGGCTGCAGGCTTTCCCCGCTGGAGTGAAGGACTTTTACTGGATCCATACATATCACAACAGATATTAAATGTAGATGTATACGTATGCATGAAATAAGTAGAAATTAAGAAAAGATATGCACATTATTACTTTAGCTATAAATGCATTATTTTTACATGTGAAAAACTGAAAATATTAGTTTCCTTTATAAATGTGGATCCAAGTCTTCCCCAAGAGTTTCTTGTCAATGATATTGAACTTTTATCAAGTGCTTGGCCTGGTTTATGACATGCGGTTCTGCACCTTTTTCTCCCTTTGTTATTTGTTGTACTCTTGAGTATTTAGCATTGATTTATGCTCGACAAAAAAGAGTT
The DNA here is from genome assembly GCA_947179155.2 of Hedera helix. Classification (NCBI taxonomy): domain Eukaryota; kingdom Viridiplantae; phylum Streptophyta; class Magnoliopsida; order Apiales; family Araliaceae; genus Hedera; species Hedera helix. The sequence goes on from OX359279.1 coordinate 2,137,703, forward strand.
TCAAATGATTTCGGTCTTGGTTAGTACTCCCTCTGTTCTAAAATTAGAGATATTATTTGATTTTTGATATTAAACAACGGCATATTAAATTTCAAATTGATATAATATTATTTAATTTTAGTTGATGCAATTTTTATAATTGTATGTATAGTATATAACAAAAATTATTAATCACAAAATTTATTTTATTCTAAACTTTTATAAGTTGTAATAATTTTGAAGTTTAATATACCGTCGTTTGATATCAAAAGTTAAATTGTATCTCTAATTTTGAAACAGAGATTGTATATGTAAAATTCTAAAATTCAAATTGTGATGTGAATTTATCTTAATTTAATTATATTAATCAAGATTAAACAAATTCACATCAATTTTAGAATTTCCCAAATTGGTAATTAAATTGAACTCATTTTGTGCAAACTAGTACCACGCTGAAGGGGGTAAAAGTGCGCAACACCAATGACAACACCAAATATAACATTTTGATCTCAATCATTAAAAAATGAGGTCTGATATGGAAATTCGTGTCAGGTCCCATTTTTTAATGGTTGTGATGTACGTAGTGTTTGGTTGTAGTGTATGTAAAGTTGTCCTTACTCCAAACCATTTGTGAACTACCTGACATTGTCTTTACACAACGTTTAATTGTCGAACCAAAAAAACACAAACTAAAACCGTCCCAAATGCAAGACCATCATTGATTTTTGAAAGTTAGTTTGAGATATTTTTAAAATTTTAAATTAATTTAAAATAATAAATTTTACAATCAGTAGTAATTTATTATAGTCCTGGTTAAATTAAATAAATTTTATGTCAAAATTAATTTTAAAAAGTCAAAATAATTTTATATTTTAGAATGGATAGAGTGTAAGTATTCATTTGTGTAACCGTGTTGCTTGTGAGATACAAAAAAATTTAAATTCTTTTATTGTGTTTGTGAGTTTTATTGAAAAATGTAAATTTAAAATGATTATTTTTCTCAACTGTTGATATAATTTACATATTGCATTAAACTACATAAATTGTATAAGAGCTAAATCAAAGAAGTTGGGAACTAATATTTTCACATGAAAAAATGATATTTCTATATGGGTCCCTCTTATATAAATAGTTAGTAGGTCCTACATTTATGTGAAAGATATTTATGTGGAACTATCATTTTTATACATAGAAATATCAATTTTGAATAATACATTCATATGAGAGAGACTCACGTAGAACTATCATTTTTATATATGAAAATATCAGTTTCCAAGAATTTTAATATGACAACTTTTAATTAGAGAATCAACAATTATCATATGACATTTAGAATCATATAAATTTAATTCCTTACAGTTTGATCGATATGTTGTCCAATTTCATATATTAACCATGTTAGGCAGTACCATTATATGTTGATACAAGTCTAGTCGGTCCAATTCAAATTGAAAGGGGAAAAAATAAATAAAGGCAAAATTAATCACCTTACGAGGTAAAAGGTGAGACGTTACCACCAGACTATCATCTTTAAGAACTTGTAACTGTTGAAATTTCAAAAGGTTACAAAAGTGCAACTAATTAGTTATTTAAACAAAAACTAAAATATTTTAGGTTTTGAAGGTTCCCAGAGGCACATAAAAGATCTAGAAGGGAGGGGGAAGGGGGGGGTTGAATAGGTCTTTTCAAATTTTTTGATTTGTTTTAATTGGTTTATAAAAAGTTTATCAGCTTTTGTAAAACGCAGTAGAATATAATTTTGAATATTCCCCTTAGATAAGATTTTAGCAAACAGAATTCTGAGATGAAGTCACACACAATTATAATATAAAATATAACTGAAAGTAAGTGCAGATATAAAAAAAATAGTGACAGCAAAGTTTAAGTAGTTCGTAGACTAAATAACTCATACATCCAGTTTTCTACTCAACGAGTAGGAAATCCACTAATTAAGGATATGATCACACAGATCAATTACAACGAAACCACTGAAGTTCTTTTGAGTCACTTAGTCTTAGGAAACAGTGACACTTAGTCCAAACTTGGTAGACTGTCACATAGACACTGATAGGAATAAAGATATTTGTGTGTTACTGCTAAGTTTGCAATATGATTCTACTCTCTGGTACATAGCAACTTGAGCAGTTCTATTTTTCATATAGTGGCTTTTTATTCTTGCAGAATTTCTTCAGAGTTTTTTTTTTCCCGTTCTTTATTATTTTTTTTTAATTTGAATTATGCTCGATCTTTTATAATGATTTAGAAATCTTTCCATTGTAATATAGTCGTTGTTCATTAATTGCCTTGATTCTTGAGATTTTTGCAGTGAACATTTTTGTGTTTAGGCAAAACATCTTTCTGTTGTGTCAGCTTATCAGATTTCCAAATATAGTAATTCTATAACTGGTCCTTCAACGTCAGCTAGCCAGTAGACACATGCATTTTCAAACTTTAGATTTTTGCTCTGACTTGGAGAGATTTACATCGAGCCCTTTATCTCATGATATTCCCATTTTCAGCATTCTGTCAGCTTTTATTACTACGGGACATGAGCTAATCGTATAGAAGGTATATTACTATATGATAAGACAAGCTTCAATACGAACTGGGCTTTTATACGATCTTCTCCTGCTATACAGTCTGGACTTCTATGTGAACTTTACAATACAATTTCCCATTGCTTTGTGAACATCTCTTGCTATACGAATTAGAATTATAATACGATCTTGATTTCATAATGCGATCCGCTTGTTGCTCCACTAACTTGACTTGCAATATGATCAGCCTTTGTAATACGATCTTCCTTGTGTTATACGATCTCACTTTTAATACGATCTATCTGTGCAATGTGATCTTTCTATTGTTATACGATCCAGAGATGCCATCAATACGATCTGTCCTAAACTCTATACAATAAGCAATACGATCTCGATTTCGTAATGCGATCTGCCTGTTGTTCCACTAACTTGACTTACAATACGATCAGCCTTTGTAATACGATATTCCTTGTGTTATACGATCTCACTTTTAATACAATATGTCTGTGCAATGCGATCTTTCTATTGTTATACGATCCAGAGATGCCATCAATACGATCTGTCCTAAACTCTATGTAATAATTTTTCTTATGAGATCAACCTAACATATTTGATCATTTCTAAACTAAGTCCTTATACAATTTTGAAACAAGAAAGGACTTTACAAAAACTATCTTGATAAGCATACTTTTATCATTCATCAACAAAGAAGATGATCAAGTCATCATTAAATTAAACATTCAGTTCCTAACAATCTCCACTTATTTAATGATGAAAAAACCAACAGTCTCAAATATGAATCATTATACGAAATTTAAACATACAGTGTTATACGAAATTGAACATGACTGAAAATGCATTGAGAAACTATATTTGTAGATCAAAAGCATGAATTCATTGATTTTTGACAATTTAAAGACTTACAGTTCTCAGAGAAAAGAAAAATATATTTATCTTCTGCTTTTCTTCCTGCTTGGAGGGCTTCTTCTTTCGTCTTCTCTTATTCGATCGTAATTTTCCCTTCCTTCTGCTTCCCTTCTTCTTAATTCAGAGATTTCCTCAATCGTATCCCTAAGACCGAGATCAGGCATATTGAATTATTGTTCTCCTGGAATGTAGACACCTTGAGACAATATGTTTACAAACATTTGATCATCATTTGGTGGTCTCAAACCAGTATCAGTGATTGTATGCCATGACTCTCATTGAAAAGCTCTAGAAGATGGTTGTCCTTCCAAAAGTAAAGCATGTGTTATAGGTGGTGATGAACGCCTTGATCTTTCACCCTGACCTTAAGTTCTCTTCCTACTTTGCTCCCCCTGAGTAGAAGGTCTCCCTCGTGCTCTTTGACTACTTTTCTTCGTCTTCCCCTTTTTGTCATCAGTTAATAGGGATACATCTTGAGTGAGTTGTTGAACACCAACAACAATCTCATGAAGTTGTTGATTGGTTGTGACAATATCGTGCCTTTTTTCTTGCAACCTTTGCTCTACCTCAATCTGTTTATGATGAACCATGGTCGTAGTAGTTTCTGTGGTTGCAAGGACTATATCGGATTTCATTATTTGCTTCGTGACCTCCTGATAGAGCTCAATGTGATGAGAACTTAGTTGAAGAATTTCATCATTTAGAACTTTGATGCTAGAGTCATTCACTTTTTGATATTCCAGGATGGCTTTTCGCTGTTCGTTAATTGTGTTCATGAAAACTTTATCCCTGTCATGTAAGCTATCAGCCATCTCTTGAAACATTCTTCTCATTTTTATGCCAAATTATTTGCTCATATCAGTTGGAATTCTTTCAGCAGCAGTAACGATTTTGTGTAGACATTCGTTGAGTTCTTTTGTATTTTCCCTGAGGTCTTCATCAATATTCGCAGACAGTAGTCCCATGACATCATCAATTTGAGTTTTTGATGAAATTGCAGTAACTTTTTCAATGATTTGATCAAGAATAAGTTTTGAAGGTTGAGTGTATAATGGAGGAGTGTTATATGTTACAAGTGGTAGATAAAAATATTCATTGTGTTAGGTGGAATGTACATCCGATGGAGGAGCTTCTAAAGTAGTTTGCTAAATATTATTTTGGGAGGAGATAAGAGAATGTACAGATATAGAGATTAAGGATAAAATATTTAATGGAGAGTGAGAAAAGGTGTGAACAGGAGAGTTTGGAGATGTGAGTTCAGACAATTTTGGTTTGGGAGATGATGTCAATTGCTCTTCGATCATTGGGTATTGAGACTCAATGATCGAAGAGTCAACAGAAAACCTTAAATGTTAGAAGATTGCTCCGAGACTGTCGAGGATAGCTCGATAATCTCATCAGAGCAATCCAAAAATGAGAATTCATCACAGAAAAACGATTTAGGTATAAAAGTGATTCTGTCATACCTTTGAACGAATTGAAAAGGCTCATAACATAGCAACTTAGTAGTATAGGAGAGTACTCTTGGGAAGTTTTGTGAGATGAGCTTCATATTAAGGAAAGTTGAGCAAGTCAATCACACAAAACTGTAATCCTTTAGGCTTAATGCTTTCAGTAAAGGTAGCAAGGGCATGAAGTACAATAGTTGAGTACTATCTGGATTATATAGGGTAGTCTGTCTATCTATATCCAGAGTGATGAAGCTATTAAATAGCTCATCCGCGCTCATTCCAGCAATCCACATTCGTCCAGCTCCATGTCCAATGAATGTATAAGGGAGTCGAGCATTAGGATCCTCTATTCCTTCAAGCACAATTTTGGTCATTGGACCTGATGGGGTTGAAGCTGTGGCTACTTGAGGAGGTTCTTAAGGAACAGTCACTGGCTCCCCCTCAGAGTTTGGATTTTCTGGTTTGACGACTTTTGGTTCACTACTCATGTTGATTTTGTGACGCCCCCAAATCTGGGTCCACACGACCTAAACTTGAGTTGTCAAAATACTACAACAACATTATTACAAATAGTACAACGTACAACCATACAATGTATAATAATACACAATTAAGTTTTTCACTATTATTGTCACACTATTTTACAATATGTGAAGACTACTATAGCTATCCCTCGAACCTTCACTCCATCCCCCGACTAGACCCAGTTACGTTCTCAATTCCTATTGAAAAATAATGGAACAAAAAGAAAGGGTGAGCTCAAATAGCCCAATAAAAAATATCATGACTAATATAATAATGAGTAAATTATCATTAGCCTTCAACAGTTGAGTTCTTGATAGAATACAATAGACTACAAGGTTTATATCAAAAACTGCAGTTAAATTCTTGAACAACATTCAGATCAATAATAGCAACGGAATGAGCTATCCATTAGAAGAATCATGTAGACTATGATGTCCACTCGCTTCTCTTTTTTAAAAAAATATCATCAACTTTTATCATCTTAAACACCCCTGGTCATGATAATACAATTTCATAGTTCTTGGTCATAATCATGTAAGTCAACAATTCATCTTTGCACTACGGGCCAAAGATATTCAAAATATCACCAACGGTCATGATTATACCAGTATTCAGCCTTTGGTCATAATCATACCAAACAACAGTTCATCTTTGCACTACGGGCCAAAGAGAACTTTCACCACGTGCTATAAAAGACGCCGAACAGATGTATCGTCTTTAACCTATTAAATCGCCTTTAACCTATCATCTGTGCCCCAGGCCACAGATATTCACAATAATTTGATTCTTGATGATTAGTACAAATAATAGTGACATAAATGATGAACAGAAGAAACATGATAAATAATAAGTATCGAAAGTTTAAAATTTTACTTTATGCAAATTCAAATAATATCCAAATTATCAACATGATGTGGAGTGAAATTAAAAAAAAATGATGTCAAGATCCACAGTTCAGAATAATCGTTACAGTTCAATAGAAAGGTTCAGAAAAATAGGAAGATTCAATTGAAATGATATTAGATGAAGCACAAACTATTAAGGAACATATAATAATTTCAGAAAACTTTACCAAATAGTACTTACCATAGTAAGTTAAGAGTATAAAAGAAATAATATCCCTTACTATAGTAAATTTGAATAATGGAAGATGAAAAAGATGGTAACTCTCACGAGTATAAAGGAAAATAATATCACTTACGAATATGAAAGAAAATGATATTACAAACGAATATGGAATAAAAGTGTCATGCGATAATTCGTGTAAACAAATTATTTCCACAAGAGACAAATAAGAAATGAATACAAAGAGTAATTCACCAAATATGCGGTAATCTGCGTAGTCAGGTTATTCTCAGAGATTAATAAGGAATGAATACGAAAGGTTATTCACCAACAGACGGTAATCCGCGCAGTAAGGTTATTCCCACAATTTAATAAAAATTGAATACGAAGAGTTATTCACCAAACAGGCGGTAATCCGCGCAGTAAGGTTATTCTCAGAGATTAATAAGGAATGAATACGAAAGGTTATTCACCAACAGGCGGTAATCCGCACTGTAAGGTTATTCCCACAATTTAATAAAAATTAAATACGAAGAGTTATTCACCAAATAGGCGGTAATCCGCACAATAAGATTATTCTCAGAGATTAATAAAGAATGAATACGAAAGGTTATTCACCAACAGACGGTAATCCGCGCTGTAAGGTTATTCCTACAATTTAATACATGAAAATAAATGACACATCTTATGAGTAAGAGAGAAACGATATTATTTTCGAGAATCAAAGAATAATAATCCCTTACGAGTATAAAAGAAAATAATATCACCTACGAATATAAAAGAAAATGATATTACAAACAAATATGGAATAAATACAAAGGGTTGTTCACCAACAGGCGGTAGTTTGCGTAGTAAGGTTATTCCCACAATTTAATAAAAATTGAATACGAAGAGTTATTCACCAAACAGGCGATAATCCGTGCAGTAAGGTTATTCCCACAATTTAATAAAAATTGAACACGAAGAGTTATTCACCAAACAGGCGGTAATCTGCGCAGTAAGGTTATTCTCAGAGATTAATAAGGAATGAATACGAAAGGTTATTCACCAACAGACAGTAATCCGCGCCATAAGGTTATTCTCATAAATTAATACATGAAAATAAATGACACATCTTATGAGTAAGAAAGAAACGATATCATTTTCGAGAATCAAAAAATGATAATCGCTTACCTTAACACGTGACTGGATATTGATTTAAATGAAGTTGATCAACTTGAACAGTACTCGTACACTTATAGATCTTCACAAATACTCAAGATGACTTAAGCACACTTAGAGAGAACTTACACAAAGAAGTATTTAGAGAGTGAAAGAAAGAATGAGCAAGAAAGTTTATGAAAAATTCTTAAGTTAAGACCTCTATTTATAGCCAAAAATCTTATCATAACCAAGATTTCCTAATTTAATCCAAACCGTTCATTTCAAGATAATGTTTAATCCTTACCACTCATTTCATCTTTTAAGATTTCTTTAATTTAAACCATTCATTTAAAGATCATCTTTAATCTACACCATCCATTTTAAATTCTATATTATCTTTAATTTATGTCATTTATTTCATCTTTTAAAATTTCCTTAATCTAAACTATTCATTTAAATATCATCTTCAATCTACACCGTTCATTTGAAATTCGATAATTATGACATTATCTTTAATATATACCATTCATTTCATCTTTATATCACCTAACTTTATATCATTTATTATAATAAAAACAAATAACTTTATCAATTCAATTATTTAACAATAATTCACACTTATTCATTATTATGACTAATTGTTATAAATACAGTGTAGTTGGCTCTCTGAGTTAGATATCAAATCAATTAATAATGAAATACAACAGTTTAATTAACATTATAATAGAGATAACAATAATGCAGAAAGTATGTAAAAGAAAGAATACGTTACTGTGTAATGACAATTATTGATTCAATAATGTGAATTACTGTGCATATGCTACTGTGACAATTATTAGTTTAATAATATAAATTGTTGTGCATGTGACAATAAAGTCAAATATTGTACGATAACCACTTTATCAGTTCAATAATACGAAATACTATGCAATGACGTGTGCTACTGTGCAATACCGTGTGTTACTGTGCAATACCGTGTGTTATTTGTAATACCGCATATTACTATTCTTTTACCATCGGATATTTTAACAATTAAAAATGATAGTACCATTGACCATTTAAAAATTATTTATGTCGTTTTCTATATCCGACAATTATTCGTTATGGGGTCCACCAATGATTGGTTCATACGGCGCCGTCGTACGAATATTCCCTGACAGAACGAATATTCCCTACCAAACGAATATTGTCTGACATAATATAATTTGCACATAACATCCTTAACTTTTAACTTTGTCAATTTAACCACTTACTGTTTCAGAAAAAAATATAAATGAAGAAAAATTAAATTTTGTATTTCATAAAATTCGGGGTCTTACAGATTTCATCAATAACTCTTGAGATTACATTAGTGATCTTTAAGGAATCATTAGATATGGTTGTATCTTCCCTTCTCTTGCTTCGTAGTTCTGATCTCGGTTACTTCTTTTTAACCATTTTCTTTAGTCTTTTTTGTAATTTCTTTGGCTTGGGATTTGAATCCTGCCCAGCCACTGGGTTTCTTCCTTGGAGCTCAGGCTCAAAAGCATTCTCTACCATCATTTGAACGACATATTCTTATTCTTTTTTAACCTCATTCTCCTCGTCGATCGTAGTCTCCTCTACGATCTAGAACATCACTACAATCGGAGCATCCACTACGATCGTTTCTCCATTTTGCTCAACAAATGAAGCTCTTCGTTGTTTTTTTGTTATCTTCCCTTTCTTCTTAATCAACAATTGTGATAATGGAGCAATGCCTTCTTGAGACTCTTCTGATGTCGAAAGAGCATCTTTTTGCACTTGTTATTCTCTCTTTTCTTCTACCTTTTATTTCTTTGACAGATGACCTTGTACAGAATCTTGAGGTTCATATTCTTGAGGAGTTGTAGATTCTTGAGAAACTTCTTGTTCAATAGAAGTTACTTTTCTCTTTCCTTTAATTTTGCTTGGTTTATTCACTTCATTGACAGTCCTTTCACTTCCCTCTAATATTCTGGATCGGTGAATTTCTATTAGATTTTTCTTTCAGTTTTTGAACAACTTGGGAGTGATCTTTTCATTTACATTCAGTGATTCTCCTTCATCATCTCCTATGAGCTTCTTCAACACATAACTTAAAATTCGACCATAATACATTTTGGGAGCAGGTTTATCATCTATTTTTCTCTTGCCAGCAACTTTCACTCATTTCATTATCCAGCTCATCAAGATAGATCCAAAGTTTATCTCTACCTTGTTGACAATAGCAGTCATGATCCTTAGTTGAAGTTTACTTAAAGAATCGTGTACAGAATACTTGCACAAAATGCATTTTCCAACTATATCAGCCAAAAATTCATACTCAGAAGGGAATTCCTTTTTCTTCATTTCCTTTAGTTGAGGATTTTTCTGGTACTTCATCATTAGACGTCCTTCTTCAGCATCAACATCATCAAATGATGTGACGCCTTTGCTCACAAAACCCATATAGTTGTTCAGCTCTTCTACCGTGATTTTTAAAGCGTGACCTTTCCACCTTTGTAGAAATAGTATCATCAACTACAGTAGCATTAACATAGAACTCTTCAATGAGTTTAGTGTAGATTTCGGTGTTGATCTCCAAAATTTCTCTAAATCCAGCTTTTTGAATTAAAGATAAAACATCTCTAAACTTCTTTTCTGATGAACCAAATTTCTTGAAGGAAAGTTGATTTCCAACGATAACTTAATAGCTCGCCATTTTAATTTGAAATAAAATTAGAAAAGTCAATAAGATGATTAAGCTTTCTAGATCTGAGTATCAATTAGAAATATAGGGTTTTAGAATAAGGGTTTTGAAATGGTGGAATGCAATTGAAATTTTAAATTAGCTTTTATAATTCTTCCCTCTATTTGTTGAGTGGGACACATGGCAGTGGCCTATTCGTTATATCTTAGGCTCAACGGGTTTACAGATTTATCCCAATAACTCTCTTCTTCTGGTAGTGTAGCATACGCGCCCCCAAATAAAATCCGTTCAACTTTTATTAATCGTATGGTAACTTTACGACTTTTAACCATACGAAATAGAAGTTACTTTTAGTAGATGATTTGTCATAAGATCGCGTAGTCTTCCCACCATTTGATATTGACCTCACAATCGTAACCCTCCATAGTAACTTACATTTGTTCCTGAACTGTTAGTGATTTCCATAGAGTTTAAGGATGTAGATTTAGTATGCCTAACTCACTGATCAATTTATTGAATCTGGAGTCATCCAAAGGTTTTGTAAACACATCAACAAGTTGATCCTCAGTTGGTACAAATTGTAAGGATATGTTTCCATTTTGAACATGATCTCTTATAAAATGATATATGATTTCAATGTGCTTAGTTCTTGAATGCATGATAGGATTTTGAGTAATAGAAATAGCATTTGTATTATCACATTATATAGGAATAGATTTAAAATCAAACTCATAGTCAGCTAATTGATTCTCCATCCACAAAATTTGAGCACAACAATTACCAGCAACAATATACTCAACTTCTGCAGTTGAAGTGGATACATAATTTTGCTTCTTGCTAAACCAAGAAACAAGTATGTTTTCAATCAATTGACATGTTCCACTAGTGCTTTTTCTGTCGATCTTACATCCTGCAAAATTAGTATTTGACTAGCCAATTAGATCAAAAGAAAACTCATTGGGATACCATAACCCCAAATGTGGAGTGCCTTTTAGATATCTGAAAATTCTTTTAACAACAATTAAATGAAATTCTTTAGGATAAGATTGAAATCTAGAACAAATACCTGTGGAAAATAGAATATCTAGCCTACTAGTAGTTAAATATAAGAGAGATCCAATCATACCTCTATATTGAGTAATATCAATACTTTTACATTGTTCATTTTATCAAGTTTAGTTGTAGAGGCTATGGGAGTTTTCATGGAAGTAGATGACTCCAAGCCATACTTTTTTAGTAAATCTTTGATGTACTTGGCTTGACTTATAAAAATTCCTTCTTTAGTTTGTTTTACTTGAAGTCCAAGAAATAAGTTTAATTCTCCCATCATGCATTTTAAATTTACTCTGCGTCATCTTAACAAATCTTTGACATAGATTTTCATCAGTAAAATCAAATATTATATCATTTACATAAATTTGAACTAACAAAGTTTTATTTTTATGTTTCTTGAGAAATAAAGTTGTGGTTACTGTAATGATATGTATTTTTGCGTTATTGTAAATTAATAAGTTATTAATGGAATTTGATGTTTTGGAATGTGACAAGTATTTTGGGACAAGCCAATTACATTGTATTAGATGATGGAATTAAATTCAAGCATAATGAAACAAGTTTGGATCAAAAAGGATTTAAGTTGGATGGAATTTAAGCAAGTTATGATTAAAGGAATTAAATTTGCTAGGAAATTGGACTAATGACTAAAAAGCCCTTGATATTTTAGGAAATGACACATGTATCCTAAAGTGGATTAATGACCATAATTCCCTTGACAATGTGAAAAAGGACCATGGTATCCTAGGAAGGAGAAATGACTATCATATCCTTGTTTAGCTAATAGAAATGACATGCATGCCCTTAACCATGCATGAGTCAACTAACCAATGTGTGGTTAAGTGTTGTAAAATATATACAACACTTATATGAGTATGTTTTCAGCATTTTACTTGATCATTTACAAGTCTAGCAAGGAATTTTCGAGAGAGCTCAAGAAAAAAGGGGAGAAATGAAATAGGTCTTCAACAAACTTGGAGGAATTCAAGAGAAAAGTGTACAAGAGAAGGATTCTAAGCCAACAAAGTGGATCATCTATCACTTGTAAGGTTCTTAGCAAGGAGAAGAATAGCTAAAAGAAGGTATAATTTGTGTTCAAACCATGAGACTTGTAAGTTATGTGCTTAAATTCAAGAGATGAAGTAGCCATGCATGTAGCTTTGGCTATACATGTTGATTATATGAATTTTTGGGAGTCTAAGTGCTATTTGATTGGTTGATCATGAAATCCCAGTTACTTAAGTTGAGTATCAAAGGTGGTGCACTATTCATATGTATATTCAAGCTAAAAGCTATAATTTAAAGCATGATTAAGTGTTATATGTTATTAAACATGATGGAAACCTAGTTTGAGAGGGTGAAGATGTGTGATACATGCATTATCATATGTTTGAGGCATCAAAGAAGCCTACATGGTGTGAAAATTATGTTTTGTGAAGGTTGATTGAATATTAGGCTATGTTTTGTGCCTAAACCAAATTATAATCTGTAAAGTATTTTGGAAAATGCATGTAGAAGTTACACAAGCATACAAAGTTGCTAAACGAGTATGTGTTGAGATATATGTGCATAGTGTGTAAGAATCCAAAGTTGGTTTATGAAAGAAATTATATTAAGTTGGTGAAAATACAACCAATGTGTGATTATTGGCCATTTTGTGTAATTGAATGTCAAATGAGGTCAAACATGTAAGTTATATGTAAATATACGTGTTAGAACTGATTTGGGAGCCATTTGGAGCATATGGCGATAATTGACCATTTTAAACGTTTTAAAACGTTCGCCGACGACCAAAACGAATTATTTGAAAAAATAGGGTCAAATGATGATTTTTAAAAGTTTCGAAGACCCACGCAAGTCAATTACATGTTATATGTGCTATGTGAAATGTTGGAATTAAGGAAATCAAATTAGGGCCAAAGTTAGCTTAGGTTTTGGAAAGAAAAAATTTTTAGAATCTGCAGCACTGCGCCGGGGCGAGAAGATTTGAACTGAAGATGGCGTCGAGGCGCAGTGCAACTGCAAGGAATATGCGGACAGCGCGTTCAGTCATCGCCGGGGCGCTGTCTGGTCGAGAGGATTTCGCTTGGGGTGTGGTCCTTGCCGTCAGGGCGCAGTCCTGCTATTTTAGAAAAAATTAAGTTTTTGTTCCAAAATGCAATATTTTGATATTTAATGATAGAAACACATATGTAAACCATAATTTGATAAAAATAATCAATATGGTAGATATTAAGACATATATGAACAATGTGTTATGTGATTAGGATTATATGAAGCAAAAGGGTAGCTTGTTTAGCAAGTTATAACATGCATGTGTATGTAACTAATGCATGAACCAATATTGTGGTCATGTAGGTTATAAACGAGATAATATTGTACCAATTGTGATAGACGAGGATGAATGCAAGTTTTCTAACTTAACTTCTAATTGCAGTTCTTTGAACAGACATTCATGTTACATATTCATGTTATCATGTAAAGTTCGTTTATTATTGAACTATTTTGAAAAGGTCGATGTAAATCTTGATTCCGGCTAGACACATAAAATGATATATGTTGAAATCAAATGTTCATTGTTAGGTGCTCCCATCCACATTGCTGTGGTGCGGATTCTATGATATGCTGTAATAGAACAACCCTAATAAAGGGGAATAAAGTATATACATTATAATTTTATAACGTGGTTGCGTCGCTAGATGTTTATGTTGTGCACAATATAAAGGTAAAATGGGTTGATCACCCAGAGTACACATCTAATTGGAACAATAGTCTTTTGACTAATCTGGGCAATATCATTCTATACGATTGGTATTGTTCTAAACGAGTTCTTGGTCTTGTGACTGTACAACAAGTAAATCTTATTGTTCCAGTATTCATGTAAAGTCAGATTCTAATTCTTGTTCATATATTGAACTAATGTTGATTAGTCTATTTTGATGATTCAGTTTATTGATATACATTCAGTTATCATGCTTAATTCGATTAAATTGTATGTGATTTTCATTATTCATTTCATTTGGGAATATCATGATATCATTTGTTGTTGTACTTGCTGAGCTACTTTATGCTCATTCTTGCTTTTATTCATGATATTTTAGTTAAGCCAGAGAAGGCCGAGGGGTCGGGTGTGGACAAAGGAAAAGGAAAAAATCAGTCAGCAGTAGATATATTACTAGTTAATGTTTTAATTATGTTTTGTAATGTGTCAGATACGACAGCTTGTATGTATAAAGGTACGTAAAACCTGAGATTAGTTATGTATGAATGTAAATTAAGTTTATTATTATTATTTTGTTCAGAATGGGTGGATGAGATGATAGGATAGAATAGTTACGTGAGCACCGAACCCATGGTTCAAGGGATCCAAATTTGGGGGCGTCACAGTTACTCTTTCTCTAGAGAAACCATTTTTAATTAAAAAAGTAGTGAGTGTTTCATACATTGCTCTAGGTGTTTGTTTTAATTCATGTAGTGTTTTATATAATTTATAAACATGATTGGATAGAGTTGGAATAACAAAACCAGGGGGTCGTTCCACATAGACTGTTTCTTGAAGTTTTCCATTTAGGAAATCACTTTTGACATCCATTTGGAAAACTTCGAATTTCATGTAGGCAACATAGGCTTGGAACATTCTGATAACCTTTAGTCTTGCAACAGGTGCAAAAGTCTCATCATAATATATTCTTTCTTCCTGTGAGTATCCTTTAACAACCAATCTTACATTCTTCCTTGTAATAATTTCTGTTTCATCCATCTTGTTTCTGAAAACCCATTTAGTGCCAATCACTGGATGGTTGTCAGGTCTTGAAACTAGTCTCCACACTTTGTTTCTTTCAAATTAATTCAGCTCTTCTTGCATGGCTTCAATCCAACTTGAATCTTTCAGTGCTTCCTCAATCTTCTTTGGTTCCATTTGTGAAAGAAAACTAAGATATAGACATTCATTTTAAGTGGCTGATCTTGTTCTAACTCTGGCGTTTGGATCCCCGATGATTAAATCTTGAGGGTGATCATTTGCCCATCTTCTTCCTGTAGGAATGTCATCCATTGTTCCTTCTTGTTTAAGTTCTTCAAGATTAGGTTCCTGCACAACAACTTCACCAGTTTGTGAAGTCTCCATTTTAGGGATTGCAGTCTCTACAATTTCTTTGTCAGGTGTTACGATCGTTCTGTCTTTCTCTATGCTTTTGTCATCTATGATCGTGTGACTTTTTTGCTGAACAATCGGCTCTATGAACTCATCAATTTATGCAGTTCCACGTCGTTTACTTTGATCACTTTCATAAAAAATGACATGAATAGATACTTCAACTACTAATGATTTATTGTTGAATACTCTATAGGCTTTGCTTTCAGTAGAGTATCCAAGAAATATTCCTTCATCTGCTTTGGGTAGAAACTTTGTCAAGTACCTCCTACAATTATTTAGGATGTAGTAGATACATCCAAATATATGAAAATGGCTTATATTTGTCTTTTTTCCTTTCCACATTTTATATAGTGTCTTTTTGTATAGCTGATAGATCAATGATCTATTTTGATTGTAGTAAGCTGTGTTTACTGCTTCAGCCCAAAAGTACCTAGGAAGATAAGCAGTAGCAATGAGAGTTCTTCCCACTTCAATTAATGTTCTATTTCTTCTTTTAGCTACTCCATTTTGTTGAGGAGTCCTTGGGGCTGAAAAATTGTGTTTAGTTCTATTTTCTTCACAAAAAGCTTTCATCTATGAGTGATCAAATTCACGACCATGATTACTTCTTATAGATTTGATCTTTTCTCCTTTCTCATTCATGATCATCTTGAAGAGATTGATTAGCTGAGTATATGTTTCATCTTTTGACTTTAAAAAGAATACCCATGTAAATCTGGTGTAGTCATCAACTACCACCAGTGTGTATCTTTTTTCTCCAAGACTTGCAGTAGAAATTGGTCTAAATAGATCCATATGCAGCAACTGAAGAGGTTTGTCAATTGAGTTTGCTCTTTTGCTTCTGAATGAACTCTTGGTTTGTTTCCCAAGTTGACAGTTTTTGCATAACTTATCTTTAATAAAATCTAGCTTAGGCAATCCTTTGACTAGGTCTTTAGAAACCAATTTTGCCATGTTTTTAAAGTTTAGATGAGATAACCTTCTAAACCACAGCCAGTTGACATCTCTTAAAGCTTTGGCAAAGAAACAAGTTGTAGTCGAGGAGCTAAGCTTCGAAAGATACATCACATAGACATTTTCTTTTCTTTTTCCAGTTAGCTTCAAAGAGTATGTATCCAAATCTCGAACTTGACATTGATTATTGAGAAATATTACTTGATGACCCTTATCACATAGTTGACTTAGGCTCAGAAGATTGTGCTTTAATCCTTCAACATAAACTACTTTGTTGAAATAGACAACACCATTTCCAACTGATCCATAGCCTTTGATTTTTCCAGAGGTATTATCTCCAAAAATTACTGCAGGACCATCCTTGGCTTTAAAGTTTGATAAGAGAGCTTTATCTCCAGTCTTATGCTTTGAACATCCACGGTCAAGATACCATATTGATTCAGTGGTCTCTGAAACTTGCTAGAATAACCGTCATTCACTTTGGTACACATACTTGTTTGGGTCCGGCTTTGTCAGTTTTCATGGGAACCAAAATTTGTTTGATTTTGGGTTGTTAATAATTAAAACAAAATGTAGCAATATGCCCATATTTATGACAGTTATAACATTCAACATGGTGCATATGTGTGTGTGTGTGTGTGTGTTATATGTTTGTCTTGATTTAACCTTGTTATGCCTCCACATTGTTCTATGATTTTGAAGTTTCGTATAGTAAGAAACAACTCTACGATTTGGACCTTGTTAATTCGTATAGTTAGTCTTTCCTAGCTTTGCGGTTCTTCGAGGTCCGATCGTAGACTTAGCCTTACTCTGAGATTTTAAAAATCCTAGTCCAGTGTGCACTCTGTTATCTCTAAGATCAATAATTTGATCTACATAGAGTGAATTTCTTACACTAGTAGATTCATTAGTTTCTGTGGATTTCATAAACACAATTCTTTTATTAAGATAGGAGGATTGATTATTGCTAGTCTTCAGATCATTTTCCATATTTAGAAAAGGAGATATTTCTTTAAATCCTAACCCCAGATCTCTCAGAGACAATTCTTTGACTTGTGATCAAATTGTCCATAAATGAGGTGGATCTATTCCATAAGGAGATTGTTTTTTCAAGCTTTTTTATCTTAAATATTTGAGCAAACTCTCTCTGAGCATTGATGTCATTCATTTTTCTCAATTGAGTATTCTCAGCTTCAAGTTTGGATATGAAGTTAGTTATTCGTAGAGTTGTTTCCAACTCTACTTGCACTTTATCTTTTTCCTCTTGAAGAAGAGAATAGTCATTTGATAAAACTCTGAACAATTTCATATACTTGTACAATTCAAATGTAATATCATGTAAAGCAGTTCTCAAATCATCAATATCAACATTAGGTGAGTTAAAATTAAATACCTCATTTATGTTGACTGCTTTACGATTAGTGGTTCTGATGGAGTCCTATTCTATAGCCATCAAGCACATATTGGCTATTTGAGGTTCCTCATCATCACTAGATTCCGCACTTATGTCATTCTCAGAATCACTCCATGATCTTTCACCGATGAATTCTTTGTTCTTTTTGAATTGTTTCTTATAATCTTAAAATTCTTTCTTTGAATATGGCTTCTTCTTTTCTTTCTTCAATTCTTCTCTTGATGGCTTGGTGCATTCTGCTATGTAGTGTCTTGACTTTTTTCAATTATAACACAAGTTCTTTTCTTGATCTTTGCTGCTATTTTCTTTGTTTGCAAAGTTCCTTCTAGACACTTTGTTGTAGTTTTTCCTCATGAACTTCCTCAATTTTTTTCCTAGAAGAGCAAAGTCTTCATCATTATTCTCTTCTTCATTTTTATCATCTAACTTAGCTTCAACTCGTGCTTTAGATGTAACTTCAGTAGCCTAAGGGCTACACATTTATCCTTTTTTTTTTTAATTTCAGAAGTTGTTTCTTCTCTTTGGTTTAGCTCAAGCTCATAGGTAAGCAAGTTTTCATAGAGCTTTTGGATAGTTATTTATGCAGATTCTTTGATTATTTGATTGCAGTCGTTTTGACATCCCATTTATTTAGCAGTGCTCTGATGAACTTTATGTTAAGATCCTTGTTGGGATAGACCTTACCATAAGCTCTTAGGTTATTGAGGAGTATGTTAAACCTTTCATAAGTGGAAGTTAAGTTTTCTCCTTGGACATGAGTAAATATTTCGTATTGTTGAGTCAGCAAGGTTTGTTTGTTCTCCCTTACTTCCTCAGTTCCTTCATGCATCACCACAAGGCTTCCCATACCTCCTTAGCCATAGTACAGTTTACCACATTCTCAAAAAGCTCATCTTGTAGAGCCTTGAACAAAATATTTTTAGCTTTTTTATCCATTTGAGCTAGCTTTTTGTCATTTTTTATCCATTCAGCTTTCTGTTTGACTGCAACTTTGTTAGGATCATCAGGTGCTGGGCTTATCTTAGTAGGAATAAATGGACCTTTTAAAACATCATCAAACATCTCATCACCAATTGCATCCATATATGTCTGCATACGAACTTTTCAGTTAATTTTTTTCTCTTATAAGAAGTGGTAGTTAATTTCCACCTCTAAGCTCAGAACCATTTTTATTATGTGCCATAGATCTACTCAAGCAGTTAAGCTATAAATTTAAAATTTAAAATCAGGAGAACCTGCTCTGATACTAATTGAAGGTTTCCAGAGGCACAAAAAAGATCTAGAGGGGGGTTGAATAGGTCTTTTCAAATCTTTTGTTTTGTTTTAAAATTGGTTTGTAAAAAGTTTATCAGCTTTTGTAAAACGTAGCGGAATGTAATTTTAAATATCCCCCTTAGATAAGATTTTAGCAAACATAATTCTGAGATGAAGTCACACACAGTTACAATATAAAATATGACTGAAAATAAGTGTAGAAATAAAAAATATAGAGACAACAAAATTTAAGTGGTTCGGAGACTGAATAACTTCTACATCCACTATTTTACTCCACGAGTAGAAAATCCACTAAGGATATGATCACACAGATCAATTACAACGAAACTACTAAGTTTCTTCTGAGTCACTTAGTCTAAGAAAACAAGGACACTTAATCCAGATCACTTAGATCTCTTTAAGTCACATAGACTTGGTAGATTGCCACACAAACACTGGTAGGAATAAAGATGTTTGTGTGTTTGGTACTAAGTTTGCAATATGATTCTACTCTCTGGTACTTAACAGCTTGAACAGTTCTATTTTTCATATAGTGGCTTTTTATTCTTGCAGAATTTCTTCAGAGTTTTTTTTTCCCCCGTTCTTTACTCTTTTTTTTTTTGAATTCTGCTCGATCTTTTATAATGATTTAGAAATCTTTCTGTTACAATATAGTCGTTGTTCATTAATTGCCTTGATTATTGAGATTTATGCAGTGAACATTTTTGTGTTTAGGCAAAACGTCTTTCTGTTGTGTCAGCTTATCAGATTTCCAAATATAGTAATTTTATGACCGGTCCTTCAATGTCAATTAGGCAATAGACACATGCATTTTTAGACTTTAGATTTTTGCTCTTAACTTGGAGAGATTTGCATCGAACCCTTTATCTCATGATGTTCCCATTGTCAGTATCTGTCAGCTTTTAGTACTATAGGACATGAGCTAATCGTATAGAAGGTATATTACTCTACGATAAGACAAGCTTCAATACGAATTGGGCTTCTATACGATCTTTTCCTACTATACGGTTTGGACTTCTATGTGAACTTTACAATACAATTTTTCATTGCTTTATGAACATCTCTTGCTATACGAATTAGAATTGCAATACGATCTTGATTTTGTAATGCGATCCGCCTGTTGTTCCACTAACTTGACTTGCAATACGATCAACCTTTGTAATACGATCTTCCTTGTGTTATACGATTTCACTCTCAATACGATCTATCCGTGCAATGCGATCTTTCTATTGTTATACGATCTAGATATGCCATCAATACTATCTATCCTAAACTCTATATAATAATTTTTCTTATGAAATCAACCAAACATATTTGATCAATTGTAAACTAAGTCCTTATACAATTTTGAAACAAGAAAGGACAAGTATACTTTTATCATTCATCAACAAAAAAGTCATTTTTTAACGTGATTTTAAATTTTAGTTTATAAGTCATTTTAAAATAAGTCATTTTTGAATATGCCCTACCATTGTGCTCGTAAGTTTTATCATCGTATATTTCTAATTCAATGAATGAAATATTCTTGATATTGTGCATATGATTTGTCAAAAAATTAGAGAAAAGAAAAGAAAAATTAGAAAAGAGATTAAAAATCCCTTGTTTATGATTTTTTTTTTAGAGATAAAGAAAAAAGAGGAGGATTGAGATTTTTAAAAATTTACTTCCAAGCTTGAAAATACGTGACATCAAATTTATTAAAAAATTAGATGGCATACTAAAATATCAAATCAAAATTATCTATATAATAATATTCAAATGTAATTTAATACAAATAAAATAATAATATACTTTTTTAAATTAAAATTTTGTAACAAAACTTAAAAAAAAATAATAATCTTTTCTCTCATTTAAGCTTTTTAGGTGAATTTGGGGCTTTGCAGACACTTTCTCACCCTCCTTCCTCCTCTTCTCAACCTCCCTGTTTGACGGTGTGCTGGTCTTCCCCAACACCTCTGGCAAGCGACAGGTTGATCTCTTCTTCTCTGCATTCAGCCGCTGAAATTGAAACGGAATTAAAAGATAAAACTTCTCCATTCATGCATTCAGTAAGTCTAAGCAATCCCCATATAATGTTTTTGCTTTTTGTGTGCTTCAGTTGAGTTTGGAATTTCAATTTTGATGTTCAATTACAGTATTTTTCTTGGGATGTTTGATATATATCAGTTAGTTTTATGTATATCGAAGTATATTTTCCATGATTTCTTATTTTCTAAATCTCAATCTTTACTTCCATTAATTTGGCCTGAACAATGTCAATGAATGAGAACTCCATCTGACAAGGAAATTATTGTTTCTGTAAAAAGGATGACCTCCATTACAATATACTATGCAAACTATAAATGATTGTGTCATGCATATCACGTGTTCAATAAAAAGCGGATAGGAAGAGAAACATGTACACCTCCATTACATACATTTATTTGTTTTGATTTATAGCTTATGATAGTAACTGTCCTTTTCACCTTGAATTCCATAAATTCATAGTTCGTGCATATAGAGTACAAATAATTGAAAGTAGGTTGCACATGAACACCTCTCTAATTCAATGGTTGTTACTGTACTAATCATTAAGCTATATTGTCAGGATATTTATTTAATAATGACTTATTATAAATTATTGTTGTTTCATAAAGGAAAATTTCCATCTCTCAATTTAGTGTGGCCGCTAGAAACACTCATGCGTGATACATCATGATGGTATATGTTGTTCATAAGATGCTTAATATTTGTTCAGTCAATATGCTTGGTATTTATCTTCGGAATAAGAACAGAAAAGAAAACAAAAGATACTAAGTATTTTAATTCAGATTGTATTAGTTTTCATAAATGTGCTTGCCACCTCCTTTTCTCTTATGTGACTATAGGTTTCATTTTTATGGCAGGTTTTAAAGTTCTATTTTTAGTCTTTATGTTCTTTTTATTTAATAGGTTCTTGAAGTATTCCTGAAAGATTGATTTGTCAGGAATTGATATTTCCAAGTAGAAATTTAGATTCCTTTTATTTTTTTATCTAAGTTAGAGTATGCCTCTAAGTTAAAGTTTTCTTATTACGAAACTTCCAAACTTGGTTAAGTTGCATATGCAAGAGACTTAAGATATTAAATTTCAAACAATGTATCCTTAAAATTAATACTCAAGAATTATATGGTCTGAAAATGTTATTTATGATAACTACACATAGTGATTGCAGAATTACTATTAGTCCTGCACTCTTGGTGTTGAAAAAGAAAATGTGGAGTTTTTGCTTTTGTTTGCAGAAGAAGTTGAAGACATCGTTCAGACTCAAATCCATGGTGATTTGAGTAATATGCAATATATGGACATGTATGATTCATAGAAGATAATTTTTAATTTATATATTTGATATTATTTGATTGTGGAATCATTCTTGAAGGCATAAAACTATTTTTGCACTTTCTTTTTCCTCAATCAAGATATCTTGCTATTAGTTACAAGCTATACGAAGTTTAATGTATCTTCTATCATATCTTTGGTAACTTTAAGCGTACATCGAAGCATCTATATTGAAAAAAGTTCACAATTCAATGATCATGATTTAAATTTGTATTGCATTTTGTTATGGAGTTTAGTAATTAAAACGTCACTATAGGGTTCTACCAAGTTTGCTTATGTTTAAATTAGAGATTATTTATAGTACCTTTGGTTATTAATTGTATATCCTTCATTCCCAAAATATTTTGGCTTAAAAGACATAATTTAAGCTAAGAGTCTTATATCAGAACTAAAACTTCACCAAAGTAAAACTTGTGGTGAGAGCTTTAAACCCTATTTGACTGTCTAAGGAGGTATCTCCAACTTGAAAGTTGGAAAAGGTATAAATTTTTCATATTGTTTTTCACATGTTACCCCTCTACATCTTTTAGGTATTTTTTTTCTATCTTTATATTTTTGA
The DNA here is from genome assembly GCA_947179155.2 of Hedera helix. NCBI lineage: Eukaryota > Viridiplantae > Streptophyta > Magnoliopsida > Apiales > Araliaceae > Hedera > Hedera helix. The sequence continues at coordinate 2,160,787 of OX359279.1, forward strand.
ATTATATGTTTGGTTTTAGAGAAAGCAAATGCAAAAAAAATTAGAATTTGAATGGAGGTATTGTATTTGCAGTTTCATAAGATGAAAAATATACTTAGATTGGATAGTCAGTTGTATTGGCTTTAAAATAAATACTCCCTCTGCTCCAAAGTTAGAGGTATATCGAATTTTTAGACTCAATTTTTGAAATCTCGAAGGTTAAACTCGTTATGAATTTATTTGGTTTTAGTACAATCAATAAAAATCATTGTAAACTAACTAAAATGTACTTTCAATTATCATATTTGAAGTTTTCAAAACTTGAACGAATCATGTCAATTTTGAATTTTAGGATTTTGTAAATCAACTTGAGAAAGTCAAGTCAAAATATATATCTAATTTTTGAACAGAGGGAATATACTTTTGGCTTCTTAAATAAACCAATCTAAGGAATTAGCTGATGTGCATTTTTTTATTTCAATATTTATGAATCTTTTTTTTTTTTTTTTGGTGCAGCTGCAATTGTTGATTGTCGGAATCGATTTTAGCAACTTTTTTTGTTTTGTTTTTTGTGTTGATATATTGGTGGAGGCTTTAACTTCAGTTTCTACCGTGGCTTCAGTTTCTTTGCCCTATACCCATTCTATTGGCCTCCATTTTAAATGGACTTGATGAAATGTGTAGATGATATATAATCACCATAGATGTCACTAAAATTATATTTTTGTATTACTATAATTGGTCCACTTCTCCTAGCTGTCTGTTAAGAAACATAGAATAACTGTGTTGAAATATTTTACAGCTTGCAGAATTATAGAATTGTATGAATACCAAAGTAATCTCAGAAAAATAAATTTAGATTACAAGAATAATGTTGTATTGGATTGTTGGTTCTGTATTGTTCATTTTTATGTCTTTTTGTGGGTTTAATGTTTGAAAGCTACTTTAATTAGAATTAAAAGCTATTTCAATTAGAACTACCACCTTAAGAAAAAGTATTTTCTCTAGTTACATGTTCTTATAAAATATTGCATTCAGTAATCCTTAATTAAACAATAGGGTTTAGTAACTCAAACAGTACCATTCGATGCATGTGTTCCTGATGATTAAGTGTCACGGTGTCTAATTTTCACTATTTGGATGATACCATTCATTTTGAATTTCTTATTGATTTACATGGTAAGTTAGATGAAAATTAATCAGAGTTAGCGTTGAGAAATATGTGATATAATCAATTAAATATACCTGTCTTTGCACGGCTAGAATGCTAGTTTTTGGGCCAATTCTCACTTGGAAGCTGAAATTCTTGGCGAATTCGAGTTTGCTCATGCTCTCTTTCTCATCGCTTCTCAACAAGGTTTCTCTCCATCACTTTCTCTGTCTATATATATATATATATATATATATATATATATATATATATATATATACATGTATATGCTAAAAAAACATTGGTGATCAAACATCTGTACATTCATATAACTTTATGTACAGATATATACTAATAGTAATAGGTAATTGAGTTTGAATGATTTTGTGTAAACTTTAAAAATAGGTTTAGAAATTTTAATGGTCAATATTTTATGCTTATTGAAATATGAGAACTACATTGTTTGAAGATTTTTTGTCTGACTGAATTAATTATAAAATTATTAGGGACTCTTTACATATTTCTTGAATTTGAAAGGTAGGAGCTATAGATGGAATTTTTTGGGTCTTAAAAAAATAGCTATTTAATGAAAATTACTGGCAAAAACTATGTTAAATTGATTCCTAATTTAGGTGATGTATTTTGCTAGGATATTGAAAGTTATGGAAACTTCACACCCTCAGTAGAGATACCACACTATTGCGCATATTTTAGGCAAATTGAGTTTGATAAGAAGTCATGTGTGTTGGTTTGTAAAAATTATAGACTCAATCAAATTGCACAAAATAGCAGAAGCATGGTAAAATCAAATTTAAAATTTTACAAACCATAATCCAGGATCGACCTTTATGCGCAATTATTAATTAATAAAGAATAAGTTAGAGATATACCCTTGTAGAACTCAAAGCTTCGACGGGTACAAGTTCACCTCCATATCCTTCACGATCTCCTTGAATTTCACCGATTGGATTCCAACGATCAATGTTAGCCACCCAAGTGTTTGACCTCTAGAGGTGATCCACCAAGGAATAACAATAATTTAAGAAGTGGGTGATGACAAACCCTAGTTTTCTCTCTCTAGAGAATATGTGAGTACTCTCCCAAAAACTTATGGAGGTTTATGTGTGTAACCCTAATCCATAATAAGACTTCTCTTATTTATAGACTTAGTAAACCCTCCTAACACCTTTAGGAATAGGGTTTTTAATTAAACTCCTAATCTAATTAGGATCTTAATTAATTTAATATAATAATTATAATTCCTAAACTATTTAGGAACTTAATTATCAATTATGAGAGTACTCTTATTAATTAATTCCTAAACTATTTAGGAACTAAATAATAATAATAATAATAGTAATAATAATAATAAGACTCCTCTTATTAATTTATAATTAGTATTTCCAAAATACTAAATAATAAATATTAAGCTATTTAATTTATTCTATCCACATAGTATAAATTAAATATACTTAATTCATTATTACAATTATGCCATTTACTTCTTAAATAATTATTTTCCTTTTGCGGTGTGACCCTTTAGGTTCTCCATATTAAACCGGTTATAGAATAAATTAATTAGAACTATTCTAATCTTATTTATATAAATAAATTAAACTATTTAATTCATTTAAATAAATAATATTTATTCCATAATAAGGGTAAGCCCCCTTAGCGATCAACGACTTTCCAGATAATATAGATTTCAACATTTAATCACAAAAGAACCTATCCAGCGAATAGTTACCGTACAATTCAATCCTTCTACCTCACAACGTCCCAATCAAATATAAGACATGGTATAACTGTCAAGTCTTATTTTATTTGATTATATGCATTTCGATCCTTAAATGAATAACTCTAATTAATGTAAATTAGAAACTACTTTCTAATTTTCATTCTGCCTTGGCCAAGGACTACTGAGTTGTCATTTATCGAATCGCATAAGGCATTCTCTTCTTTTACTAGAAGTGGTAGATTCTTTGTTGATCACTCACCTATCTCCATGTATGACTTATTATATCCAATTATACCCTTTGATACACCCTAAAGGTTTTAAGGAATATATCAAAATATAATTCATCATACACAAGATACTATGATGATCTCAAGTCCAAGGATCACTTGTACTACTATCACAAAAGGAACTCCTATTGACAGGCAAGTAAGACTCTATTAGGTGTTCCTTGAGCGAGTCACGTTCAGTGAACTTATTCTCTAATAAGCACCTACATACTTGTTTTAGTGTCTCTACACAAATGATTATGAGATCAATCATCCTCTTCATAAGAGCAAGCATAGTATGTACTAATCTATCCGGATTCACTAATCCCCATTTTAGTGATCCCACGATTAGGAACAATTTTAGTTTTGAGCTATCTTGAATTTAGATCTCATTAGCATGATCATCATCATGATTCTAAAAGCATTGCTCAACAACTATGGGTTTATCACAATTAATATTATCTTATTAAATATGGATAAAGAAAATGCCTTTGTATAAATAAACTTTTATTAATAATTGAATAAGATTACAAAGTACATGCTACATCATATTAAATATGATTGGCTTGTGTGCATACTACTTTCAATCTCCCACTTGCACTAAAGTCAATCGCCATGGTATCTAATACCCATCTTCTCTAAGTGACGATCAAACTGCTTTTGAGTTAAAACTTTAGTAAATGGATCTGCTATGTTGTCAAGAGAGTCGACACGCTCCAAGGTGACATCTCATCTTTCAATGATTTCTCTAATCAAATGAAATCGCCGCAATACGTGTTTGGATTTCTGATGAGACCTGGGTTCCTTGGCTTGTGCAACAGCTCCCGTGTTGTCACAAAATAAAGGCACTGGTCCTTGAATGCTAGGAACCACTCCAAGTTCTGTAATGAACTTCTTCATCCAAACAGCTTCCTTTGCAGCTTCACTAGCAGCTATGTACTCTGCCTCTGTCACTGAATCAGCAACTCTTTGCTGTTTGGAACTTTTCCAACTCACTGCACCACCGTTTAGGGTAAACACATAACCCGAAACGGATTTACTATCATCTCGATCAGTTTGAAAACTTGAGTCTGTATAGCCCTCTAGTTTCAAATCAGACCCACCATAGATAAGAAATGTATCCTTAGTCCTTCTTAAGTACTTTAGGATATTTTTCACTACCTTCCAATGTTCTTCTCCAGGATTAGACTGATATCTACTTGTTACACTAAGTGCATGAGCAACATCAGGTCTTGTACATATCATCCCGTACATGATAGATCCTATTGCCGAGGCATAAGGAATTTTACTCATACGGTCTCTCTCTTCAGGTGTCTTTGGGGCCTGTTTCTTTGAGAGATGTATTCCAGAACCCATCGGCATGAGCCCTTTCTTGGAATCTTCCATGCTAAATCTTTTTAGCATAGAATCAATGTACGTTCCTTGGGAAAAGCCAAGCATCCTTTTAGATCTATCTCTATAGATCTTTATCCCCAAAATGTAGGATGCTTCTCCCAAGTCCTTCATGGAGAAGTGTTTAGATAACCAAATCTTGATCGACTGTAGCATTGGAACATCATTCCCTATTAGTAATATATCATCAACATATAATACTAGGAATGTGACAGCGCTCCCATTAACCTTCTTGTACACACATGGTTCATCCTCATTTTTGATAAAATCAAACTTTTTGATTGTCTCATCAAAACGGATGTTCCATCTTCGAGAAGCTTGCTTCAATCCATAGATGGATCGTTGTAACTTACAGACTTGATTTGTTCCAACCTTTGAAACAAATCCCTCTGGCTGTATCATATATACATCATCTTCTAGTTTCCCATTGAGGAAAGCCGTTTTCACGTCCATTTGCCAGATCTCATAGTCATGATAAGCTGCAATTGCAAGCAAAATCCGAATGGACTTGAGCATTGCTACTGGTGAGAAGGTTTCATCATAGTCAACACCTTGTCTTTGTCTAAAACCTTTTGCAACCAATCGGGCCTTATAGGTCTCTACCTTGCCGTCTGCTCCAGTCTTTCTCTTAAAGACCCATTTGCACCCAATAGGCTTAATGCCCTCAGGTGGAGTAACCAAAGTCCATACTTGGTTCTCATACATGGAGTCCATCTCGGATTTCATGGTTGTTAGCCATTTCTCTGAGTCTTTACAACTCATTGCCTCTTCGTAAGTCCATGGATCATCATTATCTATGATGCGTACCTCATCATCATCTTCTATGATGAATCCATACCTTTCAAGTATCTTCGGTACTCTTCCAGATTTACGAATAGGTTGTGGTACATTAGGTTGTGTTACTTCATTAGGTACCTCACTTTGATCTACAGTGTTTTGTGGTTCTTGAATTTCTTCAAGCTCTATCTTACTCCCACTGACCCATTCGAGGATAAACTCATTTTCCAAGAAGGTAGCATGTTTTGCGACAAACACCTTTTGCTCAATAGGATGATAGAAATAATACCCTGCAGTTTCTTTAGGGTATCCCACAAATTTACACTTATCAGATCTTGTCTCTAGCTTATCATGTTCAAACCTTTTGACATAAGCTAGACAACCCCAAATCTTAACATACTTAAGATTCGGTTTCCTTCCTGTCCATACTTCATATGGAGTCTTGGGAACAGATTTAGAAGGTACTTTATTAAGTAAGTATGCAGCCGTTTCTAGGGCATAACCCTAGAATGAAACTGGAAGATCGGTAAAACTCATCATAGAACGAACCATATCCAACAATGTTCGATTTCTCCTTTCAGATACACCATTCATTTGTGGAGTACCTGGTGGAGTCCATTGTGAGATTATACCATTTTCTTTGAGATAATTTAGAAACTCATTGCTTAAGTATTCACCACCTCGATCCGATCGAAGAATCTTAATACTCTTGCCAGTTTGTTTCTCTACTTCACTTCTGAATTCTTTGAACTTTTCAAATGATTCAGACTTGTATTTCATTAAATACATGTATCCAAATCTTGAATGATCATCAGTGAAAGTAATAAAATATGAATACCCTCCTCGTGCATGCGTTGTCATAGGTCCACATACATCTGTGTGTACCAACTCTAACAACTCTGTAACTCTTTCTCCTTTTCCACTAAAAGGAGATTTAGTCATTTTACCCATGAGACAAGATTCACAAGTTGGATATGATTCATAATCAGATAGCTCTAAAAGCCCATCTTTATGCAACTTGTTTAATCTTGTTTCATTAATATGACCAAGTCTACAGTGCCACAAAAAAGTATAATTTACATTATCTCTTTTCTTTTTCTTAGTTTGTTCAATTTGCAATATATTTTCTTGTAAGTCAAGCAAGTAAAGTCCATTCAGTAAATTGCCAATACCATATAAAACATTATTTTTATTAATAGAACAACTGTTGTTCTTTATTATAATTTCAAAACCATCCTTGTCCAACATAGGAATAGAAATAATGTTTCTAATAAGTACTGGAACATAATAACAATTATTTAAACTAATGGATTTGCCCGTAGGTAACACTAAACAATAAGTTCCTACGGCTAATGCGGCAACCTTTGCTCCATTCCCCACGCGCAGGATGACTTCATCTTTGTTTAGCTTTCTACTTCTGCTTAGTCCCTGCATAGTATTACATATGTGAGAACCACAACCGGTATCTAATACCCAAGTAGAATTTTGACTTACAGAAAGATTTATTTCAATCATGAACAAACCTTGATCTGCGGTTGAAGCTTCTTCTGCTTTAAACTTGTAATATACTCTTTGCAGTTTCTTTTCCAGTGACCCGGCTTATTGCAATGGAAGCATATTCCTTTGCTATCTGGATCTGCCTTCTTATTATCCTTTACTTTTGCCTTGCCCTTAGCCTTGTTGGATTTCTTCTTTTGGGAAGTTCCCTTGGGCCTCTTCCTTTTCTTGGAAGAATCATCTACCAACAACACTTGGTTCTTTTTAGATGAGAAGTGACCCTCCACAGTTTTCAACATGTTTAGTAACTCAGGCAAGCTGATGTCCAACTTATTCATATGAAAATTCACAACAAATTGTGAGAAGGTGTCTGGGAGTGACTGCAAAATCAAATCTTGGCTCAACTCCCCATCCATCACAAAACCTAACTGTCCAAGTTGTTCAATCAGATTGATCATCTTGAGGACATGAGTCTCAACGGCAGTGCCCTCGGTCATCCGAGATCGGAAGAGCTCCTTAGATATCTGATATCTGGCAGTCCTACTTTGCTCACCATAAAGATCTTTAAGGTGCAGCAGTATAGTAGGAGCATCCATTTTTTCGTGCTGACGCTGAAGCTCGTTAGTCATGGATGCGAGCATGATGCATTGAGCCACAACTGCATCATCTTGCCACTTCTTAAAAGTAGCAACTTCTTCCTCAGAGGCATTTACTGCAACAGTTGCAGGGACAGGCGAATTTAGGACATAGGAAAGCTTTTCAGCAGTGAGAACAATTCTCAAATTCCTTAACCAGTCCGTGTAATTCGGTCCGGTCAGTTTGTTAGCATCAAGTATGCTACGCAGTGATAGTGAGTTTGACATTTGTAAAATTCTGCATGTGAAAAATAGACAACATTTTAGCATACATTCATTTTATTAATTACCAAAATAAATTAGGTCTTTATTTAAATTGGTATCTCCCACTATTTTTCATCAAACTATATTACCCTCCTTATATAGTTCGGCAAATCTAGTTAAAGATTTGCTAGTGAGAATAAGGATCTTATTTCAAATGTATATAGCCTTGTGTGACACAACAAACGATATACAAATAAATAGGTAGACAACTTCTTGTCAATTATATCAACATGTAACTCCTTGTATTTTGCCTCTTAGATTATTATGATAATGTGTGACACATCCATATCAAAATTATCTAAGTTAAGTTCAACCTAGCATTTTCTTATATTAGAAGAGAAAAAGACCGTCCTTGTGTGACACAACAAAACAGTAATGTTCAATTCTTTTATAAACATCAAATGTGATAAAACAACATCTCAAAAAATTAATATAAGTCTTGTGTGACACAACAAACTTATAATGATTATTTGATACTCTATCGTTTTATCATGCTAGAAGGCGACGTTCGATATTCCAAATATCTTTGAACGTTACAACTTAATATTTTAATAGTAGAATAAATAAATTAGAACCATTCTAATTTTATTTAATTGAATTAAACTCCTTTAATTCATGAATTAAACATTTTAATTCATTTTATAAATAATATTTATTCTACATCTTGAGGGGTTTGTTAATATTAATTGTCTCATCTTATTTAACGCGCATACACATATATATATAAAATACGCGTCATATTATTTAACATGCGAAGCATGTTTGGATAATATATAATATATATAAACAAGCATGCACATATAGAATACTATATTCTACTTGGATTGATTATGGACTTTTATTCTAGTTTGGTTCACTAGAGCCACCAAGTGAACCAAAAGGTCAAACCTAGGGTGCAAGAATAAATTAAATTAAATGTAACTATTACATTTAAATTCAGGCTCCATTACAAACAGGTCTTCATGCGCTCATTGTTCCTTGGCTCTAATTCTTCAAAATAGTTCTAACTAATCCTATTACAAATTATTTATAATAAATAAGAAACCTTGATCAACAGTCAAGGGGAAGTACATAGGAGGGAGATAGAATTATACATAAGAAAAATTAGAAAGACGAGGTACGCAGGCCTCATTTATAAAACCCATTCATTCATGCATCCATTTAAAATTAAATCCAATCACATTGGTCAAATAGTCCATAATCCATCCAATTTATTATCATATATATCAACATATATATCAATAAATAATATTCATCGCATGAATTAAATAAAACATTCCATATATGTATTGGTATCATTTAATGGGCAATTTAAAGTTGCATGAAATCCAATTCATGTTTAAAATAAACCTTTTATTTTAATTATAAAATTATTTAAAAATAAACTATTTATTTTTATTATTTTAAAATTACCCAAAATAAACTCTTTTATTTTGAAATTTTAAAATCTGTATAAAATTATCAAACTGTTTGACTAATTAATATATATTATAAATGTATCATATATATTAATAATATATATTTACTAACATTCGGTAATAGCATATATATATATATATAATAATCCGAAAGTAGCTTTTGAATACATATATATTCCGTTTTCGAAAAACAGCCGAAACAGTGGGCTTTTGTTTTGCCAAAAACTGCTGCTTCATTGATCCCTTTTCGGTAAAACAGGACAACCAATATGGGACGAGGTAATATATATATATATATATATATATATATATATATATACCAAAAGTATAGCAGCTTTGTTGCTTTTTATCAATTACCGAAAACAGTGTTGCCTTGTACCGAAAATGGCATGGAACCGAAACTGCTAGCTAATATATATACCGAAAAACTGTTGCCGGATTGCTTTAGGCGAAACCGGAAGTAATATATATATATATATATATATATATATATATATATATATATATATATATAATATTCGGTATATTAAAAATAATAATTTTATACAACAAATTATGCCCAATAAATTGTTCTAAACATATACCCATACATATATGAAATTAAAACAATTAATAATTCGCATAAAGTTTGGCTCTTGATGCCACTGTTGGTTTGTAAAAATTATAGACTCAATCAAATTGCATAAAATAGCGGAAGCATGGTAAAATCAAATTTAAAATTTTACAAACCATAATCCAGGGTCGACCTTTATGCGCAATTATTAATTAATAAAGAAGAAGTTAGAAATATACCCTTGTAGAACTCAAAGCTTCGACGGGTACAAGTTCACCTCCAAATCCTTCACGATCTCCTTGAATTTCACCGATTGGATTCCAACGATCAATATTAGCCACCCAAGTGTTTGACCTCTAGAGGTGATCCACCAAGGAATAACAATAATTTAAGAAGTGGGTGATGGCAAACCCTAGTTTTCTCTCTCTAGAGAATATGTGAGTACTCTCCCAAAAACTTATGGAGGTTTATGTGTGTAACCCTAATCCATAATAAGACTTCTCTTATTTATAGACTTAGTAAACCCTCCTAACACCTTTAGGAATAGGGTTTTTAATTAAACTCCTAATCTAATTAGGATCTTAATTAATTTAATATAATAATTATAATTCCTAAACTATATAGGAACTTAATTATCAATTATGAGAGTACTCTTATTAATTAATTCCTAAACCATTTAGGAACTAAATAATAATAATAATAATAGTAATAATAATAATAAGACTCCTCTTATTAATTTATAATTAGTATTTCCAAAATACTAAATAATAAATATTAAGCTATTTAATTTATTCTATCCACATAGTATAAATTAAATATACTTAATTCATTATTACAATTATGCCATTTACTTCTTAAATAATTATTTTCCTTTTGTGGTGTGACCCTTTAGGTTCTCCATATTAAACCGGTTATAGAATAAATTAATTAGAACTATTCTAATCTTATTTATATAAATAAATTAAACTATTTAATTCATTTAAATAAATAATATTTATTCCATAATAAGGGTAAGCCCCCTTAGCGATCAACGACTTTCCAGATAATATAGATTTCAACATTTAATCACAAAAAAACCTATCCAGCGAATAGTTACCGTACAATTCAATCCTTCTACCTCACAACGTCCCAATCAAATATAAGACATGGTATAACTGTCAAGTCTTATTTTATTTGATTATATGCATTTCGATCCTTAAATGAATAACTCTAATTAATGTAAATTAGAAACTACTTTCTAATTTTCATTCTGCCTTGGCCAAGGACTACTGAGTTGTCATTTATCGAATCGCATATGGCATTATCTTCTTTTACTAGAAGTGGTAGATTCTTTGTTGATCACTCACCTATCTCCATGTATGACTTATTATATCTAATCATACCCTTTGATACACCCTAAAGGTTTTAAGGAATATGTCAAAATATAATTCATCATACACAAGATACTATGATGATCTCAAGTCCAAGGATCACTTGTACTACTATCACAAAAGGAACTCCTATTGACAGGCAAGTAAGACTCTATTAGGTGTTCCTTGAGCGAGTCACGTTCAGTGAACTTATTCTCTAATAAGCACCTACATACTTGTTTTAGTGTCTCTACACAAATGATTATGAGATCAATCATCCTCTTCATAAGAGCAAGCATAGTATGTACTAATCTATCCGGATTCACTAATCCCCATTTTAGTGATCCCACGATTAGGAACAATTTTAGTTTTGAGCTATCTTGAATTTAGATCTCATTAGCATGATCATCATCATGATTCTAAAAGCATTGCTCAACAACTATGGGTTTATCACAATTAATATTATCTTATTAAATATGGACAAAGAAAATGCCTTTGTATAAATAAACTTTTATTAATAATTGAATAAGATTACAAAGTACATGCTACATCATATTAAATATGATTGGCTTGTGTGCATACTACTTTCAATCTCCCACTTGCACTAAAGCCAATCGTCATGGTATCTAATACCCATCTTCTCTAAGTGACGATCAAACTGCTTTTGAGTTAAAACTTTAGTAAATGGATCTGCTATGTTGTCAAGAGAGTCGACACGCTCCAAGGTGACATCTCCTCTTTCAATGATTTCTCTAATCAAATGAAATCGCCGCAATACGTGTTTGGATTTCTGATGAGACCTGGGTTCCTTGGCTTGTGCAACAGCTCCCGTGTTGTCACAAAATAAAGGCACTGGTCCTTGAATACTAGGAACCACTCCAAGTTCTGTAATGAACTTCTTCATCCAAACAGCTTCCTTTGCAGCTTCACTAGCAGCTATGTACTCTGCCTCTGTCACTGAATCAGCAACTCTTTGCTGTTTGGAACTTTTCCAACTCACTGCACCACTATATCAGATACTTGCAGAGCCCACTATATCAGCTGGATGGTATAAGTAATTATAATGTTGGACTTTTAGGCTTGGAATGATACTTGCAGAGCAACATATCAGAGGTACTGGGTATTGGTCATAGGTTCTCCCAAGGAAAAGGAATGCGTAATTTGTGCTCCCCTAGCGAAGGTTCTCTCTCTTTCTCTCTCCCACACCCACACCCACACCCACACCCACCCACACACACCCACACCCACACCCACCCACACATGTTCTGTGTGTTTATGTGGTGGATAAAGTGCCTTTCATCTGCATGGGTCTTCATCTGTGTGTGTATATCTGTAAATTGGATGATCCCTTCGAGGGTAGTAGTTGATCATGAAGGAAATACAAATTTGAATACCATTTGACGTCACCGACTGCAGGTACTTCTTAACGATGGGAAAACGGAAAAGGTTATGTTGGCTCATGGCTCAGGTTTAGAAGATTCCCAAGAGGCTGTGACAGAATATTGGGTACTTAGTCCAATGATTAATGGATGCTCATGGATAGAGTTGCACCCAATTACAAGCAGGAAACATCAGGTTTTGTGAACTAGTTCTCTCTCTCTCCTGTGAACACCAGCCCTTGTGTTATGACTACAATGTCTTATATCTTTTTGGCAGTAATTGCTTTTGCTATATGGGCCTTCAACCAAAAATGGCATTTCTTGTCAGGATGAAAAAACATATATTACATGTACTCCTTGGTGATTATGCCCTTCCCATCATCCCCAAGTCGATACACAGTAGTTTCAATAATTGCTTTGGGATTTGTCGTGGGAACTGAAGGTTACATGAATCAACAATGTGATTTGGCAGTGTGATCCTCATGAAATACCATAATCCTCTCAGACATGGAGTTCCCGAGCTCCATGCTTTTGACTAGCAAGCACTAGGATGACTCAAAACTTGGGAACTTAAATTTTCTTACAGGCTCCCTGGCATCTCATCCATCCTACCCCTTTGACCTGAAATGTAAAAGTATATGTTCCTTTCACTTATTAGATATTTAATCATCTTTTTTGTTTTTTTTGGTTGCATATTACTTTTACATTTCATCTTGACATATAAATTTGGATTACTAAGCTAAACTGGTTAAAATCAGGTGAAATGATCAATTACAGATATGAATACCATGAACTTTCTTGTTAAAAATCATGGGGACTTATCAGTTATAGATATGAATACCATGAACATTTTTGTTTCCACCATTTTACTGATAGGAAAAATAAACAAATTATGACAAAGTAAAACGAAATAAATGAAATGAAATGAAATAAAAATAAAAAAAAGGATTTTGTTATTGGTATTTGATCAATGTTGTTAGTTGTTACTACTAATATTACTCTGCACTCATTTTTGTAGGACATATTTGTCGGAATATGAGACCTTATTTTTTCCTTTGCTTTTATCTGATTTCTGTTCCCCAGATCCGTGTGCATTGTGCTGAAGCTCTTGGGACACCAATTGTTGGTGGATTATAAGTATGGCTGGTTCGTGTATCGGAAGTGGAAGCAAATGCCTAGAGTTGATTTTGAGCCAACAACCAGTAAACCCTACAAGTTAAGGAGGCCAGATGGTTTGGATGTTCAGAAAGGATGTGTATTATCTAAGGTACCCTTGCTACATATGCATTTTAGGGAGCTTTTCCTTCCCAACATCACCAAGTTTATCAAGCCTTACAATCATAAATCAGAAAGCCAAGCAGGATCTCCTTCGGTTTGTGGCATCAATGCCATCACATATGAAAATTAGTTGGAATCTCATGTCATCTTACTTGGTATAAGAATGTTATACTGATATTACTGTTTCAAAACTGGGTTGTGTACTGAAATTTCTGAAGAACAGAAATTGGTTGAGATGTGGAGGCCGTGTTTTGGTTGAGATTTTGGAACTAGCAAAATGATCCATAAAATGATTTGAATTATTTATTTTATATTTTAACTAGTCATGCATGCAACCGCAATGTGTGACAAATATATTCCAACTAACAATTCTTTGTTGAATTTGTCAAAATAAATTACATACTAATAGTTACTATATTATTAATTTGAGGAATAGGGGGAAAATAGAACATGGGACAGAAAATTGAAAGGAGAGATAATGGGAGAGAAGTTGAGGAAAACAATTGGTGAGAGACATTAAAAAAGAAAGGTAAAAAGGACAGTTAAAAGGCTTCAAAATGATGTTAACACCAAAATTAACTGTTAATTTTGTTCTCACTTGGACAAATAGATATAAATAATAAAGAAAACACTGAAGTGGATTTTGGCGCTTTCAACAATTCAATTGTGATATTTTAAAATTTAAAATCAATACGATTTATCCAAGTATTGAAATTAAAGTTGGTTGATAGAGGATAAATTATGTTACAAGAACAACAGTATCGCTTAACATGTCAAATGTTACTAGAACAATTGAAAATTAAATTATTTGTACAAAACTATAGGCTATTAGAAAGTAAAATGCAAGGAATGCAAATATTACTAAAATATTATTATAAGTGACTATAGTTCCAACTACACCCGAAAATCTATAGTCCAAACCAACATCGCAAGAAATTTCAAAAAAAGAAATGAACCCTACTATGTATTGCAAAAAAAGAAATGAACCCTACTATATATTGCTTATTGCGACAAATTTGTGATGAGTTACAATTGCGAATATATACATAGAATTGGATAAAATTATAAGATGACTCAACTTATTATATATCTTTCCAAAAGAATTACCACTAATACTGATCTACATAATTGACAATCAAAAAGTTGAAATAAACATCAGCAATATCATTTTCCAAATAAAATTACCAAAAAATTCGCTTCATAAGAGGAAAATCCTCGAGTAGTGTTTGCTCTGGTATTATATAATTTTCACTTTGAGGGGTCCAGAGAACATGAACATCCTGTAGGATAAACAAAGAAATATTAGACATTGGTAATATTATCCAAAAATGACAGAAGATTTTATCATTACTTCTATTTTGTTTGGTGGACGAAGGCAAAGAAATGCTTGCAAGTTGCTCTTAATGTTTTCGGTGCACAACTTTAAAGATGGAAGAGAGTATCCACCTCTAGTAAGCACCAAGATTGTGACCTGGATGGAAAAGTATAACAAACAAAAATATATTCAACATACAAAAATGTGTAACAAAATATGATTAAATCACCAAGATGATAAATATCAATTAAATGACCTGCATATTCTATAACCGCAAACTCAAATAAAGTAAACAATCAAAAGAATATTAATGTGAATAGAAGAAGCATGTCACAGCAAGAAGTTTGACGTTTATAATTATTGATGTCATTAAAAATAATTAAAAAGAGGTTAATAAAATTCTACATGGAATCTTTATCACATGTATAGATTATGTGAACAAACCAAACTCAAAACATTTTTTTGGATTGAGACTTGATCACTGTTCTAAAAATCCCCGCCTAGGTCTGATTAATCCCCGCCTAGGCGCTAGGCCCTCTCCTGGCGCCACGCCTAGGCCGCCTAGCGCCTAGCCTATGTCCAAGGAAGAAAAAAAATTCCTCCAGGAAATTATACGAGACTGGGTGGGAAAGACGGAGAAATTAGGCGAGGTCTAAGCGGAAAATTTAAGGCTGCAATTTTTTTTTTTAATTTTAATAACTAAGCTACAAAACGACGTCGTTGGAATAGATGAATAAGTTGAGGGTTGTTCGGGCTTTACTTGGGAAGCGGTTGGTGAAGCATCCGAAGCGGATAGTGTGCTAGAGCCTAAGAGAAATAGTTGAAATGTGAGTAAGAGAACTCCATGAAAAAAAAAATTTGTCTGATAATGACACGGAAGAAGAGGGAGATGAAGAGTATAAGTGTGAGCCCGATGGGGACATTATCTTGGAGGGATATGGAAAAGAAGAGTTAGAGAGAGATGTAGAGGGATATAGAGATGAGGACTATTAATTTGTATTTTTTATTATTTGTTTGTGTTTGAACTTTGACATTAGCAACATAGATATGTGTTTGAACTTTAAACAAAGGCCTTTATTATCTTTATTATAGATTGTTTTCCTTTATATTATTATTTTGTTTGGATAAATGTAAGATAAAATATTAAAATTGGCTTAAAATAAAAAATCTCGCCTAGGCCCCGCCCAGACCCCGCCCAGGCCCCCTAGGCGCTGGGCCCCTCCCGGCCGCCCGCCTCCCGCCTGGCGCCTTTTAGAACCTTGGACTTGATACCATGTGAAACTTCTCTTTTCCAGTCATGAACACAGGTAAAAATGTAGCTAGAGGAAAGTCAAAAGTTAATTGAAGCAAAATCTAAATGTAGCTCAAACAAACATGAAGAAGAGTAATGTACCAACGATCAAATAAATTGAGATGGACATTCAAAAGCCTAAATTTAGATAATAGATGGATATTACCACTACATATTCATTATCATGACAATTAGCTTTACGAGCAGCCACCCTTTTCGTCTCTCTGTCAAATCTTTTTCCCCGCTTTCTACTTAAAAGTTTGCTATAGCAGGGCTTTATAGACTGCTCCATAGGTTGGCCAGAATTCTCCTGCAACAGTTTTGAGAGTACAAAAGCATGTATTGATGCTCCAGAAATTTATCATATTAAAGTTTGAAACCAAAATAACAGCTAGGATAAAATTCGAAATGACTCAATTTATGGAGCTAAAGAACCAAGTCTCATTAAAGTTCAAAAAAAGAAGATTCAATTAGCTTTGGGTACAATTGTGGTTGATGCCCAAAGTAATTGAAAAGATGGAAACAGCTAATCACATCACAATGATAACTCCTACAAACAACTCAGAAGAAAATTTGACTAACGGCCTGAGAGACCGAACATCTGAAGGTCTAATACTGAAAAAATCATTAATATGTTCAGAAACAAAATTTCATTCCAAGTGGAATCCATTCTATATGACCTTGCACCAAGGCTTAAAATCAAACCAAACACTTCGAGCTCGACTCAGATTCGTTAATAATAGGATTCTTTAATAATATGATCCAAATCTGAACATAAATAATAGTTCGAATAAAAAAAAGAGTAAAATTTGAGCATGGTTATACTCTACTCGTTTAATGTTTAAACTACTCAAATTATCATTCATGGTTAGATGCATACACGACTGATACATACTCAAATTGATGCGACACATACTCTCGTAAGGTATACATATTTAAATAAAATTAGAAGAGTTATTTATTATTATTTATACTTTACTATTACCTGTAAACATAGATGTCAAACCGTGAATCGTATCGTGTATCGAAAACCCCCATATCGTATACAAAAAACACAATTTATTGGATAGTCAAGCATATTAGCTTGACTATATATAAAAATAATCAAGCAAATATTGTTGTAGACTAAAAATAAATTTTAAAGTTAAATAGTAGCCAAAATACTCTAATTGATTTATTAGATATTATTTTAGTAATCTTTATAGAGTAACAAGAGAAAACAAAAACTTAGATTCAGCTTTAAACTATAAAACAAAAGAGAATAATTCAAAATAACAAGTGGATATTTATGCATTTGCTTATAGAAAGTGATATGAGAAAAATAGAACGACATTTTGAATAAGAAGATATAAAACTCTAAAAGGTAATTGAAGGCTCATCAAGACATATAGAATATGTTTGTGCTAAAAAACCTCTTCATTTGAAATGGTAGAACACTTAAAAGTTTTGTTTTTACTCTTTTAGATCTACATAAAAACTTTTTCAAGTAGGTTGCAACTTTAAAAAGTATCGTGCATTGTATCGTATCGTAAGAATCGTATCAAATCATATGATACGGTGTCATTTTCAATTCACCTTACAATATATATCGAATTGTCTCTGTATGGTATTGTACGATTATGATAACTATGACTGTAAATGTAATTATATACTTATAAAACGAAACTGTAAATATATTTCTTCATTTTCTAAGTAAAATAATAACTTTGATTTGATAATTATATGTTTCATACAGCTAAGTATCTTTGCAGCCCAAATTTGAGCTTGAATTGGAAGTTTGCAAATAGTTTGAATATTATTTGATAATCGAATATGAGCCGTTCAATTCGACTCGTTTTTAGTCCTACTTGCACATACATTTATTTTTTCCATGCACATATATTGCCAAAATTCATAATTGTCTGAATAATTATACACTTCTCTTTGATATCTTCACCTACTAAAAAAACAAAGGATACCATTATGTTTCTTTCAGTAACTTTATATCTGTCAGCACTACAGCGCCACTATCAAATTAGTACTAGTTGTTTGTAACACATAGCCAACATGAACTGTAACTGTGAAGCTACAAACTAACCAAAAAAATATGACAGTGACTTACATAAAAATAGGCAAAATGGCAGGAACTGTAATGTTGAAGCAAAACTTTGAGCACTTCTGCAACCATGTGCGCACACAGAAAAAATCCAAATTAAAATGAAAAACAAAATAAGAAAAAAAACTAACAATAAAAAGAATAGTAATATTTGAAAAAGAGGACCATTTAAAGAGGAAACTGATATTTCCACACTCTTTTTTGATATTTCCACACGGTAGGATCTATATTTTAGAGCTATTGCGACAGTTATAGATGTATAGCGACAATAAACCATCACTATAGTTCTAAATGTGGGTCATAACATGTGGAAATATCAAAAAAGCGTGTGAAAATATCAATTCCCTTTAAAGATTGTAATAAAATATTAGAATTCATTTTCCATAATAAGTCCCTAAAAGAAGAATATGTCTAATAAATTAATAATTCCAAGAACATCAATGGACAAATGAACTTCATCTATGCCTACACAAAAATTCCCACTTATTATTATTTTTTTGAACGACCGGTTTTTTTGATATATTACAAGTTTACAATTACTATTGGGTATACTTTATTTTAAAATATTAGTTTGACACTTCACTTATCTGAGGCTTAAATTATATTTCTTAAAACCAATTCACTATATACTGATTAATCAAGTAAAAAAATTTGAAAGTGAAAAATATAAGAGTAAATTGAGTTTTTTTTTTTTTTTTTTGCTAATTAAATAAATTGAGTTTAAGTTGAACTGACAACTACAATATTCCATGTACAACCATTTTGATAAGTGTAATCCTTTCACGTCATCGAAGAGCATATTGAGTATAGTAATCATTGCCATGTTATGCGTAACTCATATTATGTTCCCACCAAAAACGTTTTCTCACTACTACTTTATGGTAATTTTGGTCTCCCATATTCCTTTTAGCTCAATTAATTTGGACCATTTCACTTTTCTATTATAATAGCAACAATTGGTTTGTGAAGGATATGATAAAACCTCTTCAAAGGTTCTTCCTCATATATATCTCCATCATTGATATCCTTGCCTACGTGTTGATGTCCTTATAGTGATCCCATCACATTGGGTGTATCCATAAATCAACCTTAAAGTATGCATCTCACTATACACTTCGTGCTTCTTACAGCCTGATATTTTGGAAAAGACTAAAAATGATGTCACATTATCTTTTATAAAACTTGACCTTCAAATCGGAATGTATTTATAGACACAACACACTTGAAACTCTTCACCACCCTACACAAATGACAACATCCTCTTAAACCTTTTCTGATTCATATAATAAATAAACCATTTCCATTAAAATTTAACTCTAACTTGTGGCCAAGTATAGTGATGGGGTGAAAAATATCAATGAAGATTAGGATTTCCCTATGAAATAACAATGAAGATAAGGATTTCCACATATTTTCACCCCATCATTATTGATGTAGCGGGAACTTGGTTAGTTTAACGTGCTAACATAAATGTGTAATAAGTGCATTATTATGAATTGAATTTAAGTTATAAGAAGTCTAAAGAACCTATATTCATAAGCCTAGATACTTTCCTACCTCTACTATGAAAAGGATAATACATAACTTTCCTAATCTATTTTGAAAATGTTAATAAAACTACTAATTAACTTTCTTACAACAAGTCAAAAACTAAAATAAAAATAATACTAAATCCTAAAACTACTAGATTTCCCTGAATAAGAAATAAAAATATATCAAATAAACTAAAACTTTATAAATTATAAAATATACGGAAATCATCTTCATTGATATTTTCTACCCCATCATATAGCAACCTAGGAAGCAAGGATTCGAATTCTCCATATGAGGATTCGGCTATTTGGCAAACTCTCAAAAAATGAGGATTCAAGTTTGACAATGATTCAAAACATATTTAAATGTTATATAATAAAAGTATATACACACACACAACATAAATTAAAAAATTTAATATAATAAATAATAATTTGAGAAAATGGTCAAACATTCAGTAACAACAAAATGTTATGTGCTAATTCTACCTAGAAATTTAATAGAAAATATATATTGATTAATTGTCATACTAAATTTCAACAAGTATTAGTATAAAACATTATGTTCATTAGTACAGTATATAGTGTTAGTATCAAATAATTTTTATCATTTTGGGGGGGGGGGGGGGGTGAACTACACAAGAATTAGCCGAATCCACATATTTGGGCTCGAGGACTCGCCAACCTACACAAGAATCCTTCTAAGATCGCAGCCTGACTTTGAGAAGTGTCCTTCAAGGTGACTCACTAACCATACTAGACTTTTTTTTTTTTTTTTTTGTGGTGGTGGTGGTTTTTTTGGGTGGGAGTGGGGTGGGGGTGCAGTTTTAGCTCTGGTTTTCTGTGATTGTTGTCAAATACACATCTTTAACTATATTTGTGACAAAACAGAGTAACACCATATCTAACATCTGCTCCTTGGGTCTAGACCAAAGCCAAACACAACAATATTAGAAGTTCATGCCTAGACTATAAGTTTTGCTATCTGCTTCTTTTAGAAAAACTAAATAGTGTGATAGTAGTCTTGTGCAAGTTTTAACTCAAACATTAAGTGAATTTCTTTTATTCCACTTTTCAGAAAGTGATTAGTTGACAAGTACATATGAGTTTTCTAAAAGTTAAAGCTTCTGAATTTTTTTGTAACTCAGTTTCCTTGGTAAAAACATGAGTTGGAATGCCATGTTTAAGAAATAGGCCCTAGACTAAGAACAAAAGTTAGGGATGATCCTGATAATGACCCAAAGTGCAGCTTGAACACTAAGGTCTCTTGACAAGCATTAAAATGTTTACCTTTCAATACATAGATCCGACCCTTAAATGTGGATGTATCGGCATTTTCAGCTATTATATGTAGCTTTTGTCGAAATATTCGCTTCTTGTCCGAAATTCCAACCTGAGTACAACAATAAGAGAACTTGATACCAATATTTTGAAATCAAGGATCCTAAGAAAGAATAATATTTAGCCATTTCATTTGAAATTAGAAGTTCAGCAGGGTATGTGTTTTAAGGCAATGACTGATACTCATGTGCATGTATTGCATTGTGTACTTATACTCCAATTTAAAAGCACTTCAAATCGTCTGACAATTTTCAGTATATATAAAAAAAAATAAGAAGACAGAAGAAAAAAAAAAGCATAAGGTACTCAATGCATGAAACCAAACAAAAATAAAATTATGAGTAGCAAGAATTGTCAAGTACTACTGTCTATGGATGAACATAAGTCTTACAGCGTAATCTAGCAAAGTTAACTGAACCAATTAGTCAATTGTTGTTTCAGTGGGTGTCAATATCTATCATCTCCTCTAACCAACCAAATAAAACCTCCGTTTCGCAAAGAAACACTCATTTTTTCACTTCTTAAAGTCGATTTGTCAAATCCTTAATTTTAATTTTAGTTCATACAATTGTAATTACCATGTTCTTCAAAAACATCCATAAAAAGAATCCGTTTTTTATCAAACAATGTACTCAAGTTTGCATCGTAATTTCATTATATAGTGTAACAGAATACATACTTAGAAACTTTATTGTTTTCAAAATGCAAGTGTCCCATGTGTTCATGCCCACGTTTTAGTTGTTAGTTCGTCTAAAGGTACAACTCTTAGTGCAAAATTGTGATAGTTAGATTTTAATCACTTCATACTTCATTGTTTTTAAAATTCACATGAATCACTTAATTTAAAATTAAGGGGTATTACTAAGAGTAATCAAATATGGAAAAGTTGAAAAAAGAAAGAATTATAAGAAACCTGAAGCAAGTGAGCACTTCCACTCCTATACTTAGTAATAGCTGCACGAACGATGAATGCGACAAGAGGAACTGCATATACAACCACGACTGTCCAAAACGTTTTTGCAGCAATCTCCTCACGAGCAATTGCATCAAACTTTTTCTGCTCCTGCTCGTCAGGGACACAACTACAATGATTATAACAACGACAACAATTTGATAAGTGCGACGTTGACGAGGAGATAAATCTTGAACATGGTTTTACGCCCGCTGCCAATTTCCACCCCAACGACCCTAAAACCATCGTCACAAACCCAATTTTGAATAGTATATCTAACGTATCCAGAGGACTGTTATGATGCTGCAGGTTCACTATGGATAATATTTCTACAACAGTGCTGAAGTATACTTGCGTTACATTACTGAGAGTGGAGGATTGCTATTGCTGCTGCTGCTGTCACTTATGGGCTGGAAGGACTAATGACAGACACGAGTTGGGAAGTTGCTGTGAGCTGTGGATTGTGACTGTTAGATTACAGTAGGAGTAGTTATATTACAGTGTTAGGTAGTTAGCAGTTAGATAGAGGACGTCATCAATAATGATGTTAGCGAGTGTTAGTGGCGCTTGATTGTAACAGAATTCCTGGGAAAAAGTTAGTTAGTTGCTTCTTTTATAAGCTGAATGGATTAGTTCGGGAAGGCATGGGAATATTGTATAAGTTTCTTTTTTCCCTTTCAAGCAATGTAACTGCCATTGTTGGCTAAATTCTCTCAATGCAATTCACCATTTCTCTGTTCTTTCACCTTTTTGAGTTGTTTGTCTGTTTTCTTACTATTTTTGTTACAATTGTTTTCTAATCACAACAATTGGTATCAGAGCTAGCCTTCCTTGGCAATATTATTTCCGATTCTACTAACCATGGCAGCAGGAACCAGAGCTCGAGAAACCATGGAAGAAGGGCTTCGAAATACCGATACAAGGGTGCAAGAATTGATGAATAGTCACCACCATCTGCAGAAAACTGTTGAGGAGATGGGTGATAAGTTTGGACATGTTCAAAGTACCATGGAGATGTTGATGTTGGAATTCCAAAGAGCAGTTAAAGGTAAGAACCCTATTTTTTCGTCTGGTGATCCTCAAGAAATAAATCCAAATTCTCCTAGACAAGATGAATCTCAGTTAAATAGGGTTTCTCAGATGGGAAATAATCACAATAGGAATTGGAATCCCAAATTCGAGTTTCCAATTTTTAATGGATTAGACATAAAGAATTGGATCATGAAATGTGAATATTTCTTCCAATTCTACCCAATGAGTGATGAACAAAAACTGAAGAGTGTGGCCCTTAACTTAGAAGGTGATGTAGGATCATGGTTTCTAGCCTATTATAAATCACATAATGGAATTTCTTGGACACAATTCATAGAAGACATTGAAATCAGGTTTGGTGAAGGTCATATTAGCGATATACTCACTGAATTTAATAGGCTACAACAAACCTCTACTGTTTCTGTTTACCAAAAGAAATTTGAGTTCCTTCGATCTTTGGTGGAAGCAGAAAATCCTGAGTTGACAGAAGAATTCTTCATTAAATGTTTTGTGGGAGGATTGAAAGAAGAAATTGGGGGGTTTGTGAAACTCCTTAAGCCCAAAAAGCTTTCTGAAGCCATATCAGTAGCTAGAGTGCAAGAGTCCACTATAGAAGCTATTTTCAAGAAAACAAAGAACAAAGTTGCCTTCTAGTTTTCAGAAATCTGGGAATAGTTCTTTCCAGACTGGAATCAGGCCTTATTCTGTGGGAAATGGTATTAGTGGAAATAAGTTTGGTTCATCAAGTATCACTACTACTAATACTGGTTTCAAGTCAGGACTGCAGGATATCAAAGGAGTACCGGGTAATGTGAAGAAGCTATCATTCAGTGAAATGCAAGCAAGAAGAGATAAGGGATTGTGTTATAATTGTGATGAGATATATAAACCAGGACATAGATGTCAAAATAGACAAATCTTTTTTATTGTGGGTGAAGATGAAATGGAGGAGGAAAATACAGATAAGGGAATGGAATGTGAGGGTCAAGAAGTCAGTACAGGAGAGCAGGAGGCAGACATGTCCATTTCAATTCATGCTTTACATGGCAATACTTCTGAAACTACAGTTAGAATTAAAGCAATGGTTGATAACAGGGAGATTGTAATTCTTATTGACACAGGGAGCACTCATAATTTCCTCAATATAGCCACTGCAGACCGACTACATTGTGTGAGGGAACTTGATAAACCATTACAAGTATCAGTGGCAGATGGGTATAGGATGGTTAGTTGTGAAAGGTGTAAGGATTTTAAATGGAAGGCTCAAGGTTTCACATTCGAAACAGATATGAGATTGATACCCATCAAAGGATGTGATGCTGTTCTTGGTGTTCAATGGCTTAAAACATTGGGTGACTGCACTTTTAATTTTGATCAATTAACACTTTCTTTTTCTTTGGGAAAAAATAAGATCAAGTTGCAGGGAACTAAAGAAGGACAAGAACCAATGGTATCTATGATTTCAGTTTCTGATCTAGCTTACTCGTATAACAAGGATCAACTAGCAGCTATGGCTTGTTTATTCACAATCAAAGAAGATACAAAGTCGGATGATGTTCCTAAAGAAATTAGTCAATTATTAGATGAATTCGATGATGTGTTCAGAGAACCTACAACATTGCCACCAAAAAGAAGCCATGATCATCACATACCACTCAAGACAGGTTCAGAACCTTTTACCATCAGGCCATATAGATATCCACACGTACAGAAAAATGAGATAGAGAAGATTGTCAAAGAAATGCTGGAATCAGGAATCATACAGCCAAGTCAAAGCCCTTTTGCTTCTCCAGTGATCTTGGTTAAAAAGAAGGATGGCAGTTGGAGATTTTGTGTTGACTATAGGGAATTAAACAACATCACAATCAAAGACAAATTTCCAATTCCAGTCATTGAAGAACTGTTAGATGAATTGAATGGAGCCAAGGTTTTCAGTAAATTGGACTTGAGGGCAGGCTACCATCAAATAAGGATGAATCCACTGGATGTTCATAAGACTACTTTTAGAACACACCTAGGCCACTATGAATTTCTGGTTATGCCTTTTGGTCTTACTAATGCTCCAGCTTCCTTTCAAGCATTGATGAATCAGGTGTTCTCTCAATATCTCAGAAGCTTTATTCTAGTATTCTTTGATGATATATTAGTTTACAGTCCAGATTTGTCAACACATGTCCAACATTTATATACAACTCTATCTATTTTAAGATCTAACACTTTATTTGCCAAGAAGACAAAGTGTTCTTTTGCTCAGAAGGAAGTGGAATATTTAGGCCATATAATTTCTGGTCTAGGAGTGGCTGCAGATCCCCAAAAGATTAATGGCATGATTAATTGGCCTACACCAACTTCTGTCAAGGCTTTGAGGGGATTCCTTGGACTAACAGGATATTATAGAAGGTTTGTCAAGGGTTATGGTGAGATTTCTAGACCTTTAACCAAGTTATTGCAAAAAGATCAGTTCATATGGACAGATGAAGTACAGGAAGCCTTCAGTAAATTGAAGCGGGCTATGTGTTCTACTCCAGTTCTGTCATTACCAGATTTCAAATTGCCTTTTGTAGTTGAAACAGATGCAAGTGCTAAAGGAATAGGAGCTGTTCTTATGCAGGAAGGAAGACCTTTAGCTTATATTAGCAAGGCATTGGCTCCGAAACATTTGGGGTTGTCTGTGTATGAAAAAGAGTTATTAGCTATACTGCATGCTGTGACAAAATGGAGGCCTTATCTAATGGGGTCTCATTTCATCATCAAAACAGATCATCAAAGCTTGAAATTCTTTATGGAACAGAGATTGACTACTTTTCTGCAGCAGAAATGGCTTAGCAAGATGATAGGATATGACTATGAGATTATTTACAGGAAAGGTAGTGACAATGTTGTTGCAGATGCCCTATCCAGGCAACCTTATGAGTTTCTTGAAAAGGTCAATCAAAGGAACAAGGAAGAGCCCTCTATACATGCTATATCTACTACCATACCAGTTTGGATACAGGAAGTTATAAGTTCTTATCAGGAAGATGAGGTAATTGAAGAACTAATTCAGCAATTAGCTGTGAACTCAGAATCTCATCCAGGATTCACTTTCACCAAAGGGTTATTGAGGAGGGACAGTCGAATTATTCTGGGAAAGAGTAATGGCATTAGGAAGAAGGTATTTTCAATTTTTCATGACAGTTCTCTCGGAGGTCATTCAGGAGTGCAGGCAACATTGAAGAGACTGAATAGGTATTTTTTATGGCAAGGGATGCAGGCTGACATTAAAGCTTGGATTGGTGAATGTGATATTTGCCAAAGGCATAAGACAGAGAGCATTCCTTATCCAGGGTTACTACAACCATTAGAAGTTCCTCTGAAGCCATGGACTGATATATCATTAGATTTTATTGAAGGATTGCCCAGTTCAGAAGGGTACACAGTTATTTTGGTAATTGTTGACAGGTTTTCTAAGTTTGCTCACTTCATTGGGATTAAACACCCTTATACTGCTGTTACAATCGCTAAGGTTTTCATAACCAACATTTATAGCATACATGGCTTGCCTCAATCAATAGTCAGTGATAGAGACACAATATTTTTGAGTACTTTCTGGAGAACTTTATTTCAGCAGCTGGGAACCAAACTATGCCTAAGTTCTGCCTATCATCCACAGTCTGATGGACAAACTGAGAGATTGAATAGGTGCCTAGAATGTTATTTGAGGTGTATGTGCAGTGAACAGCCAAAGAGATGGTTTGCTTGGTTAGCTTTAGCTCAATGGTGGTACAACACAAATTTTCATACTGCCCTTCAATGTACACCATTCAAGGCTTTGTTTGGTTTTGATCCTCCGCAGCTTAACTTTCAGCAGATTGAAGACACACAGGTTCCAGCCGTGGATACCTTTATCAGAGAAAGAGCGACGGTGTTACAGGAATTAAGAAATAAGCTACTGATTGCTCAAAATAGAATGAAGGCAATGACTGATTTGCGTAGAACAGAAAGACATTTTGCAAAAGGGGATTTAGTCTATTTAAAGCTGCAGCCATATAAACAGTCCAGTCTTGCTCATAGATCCAGCTTTAAGCTTGCCCCAAGATACTATGGCCCTTATGAAGTGTTAGAGAAAATTGGAACTGTGGCTTATAAGATCAAATTGCCTGTGGGAACATTAATTCATGATGTGTTTCATGTCTCATTATTAAAGAAAACTATTGGAAATAATGCTGTGGTTGCTACATCTTTGCCTCCAATAGCAGCAGATGGAAGGCCTAAACTAATTCCGGATAAGGTACTGGGAAAAAGGATGGTTAATTACAAGAACAAACCAAGAATAGAATATCTGGTTCAATGGGCAGGAAGTTCAATAGAAGATGCTACTTGGGAAGATGCTAAACAAATGGTTGCTAAATTTCCTGAGTTTCCTTTTTACAATCAATTGAGGGAGGTTGATCCTTGAGGACAAGAATCAATTTAACAGGAGGGCAATGTTATGATGCTGCAGGTTCACTATGGATAATATTTCTACAACAGTGCTGAAGTATACTTGCGTTACATTACTGAGAGTGGAGGATTGCTATTGCTGCTGCTGCTGTCACTTATGGGCTGGAAGGACTAATGACAGACACGAGTTGGGAAGTTGCTGTGAGCTGTGGATTGTGACTGTTAGATTACAGTAGGAGTAGTTATATTACAGTGTTAGGTAGTTAGCAGTTAGATAGAGGACGTCATCAATAATGATGTTAGCGAGTGTTAGTGGCGCTTGATTGTAACAGAATTCCTGGGAAAAAGTTAGTTAGTTGCTTCTTTTATAAGCTGAATGGATTAGTTCGGGAAGGCATGGGAATATTGTATAAGTTTCTTTTTTCCCTTTCAAGCAATGTAACTGCCATTGTTGGCTAAATTCTCTCAATGCAATTCACCATTTCTCTGTTCTTTCACCTTTTTGAGTTGTTTGTCTGTTTTCTTACTATTTTTGTTACAATTGTTTTCTAATCACAATTGATTATAACAACGACAACAATTTGATAAGTGCGACGTTGACGAGGAGATAAATCTTGAACATGGTTTTACGCCCGCTGCCAATTTCCACCCCAACGACCCTAAAACCATCGTCACAAACCCAATTTTGAATAGTATATCTAACGTATCCAGAGGACGCGGAGAGGGTTCCGGTGAAGAAGAAAAATAAGAGGCTGCCGGAAATTGAAGGAGGCGGCGGATGTAATTATGACGAATCGTGAAATAATTTTCGAAATTTGAATAATTCATGACGAGGCAGGGGCAATTTCTTCGATTAGGGTTTGGAAGATGGGTTGCTGCTGCTGCTGCTGCAAATCCTCTCTCTCCTCCTTGTCCAAAGGGTTCCGGTGGAGAAGAAGAGGCTACCTCCGCCACTTGAAGGCGGAGGTGGCCGCTGTAACAATGTCGACTCCTTAAATAATTTTCGAAATTTGAATAATTCATCATAAGGCGGCGGTCGAGGCTAAAGGATGAACTTGTTGGATTAGGGTTTGGAAGTCCAATTGAGATCATCAGATTCGACTTTAATACAGGGTTTGTCGCCGTGGTCATCCTTCGAATTTCCCGGCAACTGCTATTAACGTTAATTAACAGTGATTTCGTTTATCCGCACATTTCACACAAATTAAGGCAGTTAAATAGGAGGGGAAAATATAAATTTATTTTTTATTTTATTCTTTTATTAATATATGTGTTAGTTATTTTAATTGATTCTTGAATTTATGGAGGGTGTGAATTAATATGTGTCATTTATTTATGGTATAATTGATTTACTATTTGACAAGTATGTAACATATATAGTCAAACTTAAATTAATTAATTTAAAATTTTATCTAATTGATTTATGTAATGTAAACATGTTTTTGACAATTTTTATTTTTATTTTTATTTAGGCTAGAAGTTAATTTAATGCAGAAAACATAAGAAATTCACCTTTAAAAAAAGTAGTGCAAACCAAATTATCATTACATATAGTAATCGGAATAAAAAGTTATACCCTTCCAAAAAAAATGGCTTAAATGATAAAAAAAAAAAAAAAAAAAAAAGAGAGAGAAATAAAGGGAACTGATAAATTCAAAACAGATTTTGATATTTTTACAACAAAAGTGTCGCTATAGATATATTGTGACGCTCCTAAATTCAGGTTCCATAACCTCGAGTTTAGTGCTCACAATCCAATACATAAAAAATAATTAATTACGTAGTTTTCATTAAATTTAGCGAAATAATACATATTTGTTCTTTACAAAAGGTAATACAATCTCAATGTGTTCTAACCTTAACATAAAAATATATATCTTAAGAGTTTACAAAAGATTTACAACATTTAAATAAATATTAAACAATATTATTAGCATGCAATTTCTATTTTTTAGATTTTTCCTTATCCTTGTCTTTTTTAGAGCACTCGGGCTTAACTGAAAAATAGTTCATGATATAGTAAGGGTGAGTAATTAGCTTGCTCAACAAATTGAAGAATAATTAATACAAGAATGATATATCATGATTAAATAAAAATAACTTCTGATTTTTAACAATATATATTAATTATGAATGGACGATAGTCAAGTTTCAATTAAAAGAATTGATTGAGTCTTTACTGCTGAGTAGCCTCTAAGGACCATGAACTAATACTTAAGGTACATCAGATATATATATGACCCTTTTATTCTTTTGGTATTCGAGGAGATCAGTCTGTTGTACCCTGTGTATTCATAATGTTAGTTCCCAATGACACGAAAGATATCTAGAAATGGGGTTGAATAGATTTTTTAAAACTTTTTCTTTTCTTTATTTTAAGAGAGAATGAATTATTAATCAATTAGTTTAGCACAGCGGAATATGATTTAGTTACCCCTTCTTGATATGTTAATGTAATAATTCAACAAGCAGTTATATAACAGTTATTGCAGTTACTAGACACAAGATGAAAAACACTAGGTTTTAAGTGGTTCAGAGTTCACAAGACTCCTACTCCACTATTCTGTTCCTCGAGCAGCAAATCCACTAACGATACTCTTATAATTTCTGAATCACTAAAATTCCTTCAAAACCAGCAGTCTTGGAACTTTAGTTCACTAAGAACTCTACAAGTTCAGCAGACTTGGATACTCTAGTTCACTAAGAACTCTTCTCGTGAGTAATGTTGGTTTGGGTGTGCTACTAAGTTGCGTTTAACATAAGTTTTTGAAGAACTTAGTAGCGAAGTAAGATACTTTTCCGTTTGATCTTTTTGAACTCTTGCGTATTTTTTTTTTCTTTCTTGTGTGTTGCCTCTTTTTTTTTTCTTTCAAATCTGGGCGTCTCATATAGGAGCTTCAGATTTCTTCCCGTTTGAAATCTGTCATATGCTTCAGTTTCTGCTCGTTATCTCACGATGTTGAACTGCTAAATATTATATTCATTTAACTCATTAATGCTCTGACGAGGTATTAATTGACCTGCTGACACTGTCCATAAAAGGTGTTTCATTTTTTCTTGGGACAAGACATGTTAGTCATAGGTTTTTGCAAACTTT
Source organism: Hedera helix (assembly GCA_947179155.2). Lineage (NCBI taxonomy): Eukaryota > Viridiplantae > Streptophyta > Magnoliopsida > Apiales > Araliaceae > Hedera > Hedera helix. The sequence goes on from OX359279.1 coordinate 2,191,539, forward strand.
CATAGGGGTGACTGGTATTTCATAAAATATGGCTGTTAGGACACAGTCTTCTGACTTTAGCGCTACCATAAAATCTTCACTCTGTCGCTTAGCACACATTGATCAGTCCTCTGATATTTCTGACTTTAAGCTCTTGGCAGAGGTTCATCTGTCACATCAATGTAGACTGTTTTTCTCAATGAAGTTGCTTTTGTCCTTCAGTACAAGAAAAGAACCATCAGATATTTAGGTTCTGATCTGTATAATGTGAAGCTGAGGAGAGTCGTAGTGTTGCTTTAAATGACTCTTGCTTTTGCTCAACGAATCTCTACGATTATTCTTTCTGTAGTGTCTGTTCTGCGATAAGGCAATTTTCCTTGATATCGTAGAGGTTACTCTACGGCCACTATGTTGGTTGTAGAGTCCGTTCTACGGTTGCTTGTGTTGAACATTGCATGTTTGATTTGATGATAAGATCTAAGGTGTTAAATGCATTCAATAGTAGAGTTGTAAAGTCCTTTAATTGTGTATGATGTACAAGAACTTAGTTAGATAAGATCAAAACTGTTAGGTTGATCTTTTGGATATGAATGTATTGAGTTGTAAAGTCCTTTGATTGTTTATGATGTACAAAGACTTAGTTAGATAGGATCAAATATGTTTGGTTGATCTTGTGTTATATCTGTTTAGTCAGCCTAGTCGTAGAATGGACTCTACGACGCCAAGCAAAGAAGACTCAACGATTCAGTCTATTCATAGAGTGGACTCTACGACTTCGCACAAAGAAGACTCAACGACTAAGTCTGTCCGTAGAGTGGACTATACGATTTCATACAAAAAAAAACACTACAATCAAAGAAGAAGCCCAAGCGTAGAACGAACTCTACGACCAACAGAGTAGCCGTAGAGTAAAACTCTATGGTCTCAAGGAAATTTGTCTTATTACTGAGCATTCATTGGAACAAGGACAATCGTAGAATTAAGCAAAAACAAGAGATATGTAAGTAACACTACGATCAAAAACCTAAAAGTTCTGATGACTCTTCTCTTGTCCTATAAGACAGAAGCAACTTCGTCAAAAAGAACAATCTGCATCAATGTGTCAGATAAACCTCTGCCAAGAGTCTAAAGTCAGAAATATCAGAGGACTGACCAAAGCGTGCTATACAACAGAGAGAAGACTTTTAAGGTAGTAAAGTCAGAAGATGGTGTCCTATCAGCCATATTTCTATGGAAGACCAAACGCCTCTATGAAAGTTGGTAGAAACCTACGACTGTCATGTCTTGTCCCAAGGAAAAAGGATTCACTTTTTTGGACAGTATTTACAGGTCAATTAATACCTCGTCAGAGCATTAATGAGCTAAATGAATATAATATTCAATAGCTCTACATTGTGAGGTAACAGACATAAATTGAAGAAAAGAGCAAATTTCAAATGGGAAGAAATCTAAAGCTTCTATATGAGAAGCCCAGATTCAATACTAAAAAAAAAAAAAGCAAGACACGAGAAGGAAAAAGAGACGCAAGAGTTGAAAAAGATCAAAAAGCAAAAGCATCTTGCATCGCTACTAAGTTCTTCAGATACTTATGCTAAACGCAACTTAGTAACACACAAAAATCTACACTTCTCGAGAAGAGTTCTTAGTGAACTAGAGTATCCAAGTCTGCTAGACTTGAAGAGTTCTTAGTGAACTAAAGTTCCAAGACTGCTGGTCTTGAAGGAATCTTAGTGATTCAAAAATTGTAATAGTATCCTTAGTGGATTTGCTGCTCAAGGAGCAGAACAGTGGAGTAGGAGCCTTGTGAACTCTTAACCACTTAAAATCTGGTGTCTTTCATCTGGTGTTTATTAACTGTTATACCTGCTTGTTGAATTATTACATTAACATATTAAGAAGGGGTAACTAAATCATATTCCGCTGTACTAAACTATTTGATTAATAATTCATTTTTTCTTAAAACCAAAATAAGGAAAAAGTTTTAAAGAATCTATTCAACCCCCCCCCCCCCCCCTTCTAGATATCTTTCGTGTCATTGGGAACTAACAGCTTGCTTTGGTCGTAGAGTTCGTTCTACGATTGGGCTTCTTCCTTGGTCGTAGAGTCTATTCCTTCGATTTTGAAAGTCCAATAATAATCTAGCAGGGGGGTTGAATGGATTATTACCGATTTAAAAATTATCTTAGGCCTTTTTGAATTTTCGATTAATTAATTTGCAGTGTAGTAAATTAATATGCAAGATAGTAAAAATTCAATCACACAATGCACATAGATTTAGCTGGTTCACAACATACAGCTTGGGTATGTTGCTACGTCCAGTCTCAAGCTCCTCTCCAGGACTTGAGATCCTATTACTATCTGTAATAAATTCTCCTTCAATAGGCGGAGAAACCTTTACAAAAATTTGAAGGATCAACTTCTAACTAATCACAATTAACTATATTGGACAGCAAGCTCCCAGCTCCCTCCTAAATCTTAATTGCACCTTTCCTTTGAGTTCAGTTCTATTCTATAATCTGGTCTTGAAATGACAGTCTCTTCCTCACCTCACAAGTGCACTAGAGATCCAACTCCCAGCTGACCTTTCTAAGACTTTGGTCTTGATCAAAAAATTACTCGTCTTTCTCACAGATACATAAAATAGACTAACTCTACCGTTTTCCTTTTTACAAAAGTTTTGAAATAAAATTGCTTCTAAGACAAGCAGATAACATTTTGGTATAGATATATTATGCAACAAGTATAAATTTATATTTAAATACTTGTGATGACAAATATCAAGTATAATTCAATTTAAGCACTGTTTAACTCACAAATATATATAATGATATATTTGATCTATGAAGTGAATATAATAAATAAGGCTACTTAGAATTTTGAGTTCTCGTTCGGCTAATTCCCTCACTTAAGAGGAATATCTCCGCTATAGTCTCGGTGTCTAAGTACTGACCAAATTTATATCTTCACAACTATTATTTATATAAATATTTTCAATAGACCACTTAAGACTTTGAGTCCTCGTTCGGCTAATTCCCTCACTTAAGAGGAATATCTCCGCTATAGTCTCGGTGTCTAAATATTGACCTACTTAATGATATTTATATAAATATACTATATCAATAAAAGATCTATTAAGACTTTTTATTTGATATGTATATATATATATATATATATAACTAGGGATATGCATAAAAACTTCAGTTCATAAATTGTTTTAAATGCATTCTTCTTTTTCAAAGCATATCCTGACACAATCTTTAAAAACTTTCAAGATGCATACTGATGGTTTAAAAACAATTCAGAGTATTAAATATGGAGCCTATTATTTTTGGATATAAAAAGCACCAAGGCAATTTTCTTTTCCTATGCATGGGACCCACGGATTCATGCATAAAATTTCCAACACAATTGACAATATGGAGCCTATTTTCGGATATAAAAAGCACAAGGCAATTTTCTTTTCCTACGCATGGGACCCACAGATTCATGCATGAAATTTCTAGCACAATTGACAATTCGGTCATGCAATCCCAAAGTAGAAAGTAACTTACAAGAATAATTAATTTTAATAATCTTTTCCATGCATCCGGTTTTCCTCATAGTAGAAACAAAATATGGTTTCGAAAATAATTTTTGATATTTTGTTTTAAGCTATATTTCGAAAAATAAAAGACTCCTTGCCTTAGAAAATTTTGATTTATGAATTAATGATTTTTAACACTTGATATTTAATTATCAAGGTCAAATAAAATATTAATTCAATGAGGAAGAGAAAAACATTTTTGATAAGATAGTTTAAAACACTTTGAAAAGAAAATCCTATGGAGAGGATTATACCCTTTAATTATCATATTAAATAATTTATTGTTGTCATCAAAATAATCTAAAACTTGGAGACCTATCAATCTCCCCCTTTTTGATGATGACAATAAATAAAAAAATATTTCTAATAAAAACTCCCCTTTAGTTTATGCATATAAAATGAATTGGTTATCAAAAACTTCTAGACAAATACATACGCATATTCAATCACATGGCAGCAGTTTTTATGCAAGGATATGCAAGGATATTATGACAACATATGTAGATAATATTTAATATTTTTCTTCTTTCTTCTCCCCCTTTGTCATTAGCAAAAACAGGGGGAAAGGTACACGTGTCAGAATCCTTTGGCGTTCCTGCAGAAAAGGTTATTAGAAAGAATATTGGCCTTAAAACATACTTTTCAGAGAGAAAAAAATATAGTTTCTGAAAATAGATGTCCTGTAAACAAAAATAAACCTGCATAGTTAGTGTAGTAGTATCCGAGTTAGTATTTAAGGCAGATACAATACTCCCAAATAGTTAGCAGCGTATAGGTATAATAAGATTACAGTCTTCCCAAATAGTTAGTAGTCGTCTAAATTGATGGGAGAGAAGTGGAGGCCAAGCGTTGGAAGAGCATCATCAGGAGGAGATTTGATCATGGGTTCAACCTGAGTAGAGCTAGTACTTGCAGAGAAATGATAAGGAGGCATGGAGATCTTTTGAGTTTCCATAAAAAAATGCAACATATCCTTAAGATGGTGCAAGGAGTGTTGCATATCTTCTAGTTGGACCATGATGTTACTTTGGGTGTGTAACAAAAGCTGATTGATGCTATTTATGGCATCCAATTGTGAGGACATATTAATATGGGATTCAATAGTATCATGATTAGAGGCCTTGAAAATAATTAGGGGGCGAGGAGGAGGGATCAAGTGAGACACAATGTTGCTGTTTTGGATAAGTTGGTATTGATGATTACTAACATCAATATCTAGATAGTGAAAAAGGTGAGTAAGAAGAAGACCATAACCAAGGCAATTTTGAGTGAAACAAAGTTCAAAAAATGTTAAGAGAAGATATGCAAGATTGTATGGCATGTACTCATGCAAAATACATTTCATGATTTGCAAATCAAACGGATGCATGGTTCTATCTTCTCTTACGGGTATAAAATTTTGCCTAAGAATTTTTCCCAAAAACTAACATTCAGCAGTTAGGAATTCTAAACCAATGTTAACAGGAAAGTCAAATAGACATGCAGGTATGAGTTGATCAGTGGTAATAGAAAGATTTTGTTTAAACAGTAAATAGTCACTAACAGTTGTGCCCAAGGGATGCAAGTATTCATTAATTCTAGGCAGGTCCAAAGTTGATGGATCAAGATGTAATGCATCGATGAGAAAATGTTCAGTAATAACATAGTCTTTACCTTGAATGCATGTACTTATACCAGTGAGGAGACCAGTGGAGTCTCTATTGAAAACCATATGAGTATAAAATTCAGCAATGAGTCCTGGATATATGTGCTTATCTGAGAAGGTAAAAAGACATTCCCATCCTATAGCCTGAATATGTTTAAGCAAATCAGGAAAGCTACAAAATGTAATGCCTAGACCTGGCGTGAGACTATGTCTCATGAGCTTATACTTAGCATGTGCAGATGGAGTGACTAAGTGTGGAGTGAAGATATTAGGATGAACTTCTGAAAACATGGCAGACTTTTTACGTTTGAAAGAGGAAATGTTTTCCATTTTTGTTTGGAAAGCATGCAAAGTGGAAGCAAAACAAACGTAGAGTGGAAAGTAAGACCAAGAGAGCAAATAAGATTTAGAGATATGTGGGGTTATCTTCTGCAGTTGCAATTTATACCGATAAGATTGAGTCATATAAGGCAATCTAACATTTAAGACATAGATAGGCAGTAAATGTAAGAGTAGATTTGCACGTAAATAGGTCATACCTCGGATTGTTAGACAAATGTGCAAGAAATCAGACAATCTAAACAACAGTGTTAGTAGATAGAAGAGACGGTGCAGAGTAATAAATAAGACCAAGAGTCAACAAAAAATATAGCAGTAAGAGTATAATCCTTTAACAAACCAAAAAGATCAACAGCTGACAACAGTGTTCGGCACACTCAATAGAGTTCGGCATTCAATAATGAAGCTCAGTATATCAGTTCAGAGAAGATAAATCGTTAATTAAAAAAAAATTACATGATCCGATTATAAAAAAAAAATGAATCCTACGCAGTTATAACATTCAACTTATTAGAACGCAACAAGCATTAGAAAAAAAAAATGTATATATATATATATATATATATATATATATATATATATATATATATATATATATATATATATATATAAGTCGTAAATATATGTAAAAAGATCTCAGGAACATTTATTTGCTCATACGCTGGAATAAATGTAGAAGAGTGAAACAGAATGAGAGAGTTTGGGGAAAGAGAAATGCGTCCACAAAAAATGACGCATGTGTTTATTTATTTATTTATTTATTTTTAAATTTTTTTTTTTTTTCTAAATGAAAACCTTGACTTCTTTGGAAAAAAAATGTGGACTTTGTCATGATTAGTTGGAATTGGTTGACAAGGATCAAGAATATGAGCCCTTAGATGTGTGTTTGTTGAAGGAGATGGACTGGATTAGTTGACATATATGCTCTTTATATATATATACATAGATAAACAAAAATTGTTTACAAAAGTTTAATGTATGTTTCCATGTGGGTGAGTAGATATTGAATGTGTGCGTGAATGACAGTGTGTGTATGTGTATGTGACAGTGTGCGTGACAGTGTGCGTGTGTGTTTCTTAAACTTTAAACCTAATATAATATATTATATACAAAAGAATGTACACCGTTTTTTGTTTTTTTTTTATATTATTTTTTTTTATTTAATTTTTTATGTTTTTTTTTTTTAAAAAAAAAAATTATACTTATATATGAATATATATGTATATTAATATTAAAAAAAATTAGTTTATAAAAATTTGACTGTTTATGCAATTAAGTACATAGATATTATGTAAAAAATATGTACAAATATAAAAAAAATGAGAGTATTATATATAAACCGAATAAAAAAATTGTTAGAGAACATAAATTTTATGGACAAAAATCTAACATTCCTAAATCCATAAGTAATTTACAAAATCTGTCCGAACTTAGTGGTTTTGTAAATATATCAGCAATATTTAATTCTGTGTCAATATGATCTAGTTTAATGCTACCATTGTTTACATGGTCACGTAAGAAATGATGTCTAACATCTATATGTTTTGATTTAGCATGCAACACAGTATTTTTACTTAAATTAATAGCACTAGTATTATCGCATAATATTGAAACACAATCAAATTTTAAATTATAATCAGCTAGAGTCTGTTTCATCCATAATATCTGTGCACAACAACGTGCAGCAGCTATATATTCTGCTTCAGTGGTTGAAATTGATACTGAGTTTTGTTTCTTAGAGAACCAAGAAACTAAACAACCACCCAGAAACTGACAAGTGCCACTTGTACTTTTTCGATCAACATGATGACCAGCATAGTCAGAATCTGAAAAACAGACAAGATTAAATGATTGTCCTTTAGGATACCATAGTCCTAAGTCTGTGGTTCCTTTAAGATATCTGAAAATTCTTTTTACGGCAACCAAATGTGATTCTTTAGGATTTGACTGAAATCTAGCGCATTTACAGACACTGAACATAACGTCAGGTCTGCTAGCAGTAATATACAACAGACTTCCAATCATTCCTCTATATTTCTTTGTGTCAACACTTTTTCCATTTTCATCAGCAGTTAATTTATCAGTAGTTGACATAGGAGTGTTAAGAGGTTTTACAAACTAAATTTCTTAATCATGTCTTTGCAATATTTGGATTGAGAGATATGAATACCTTTTTCACCTTGTTTGATTTGCAATCCTAGGAAGAAATTTAATTCCCCCATCATACTCATTTCAAATTCCTTACTCATCCTTTCAGAAAAATCATTGCACATAGTAATGTCAGTAGAACCAAAAATGATGTCATCGACATAAATTTGAATAATAAGAATATCATCATTTTTTTATTTAATAAACAGAGTAGTATCAACAGTACCCCTTTTAAAACCATTTTCAAGCAAAAATTTACTTAAACGTTCATACCATGCTCTGGGGGCCTGTTTTAAATCATATAAAGCTTTATGCAATTTATAAACATATTCAGGATGATTAAAATCTTCAAAACCAGGAGGTTGTTTAACATAAACTTTCTCTTCAATAACTCCATTTAAAAAAGCAGATTTGACATCCATTTGAAATAATTTAAAATCTTTATGGCATGCAAAAGCTAACAACATACGTATAGACTAAATTCTAGCAACAGGAGCAAAAGTTTCATCATAATCAATACCTTCAAGTTGATTATATCCTTGTGTAACTAACCTTTCTTTGTTGCGTATGACTGTTCCATTTTCATCGATTTTGTTTCGAAACAACCACCGGGTTCCAATAATAGAAGTATCTTCAGGTTCTGGAACTAGTTCCCAAACTTTGTTTCTGGTGAACTGTTCAAGTTCTTCTTGCATAGCAATTATCCAATCTTCATCAAGTAATGCATCTTTTATATTTTTAGGCTCAATTTGAGACAAGAAAGATAAATGACCAGCCAAGTTGTGTGCTTGTGATCTAGTAAGAATTCCTTTATCTAAATCACCAATAACATTTTCTAAAGGATGATTTCTAACAATATGTGAATCTTTAGGCAAATCATTTAACTGAGGATTGAAAATTTCAAGAGGATTTTCATTGACAGGTGGAGATGTTTTATCTAGTTTTGGTTCCTCCATATTTCTGAGAATATTTTCAATGACAAGATCATTGTCTACTAATTCTTTGTATTTAGGAGGCGGTTGAGACTCATCGAAAGTTACATTCATTGATTCCTCAACAACTAGACTTCTTTTGTTAAAAACTCTGTATGCTTTACTATTAAGTGAATATCCCAGAAATATTCCTTCATCAGATTTGGGATCAAACTTTGACAAATGTCCTTTTGTATTTAAAATAAAACATTTACTCCCAAAAACACGAAAATAGTTTATTTTTGGAGTTCTTTTATAATAAAGCTCATAGGGAGTTTTGAGCAAAATTGTTCTTAATAAAACTCGGTTTAAAATATAACAGGACGTTGCCACTGCGTCAGCCCAAAAATATTTAGGAAGACGATATTCATTTAACATAGTAATAGCCATTTCTTGTAATGTTCAATTTTTTCTTTCAACCACGCCATTTGACTGTGGTGTGTAAGGAGTAGAAAAATTATGACTTATACCGTGCTCATCACAGAACATAATGAAATCAGAATTGTCAAATTCTCTTCCGTGATCAGAACGAATATAAACAATAGAGCTTCCTTGTTGATTCTGAATTTTCTTGCACAAAGTAGAGAAAGATTTTATAGCTTCATTTTTAAATTTCAGAAAATTAACCCATGTAAATCGAGAGTAGTCATCAACCAAAACTAGAATGTATACAGCACCACCCATGCTATGTTTAGGAATAGGTCCAACTAGGTCCATATGCAAGAGTTCTAGAGGTCGTGAGGTTGACACTGTGAGTTTAAGTTTGTGAGATGCATGTATTTGTTTACCCAATTCACATGCTTCACAAATATGATCTTTTAAAAACTTTATTTTTGGAAGACCACGAACATGTTCTTTAGATGCAATGTTGTTAATTAGTTTCATGTTGATATGACCTAATCTACGATGCCAAAGCCACGGATCATCATTTGCAGACACTAGGCAAATATTATCTTGGTGAGAATATGCATCTAGGTCACATGTATACACATTTTGATTTCTAGGACATAATAAAACCAATTTACCAGATTGGTCAAATATAGAACAGTTGTGAGGACTAAAAGTTATTTTAAAACCGCTATCACATAACTGACTAATGGATAAAAGATTATACCTGAGTCCTGTGACTAATTGAACGTTTGAAATTGTTATGTGTTTATTACCAACACTTCCAATTCCAATTACTTTACCTTTGTTATTATCTCCAAAAGTTACCTTGCCACAGTCTGTAGCTTGTATGTTGTTTAATTTAGATTTGTCTCTTGTCATGTGTCTTGAACAACCGCTATCGAGATACCATTTGCTTTTACTATAGTCAGCTGCAAGACATACCTGAAGCAAATGCTAAATTCACAAACTGGTACCCTTTAATAAGAAGGGTCCTTTGGGTAAGTTTTCTATTTTGTATAAGGAACATGTGAGCTTCCTTTTACAAATCTGGTTATAGGATAATCAATCTCAGTTGATACAAGCATTTTATTAGTAGCAACAGGTCTATAAAAAGCATGTTTTACTCTATTTTTATATCCTGAATATTTTTGATGAATACGAAATTCTTTTCTTGCATTAATAATAATAATTGGTGAAGTATAAGTTCCTTTTGGTACCCAAATCATTTTTCCTTTATAGTTTCCATTTCGAGCATTACACATGTGAATAAAATGATCATTTCTGTTGCAGTAAGAACATTTAGTAAAAGGATATGTATGACTTTCTTTTTCCTTACTCTTAACATGATAAAGTCCTTTATCTTTTGTTTTACTAGTTTCTCCAATATATCCTAATCCTTCTTTATTAAATCCACATCTTTGTTGACTAAGCATGACATCAAGATTTTCTTTCCCTTTTGCGAATTTAATAATTGTAGTATATAAATCGTCACGTTCTTTAGTTAATAAATCAATTTGATCTTTTAAATCAGAATCTTCATTTTGTTTTTCTAGTTCTAATTTTAAAGATAAATTTTCAAGTTTAATATTTTTCATATCTTCACTTAACACTTGATTTTGTATTCGAGTGTCGTTATTAATTAAATCAAGTGTTGAATTTTTACCTTCAAGATTTTCATTAGAAATAATAAGCGTTGAATTTTCTATCTCAAGGTCTTTGTTTATTTTTCTCAATTTTTCTAACTCTGCCTTTAGTAATAAAATTTCTGAAAATTCTTTTTCTTTTTCTTCTTTTAAATTTTCATTTACAGTAATTAAATTTGAATTTTCTATTTCAAGATTTTTATTACTTCTAGTTAATTTCTCTAATGAAATTTTTTGTTTAATAAAATCTTCTTTAATAATTTCATTATCTTCAAATAAACAGTTATAAACTTCTTGTAATTCATGAAGTTTTTTAGTTAGATTGTCTAAGGTATGTGTGAGAGATGAAGTACTTGGTAATTCAAAATTTACCTCAGATTTTGATGACGATGGATCATTGTCTGCCATTAAACACAGATTTGCAATTTCTTCGATTTGTTTAATAGCTTCTTCATCGTCACTTAGATCCCAGCCTTCTTCAGCTACTAGCACTTTGTTGTTGGCTAGTTTTGGACAATCCTTTTTAAAGTGACCAGGCTGTTTGCATTCAAAACATACGTTTGAATTTTCATTTGAGTTAGCATTTCGGAAGTTGTTGTTATTGTTTGCTTTGAAATTTCCTCCTTGTGCTTTTGGTTTGAAAACCTGTTTGCCTTTGAAGTTGTTGTTTGTTTTTAGAAAGCTTTTGCCATATTTTCTGGCTTTGCTTTGGATCACTCTCCTGAGTTGTCTGGATAAAAGAGCAACTTCATGATTATCCAAGCTCAGGAGTTCTTCATTCAGCTTCTCATCATCGCTTTCTTGATCTATAAGTAGAGCTTTGAAAGCAATTCCTTTCTTCTTGAGATCTGTATCTGATCCAGCTTTTTCAACGAACATATCAACTTCGTGAGCACGAAGATTTCCAATAAGGCTATCAAGAGGATAGGTGGTTAGATCTTGCATTTCCTTGATGGCTGTGACCTTCATTTTCCAAATGGATGGAAGGGCTTTGAGAATTCGTCTGTTTTTCTCATTTGTTGTATAAGCCTTCCCAAGTTGTTCTAGCTCATCAATGATTCTGGAAAAGCGAGTTTCCATATCAATAATTTTTTCACCTTCTTCCAGCTTAAAACTTTCATACTCTTGGATTAGAGCATCTTTTCTGGTTTCTTTAATATGATTGGTTCCTTCATAGGTTACAATCAATTTTTCCCAGATTTCTTTAGCATTTTTGCAATTGCTAACTCTTTTGTACTCTTTTTCAATAAGAGCACTAGTTAACACCATTTCAGCTCTGGATGCTAAGTTCATAGTTTCTTCATCCTCAGTAATGAACTCATCAGCATCTTTTTCAACGATCTTTTCTTCAATGATTTTTGAAGGAATTTTCACACCTCTTTCTATTGCAAGCCAAACTTTGATTCCTTGTGATTTGGCATAGATCTTGAATCTGTTTTTCCAGGTGGCAAAATTTGTGCCATCAAATAGTGGGGGTCTGCACATGGATAGTCCTTCTCCGCAACCGGTAGCATTTGTGTAGGCCATAGATGGATCTACTCTTTGTTATGCCTGTAATAACTCAACAAACAAGTTAAAGAGCACCGCTCTGATACCAATTGAAAGTCCAATAATAATCTAAAAGGGGGGTTGAATGGATTATTACCGATTTAAAAATTATCTTAGGCCTTTTTGAATTTTCGATTAATTAATTTGCAGTGTAGTAAATTAATATGCAAGATAGTAAAAATTCAATCACACAATGCACATAGATTTAGCTGGTTCACAACATATAGCTCGGGTATGTTGCTACGTCCAGCCTCAAGCTCCTCTCCAGGACTTGAGATCCTATTACTATCCGTAATAAATTCTCCTTCAATAGGCGGAGAAACCTTTACAAAAATTTGAAGGATCAACTTCTAACTAATCACAATTAACTATATTGGACAGCAAGCTCCCAGCTCCCTCCTAAATCTTAATTGCACCTTTCCTTTGAGTTCAGTTCTATTCTATAATCTGGTCTTGAAATGACAGTCTCTTCCTCACCTCACAAGTGCACTAGAGATCCAACTCCCAGCTGACCTTTCTAAGACTTTGGTCTTGATCAAAAAATTACTCGTCTTTCTCACAGATACATAAAATAGACTAACTCTACCGTTTTCCTTTTTACAAAAGTTTTGAAATAAAATTGCTTCTAAGACAAGCAGATAACATTTTGGTATAGATATATTATGCAACAAGTATAAATTTATATTTAAATACTTGTGATGACAAATATCAAGTATAATTCAATTTAAGCACTGTTTAACTCACAAATATATATAATGATATATTTGATCTATGAAGTGAATATAATAAATAAGGCTACTTAGAATTTTGAGTTCTCGTTCGGCTAATTCCCTCACTTAAGAGGAATGTCTCCGCTATAGTCTCGGTGTCTAAGTACTGACCAAATTTATATCTTCACAACTATTATTTATATAAATATTTTCAATAGACCACTTAAGACTTTGAGTCCTCGTTCGGCTAATTCCCTCACTTAAGAGGAATATCTCCGCTATAGTCTCGGTGTCTAAATATTGACCTACTTAATGATATTTATATAAATATACTATATCAATAAAAGATCTATTAAGACTTTTTATTTGATATAAATAGATGTAATATAGATATATATAAATGTGTACAACAATTTATATATATCTATCTATGACAATAAACAAGTAAGAGTTAATTCAAATAAATCAAATAACTTATCTTAAATACTTTTGACCAATTTTCTTTTCTTCAAATAATCAGAACTTTTAAAGTAAAAGAGAGATAAAGCTTTTTAGAGAGAGTATGTAGGCAAGGAGAGCTTCAGCTTTTCTTTTCTTAGAAATCGGTAACTGATAAAGGAAAAAGCTTCTTTATTTATAGAAAACTTGAGCCGAGGATATACTTGTAATTTAGGAAAATTATTTTGAATTTAACGGCTCGGATGATTTGTTTAATACTGAGAAGCTCGGATGAATAACACATGGATAGGAAAGTATTTTTTAAATCAGCCCATTTATTTCCTAAATCCGCCAGTACAAGATTTGAATTAATGTACCTATTTTGCAATCACCGGTCAACAGTTGTAAAATCTTTTTCTTGATATGTATATATATATATATATATATATAACTAGGGATATGCATAAAAACTTCAGTTCATAAATTGTTTTAAATGCATTCTTCTTTTTCAAAGAATATCCTGACACAATCTTTAAAAACTTTCAAGATGCATACTGATGGTTTAAAAACAATTCAGAGTATTAAATATGGAGCCTATTATTTTTGGATATAAAAAGCACCAAGGCAATTTTCTTTTCCTATGCATGGGACCCACGGATTCATGCATAAAATTTCCAGCACAATTGACAATATGGAGCCTATTTTCGGATATAAAAAGCACAAGGCAATTTTCTTTTCCTACACATGGGACCCACAGATTCATGCATGAAATTTCTAGCACAATTGACAATTCGGTCATGCAATCCCAAAGTAGAAAGTAACTTACAAGAATAATTAATTTTAATAATCTTTTCCATGCATCCGGTTTTCCTCATAGTAGAAACAAAATATGGTTTCGGAAATAATTTTTGATATTTTGTTTTAAGCTATATTTCGAAAAATAAAAGACTCCTTGCCTTAGAAAATTTTGATTTATGAATTAATGATTTTTAACACTTGATATTTAATTATCAAGGTCAAATAAAATATTAATTCAATGAGGAAGAGAAAAACATTTTTGATAAGATAGTTTAAAACACTTTGAAAAGAAAATCCTATGGAGAGGATTATACCCTTTAATTATCATATTAAATAATTTATTGTTGTCATCAAAATAATCTAAAACTTGGAGACCTATCAGATTTAACCAAATCGTAGTCTGGTTTATGAACAGACTTGGTCGTCGAGTCTTCCTTGCGGAAAATCGTAAAGTCCATTCTACGATCAGACTGAGTCGTTGAGTCTTCTTGGCGCGGAGTCGTAGAGTCCATTCTACGATCAGACTGTCTGAAAAGATACAACACAAGATCAGCCTAACAGATTTGATCTTTTTATAATCTAAGTCCTTGTATACCACAAAAGGACTTTACAACTCAATACTTTCATATCCAAAAGATCAACCTAACAGTTTTGATCTTATCTAACTAAGTCCTTATACATCATAATCAATCAAAGGACTTTACAACTCTACTATTGAATGCATTTATCAACTTAATTCTTATCATCAAATCAAATATGCAATGTTCAACACACAACATTCAGATATCTTGCGCAAAGGTCGATTTTTCGAATATAATCCCTTTATTTAGGGTTTTTCAACTCAGTCTTACTATAAGAATCCGCACCAACCAATGGTTTGGATAAACTTTTAAAAATATTCAAGTTAATGAATTTATATATGCGGTGTCTAGCCGAAACAATTAGCATAAACATTCTTAAACAGTTTATGAATCAAACGAATTATAAAGTTTCAAATGCACTATGTGCAAATACATAAACAACATTTATGTGGGTTAATTTTCAATAATTAAATCACTTAAAACTCTTAAAAAATAAATACAAGTTTAAGTATAGGAAACATGTCTTGATTGTTGATTACGGCTAACCAATACAATTTAATATCATTTGAAAAGACCTAATATTATCAAAATCAATTAGAATCACATATAGATTTATTTTAATAGCCCTTGTACATCTTAATTCACTAACACTTAATCATATAAATAAGTATTTAATGATATATTAAACATTTAGAAATATTATCATCATTTAATAATATTTTACTCACATAAAATCAATATTAATCATTTAATATAGTTTAAACTTCTATCTAATATTAATAATATTTAAGTCATTAAATAACATTATGAATCATTTAATAATATTTTATCCATTTAATATTACATTAAACTCTTTCTAATATAATATTTTATTCCTCTTCTAATATTATTAATCATTTATTGATTTTCTAATATTATTAATTATTTAATAATATTTTGTTTATGTTTTAATATTATTAATTATTTAATAATATTATTATCCATTTAATAATATTTTAATTATTTAATTTTTATCAAATATTAACATTATATTAAATTATATTTTCTAACCCATGTTAGACTTAAAGATCCGACCAGACCCGCCTTAGACCGACCCAACCCAGTTAAAACATGCTTTTCCTGAAAGGGACAATTACATATTCTAGTACTTTTTATGAAAAAATTATAATAAAAGTGCAATAAACACATATTTACAAAAAGAGTGCATTTTTAAATTTTTATTACATAATTAATGCAGTTAATTTTTAGTTTAAATTAATTGGAGTGCTGATGTGGCCATGATCCCTTTAATTTAGATATTCCTTCTTCTTCTTCCCCCACCTCCCTCCCTTCCAACCTGCGCCCTCTCCCCCACGCCCTCCCTCCTCCACCACAGATCCCCCCACCCCCTCCCCCCGCCCTTCCCTCCTCCACCAGAGATCCCCCCGCCTCCACCTCCCGGCGCCATCCTCCCCTTGCCCCTCCCTTCCCGTTGCCCCCTCCAACCTGCCTCCCTCTCCCCCGGCCCTCCCTCCTCCACAACAAATCCGCCCACCCCCTCCTCTCGCCTCCCACCTCCCCAATACCCCGGCTCCCCCCACTTCCCCCCTTCCTGTCGCCATGCTCCCCCCCCCCCCCCCCCCCCCGCCTTCCCATCCTCCACCCCAGATTCGACCTTCCACTCAATTCCCTTCGTCGCCATGAAACCCATTAAGAGAGATTTACAAAGAATATGGAGATAACCAATTACTGAATGTAGGTAAACAACAATAATATGTACGTAACCAAAAACTAGTTTGTAGGTAACCAAACACTAGTATGGAGGTAACCAAATTCTAGTATAGAGGTAACCAAATTCTGAAGGTGTAGTAACTACTTTTTGGTTACCGCTGTATTAAAGGTTGGTTACATCTGTATTAAGGTCTGGTTACCTTTTGTATTAAGGGTTGATTACCTTTATATTAAAGTTTGGTTACCTTTGTATTAAAGATTGGTTACTATTGTATTAAGGTTTGGTTACCTTTATATTAAAGGTTGGTTTCCTTTGTTTTAAGGTTGGATACCTTTTGTATTAGGGATTTGGTTACCTGTGTATTAAGAGTTGGTTACCTATGTATTTTAAGGTTTGGTTACCTCTGTATTAAGGTTTGGTTACCTTTGTAGTAAGGTTTAGTTACTTTTGTATTATGGGTTGGTTACCCTCCTTCTTAAATCCTTTTCCATCACGACGACACAGCCACCGCCGTCCACCGTTTCCCAGCCCTCCCTAAAGCCACCAGTGAGCTTCTCATCAGTTTCATCGAGGATAATCACCGCTTCTTTTTGTCTCAATCACTGTCTGACGCCCCATCTACGCCTTTTCCTGTCCATGCCCACCACTGGAACGCCAACTGTCGTTCACGGTCACTACGAGAGGTTGCTGGTGAAGATTCGGTCAGCCATTAATGGCGATGAGGAGAGAGAAGAGAATGAGGAACGAGGAGAGAGAGAGAGAGAGAGATAGAAGACAGGGGGTGAGTGGGAAGATCCGATCGGCCATTAATGGCCATGAGGAGAGAGAAGGGAAGGAGGAAGGAGAAGATAGAGAGAGGAGGCAGAGGGTTGGATATTATTATAGATATAATATGGTGGTTATAGTTTCCTTGATTTAAGGGATAATTATTTAATGAGTTTATTCTTGTTGCACTCTTGTAATAATTTTTATTAGTGCACTATTCTTGTAATTATTTTTTAAAAGTTGTATACTTATGTAAAGATCCCTTTCTGAAAATGAACTAGGGCCCCGACCCTAGTCCAGCAGAATCTAATTTTAGGATTTTTTTTTAGAATTTTTTAAATTTTGCTACTTTGATTCAAACTTGTATAAAATGAAATATACACATCCAAATGACACTAAATTAGTCTTGTTAGCTTCGTAACTTAATGATCTACAATATTTCATGGATCGATCACATTTTCAAAATCATTTTTGACACAAAATTTAGTATCAATAGACTAAGGTTTAAAAAACAACATGTGTTAGTTCCCAGAAGCACACAAGTGATCTAGAAGGGGAGGTTGAATAGATCTCTTAGAAACTTTTTACTTTAAGAGTTCATTACCAAATAATTTATTTGATCAAGATTTGTTTGCACAGCGGAATATTAGTTTGAAAAACACCCCTTAAAGATTTGTAAAACTTCTCCGTTGAAATTAAGATTATGTTGAAGAAAGTCATTTGTTAAGTAAACTAATTCACAGTCATATGTATATATACATATATATATATGTATATATACATATATATATATATATATATATACATATATATATATATATATAAGACATAATGTAAATGACTGAAAGTAAATGACACCAGAGAGTTTGAAGTGGTTCGGAGACTGAATAACTCCTACTCCACTCTTCTACTACAACGAGTAGGAAATCCACTAAGGTTTAGTCCTCCGGACTAGGACACTCTTGCCCTCATCAAGTCCAGCAGACTTGGCTCTTTTAGTCACATTAAGACTAGGACACTTTTGCCCTCATCAAGGCTAATAGCCTTGGGACTGTAGACTAAGTCCAGCAGACTTAGAATCTCTTGTACCCTTCGGTACTCAACAAGTCCAGCAGACTTAATTTGTTTTTAGCCACTTGGGCAAGGATCCTTTGACCCTCTTTTGTGTGTTGAACGCTTGTTGGGTATTGCTGCTAAGATGAACTTTGATCTTTTTTATCTTCTGGTACTTAGCAGCTGCTTGTGATCAATTTCTGTATGCCACTGATGTTTGTCGTTGATGTTCTTCTTCTTTATGTATTCAGCAACTACTTATGATCACCCATTGTGCTGCTAGGCTTTTGCACTTTAGCTCCTTTTGTACTTGATAACTTCTCGAGATGAACTCCTAAGATGACTGTGAAGCTTCTTCCTTTTGGTACTCAGTTGTTCCTTCTTATCATAAACAGTTTTAATGCTTCTCGAGATGGGCTTCTGAGATGACTGTGATGCTCCTTCCTTTTGGTACTCAGTTGCTACCATGTATGTATCAAGTTGTCGTTTAAGCTTCTCTCGACTATGTGCCTAGCAGCTCTGAACACTTTTCTTGTAGTAGAGTAATTTATCTCTATATCTCTCTCAATTTAGTGTTTGTGTTCTGATGGATCGTAGAGTCCTTCAGCATATTCATTTTTTGTTTCACTCTACGATCAGTTGCTGTCTTCCATCATCTCTCTTGCATATTCAAAAATTGCAACAACTACTTCTTATGTTCATCCTGTAAGCCTTTATATCTCTGAGCATATATTACCGTTGAATGAAATCCCGTTGGTTTCATTTGGCTTTGTGCAGATCCCAAATATCTTCAATGTTGACTTTCACGCTGCTTGTGTCAGTGTTTTTCCCTTTTCTGACATGTTCTGATATATTGACCTGTAGCTCAGCTTTCTCTGAATTTATAGCCGTTGCACTCCCAGAGTTGTTCAGCAAGGATTATTATTTCCTTTGTCAATTAATCTTCTGATATATCATTAAATACCTTCCTTGACTTTTAGAACCAACTGTTCTGATGTATTCAGAGATGTCCCATTAGTCTGTCCTTATTCACCATTTTCCTGAGCAGTGGGTCCTGACTTGTAGTCGTTTGGGCACAACGTCTACTACGACTCTGACATGCATCTGTATCTCAACAGTACTTAATCTTTCTTTAATCTGGGCGAGGAGTAATCTCTTTTCTCTTGCACCATATAGCCGTTCTGTTAGTCTACTTATTCTGACCTGCTTAATGAATTCGTTGAGTGATAGACTGTCTACTTCGTTTCTGCGAATTCAGCTTCATGAATGTTACTTGAGGTATGTCAAGTAAAACATTGAGTTAGAACGATCTTTTCTCTAACTCTACGACCTTGTTGCTCTGGTCAGATCGCAGAGTTTGTGCTTGCAATGCTTCTTAGTCTTTGTTGGCACATCCTTTGATTCTACTCAACGATTTTTCCATATGTGGATCAAAGTTCTGCATTGCCTCATTATTCTGTTCTACTCTACGACTTCTTCCATCTGTGCAAGTTTCAGTTCTTGTAAGCTTCCTCATCAAGTTTACTCTACGATTTTGCTAGAGAGTGTGTATCGTAGAGTACATTTCTTCTCGTTATCTGCAGGTTAGCTTGGCTATCTGTTCGACGATCGTAGAGTCTTCTGAACCATAATCGTAGAATCCATTCTACGATTGGTTGCCTTGATCGTAGAGTTCATTCTACGATTGGTTGTCTTGATCGTAGAGTCTTCTTTGCTTAGAATTGTAGAGTCCATTCTATGACCATATAGACTGATCAACCTAACAGATTTGATCTTTTCTAACTCAGTCTTTTCTAACTAAGTCCTTTCTTACATTATTACATCATTACATATTGAAAGGACTTTTACAGACTCTGACATACACAAATACAGCAATGATTCATTCTTATGATACTCTGCTTATATCATACAACTTTTATGCAGAGTTACTTCTATTGAAAGATCATCATAACATTTCTGATCTTTATAATCTAAGTCATTTGTACACATATATCTTTTAAAAGGACTTTACAATATTTGAACCAGATCACTTTCATTCTTTTTAATAGGCAGCAGATAGTTTACAATAAGATCATATTTGTTTAAACAAGTGTGCAAATCACAGTATTTGAAATGAGTGATATACGTCAAGCACACATGACAATGTAAACCCACAATAATGTAAGCACATAATTAAATTAACATATAATCACTTTGTCAAATAACCACATAAACACTTTTAGACAAACTGTGCATATAAACAAGTAAGCACATAATTACATTTAGAACATCTACTCATTTCTTCAGATACACATTATATATCAACCATGACAATCAACCATGTAAGCACATAAACACTTTCAGAGTATCTAAGCATATAATCAATTGAGCACATAAGCACATTAACACATATGCACTTTGTCAGATACACATTGATTAAGCACATAAGCACATTAACACATATGCACTTTGTCAGATACACATTGATTAAGCACATAAGCACATTAACCACAATCCTTTTTGCACAACAGTCATCATCATCAAATCACACAACCTTCAACAATCTCCCCCTATTTGATGATGACAAAACTAATAGATTTATCGATATGACATTCAGATAATGCATCTACTTGATAGGTAAATAATGTCTTACGATACAGTGAAATACTGTATGGCTAGTGCAAAAGGATGATTTCATTAAATGAGCATTCTTACAAAAAGTTGTACATACTTACAGCTGCTCTTCATGTTTTAACTTTTCTCCCACTTAGTTTGCTAGCTAACTCCCCCTTAGTTGCTTGATCCTCCTTCTTCATAGCTCCCCCTTAGTTGCTTGATCCTCCTTCTTCATAGCTACATACTTACAGCTGCTCTTCATGTTTTAACTTTTCTCCCACTTAGTTTGCTAGCTAACTCCCCCTTAGTTGCTTGATCCTCCTTCTTCATAGCTCCCCCTTAGTTGTTTGATCCTCCTTCTTCATAGCTCCCCCTTAGTTCCTGTATTCTCTCCCCCTTTTTGACATCATCAATTATGATATGTATGGAGCTAGCAGAGATATTGCTGATTTAGAAGGGTATTTTTGAAGTCTAACACAGAGTTTTGAGACTCTACGAGACTAAGAGTAAGTACATTTTCATGGTCCATAGAATGTTGGGACTCTATGACTGGAGGATTGGTATTTTGAGAAATGTTTGCAAAGTTTTGGGACTCTACGAACAGGAAGGTGGTGCAAGGTGATTAGGAGTTTATTAAGTCACAACCGAGGACTTTCAGATTTCAGCATTTTGATTTTCCACAGACTGGCTATGAGACTGATAGCTGGAAATATTCCATATGGATATTTCTTGGCAACTTTGATATTGAGTATAGAAAGGCTCATTGCTTATCAGTATAGTTGCAAAGGTCATTGCCTTTGAGAAATGTTGGGCGATTAGTGAGAGATTTGGAAATGTTGAGTAGCTCCAGTTGATAGAACTTTGATCATTCATAAATATAGCCTTTAGAAGTGGTAGTATGGGAATGAAACTCAACAGATGATTATTATCCCAAGTAATAGAGCATCTTTCCATCTGGCTGGCAAGCTCCCTTCTTTCTCTACGTCTCCTTTTTATCTGCTTCAATCGATATGCTTCAAATTTCTGCTTTTCCAGTTTTCTCAGCAGTCTTACTTTTTTCAGCTTCTTTTCAGCTTTCATCCTTATTTGTCTCTTCTTATGACTTGTTTTTGAACTCCTGCCTATTTTCTTCATAAAGCCACTTAATCCTCTTCTTGACCCGTCTTTTAATTCTTCCAAATCATGAGTGCTGGTCTCTCCTTGAAGGTGTTTATCTTCTTTCACCACAGTTTCTTGACAGTCTCCTTTTTCATCTGACTCAGTCTTTCCAGCTTCAGAATTTTCAGAGCATTGTTCCCTTGGTACATCATCTTCTTCAGCTACACCATCATCCTTGTTGAACTCAGGTGTTGAGTCTTTTTTAACTGGTTCAATTTTCTGATCAGAACCCAAAGAGACTTCCTTTTCAGACAGGCTATTTTTATGACATTCTGATCTTTCCTCTGAAGAGCCTGTAGATGTTTCCTCTTTTGAATTGTCAGATGTTCTTTCTTCAGAATTTGAGCTTGCTTCATCATCATCAATTTCTATCACCTGAGGTGGTCCTGTAATGATTGAACTTCTCCACTGTTCTCTGATTCTCCAACTTCTTCTTGGAGCAGTGTGAGGAACCTTCTTTTCTGTCTTCTTCTTCTTCTTCTTCTTCACTTCAAATTCTTTGGGATTCATCTTTTCCTTCTTAGCATTCTCTGAACAGACATCTTTCTCTTCTTCAGCTTTCTCTATTTCAACGAGTTTTCTTTTCTTCTTTGATTCCTGACTATCATAGATCACAAGAGTTTTGTTTCTTGATTGATCATTTTCCTCCAGTAATTTCTCCTCAGATATTTCTTCTATTTTCCTTTTTCCTTTTCCTTTCGATTTCTCCTCCATCTTACTGCTGAAGCTTATTGAACCTCGTGACTTCTTACCCTTATTGGCATGAGGGTTCTTTTTCCAATCTTCAAACAACCTTGGAGTAATTCTTTTGTTGCAGTTTAGAACTTCTCCTTCGTCTTCCCCAATTTCATTTCCCAGCAATTTGTTCAAGATGATGCTTATGAATCTCCCATAGGGCATCTTGGGAGTTGGCTTTCCTGATTCAGCTCTTGTCTTTGCATCATCTATCCATCTCTTTATCCATCCTAAGAGAACTTCTCCGAAGTTGATTTTCTTTCTTTGAGCAATAGCAGTCATCAGCCTCAGTTGATCTTCACTGATAGTATCATATGCAGTGTCTTTGCACAGAATACTCTTTCCAACAATGTCAGCCAGAAACTCATACTGCTGAGGGAAATCTTTCTTCTTGATTCCTTTGAGAGGAGACTTCTTTTCATATCTCATCAATTCCAGTCCAAGTTCAATGTTAATCTTGGCAAGAGAAGTAATTCCTCCGCTTGGAATACCTAGACTGAGATTGATTTCAGAAACTCCTATTTGCACTGCGATTTCTTTAACCCTTGAGAAGAGGATGTTACCTCGATAATCAGCGTTTGAATAGAATTCTTTAACAAGTGTAGAGAAAATCCTGGTGCTGGTTTCCAAACATTGGGTGAAACCAGCATTCTCGACCAGATGAAAAATATCTCTGAATTTCTGCTCTGTATCTTCGAATCTTTCAAAACAAACAAGATTTTCAGGAATGACTTGAAGAGATGCCATGAGATTTACTGAATTGGGAATAGCACAGGGAGAGATACCAAAATCGGTTTCAGAAGAGTTTTCGATTTCTAGGGTTTTGATGAGTTTTGGGAGAATGGGTATTGACAACTGACGGGAAATGACCATTGTCAGTTTAAAAACAAGACTTATGCTAGTTCCCTCTTATTTTTGCAAAGTACACGTGTCAAATACTCATTTGAAGAACGTGGGTTTAACCTTTTTATTTTCCATAATTAAAGCACATCAAGTATTCTAACCCACTTGAGTTTGAAGAGCGTGTGGTTCACTTTCTCTGAAGTAAGCTTGACCAGTTCGTAGAGTTAGCTGCAAGACACTCAACCATCATCTTTTCAATAGATAGCCTTTATAAACTGGTGTGGATTGTATGCTGGCAAAAGGCTATGAAGGAGTTTATGGGAACGATATTGTTATGAGATGCAAACGTAGACTCAATGTTCTACGATCAGGAAGATGATCTTGGTGACTCTACGATTTGGGATGATAAGGCTTGCTTGGTTATCAGTCATAGGATTTAGAGATTATGATCGGAGAGATAAGTGCATTTGGTTCATCAATCACATTGTTTTGGGACTTTGTGACTGGAATGAGAAAGGTAGTCCAATGAAGAACAGATTTTCCTTCTACTTTCCTTCTGATGAGTTTTGTACTTCTGAGTTTGCTTTCTTACTCTACGACTTGACTTAGTCATATTACGATCTAGCCTGAAGTGCAATCGTAGAGTTATGATTTGAACTGTTCTACGATCTCTGATAAGACTGGAGGCTTTAGATGAATTCAGATATCTTTGTAAAGCCTGTTTGACAGCTCAAGGACAGCCTTCTGAATGGGCTTTGTAAGGATCGTTGTCAAGACTCTGATTTCTCATGTAGAGATCACTCTTTGATTTTGCTGGTTTCGTAGACTGGATGTACAGAGTCGTAGAGTGTCTGACTGCGTTGACTCTACGATCTTGAGAGCGAGTTATATGACGAGAAGACGATTCTACGTTCTTTGGAGAGAAAACTTCAATTTGCCAAGCCTTATACTGCGATCGTCTGACAGACTCTACGATTCTTCTTTGTGAGATGAACTTCCTTCTGACTTGAATGATCTTTTATGTTACCATGATATTAGTGACCACATATCTGACAAGTTTCACTAAATCAATAGGTGAGTTCAAAGATTAATAGATGCCTCCCTTGATGACCAGCTTCTTTCTCTTCTAGAGAATCCCAAGATTCAACTCTTCTTCATGTATCATTAATCAGACTTCATTCAATCTTTCATAGATTGACTTCCTTGAGATATCCTGTAAATTCGTTGAGTAGGATGTACTGCGAAATTCATCGTTGAGTCTCAAAACAATTTTCTCCTCCTCCTTTATATCGTAGAGCTTTTCTTTTGAGGCTACAGCATTGTTTCCTTCCTGTTGATCTGCTTGGATTATCTTCATCCAGAATGATTTGTGAGGATGTATGCTTATCAAAGGACTTCTGGTTTAGCATATTATAGAGCTGACTTCTTCATAGAAACAAGCAAATAAATTTTCAACCATTTCAAGCTTAGAGCTTCTTCTGATGCAATGAAGTTGGAGAGTCTACTGCCAAAGGTTATGAGTGTGACCATTTCTTTGAGATGCACTTTTCCTCTTCTCACAGATTGGAGGGTGATTTCTGAACCTTAGAGTAAATCATTCGTGATTACTCCTTTTTGCCTTTTAAATCTGAGCATGTACACATGGTGTGCCTGGCAAGGACTTCTTCATTGTATGAGGTGCTTTGTACATGAATGAGGTTCTTCAACTCTTTTAGATTTTTAATGATCTGCAGAATGAATCTTAGATCCGGTGATCATAGGTATACATATATGTCCATTCATCCGTGCTGAGTTGATTTCCAGGTCTCGGGCCTGATATCTGTGATTTAGGGAAATGACTTTGAAATCCATCACCAAGGATATTGTAGTGAAGTATACAACTGTAATTTGATCTACCTCTCAATTTTAGAGAAGTAGTTCCATAAGACCATTGAAGACTTTTGAATTAGATCTCTCAATAACTAGTTAAACTAGAGATCATCCATTAGAAGAAATTAGAAATGCTGCTCGTGGATTTCATCATTGATTGCCATTTAAAAATGGCTTGACAGAACTCTTGATGCTGCTCTAAAATAAATGAAGCACTTCCTTTGACACACATCTTCAGATAAGATCCTTAGAATATTAGTCCTTAAACTTATCGGAAAGCTTAATGCTGAGCCCATCGAGTGAATATAGATTAGAGACTGATTTCAGCTGCTGACATTTGGTAGATAGAAAATTATTTATCAATTTAAGCATAGATTTCTGTGGAACTTGCTTCTGCTTCAAACTTTTAGAACCGGTGAGAAGTAGATTTGTTAGTGCTTGGTACGGTGATGCTTCCTTAGAGAAGAATAGGATCCGGTGTCCTTTGGCATCAAGATATAAACTTCCCATCTTGTTTGAAGACAAAAATACACGTTTGTATCCTTCGAGTGAATCAATTAAAAATTCTTGTCAACAGAACATCCTTTTGATTTCTTCAACTTGCAGCACAAGATTAACTTTGAAAGTTCACTTGATAGCTTCTTTGCTGAGATCATCTAAATTTGTATTAGGAAGTATTAATGTCAATTAATATTCAGCATCAGACAGGGAATCACTCAATATTCAATTAGTACCTGAAAGAAAAACATTATTTTGTAAGCTTGTTCATTCGAGGTGTTTTACTTTAATTCTTAAACTCAAAAACAGAAATTTGCTAGTGCCATAGGATCTACTCAAAGCGTATCTTTAAAAGTTCGTGAGAACCTGCTCTGATACCAATTGTTAGTTCCCAGAAGCACACAAGTGATCTAGAAGGGGGGGGGTTGAATAGATCTCTTAGAAACTTTTTACTTTAAGAGTTCATTACCAAATAATTTATTTGATCAAGATTTGTTTGCACAGCGGAATATTAGTTTGAAAAACACCCCTTAAAGATTTGTAAAACTTCTCCGTTGAAATTAAGATTATGTTGAAGAAAGTCATTTGTTAAGTAAATTAATTCACAGTCATATGTATATATATATATATATATATATATATATATATATATATATATATATATATATAAGACAGAATGTAAATGACTGAAAGTAAATGACACCAGAGAGTTTAAAGTGGTTCGGAGACTGAATAACTCCTACTCCACTCTTCTACTACAACGAGTAGGAAATCCACTAAGGTTTAGTCCTCCGGACTAGGACACTCTTGCCCTCATCAAGTCCAGCAGACTTGGCTCTTTTAGTCACATTAAGACTAGGACACTTTTGCCCTCATCAAGGCTAATAGCCTTGGGACTGTAGACTAAGTCCAGCAGACTTAGAATCTCTTATACCCTTCGATACTCAACAAGTCCAGCAGACTTTATTTGTTTTTAGCCACTTGGGCAAGGATCCTTTGACCCTCCTTTGTGTGTTGAATGCTTGTTGGCTTGTGATGCTAAGATGAACTTTGATCTTCTTTATCTTCTGGTACTTAGCAGCTGCTTGTGATCAATTTCTGTATGCCACTGATGTTTGTCGTTGATGTTCTTCTTCTTTCTGTATTCAGCAACTACTTATGATCACCCATTGTGCTGCTAGGCTTTTGCACTTTAGCTCCTTTTGTACTTGATAACTTCTCGAGATGAACTCCTGAGATGACTGTGAAGCTTCTTCCTTTTGGTACTCAGTTGTTCCTTCTTATCATAGACAGTTTTAATGCTTCTCGAGATGGGCTTCTGAGAAGACTGTGATGCTCCTTCCTTTTGGTACTCATTTGCTACCATGTATGTATCAAGTTGTCGTTTAAGCTTCTCTCGACTATGTGCCTAGCAGCTCTGAACACTTTTCTTGTAGTAGAGTAATTTATCTCTATATCTCTCTCAATTTAGTGTTTGTGTTCTGATGGATCGTAGAGTCCTTCAGCATATTCATTTTTTGTTTCACTCTACGATCAGTTGCTGTCTTCCATCATCTCTCTTGCATATTCAAAAATTGCAACAACTACTTCTTATGTTCATCCTGTAAGCCTTTATATCTCTGAGCATATATTACCGTTGAATGAAATCCTGTTGGTTTCATTTGGCTTTGTGCAGATCCCAAATATCTTCAATGTTGACTTTCACGCTGCTTGTGTCAGTGTTTTTCCCTTTTCTGACATGTTCTGATATATTGACCTGTAGCTCAGCTTTCTCTGAATTTATAGCCGTTGCACTCCCAGAGTTGTTCAGCAAGGATTATTATTTCCTTTGTCAATTAATCTTCTGATATATCATTAAATACCTTCCTTGACTTTTAGAACCAACTGTTCTGATGTATTCAGAGATGTCCCATTAGTCTGTCCTTATTCACCATTTTCCTGAGCAGTGGGTCCTGACTTGTAGTCGTTTGGGCACAACGTCTACTACGACTCTGACATGCATCTGTATCTCAACAGTACTTAATCTTTCTTTAATCTGGGCGAGGAGTAATCTCTTTTCTCTTGCACCATATAGCCGTTCTGTTAGTCTACTTATTCTGACCTGCTTAATGAATTCGTTGAGTGATAGACTGTCTACTTCGTTTCTGCGAATTCAGCTTCATGAATGTTACTTGAGGTATGTCAAGTAAAACATTGAGTTAGAACGATCTTTTCTCTAACTCTACGACCTTGTTGCTCTGGTCAGATCGCAGAGTTTGTGCTTGCAATGCTTCTTAGTCTTTGTTGGCACATCCTTTGATTCTACTCAACGATTTTTCCATATGTGGATCAAAGTTCTGCATTGCCTCATTATTCTGTTCTACTCTACGACTTCTTCCATCTGTGCAAGTTTCAGTTCTTGTAAGCTTCCTCATCAAGTTTACTCTACGATTTTGCTAGAGAGTGTGTATCGTAGAGTACATTTCTTCTCGTTATCTGCAGGCTAGCTTGGCTGTCTGTTCGACGATCGTAGAGTCTTCTGAACCATAATCGTAGAGTCCATTCTACGATTGGTTGCCTTGATCGTAGAGTCCATTCTACGATTGGTTGTCTTGATCGTAGAGTCTTCTTTGCTTGGAATTGTAGAGTCCATTCTACGACCATATAGACTAATCAACCTAACATATTTGATCTTTTCTAACTCAGTCTTTTCTAACTAAGTCCTTTCTTACATTATTACATCATTACATATTGAAAGGACTTTTACAGACTCTGACATACACAAATACAGCAATGATTCATTCTTATGCTACTCTGCTTATATCATACAACTTTTATGCAGAGTTACTTCTATTGAAAGATCATCCTAACATTTCTGATCTTTATAATCTAAGTCTTTTGTACACATATATCTTTTAAAAGGACTTTACAATATTTGAACCAGATCACTTTCATTCTTTTTAATAGGCAGCAGATAGTTTACAATAAGATCATATTTGTTTAAACAAGTGTGCAAATCACAGTATTTGAAATGAGTGATATACGTCAAGCACACATGACAATGTAAACCCACAATAATGTAAGCACATAATTAAATTAACATATAATCACTTTGTCAAATAACCACATAAACACTTTTAGACAAACTGTGCACATAAACAAGTAAGCACATAATTACATTTAGAACATCTACGCACTTCTTCAGATACACATTATATATCAACCATGACAATCGACCATGTAAGCACATAAACACTTTCAGAGTATCTAAGCATATAATCAATTGAGCACATAAGCACATTAACACATATGCACTTTGTCAGATACACATTGATTAAGCACATAAGCACATTAACACATATGCACTTTGTCAGATACACATTGATTAAGCACATAAGCACATTAACCACAATCCTTTTTGCACAACAGTCATCATCATCAAATCACACAACCTTCAACAACATGTTTTACGATAAAGACCATAACTTGCATATTTCACCATATTTTTTGAAGATTCAAGTTGGTTTATTTTTATAACTTCTAAAGCTATCTTTGAAGCTATGAAACTCATAAAAATAACATTTACAACACATTTTACAACATATCAAACCACACAATAAGTTAGGATTTTTACCGATAACATGCTTGCATGCATTTTTCTTCTATCAATTTTCATACCAAATATGTTAATACAGCTATTAAACATATTTAACCATGGATTTACATATATATATCATAGATTTACTATAATAGAGCATCAAAATAGGTTTTGAACCATTAAAAATACTTTTTGACCATCAAAATCATTTAACATACATATTGATACATATATACACATAATTCACATATAACTCCGTCAAAAATCATCCATTATATCTTCGAACCCTTCATGGTTCCACAACACATAAATTTCTCTCACAACCAACTATGAAAAATATTTATGTAACAAATATTAACCATAAAATGAAAAGACTAAAGGTGTAAAAAAAAAATCAACCTCTTAGTTTTGGATGTTTTCTTCCTCCTAGATAAAAAAATGAGTTAAAGCCTCCACGTCGAACACTTGATCACTAACACAAGAAACCCTCTAAGTGTATTCTCTCAAGAGTTTTCTCTCCCTTCTCCCTAGAACTCTATCTTTCTCTAAAAATACTAACAAGGAGCAAATGAACTAACATTGCACAAGTGTTGGTGATTTTTATTTATAGAGCTCAAGTGGTCCACTTATTTAAGCTACTAATTCTCTAGCAACATTAATTAAACATACTTAATATGTTAATTCATGCTTACTATTTTTAGGATTGACTACTTGGATTGACATGTTGTTTGCAATCCATTTTGGAGCTTGAGTGAAGCATGATATAGGGTATAAAAGAAACAACCACAAGCTAGCAATCCACCCTTTAGTGGGACCCAAAGTGGCCAGCCAAATGCCCCTTTTTCCTACCCATTTTTGATTTATTTTTATATCATATATATATATATATATATATATATATATATATATATATATATATATATATATATTGACTTAATTTGGGCTCTTTCTTGGACTGAAAAAATTAAATTAATTGGGTTCATTCATTTCAATTGTTTGGGCTCAATTAATTCATTCCATTGGACTAACATTAACTAACACATGATATTTGAAATTAAATTAAGCATTGGACTAGTTTAAATATAACATGGACCAATCATTAATTATGTTCATGGACCACTAGCTAGGTTAATTTCATTGGGCCTAGTTTAATAATTTTTTGGACTTAATATATAATCCAATTAGGCTTGTCTTATTATTTCCTTTGAGCTAATAGGTTGGTCTAGTTTATAATATACCAACACATAAATCACATACAAGGCTTGGTTTGTAAAACTCAATTTATGGGCTAGTCCACTAGTATAATTAAATTACTTATACTCTTTTTGGATTAATTTAATTAATTTCACTACCTTGATACATTATTAGATTAATAAATATCCACACACGTACTCATATTCATTCAATCATGTAAATGCACAATTAATTAATATAACAATTTACTTCATTAATAATTATTTACTAATTATAATTACAATGTAGCATGAAATTCATGGTCATTACATGTATAACGACGGTTAAATCGTTGTTATATGCTCTACATGTGAGTCCTACGTGTGAAAATATCAAAACCTGTTGTGAAAATATTAATTTCCAAAAAAAAATGTTTATTGATATACATGTTAATTATATATTATAATATTCTCATTTTTATTATTTTATATATTTATTTTATTTAATTAATATATTTTGTTTTGTTTTGCAATAAATAAATAAATTTGAGTTAAAAAAAGGAGTTTTAAAAACTTTTTAGTATTTTTTTATTTGGAGTCCATTAAAGAGATTTGCAAGAAAAGAAGACTTTGAAGAAGGAGAAAAAAAATTAATTTTATCTAGATGATTGAAAAAAATTGACCAAATTCATTGTGTCTGGTTTAGAGCACAAATAATTGATGATTATAAATAGAGGAGTACGAAAAGATAATGAGGTATCAATTATGTATTAGATTAATTTTATTATTATTTTAGATTAGAAGTAGGAGTAGGATTTAATTATTTTTTTCATTGTACGCACATTGGAGGATCTTCAATAAAGAGAGTTTTTTTCTTCTTTACTTTTTTTATCTTATTTATTTTAATGTCTATCTAATTTTTTTAGATCTAGGATGAAGATGAAATTAAATAATTATTCATAATAATATTTTTTTATCTCTTCTATTATTTTTCATCTTTATTCCTGATATTTTTTTTTTATTTTATAAGATTATCGAAGCGAATTGCAGGAGCGAAAAAATAAAGATTTTGTTACTGCATTTTATCTCATACTTCGTATTTTTTTTTTTTAAAAAAAAGTAGTTTAGTTTATTATTATTTTTAGTTTTAAAACTAATTACCGCATTCATCATTCACTCACGTAGAACACATCATGCTTAGTTTTTTTTTTTTTTTTTGGTTAAATATAAACTGTGGTGATTGTTGGAGGATTGAGATAAGTTAAATTTCTTCTTCTTTCGTAATTCACATAGTTTTAGGATATTTTATTTGTTTATGATTTTCTATTTTAATTGTGCATTTTTATCTTTAATCTAACATTAAGGGCAAAAACCTTCAGCAAGATAAGGTGAAGATTTCATCACCCTTTCTCGACCCACAAACAACCCAATTTTGCATAACCTTGATTTAATAAAATTAAGTAGACATTGGCCCCTAGGAATTTCAAGCTCAATTAGGACAAGAGACTTTAAGAAGAAACTAAATTTTTTATTAATCTAACTACGGTTGTCAAGGCAAGTTGGTCAAAAGATAAACACCTAAAGAACGCATGATTATTCAATTAGTTACCGGACCCACAGATAGATTCTCATCGTTTTTACACTTACCTGGCTAATGATGTGATTAAATTCAAATTTGGTAGGCCTTAAGGTGTAGCTTGAAATAGTTAAGAGTTGTCTAAATTTTATTTAGGTGACCATATAATTAGGATTTTATTATTTATTTTATTTTTTATGTGACTTTAGTTGTTAGTTGCTTATTTGTCTAATGGTTTATGAAACATGAATTCTTATATTGATTGGAATAATAATTTTGCCCTAAACCAAGAACCCTATAAAACTTTAATGCATACTAAGTAAATTAAATTTTTTCAATTTATCAAAATCTTAATCTAAATTCATATTCCTATCCATATTCAGATCCAGGATATCAATATGCATAAGAATTTTCAAATGAATAATACGAAAGATTAAGCATTTTAGAGATGAGCATGAAAACTTTAATAAAATCTCAGGAAGCCTTAATGGAAACTCAAATTAATTTTTTATAAAATACTAACCAAGTCTTCTCTCGTCTAGAAATTCAAATGAGTCAGTTAGTTACCATAATAAATGAACACGAGATGGGTGAGTTTGAGGTTAATGTAAAAAATCATAATGGTTGTGGAAATGATGAGAAAAATAATAATTTTGTATTTAATTTTTCACAATTTGAGTCAAGCCAATTTGAGGAGTCTAAAAATTATGATTTTATACCCAAAATTGATCATGTCGCATTTAATGAGTTTGTTAAAAAAGTCTATAAACCTAAAACTCCATATCCTGAAAGACTTATTCCTAAAAAACAATTGAGTGATTTTGTGGACCACTTTATTGAAGCAAACATGATCCAAGAATTGTACATGACCCAAGAAATGAATTAAAATAAACTTATAATTTTGAAAGATCCAATAGACTTTTACTTAAATCACCTTGATAAGAAATGGGATGAATATGAATATTTAGATAAGGTCAATGAGATATTGCGATCCACTACACATAAGTCAAACAAATTAGAACATGCATTTGAACCAATTGTTTCAAACTTTGAAAATGTAACTGAAAATCCTGAAAAGTTCACACTCACTTTCCCTTTTGCATCACTATTCTATTATCACATTAATTTCAGGATATAAAAGATTTGTAGGTATGTACATTTATTTTTTTTCTCACCACATTTTTTTCAGTACAATGTCCCTCATACAAGGTTGATAAGGATAAATTATACGATATTTTTATTCCCTAATACTTAGTTTTTATATTTATTGTGTGCTTAAATGTTTAATTATTTAGCTTATTTTGGTTTTAATAGGTTTTATAAGGTTTTAGTTAATTTATGTTAATTTAGGTAATTTTATAAAATTTTTATATTTCTTTTTATTTATGTGTTTTTATTTATTTTTAGTGTTTTAGGTGTTTTATTTATTATTATGTGTTTTTATTATTTATATTATTTTTAATTATTTTATATTTTATTTTGTATGAAAAATAAGCTTGGGGGCAAATCTGTAAATTTTACAAAGATCTGGTGGCAATTTGGTAATTTATCAAGCTTTGTGGCAATTTCGTAATTTTGGAAGAAAAGAGGCGACCGCGCAAGGCACATCAGCAGCAGGTGAGGAGCAAACGACGCTGTTTGGCGGTTTAGTGGAAAGCAACCGCGCAATGCACGGTAATGCTGAAACAGTGGCGAGAACAGGAACGAAACGGCGTCGTTTTGGGCTCATGGGTGCGCAATGCGCGGGCGTGCGTGAGTTGACCAGGTCACTGTAGCGAAGGGGCTATTTGGTTGCGCGTTAATTAGTCAGAAACAGATTATTTCGCGGATTGAGCATTAATTTGATTCCAAATTGGATTTTACTTCCTACTAGGGTTAGAATAATAATTATTTTAGTTTTCTTTTATTTTTATTTGTATTTTAAATCCTATTAGGGTTTCAAAAGTGTACTTCTTACTAAGGTTAGGAGGATTATGGAGCCTATAAATAGAGGGCTTGAGACACATTGTAAGAAACAACTCTTCTATTAGAAAAATTCTCTCTTCTATTATTTAGTATTCTCTATTATGAGCAGTTAATTTATTTTTCTTGGTTTAAGTGATTGAAGCCATCAAGATTTATACACTGTAAGATCTAATTTATTTTAATTGTTTAATTTATATTTTGATTATTGAATATTCTTCTATGCTTAATTTTATGATTGGTTTGTTTAATTGCTAGGAGTACTACTAGTTTATTATTCATATTAATCTATTGATGTTGGTGACGCAACTAAGTTTAATAATTGTTTTGCAGATTAAAAGATTATTTTATCTTAGGAAGAATATTCATCTAAATTAAATGCAAACACGTGGCTTGTGTTGTTTAGTTCAACGATCTCTCTAATTCTTAAAGCTACTATTAAATTAAATCTTTAGCACGTGTCGGGGGTTGTTTAATAGTAAGGGTAATTTAGAACGCGTGTGTCTACTTATCTAAAATTAAGGAGAGAGGAGAAAAATTATTCCACCTACGAGTAGTTTTTTCTACGGTGAATGTTTAAAATATGAATTGAGTTATTCTTGCATTAGTGATCAGTTGTAAATTCTTGATGGTGAATTTTGACTTGAACCAAGACTTTTTCTTCTCATTTATTTCATTAAATTACTTGCATAACTATTTTAGTTAATTTTATTTAAACTATTTCTTTGATTCAAAACCCCCCCAAACTTTTGTTTGCAAAAACATAAAATTAAATTAATCATTCTCTGTGGGATCGACTTTTACTTACACTACTACATATTTATTTTTTCAAAGTAAGATTTTATTTTTGGGTGCCTGCGACAGCACATCAAAGGTACAATTCTTTCACATCTTTGTTCTTTTTCTTCATTCATATACATTGAGGACAATGCATGATTTAGGTAGGGGGAGTTTTGCATTTTTAATATTAGAATTTTATTTATTATTTTTTTAGGAAACTAATTCTTCTTACATTAATAAAAAAAATTGAAAAATTGAAAATTTTGTTTGACTTTTTATGAGTTGGATTAATTTTAATAAGCGTCCATGGAGCAAAAATTTTGAGTAAAGTTAAAATTTTTAAAACTCTTGAACATTTGATAAGATACAAAATCTTAGTTTGGAACACCATCTTGAATAAAATTAAAATTCATATGCATTTTTGCACTTTATGTTCGCACTAATTTTTAGTTGTGGGGTATATAAACTAAGATTTGGGCAATTTCAAGAAATAATTTGAAAAAAAAAAAGAAAAAAAGAAAAAAGTTGAAAAAAAGAATAGAAATATATAAAAATAACTGCTTTAATGTGCATTGAACGAAATAACTGGGTATCCAAGTCTCATGACGCATCGATATTCATGCTTAAAAGTACGATGAATATAAGCAGTTTGACTAGTCTAATTTTGTGGCATTTGTTACTCGAGTTAATAAGCCCTTAGGGTTACACCTAGTGCTCTAAAGCCAACTGATTTGGGAGACATTGGTCAAACACTCGTTATATGGGTAACCCTAAAAAGCTTAAGAAAAAGAGACATTGCACAAGCCAATAATGAAAAAAAGAAGGAAAAAATAATGTTGCTTGATTTTCATGGTAAAAGTTAGGGGTGCACACGAAATCAAAAAAAAAATAAAAAAATCGACCAGACCAAACCGTTACTATTTCAAACCGAAAAGTATAAAGTCGAAAAAATCGAACACTGTAAAACTGAAAAATTGAGACTAGTTTGGCCGGTTTAGTTTGGGTTTTCAAAAACTCAAAACCGACCGAACAATTTAAAATTATAATATAATTTATATACTTTTCTAATAAATATTTATTTTATATAATTAGCTATTTATTATATGCCTTTGTTATAACGAATTTGCAAAACTTCTATCCTAATCAGTGAGTTAAGTGATTTTTGTTTTCCTATGATGGATTTAGAGAACTTCTATCCTAGTTAGTAGTTAGTGAGTTATTGATTTATTTATATTATGGCAAATTGGCAATATTAATATGATGAATATCAAATTATCAATTACCAACAATATCACGCATATTGTTAAGAACATAAGAAGTTTCACATGGTATTACTATTATATACAAAAACTGAGATAACATTATTGAAATGAATTAATATTGAAGTTGTGACGACCCCAAATTCGGGTTTCTTTAACCTCAGATCCGGTTCAACACTAGTACTACATTTTTTTATTGTTCATGAATTATAATAATATTATAATTGCTAAATAATCATTTATTTACAATTTTACATCATCTCTTTATATTCTAGAATCGAAATCTTTATACATTCATAGTATGTCTTAATATCATACATGATACGACATTCTATTACAATCAACTTGTGTATTTAACACTCATATAACATACCAACTAAAGTCTTATACTACACAATCATTTACATGTCCAATTCGGACCAATATCTACAACAAATATTTAGATCTTCAGTGAAAGTAATATGTTTTCCTGCTCCTTGATCTTTATCGAGAACTTCAAATAATTTGTACTATCTGAAAATGTTGGTTTAGGCAATAGTGAGCACGACGGCTCAACAAGTCTAACAGATAGCACATAACACATAGTTCATGTTTATACATGCTTCTCATGCTTCATGCATTACATTATATGAATGCATCATGCTTCTCATGCTTTGCATTTATTTATGCAACATACTGATCATGCATTGGAATGAATACATGACATACAGTTCAACTTATTCAATTAATTCAGGTTTTCTATCATATAGAATCAACACACCTCATATGGTTTCACCAAAAATATATTTAATTCAAATTCTCGCATGATTTAAGTGCACACACAACAGTTATACACATAGCAACAATATCTGAAAAACTTGCCTGGTTCGCTTTTACCAGTTATGCTTATTTGTGTCTTTCATTCAACCTACAATTTATATAAGAAATTGACATAATCATTAGATGCAATGACTATTACTTAGCCTTTATATAAGACTTTAACTTTAAATTATTAACTCTTAAGATGTCCGACAAACGAACCCTTAAGTTCCGGACAAAACCCTAGCCCAAACCTATTTGGACATATCGGGTACTCTTAACCAACTTACGCATTCACTATACGTTCATCGTACGACTTACTTTTAATAAGTTGTCTAAAATTTAGTCGCAAACGGACTATTTACTTTGGTTTAATTCAATTAAACATTCTTCTTTTTCATAACTTAATGATTCGGACATTTAATAATGTACCAAATACCTCAAAATATTATTTGTCTTTGATAACATACAACTATATTCAAATATTATTAACCATTTAATAATATTTTAAATCTCTTACTAATATTATTATTCATTTAATAATATTTTAGTCATTTATTAATATTATCAACCATTTAATAATATTTTAATCACTTATTAATATTATTATTCATTTAATAATATTTTAATCACTCAGTAATATTATTAACCATTTAATAATATTTTAATCACTTATTAATACTATTATCCATTAAATAATATTTTAATCACTTATTAATATTATTAACCATTTAATAATATTTTAATCACACATTAATATTATTAACCATTTAATAATATTTTAATCACTTATTAATATTATTATCCATTTAATAATATTTTAATCACATATTAAAATTATTATTCATTTAATAATATTTTAATCACTCATTAATATTATTAACCATTTAATAATATTTTAATCACACATTAATATTATTAACCATTTAATAATATTTTAATCACATATTAATATTATTAACCATTTAATAATATTTTATTCATTATCTAATATTATTAATTATTTAATAATATTTTATTTATTATATAATATTATTACTCTTTTAATAATATTCTAATCACTTATTCATAAACTCCATATATTAGTTTATTATACAAACACACTTATTTTACACTTATATGAACTTAATTTTTCATAAAAATCTGACCTGGACCGAACCGATCCGGACGACAAAAAAAACTCTGATAGAGTAGCGAGGTCGCCCCGTAAGGTGGCGCGGCCGCCCCGGACAACAAAACAACACAAAAACCATCTGGTGGAGTGGGGCGGCCGCCTCGTAAAGTAGCGAGGTCGCCCCGGTCATGCAGCAATTTTTCACTATTTGGGCTGTTCGACCCTCCTTCGCTCCGACATCTATAACTTCTTCATTTTAAAATATTTTGGGGGTGATTCTTCAGTATATTCTCATCAGAATTTCCCCCTCTACAATTTCTCTTTAGAATACAAATCCAAATTCCAAACGGATCTATGCTTAAAATCGCTCACAATCCAACCTAGGGTTTTAAAATCAACATGTTTTGAGGAAAAATCCATAACTTCTTTATTTTTCCACATTTTTGAAAGACTCAAGTTGGGTTTTCTTAAAAACTCATAGAGATAACTTTTTAGCCATAGAAATCCAATTTCCAACTTTTACATTTCAAACTACAACATTAAATAGCGCATAGCTACCTAGGTTTTTACCGGTAAAACTTAATATAGACATTTCTTACATTTTTATGCATACCGCTCATACCAAAACATGATTTAACTATATCAAACCATGATTCTACCAATATAACGTAGCTTAAGACTTCTAGAGCATCAAAATAACTTTTGATCGGTTAAAAATATATTTTGATCGATTAAAACTTATATAAACTATAAAAATGAAATAGGTGAATGTTAGATCACTTTTGAACATCTTGATCATGGATGCTCTTCTTCCTCTTAACATGATCTTGGCTTGTGACCTCCTCTTGTCCATTCTCTAGCAAATTTCCTTGGTGGATCTTCAATCTCACAAAGGTTTGCTACCTATCTCTCAAAGAGCTCTATCTCTTTTCTCTCTAGAACTCTTACAAAATGACTAGCAAAAGATAACAAATGGGTGGAACATGCTATATATAGCCCTCCCTTAATTATCATCAACTCCTACTAATCAACCAACATTGATTAAATTAGAGGCTAAGCTAGATTACTATTTGATTGAATGACCACTTTGATTGACAAAGTGATTAACATCCATCAAAACTCAACACAAGCAACCAATGGAGTATTTTAAAAGCAACAAAGATGCACAAGCCACCAATTGGGGGGGCCCAAATCTGCTGGAGAAATACTCCATTTTGGCTCAAATTTTGATTTAATTTTAATGCCTATTTATACATATATTCATCCATATATATATATATATATATATATATATATACTTATATATATATATATTTATTGACCATTCTTTAACTACCATTTGGGCTCCACATTGGACTTATGAATTAAATCTATTGGGCTCATCATTTAATTTGTTTGGGCTCAATTTATTTATTACATTGGGCTAACATTAAATACCCTATGTTACATTTAATTAAAACAAGCATTGGGCTTGATTAATTATAACTTGAATCAAGGTTTAATTAATTACATGGACTACTAGGTTAATTTATTTAACTTAGTTTAATACATCAATTGGACTTGTAATATAATCTAATTAGACTTACCTTTAATTATTCTACCACATTGGGTTACATAATTAACTCATCCATAGTTAATTCTCAACACTACCTTCTTTCCTCTAGTAATTAACCAATGTTTGGTTAATGCTCTCTCATGTCTACCAACTAGGGTTATTCAATTAACCCTACACTAATAAATTCTCTACACTCAATCAATACTTGAAATTTCCCAACGTATTGACCAACATTTGACTTTTAAATTTGGACTCAATATTTGGGCTACTAGTTTATTTTGCATTGGGCTCCCTTATTTAATTATTTGGGCTACCCAACACAACTCACACATCTTTATAACTTGGGCTAGGTAATTAATTTAATTGGACTTATATTAATTACCTCTTGGATTATTAATCAACATAACATTTGGGCTTATTATTTAATTATCCACTTCATACCAATATTTTCATATTGGGCTAACATCTATAATCCTTTTGTGCTAGTCCACTAGTAGTAATTAAATTACTTGAACTCTATACCACAACTTAATAATTAAGTTAATTACTTAATCAATTAACTTCTTAATATTGTCATTCTAGACAAACTTTCTAGTTTTTATATAACTTTAATTCATAACTAATATAATTAACATAATTAATTATATTTCATGACTTTCCTTCTTACTTCATATTTAAACTAATTAATTTATTAGTTTTATTGAGTATTAATTTACTCATCTTCTTGTTTGGCTAACAAACACAACTCTAGGAATATATAACTATGTATATATATATCCTTATAACCGTCTTCACTTCTCAAATGAATTTATTTTCTTAATAAATTCTCTATATGCATCATTACAATATTTCACATTTAATTTCTAAAAAATAAATTATGTTAAAAAAATGTTCACCCATTTTCTACACTTCTTACTTCTCAAATTCTAGGTTTTAAACATTAACCTTTAATAAAATCAATTAAAATATTATTTAAAATCTTGAAAATATCTGGGATATTACAAAAGTGAGTTTAAAAATGAATTAAGAATGGTATTCTAGTACTTTAATTTTATTTAGATCGGATGAATTCATAACTCTATCCCTTATCCTTTATGCTTAAGTTTTATAATCGAATAAACCGACCGATTTAATCGATAATCGAATAAACCGATAACCGATTACGGAGTAAAAATTTGTGCGGTTTTGGTTTTTAATTTTTTATAATCGACTTAAATGGTTTAGTTATTTTTTTCCCAATTAAACCGATCAAACTGACCGTTGTGCACCCCTAGTAAAAGTCCCTACTAAGAGTTACTATCTCATACACATGCATGCATCACGTGAAATTAATTTTATGAATGATGGTCTTTGGAAAGAATATAAAGTATTTTGATAAGGTGAAAATGTGATTTTAAATTTGATCTTGCTTATGTGTAATGCCCATAGATACTTAGAAGTTTTATTTCGATTTCATAATTAGTTAAACTAAAAAAGATTTTATTTATTTATTTATTATTATTTTTTATTTTGAATTTTGTAGGTATATTCATTGCAAACTCTCACGAGACGCAACTCGTCCACTTGGATTAACATTGGAGTTTAAAGGCTTGTTGCACATGCTAAGTGCAATCGTGTTTCCTACGAAAATGGGGTAATTTAGTTTTATTTTATTTTATTTTATTCGAGGACGAGTAAAAGTTAGGTATGGAGGTATTTGACATACACATTAATTATACATTATAATATCCTCATTTTTATTATTTTATATATTTATTTTA
Source organism: Hedera helix (assembly GCA_947179155.2). Lineage (NCBI taxonomy): Eukaryota > Viridiplantae > Streptophyta > Magnoliopsida > Apiales > Araliaceae > Hedera > Hedera helix. The sequence continues at coordinate 2,233,092 of OX359279.1, forward strand.
TTTAACTAATACATTTTATTTTATTTTGTAGAAAATAAATAAATAAATAAATTTGAGTTAAAAAATGAGCTTTAGAAGCTTTTTAGTTAATTTTTATTTGGACTTCAACAAAGAGATGTGCAAAAAAATAAGATTTTGAAGATGGAGATAAAGAGTTATATTGGAAACTGATTTTTTCACAAAATTTTTTGATATTTTCACATGAAAAGTGTCGCTATAGGTCTATAACGACGGTTTTGACCGTCGCTATAGGTCTATAACGACAATTTACATGTGAAAATATCAAAAAAATCTATAAAAAATATCACTTCCCTAATTTTATCTAGATGATTGAGAAAAACTGACCAAGTTCATTGTATCTGGTTTAGAGCACAAGTAATTGATGTCTATTTAGATGTATCAGTTATGTATTAGATTAATTTTATTATTAGTTTTAGATTAGGAGTAGGAGTAGGATTAAATTATTTTTTTTGTACGCTCATTGGAGGATCTTCAATAAAAGGAGTTTTTTTCTTATTTATTATTGTTATCTTATTTATTTTAATGTCTGGCTAATTTTTTTAGATATAGGATAAAGATGAAATTAAATAATTATCCATGATAATATTTAATATCTCTTCTATTATTTGTACTTTAATGTTTAATTGATTTTGCCTCCATGTTTTGTTATTGAAATACCTTCGCTTTATAGTTCTTATGTAATTTTAAATTAATGAAGAAATTTTGATAGATTATTGTTAAGATATGAGTTTTTTATAATCCATACTTGCTCAAAGAAGTTTTGATGGGTTATAGTTGATTCTTAAATTTTCATAGTCTATGCTTGTTTTAGTTAATTATAAAATTACTAAATTAAAGGGAAAGGAGATTAAAATCATAGTTAATTGAATAAAAGAGATTGAATTATTTGTTATGTTTATTATCTAGTGGATTTGGATTTTTAGATTGCTTTCATATTATTAATTTTCATGTTCTAATTAGTTTAATTGTAGTTAAATATAAATTCTCAATTTTTATTTTTAATTCGCCTTAAATACATATCAAGGATACATTAAATGCTGATACGTAAGAGAAAGATGAACACTGCTATCGGAATAGCTCTAAATGTTTAGCCTTGAAGAACGTCAGGTAGCCCTAGTCTCAGGTATAAATTCAGAGGTGTGAGAAGAACCAAATCCACCAGTATCAACATCCACAATTCTGCTAGTTCTCAGCTTCTTAATTTGGAATGTCCTAGATCTTCTTCTTCTTCTTGGGTTTTAGGCACTAAACACTCCCATGCATGCATTTTGTGCCACAACCTACCTGGATATATAGACTCTCATTCATAGTTGCAGATTAATTTGAAACAATGGAAACTAAATTCAATTAATTAAATTTGGGAGAATTTAATTAATTCCTCATTAGACCAGTAGTTATGATCGCTAATTCATTGGACATTTTTCAAATTTTCTACTCGGTTACCTTAGACGACACATTAGCAGTTAGTGATCCCCGAGAGTACTGATTGTTGGGTCTGTCTGTCTAATTTGAACTTGCATTATTATTATTCAAAGGAAATGTTTAAATAAATAAATAAAATAAAATGTGTGTGGGGGGTTTGAGCTTAACTTTGCTCGCATAAGCCCGGCTCGAGTTTGAGTCCAACTCATTTATAAACGAGTCAAGTTCATACACAACATTTCAAACTTATTTAAAACAACCCTATCTGATAACTGAAACCATCCACATTTATGCTGCTCCTACAAGTTCTGGGGTGGCTAGTTTTGGGAGGATCCATTTGGAATGTCCTCTTCTACTCTTTGGATTTTGGGCACTGAACACTCCAATTTTGTGCCACAGCCTGGATAGACTCTTTCCGCCTGAAAATAGTATTGAGGTTAGCAAAATGACAAAGATTTGAATTAGAATAGTACAACTTTCATTTGGACACAGATCTGTCTGATAGATAATAATGTTCAACATGAAATGTTAGATTCAACAAATGTAAATATACAACCTTCCACACGTGTATCTTAACGGGAAGAAGGAGAAACACCAATAAATGTCAATACTGGTAACCTTCCACACGAGTATCTTATTTAACTGGAGGAATTTTTAATATCAGTAGCGGAGTGTTTTAGTCGTTTAATTATGTTATTGTTTCCCAATTGATATTAGGGCTCTATTAAAATATTAATGTAATTTCCACAAGTTGATTAGACTACAGAATGAGCGTAACACCGTAATACATGTCGGATAGTTTGATATGCATATAAGAATTCAAGTTGCTGTCATTAATACTTTTTTTTGGGTAAGACAGCGTATTGAAGTTTTTATTATGCTGTGATTTTATTTGAACTCAAAATTTGACCCGAGTTGTTACAAAAAAATTTCTCCTTTCTATGGTTGAGAAAATACGGGTGTGCGGATCATCAATCTTTGACTAGTAAGATACGTCACTTTACCCAAGTTTTATCAATTATTTTCAACAATTAATTACTTCAAATCTGGTCCTACGGTTTATGGGTGAACATAAGTTTTAAGGCATAATCTAAAATAAAGCGCACGTTTCACAATAAAATAAACCTCTTATTTTACTTTCGTAATAATAGTTTTTATAAACTTTTTAACTTATAACTCATTTTAAGTAAATACATTCACAACTTATATAAGTCGAGGAATAATTCATTTTTTTGTTTTGACAATTTTTTGTCTTTTGCGTGAAAGACGGACGTTTAATGTACTTTAATGCAAGTGTTGTAGGTATTTGCTTAATGCAAGTGTTGTAGGGACGTATATATTTATGGTAAGTTAATTTTCGACTTATAAACCAAAATAATGTCAAATACGGAAAAGTTCATAAAAGAAAGAGAATTATAAGAAACCTGAAGCCTAAGGAAAAAATTCATCGATTATCTCTTCATCGTCATCCTCATCCTCATCGTCATCCTCAGGATGATCCTCGACACAAGTACAATGACGATAACAACGACAACAATTTGATGGGTGCGATGTTGACGAGGAGATAAAACTTGAACATGGTTGTGTGCGCATCGCCGACTTCCATCCCAACGACCATCCAAACGACCCTAAAACCACCGTCACAACTCCAATTGCGAATACTATATCGGCAGGACTAGGGGAGGGTTCCGGTGAGGAAGAAGAAGAACAGGCCCCCGGCAATTGAAGGAGACGGCGGTTGCGGCCAACGCTGTAATTATGACGAATACTTAAATAATTTTCGAAATTTGAATAATTCGTGACAAGACGGGGGCAATTTCTTCGATTAGGGTTTGGAGGATGGGCTGCTGCTGCCGCAAATCCTCTCTTTTCTCCTCCTCGCCCAAAGGGTTCCGGCGGAAAAGAAGAAGCCGCCTCCGTCACTTGAAGGCGGAGGCGGCCGCTGTAATTATGATGACTCCTTAAATAATTTTCGAAATTTGAATAATTTGTCGCAAGCCGGCGGCAGCTTAAGGATGAATTTCTTCGATCAGGGTTTGGGATTTCAATTGAGATCATCAGATTCAACTTTAAGACAGGGATTGTGGCCGTCGCCGTCGTCATCCTTCGATTTCCCGGCCTCTGCTATTAACGTTAATAACAGTGATTTGGTTTATCTATTAAGGGTTTTACTCCGATAACTATATGTAATGATAATTTGACTCCAACTCTTTTTTTTTTTTTATGGTTGGACTTTTTATGTTTTCTACATTAAATCAATTTTAATTATTTATCTATTCAAATCAAAAAAATATAACTACTAACATAATTTTATAATTATAATAATAATAATTAATGAAATTTTATAAGATAATAACAATCAAAGTATAATCATTGTACCTAATATTAATATGTTATTTTTACTAAATAGATATAATAAATCAAATTTAAATTATATTAATACTTGGAATGACTTTTAAAATATACACTCTAAAATTATTACTGTGAATTGGTTATATTTTAAAATACCGAACTTCAAAATCCCTATTTTTGAATCATACAAAACTTTCACACTTGGAAATTACATTTTAGAATTACTATATCTTATTATTATTTTAATATTATTATATTTTGGGAGTAACACTTTGAAAAGACACTTCAAAAATAAAAATGCAATGACATCTTCATAAAACAAATAAAAGTTAGCTTTTTTATACTTTATTAATTTGACGAGCACACCTTCACCCACACACCCATAAGGTTTGAACATATGACCTCTTACTTAGCAAACGATTACGAATTTTAAACTTGATTTCAAAAGAAAATTGATATTTTCATAAGTGAAAATAATATTTAAACAAAATTTAATAAGTGGCAATTCAATTTTTTCAACTAGAAAATCTAGAATAGTAGTCAAAAATAAAATGTTTTACTTTATCAACTACTAATAGTAGGCAAAAATATTTTTTCTAAATAAATTTCAAAATACCAATTAGAGGAAAATAAGGTTAAAAAGAAACCAAGTTAAAACAAAGTTTGAACTCTAATAAACTTCGAGACAAAAACTTAAAGCTAAACCAATTTTTGTTGATACTCAAATGGTAGAATTCTTATTTTTTGGACATATGCATAATAAAATAGAGCAGTTCAAATCTCAATGTTTCAACATTTAACGGTCTCAAATTAATTTAGGCTTCAACATCCAACAATCTAAAATCATTTAAGGTTTCAAAATCTATTTATCATTTTTTTCCCAAATTCAACATTATTTTTTCAGAAATCTATTCATTCACATTTCTCGCCCAAATCAAATTCACCACTACACTATAATAATAATAATAATAATAATAATAATAATAACAGTAATAATTATAATAATAGTAATAATAATAACAATAACATTTATAATAATAGTAGTAGTAGTAGTAATAATAATAATAATAATAATAATAATAATATTAGTAATAATAATAATAATAATAAAATAATAATAATAATAATAATAATAATAATAATAATAATAATAAAAATTGCACGTAAACAACATGGGTCACCCTTTTAGCATTGACGTCATTTTTCCGTTTTTCGGGTATTGCGATCATTATGTTTTCACATACAAATTGATTTGGACGGGAAATCATAGGGACGGTTCAGATTTATTCTAATTGATTTGTAAGTTATTTTAAGTTGCAAAAAGTCTTTAGGTAATAGAGTATTTTTGGAATTTTAATCTACGCTATGCCTTCAGGTATGGTCAATTAGATGTCATCTCTTTGTTGTTTTTGCGGGCTATATCGAGAGTAACTATTATAGTAGGCTCTGACTCATGGTATGGGATTTTTTTGTCCAATTTCAAGAAAAAATATAGAGGAAAAAATGCTATGATGATGCGATTTAGTTGGTGTTATGACGATACTTTTTTGTTTGGACTTAGAGGACTCATTTTATATTTTTGGGTATATATGCAAAAGTCTTTTTTTTGGATTTTTATATTTTTTTCCCCTCATTGGATCCCATCAAATGGCTTGCAGTACTACCATTTTTTCATAGGAAATACTGTTCATGGATCATATTGATCGATGGTTAGAGATACTAGAGGCAAATAAATGTTGTCAAACTTCTCATTCCTTTTTGTCAATAAAGGAAAGGTATGTGAGATTACCGAAAACACTATATTATACAAATTTGAGCTCGCAATCGTCAATCAATTAATTGCCCAAACCTGCAAAAACTAATTTTAAGTTGGAAATGAATAACACACTAATATTTGCCTCAAAAAAAAAAAACTATGACTGAATTGAATATTAATTTTTTTATATTAATGGTTGGACTCTCAGTTCTATTATGAAACTGAGAGTCTACTACAGTTTTAAATTTTTCAATCTAAAAATATTAAATACAATACTCAACTGTTATATTAATTGTATTGTATCTTCATGTACAGATTATTCCTAGTGAGTACATAAATAGATTATTCCTAGTGAGTACATAAAGTAGACGGTTGTGAACAGGGACTACATATAACCGCATCAGGTAGCATAGATGGGTCAAGCCTTTTTCTTACCTATTCTTAAACAACAGATTTGATATGAAGTTTCTCTTTTATAGAAAACTAAATACTAAAAGAAGTGATTGATAATGTCATAGCAATAATTATATATCAAAGCAAATATGCATTTAATAATAGTTTTATACAAGTTTATGTATTTAATAACAGTTCTATACTTGTTTTCATAACACTGTAATTTTCAGGCATAATCAATAGCCTAAAATATGAAATAAAACAATCTTAGAACAGTAGCAAATGCTTGGATAATAGGCTCCAAACAAGCAGAGTTTAACAGAACCCAGTTGATTTTTACAAGCGTAGTTCTAAAAACACATCCCTAGTAAGAGGCTCCCAAAAGGACAGTCTTAACAGCATCCAGTTGTGAGTTTTTACAAAGCATGGTTTCTAAACACACATCTTAGTAATAGGCTCCCAAAAAACATATCTTCCGAATGCCGATACCGTAAGAGGAAGATAAACAGCTAACTATGACTAGCACTAGTTAGCCTTGAAGAACGTCGGGTAGCCCTTGTCTCAGGTATAAATGTAGAGGTCTGAGAAGAACCAAATCCACCGGTATCAACATCCACAGTTCTGCTGCTTCTCAGCTTCTTTCTCATGGCGGGTTCTGGGGGTGGCTGGTTTTGGGAGGAACCATTTGGAATGTCTTCTTCTACTCTTTCGTTTTTGGGCACTGAACACTCCCATTTTGCACCACAACCTGGACAGACTCTCTCAGCCTGTAAATAATGGGGTTAGAAAATTAACAAAGATCTTAAAGTTTCCTCGTCGATTGCAGATTTGAAACTAGAGGAAATTTCAGATAAATACCTTTCTTTGGGCAAATTTCCTCGTTAGACAGTAGTTATGAATTCGAACAGTACAGCTTTCATTTGGACACAAATCTGCCTGATAACAATGATCAAATTAAATATGTCAGATTCAACCAAATCAAATATACAAACTTTCACTCTTGTATCTTAACCGGAGGAAAAAGAAACGAGTAAATATCGATAATGAAGTAATCACTTCAACAAAAGCTATTTAAACGTTTCCATATGAAGTAAACCGCCAAACATCTTATAGTTCATCATAATTATAAAGTGCGAGTGAAACATGACCAGAACATCTACAGAACAATTTTGTTTCCGAGCTGAGCAAAACAACAGGTCGAAACGAAAATCTGGACAACTGGTAGATGGTAATTTTGTAAATATCATATCCATAAAGATTCTTACTACCATATTATTGTGAAGAATCTAATCTTCCAGTACTAATGGTATCATAGATGAAAATTTAACATAGGAGCTTCTAAGAGCCCTTTGCCAAAAGAAACTTTGAATGTCGTATTGCTATAGGAGAAGAAGAGGATAATAGAAAATGAACTACAGAAAAAACTTTATAACTTGCATAGATTGATTGGTATTGTTGCAGTATGGAAAAGAATATAGGAGGAAAGAACAACCTTCACCCCAGCCTCATTGCAGACATCACAGGCAGGAACATCGTTGTTACGGAACCAGCTCCGCAGGTCCATAAAGGATCTAACACCAAGTCCAACATTACCATCTAGGGTGGTACACAGCCATTTATCCTGTACAAGTTCTTCAAGAGTTCGTTCCTTTTGGGACAATGAAAAATTCCTGAATGCAGCAGGCACCTGAGATGAACCACCCTGTGGCTGCAATTCACTTCCAATTGAAACCTGGATGCACCACAAGGATTGTTAAGAGAAACAACTAGCATCTTATTGTCAAAACTTGAGATACATATAACAAGGATATCTGAACTGTCTTATGATAAATCGCTTTGTTCCTATAAAAAACACTTCTGGCACATCAAGAGATAACTGTGAAAAATGGGTAACTCTATATCTTTTCAGTATGATTGGACGTGGCCCGATGTATTTATCCACTTGGGAGGGAAAAAAGGGCACACAAAAATGAATTTTCAAGATTCTTGAGAGCCCCATTGTCATAATTGACATCTCACTTGAAATTTAGATTTCAATTGGGAAAAGGTCTACAGTATCCCTTTGCTTAGTATTGAAAGAGGTTAATGACTTTACATCTAGAATTTAGATTAATCAGTGATAAAGTATTCCCAAAAGTAAATTTGGTTAAAATGATTCGAATAAAAAATTCATATTCATTAACAGCACAACCTGTAGAAGATCCCATTCAGCAGCAAAAGTGATATATTATGTAGTAAGATCTGATAGATTTAATTGCAGATATAAGATGGAAAGGAAAGATAGATTATGGAAGGTTATTGTATCCTCCATATAAAATTTATTTCACTATGTTTTCATCTTATCTATGCTCCCAACCAACCAAAAATAATAGTAAAAAGGACAATTACAGCACTAGATCTTAATTGACAGAGATTGACAAATTCTTCTCTACAAGTGAAATATTACTTATGAACAGATTTAATAGATGATCTCCTTATGGAAATTAGTTATTGATAAGCAAGAGCACGCATACCTGGTTTTCCAACCGTGTATTAAGAGCATCTATATTGGAAATGCTACCCTGGGCTAAGCCATCTTGGACAATGGCTTCAATCTGGTTTTTGACACCAAAAGGATATGAAAGATCAGAAAAGTTCAAGAAACTACTCACTTTCACAATACTACATATGAGCACGCTAGTGTAATGTTCCAATGTTCCATAAAATAGGCTCTTCAGCTCACAATAAAATTATATGAACTAGTACACTCAAACGACTTAGAACCTTATATTACATAATAAATATAAGCCGTTTACCTCTGATAATAATGCGTTATCTCAAACACATCACAAATATGTGACTTTCTTATTACCAATAATGAAACAACTGCTTCGACAGAAACATGTATATATTTATTTGCCATAGGTTACCATTTGATAACCAACTATCTAAATTTGGCAATCTAAAATATTGACAAGTATAAATGTAAAATGGTTTACATCTATTCAGAATTTGATGTCTTGTGGTGGTAACTTGCAATTAACAGAGGTATCATATTTTTCAACAAGCCCAACCCTCCCAATGAACAAGAATTCAAGCCCCTGAAAACTTGAGAACTCCAGGACAGCAGGGTATTTTTCACACTTACACTAACCTGATAATATCTCCTAAATCTCATTTTATGCGGCCACTTCACAGGGTACTTAATTTAAGGAGAGAAAATTTGGATCATTGTGTCTCACAATTATTCCTTCCTTTAATATATGGTGGGGCCCACCAATTTTCTTCATCTTTTGCATAATGGAAATATAGACTCTTCCTACCAAAAATAATCTTTAGTTTAAAAAGCTTAAAAATCCTACCAAAAAATCTCAGCATCCAAATCTATTGTCCGCAAAACTCATTAGGTTCTACAGCATCAACAACAAAAGAAATAAGAATATAATACAAAAAGAAGAAAACACAATAAAAGCATTTGAAGTGTAATATAGACTCAAAAAACTTCACCAAGAAATGGGAGCAATTTAGACAAAGACAAATTGAAATAAAATGGCTACTCCTTCCAGTATCCCAAAAATTCTAGCTTTATAAGCTCACTCCCAAAGGTCGAGCTTGGAATGACGGTCAAGTGCTAACTTGTTGAATGTTTGGTGACAGGATTTAATAGCGGATACAATCTCTTTATAAATAGAAGTAAGGCTACGTACATCTAACTCTCCCCATACCCGGCAAATAGGAGCCTTGTGCACTATGTACGGCCTTTTTTATGATCTCTCGTCTAGCCCTATTAAAAAAAAAACTCAACCACAAAAAATCAGATCACATAAAAACATTCAAAAGCTACTCTTCCAGTTACTCAAACCAAAGCCCACCATGTTAATCAGTTGTATTTAGAGCAAATATTGCGGCTAGTTTTCGCCGGGTTTTGGTTTAAAGAGAGCTTTGAATCTAAAACCGTTTTTTCAATTAATTAACTACTCAATTGGAGAGAACATTTCAACTAGAAGAATGACTTCAAAGTTGTCCGAAAAGTATCACAGCCCTCGATCACGAAATGGAGGTTTTATTCCTCAAATGCTTGCATATTTAGGCCAGCACATGCAGATTGATGCAATTCAAGAATCCGATAACTACTTAGCACGCCCTACGAGCGAGTTTATAAACCAAGCAAAACAACAAAGACCGCCTACCTTATATTGCACTCTCCTTACAAATTCATCAAATATATAAACTCTCACAACTAAAATTTCTCAAATTAGGCAGCGCTGATAAATATTTAACCAAATCTTTGATCTCTTTCTCTCATCTCCATCACCATCTACTAATGAACCACAGAAGTTAAGGTTTTTCGAATTGAACAGAGGCATAGATTTGATGGAAATTAGTAGTGAATTTGCTGTAAAACAGTCATAGATATTCTTTAATCTTTCCTAATAGATTTGTTGTAATCTTCTGCTAAAGAAGTGGAGTTACTGAAGGAAACAAGAATATCAGATCAGGGGAGAAAGGAGAAACAAGAAACGAGAAAACGTGATACAAAGAAGATTTGGGAATGATGATTGACTGGAGTCAAGTTTTAACCATAGACATTTACTATATAATAATATGATACAATCGGTCAGCCACTTTACCGAATTTTTTCTGCACAAACCGCCAACCGGTCGAATATACTCGGTCTTCTCCACCTAAAAACCGGTGCCCAATAATACTAGTTTTGAACCGACTATCAGCCAGTTCGGCAGTTTTATCAGTCTGAGCAGTTCTTTGTACAACCCTAGTTACTACTAAGGAAACCAAGAACTGCCCCTCAAGCTTCCTTACTACTTGTTTGATTAAACACAAATACCTATGAACTTTGCACCTCATTGGCCAATCATTAAAATCTAAATATCAAATTGTACGATTCGCGATACGTATCATATGACACAATACAGAGACAATCCATTACGTATCACAAGATAAATCGAAAATGACAACGTATCATACGATTCAGCGTCGAAATAATACGTATCTTATGAAACGATACAATACACAATAATTTTTAAAGTTAGCAACTGATATAAAAAGTTTTTAAGTAGATAGTAAAAGCAAAACTTTAAGTCTTCTACTACCATTTCAAAAGAAGTGGTTTTTTAGCATTAACATATATTCTAGACCGCTTGATATTTGGGCTACTATTTAACTTTAAATTTTAATATTAGTCTATGATAATATTTGTTCGTTTACTTTTAAATATAATCAAGCTAATATGTTTGATTGTCTAATAAATTGTGTGTTTTATATATTTAAATATATATTACTAAATTTTTCATTTCGTTTCTGTATCGTAAAAAACGATTCACGATACATGAAATACGATACGGGAGTTTTCGATACACGATATGTTTCAGGATTTGATAACTATGATCTCTACAAAATTTTAAGCACAATACTCGGCTATATTATTTTAAAGATAATTTTACCACTTCCATACATCTACTTCCCTAGCTTTCTATGTCGATACCTAGTTTCAAAATTGTAGACACTTTTCTATTAGAAGGCAAGCTTATTTTTAAAAGTTCTGATGATCATTCAAGTGAAAAATTTGCTAGATATGTTACTGTTTCAAGAAATTTGTTTTCTACTTGAGTTACAACCAATTATGCAAAATTTCTTTTAGACTTGTATATTATACCCACCAAGAATCAGAACTTTGTTTCATGTGTTGTATAAGTTGACTTGACTCTATAGCTATTTCAATCGTTTAGGTTAATGTCCATTACATCAGAAAAACTATTGCCATTTTAGATGCTCTGAGACTAAAAACATTTCATTTTCTTCTCCTTTTCTAATGCTAGAGAGTCCCATTAGACCATTACAAATCAATAAATATTGTATCTCGTAGATGCAGCTAATACCAAAGCTTCTAAGAACCAAAATTAAGATTGATGCAAAGCCATAAAGGTTCACCAACACTTACAATGCCCTTGTAGAAAGCAATTTGAGGAACCGTGTATTTTGTTCCGAGCTTGGACTGTTCATCTGCAACATTGTTGACCACTCCGTAATATACGGTGCCATCATATTGATTTCTGAATGCCCGCAACTCAAATTGAACATAAGAGAGGTTTGCATTTATCTTTTTAAGAAAATGATGGAACAGTTGATGATCATCTGGAAAAGATAAAATAACAATAACAGAGTGTTTGATGGATATAAATCAAACGAATATGTAATTCCTTGCATCTTTGAGTTAACAAACACGCACAATAATATATTATCCATATTTTTTTACCCAAAAGACAAAAATGGAAGGTGATCTTCTAGACTAAACCCGCTCTATTAAATTACACAACAAGGATACATACAAAGAAACTGCAAAAACATGAAAATCATGTCAAAGTACAACTATGCTTTCACCTTCAATAATAAGGTGTACTAAACCCAAAAGCATCTGAATAAAAATTTTACCTTTTTTTTTTGTTACAATGGCACGAATAAATTTAATAATGATTATCGTGTTCTAGACTAGTAGTCTCCAACTTAACTAATGAATCATTGATTCATTCATCCCTGTGTCTACTATAACATCAATTAGTCCAATGAAAGCCCGAAAATTATAGGAAGGAAATGAAGTTTCAAATATGAACCCACGCAATTTTGCTTTTTAAAAAAATAAAAAATAAAAAATGAACTCTAGATTGAAACAATTTTTTCTAAAATCAATTACCAGCAATAATAATACCATAGATACCGTAAACAAGAGCAAGGATTGTAAGATGATATAAAAAACACAGAAAAATCATTAGACTGAAACAAAAGTATTTTGTTATTAAAAAAATGCAAAACCTGAACCTTTCCCTGTAATCTTCGTAAAAATGGAACGGAATTCTGATTCCTTGAGTGGACCTCGCGATATTAGGGCTTGAATGAGCGTATGGTGTCTCCAGCTCAACTCTGACATTCTTACAACAACAACAACAAAATGAAACCCTAGGAAATGAAAATTGGAGTTTGATATAGAGAAATAAATTAAAACAAATAAGGACACAAATTTTTTGAGGATTTCGGGTTTGGAATTTTGGGATCGAACTGAGAAAAAACTTATTTCCCCGGGAGATTTTGGTGGAGTGGCGGGAAATGGAGGAAACTGAGGGCTACAGCTGTAAATATTTACCGTGAAAAATAAATTAAAACGTTTAAATTATAAGTACCAATAAATGGTGCTGACATAGTTTAATTTATTTAAGTTAGTTGAAATAAATTTTAAAATAATAATTTATATGAAGACTAAATATATATATGTTTGCGATTAACGTGAAAATAAATAAAATTAGGGTATCAGAGTTAAAATTGATAAAATTAAAATCTTGTGTAACTTGAAACTCAATTTTAAAATTAACCCAAAATTAAATGTGAAAAATTGTTATCGTTATGCACTACTTTCTCTTCAGTCTTCAAAATAATGACTAAAGTCTAAAGAGGACAAAAGAATAAGCAAAGTTAATAAGTCAATTACATATATTTCGCAAATTAATATTCTCTCTCCAAACCCAAAACTCAGAGATAATGAAAATTGTCATATTTTTTCGGGACGGATGGAGTGAAAAATAGTAACGTTCCATATTGATCAATTAAATAACCAGAAGTTTGATTCCAAGCTAATTTCAATGATTCCAACACCCATCGGCAGGATTGTTTGATTTTTTCTTTTTTCCAGTGATAAATATTGACACAAGGAAGAGAAAATTGAACTAATATATATATATATATAGAATAATAATTATACAAAAAATTAAAAATAAATCAGGTATACTTATAGAAAGTCCAAAGTGGAATTCTTAAGCCAGCCAGAGCAGACTATCAATTTGAAAATTTTTATTTTTATTTTTATTTTTATTTTTTGGTTTGTTCTAAAATTAAAAAAAGATATATTTATTTTTTTGCTCCAAAAAACAAAGATAAATTTTACTTTCGTAGAAAAAAAATAACACTTGGGGTCGATTGAGTATTATTATTATGGCATCCCCATTACATTCCTAACTAAAGCTATGAAAATAAGCCGCCTAGACAATCTGCAGCTGAATTGGCTGGCTATTACGCACATGTAGCAGCTATAAGTGAAATCCTTCATGAAGAAGAAAGTAGTACAATGCACAATAACCTCTTATAAATACCAAATACTAGCCACCACATTAGTTCTGAAAAGAATGAACCCAAGATGGAGCCAGCATCACTCTCCATCATATTAAGCATAATAAATAAGCCCTAACAAAAGAGTTTGAAGCTTTTGCCATTACAGGCAAAAAACAAGAATAGTTCTAAAATCTCCAATATACATACCAACACCACCGATGCAATTACTATTTTTAATAAAACCATCACAACCGAGTTTCAGTTGACAGGTTGGGGCTAAAAAATTTACCCATTTTCATTGGCTTTGACAGGGATGGGAGGAACATGATAATTTATATTGATAGTAAATACGCATACGTGAGATAGGAAGGAATTAATAATAGAACCCTAATTTATTTTATCTTATTGCTTAGAGTTCCACGTTAGTCACACTTCAACTTCATCACCATAGATTTGTTGACATATAAATCATCTCCCTTTAAGTTATGGAAGGATGAATGAGAAAACACAACTTCAACAACCATCGAAACATAGAGATAAGAACACACAGCATACCATTGTGTCTGAAGATATTTCTGTTTGACCAAAGTTCCCATAAAATGCAATAAGCTGTAATCAACTTAACAATGTCCAGCTGCGGTTTAATACCAACAAAGAAAAGAACAAAAATAAAAGAAACTAAGATAACACCACTTCCATTTTCTATTTTAGAATTCATCAGAAAAAGGTGTTTCCTCTCATTCATCTACTTTTAGAAAATTCTGAAAGTAGATGCCATTATTTTGAGATGAAGCAAAGCAAATAACTATTTCCTATCAACTTTAATATCCTCCCAGCTAGGAAATCATCAAGTCTATTGGTCTTTAAAATCTAGCAGAATTTTTTGGGGACAAGTTCACTGATTTTGTCATATAAGCGACGGACAATGATTTCGAATATCCCATGAAATAAGACAACGAACAAAATTGGAAGAAATAGAGTGAATAAGAAAATAACCCCTTTTATAAATCATCGGGATTGTTCATTCACCAACTTGTGAATAAGTCTCGATACACAAACCCAGAAAGTCTCTGGAATTTTATGACCCGAATGTAAAATTAAGGCAGAAATGATATCTAAAGTAAACTTGTGCACCTCAAGTTTAAATGACATACGGATCAGCATAGCTGTCCACGCGTCTGGGGACAACTTCATTGCCTGTTGCATATATCTGAATCCATTGACCACCCTTGTGAGCATTGTCTGCCCCTGCGGAGAAAGAGGGATAAATAAAAGCAAGACAGAAAATAGCAAATATGGGTAACGATGATTAAACTATGATACAGACACAGTAATTATGACTAACTTCTAGGATTGGATAATTATGATAAAATATAAGATTGAAATACTACCTTTGTTCCAAAAAAGATAAGATCACTTGCCTTTGTAAATACAGTCATTACATGTCCTTAATCAAGATGCTCATGGAAGAGAAATAATTTTCTAAATATCTACCCCAAGATGCCATGTGTGGAACTCATAAAGGGGAAATCAAGAAAAGGAAAAGAAAGGTAAACGGAGTAAACAGAGAAATATGTATATTGTATACACCCTAATATGTATACACCCTCTCTCTCTCTCTCTCTCTCTCTCTCTCTCTCTCTCTCACACACACACACACACATATATATGATGCTTCACATAAGCTTTATAAACATCACTTGGAGTTGCTTTATAAAAGAAATGTTTTAGTTGAGCTTCCGAACCATGACCTTATATCCCTATTTAATTAGAGGTGCTTGCATGTGCAATAGATTATTAAAAGAAAAAACAAAAAGCAGGACATGAAAATTGAAATCATGAATTCAAGTGTATACTATATATAAATTCATATGCTGACAAAAAAAAAAACATGCAAATTTAGATAAAGAATATGAGATATGA
The DNA here is from genome assembly GCA_947179155.2 of Hedera helix. NCBI lineage: Eukaryota > Viridiplantae > Streptophyta > Magnoliopsida > Apiales > Araliaceae > Hedera > Hedera helix. The sequence continues at coordinate 2,249,053 of OX359279.1, forward strand.
CATTCTATTCCTTTATTAATATTTGTCCTACTAAAGGGCTGTTTGATAAAACTGAATAAAACGGTTTTGAATATTTAAGCAATCTGAATGAGCTAAATACTGAATAGTGAATGAAAAAAGTTGTTTGATAATTGATATGTCTGAAATACCTGAATAACAGTCTTTTATTATTTTACCCCTCTAAACTATGTTGGACAAATATATAATTTTGTTTGGACATAATAAAAAAAATTAAATACAATATTCATTGTACAACAAATAAAAATAAATACTTCAAACAAATTATCAAACAAAGTATTGAATAATTCAAACAATTTTAACCCAAGTTCCATAAAAAAATAGAAAATGTAAAGAGTTAAACAAATGTGTCAACATAATAATAAAAGTTTCATATTGAAGTAACAAATTCCAAATACATTTTGACAGGAATAACTACATGTACAATTTTGTTATTTTGACAATTATAAATAGCTTTTGAATAATTATAAACTTTCAGTGCATAGAGCTGCAATGTTTGACATTGGAAAATGAAAAGTATAACATCCCACAATCTTATTGCAAATTTCTTTCATAACAACACTATCATCAGTTCATCACCCACGTTAAAAATCTTAATATGTGAATCATAGTACTTTTCTATCAAATGTAAAGAATAACATTCTTTTACTACGTGGAAGGATACTAACATAATAGGCCATTCAGTAATCCTGTTCACCCAATAAACTAGCCCAATAGTACTTATTCGGTTGGCACCATTAAGACTCATTTAGTCTCCCATTAAACTCAAACAAACAGTCTGAAACAATTCTACTTATTCGGTCAGCAGCATTCAGTCCTATTCAGAAGCTATCAAACACAGCCTAAGTTGTACAACAGTATACAAGAAATGTAAAAGGCAAGTCAGCTCACCATTCTTGTAGGAGGTGTACTACTCTTCAAATGTAGTGTAGATAGACATACTACACAAAGTGCTTGATTACTGAGACTAATACAATTAGGTTAGAATTTAAAGATATCATGAATTGGAAAGCTGCTCTCAGTTAGGCTTTACCACCTTGGCCTGTAGATGAGCCATTTTGAGATTCTTTTTTAAACAAGCCATTATGAGATTCTAAATAGGTTGTAAGCATCTAAAAAATCTTTTAGGCCACGGCCAGCAGTTAGTATGTCTCAAAGAACCTTTGTGTTCATTAAGAAATTATTTTTTTTCTTTTTCTTATCTTTCCCTTTGCTTTTCTAAATTCCAAACACCGCTGAGAGAAAGACCCAAAGCCAAATCAAACTAGAGGAACGGCTGAAATGAAATTTAAAAAAAAATTATTGGTACAAGTTGGGGAAAAACTTTGTTAAAATATAGCAAGGGATGATTGGCAAGAAGGTAATCAACATTTACATATAGCTCACCAAAATAAAAAAAGGAAAAAAAACTAATCAGCACACCTCATGCTCTAAGATTAAAAGGATCGGTTCAAGAAAAAATATGTTCAAGTATTCTTGCAGCACTTTCTATAGCAGGTTCTAATGAGGTCCATTAGGAGATACTGTTGAAAAGAAGTATTATCTCTAAAGCATAGATAATTTGAGTACCTCATTTGGTTTACACAAAATTTGTGATAATTTGCAAATGTTTTTTTTTTTTTTAATAATTGTGTAATAAAAATCGTATTAAAAGTCACCAAAGGGAATAAAAAGCCTCCATTCCAAACCCAACGGCCAAAAGGCTGTACAAACAAATAAAACCAAAAGCACACAACACACAGTGCATTCCAAAAATGAATTCCTATTAAAAATCCATAAACGAGACTAGAGATACCGGAAGACCTCATGAAACAAAAATCGGATAAAGGACAAACAATATTACAAGTATTGAATATGCTATTTAAGGGAATTTTGTAAGAGCAAAATACTATAGAATTATAGCTGCATCTGTATTTTATATATTTAAGTTTGAAATACGTAGCTTTAAGTTCCAACACCTTTTCTTAAGGAAGTGATTGTTCCTTGAATAAGAGAGTGACTGTTCCTACATAACCAGAACACCAAGCTATAATAAATTAAAACCAACCTCAGATTCTGATGTCTCTCTTGCTTGAAAGTTTTCACCAAACATGGATGCAACAACTTCATCTTCAAGAAAAGTATCAGCTGCCTTAATTATGTCTTTTACAAGGAAAACACGTACTCTTAGACCCTTGTCACTCAGGATAAATTGGAATAGATCTTCGGTGGCAGATACAACTGCAGGCATGTCAAATGACTTCCATCCCAAAGGATTTGAAGATTTTTCTTGACGGTTAGAGGGTCCCTCAACAGTCTCAGCCTGTTGCGATATTGCTGCTATCTGACAAAAAATTAAAATGACATTCGAAATTCAAACATTATTCAAAATAGGTATTTTTACTTTACATAGACAAGGGTATGAACACAAAACATTATAGAATGTAGCTGATATAAAGATTGAGTTTTCTATGGAGATATTACTAAAGTAAATAATAAAATCATTGGCAGGAGAAAAAAGTCACGCAATACATGTAATTTCCTGGATACAAGAGGGCTTATTTTCTTTTCTTTTTATAAGCTGCCTGCAAACAAAAGTTGCAACGCACTCTACTAATCACTTGCAATGTATTTTAAGCCCTACCAGAAAAAGCTGTAAGAAATATGCATTATGATATATTGAAGCGAAAACAATTTCAGAGAAAGTAGTTACTCAAATTCGAAATTGAAACCTGAGAAATACCACTAATAAAATAATTAAGGTGCATCAATACTAATTAGAAGTCAACCTATAACATAAACTAGTTTATCAAATTACCGAAAAGAGAGCTAAATTGACCAGCAGATGTGATGAGGACATGGCATGGACTGATTCAAACAAGACTGAAGGAGAGTGGGGAAATCCAATTTAAGTGCCAGTTGGACCAATTACAAAGGCTAGAACAAAAAGGTTCAAGCAAGGCCTCAATGGCGATTGATCCAAGATATTTGGGCTAAAACTAACTCGAGGAGACCCAAGGAGGATGAGACACAAGTTTGGATCAGTTTGATACAAGCCCAATTCAAGAATTAGAGAAGATTTTGTATTTTAGGCAGATTATATTGTATATTGTTTCCTTTTGTTTTAGGTAATTTAGCATGATTCGGAGGGGGAGGGGGGGGAGTGGGGTGTTTGGATTTATTTTGATTGCAATTCTAGAGACAGTATAAATAGGCCTCAAGGCCAAGAGTTTTGGGGACTGATTGATTTAATAATACTTCTTCTTTTTATATTACTTAAGAGAATTCTATCTTTGTTCAAGAATTCTTGATCTTATTGGTGTGTCCGTGGCGATCAATTCGACTTATCAAGCATCAATCCATAGGTGTTTGTGGCGTCCTCTATCATACGTCAACCGTTGATTGTACCAAATTTACCGCTTCAATATAAACGAGAGGTTAAGATGTCATTAATGTTTCACCCATAACCATTGCTAAAATAATCTGGGAGACAACCACATCACGCAAGCGTGTCGTAGAGTCTATCATTTGGTATTAGAGCCAAATTTCTAGTGGGTTACTTATCCTTTTAATGTTCTTGTTGCATATTATATATAAAAATAAATAAATAAAATATCTGCATATTATTGTTTTTTGTGTTAACTCAAATTCGCAGCGCTTCAAATCTGCAGCTATCAACCATCCTCACATCCGAATACATCATCGTTAATTCCGAACAAGCAAAGCTATAAAATTCTGCAAGCCTAACTAGCTTTCCTGGAAATTTAAAGGCATACAAGAAGCAAGCCAGTCTGAAATCAACAACAAACCAAGGCCACCCGAAGCAATTAATCCGAGAAAAAGTGTTCCAAAGCGCGTGCATTAAGGTCGCCAAAATACTTTCAATTTAGATTGCTCTTGATAAGCTCTTGATTGGTTGTAATAGATTACACCAATTAGTAATTAGTTCAAGAAAAGAACATAAAAGAATAATACTTGGGGGGGGGGGGGGGGGAGGCAAGAGAGGCGAGCTCAAAAGAGGGAAAAAGCTATTAGAGTGTATATATGAGCGTAGAGTGAATAATCGTTGGAGCAATACACGTGAGGGAGTGGTGAGGAGTTTTTATTTTACTAACTCTTGTTTTTGCAGCAAAAAATGTCTGACACGAAGAATAAGATATTTTTGAAGAACCTCCAACAACGTTTGATTCAAAATTTACAATAGAAGGCATTATGAAGGAGTTTTCCAGGAAGTTGGGCATGGCAATGGAACAGATGCATGAACGCATTGACCAAATGAGCATTACACGAGGAGAACAGTCTCAAAACACTCCTGGTATGCGTAGAAAGGGAAGAGTGCAGCCTAGGGAAGCTAGGATGGAGGACGAGGAGTACTATAGAGGTAGGGTCAGTGAGGAGGAGGACCATGATCCAGACATGGGCCGCAAGAGATACGGAGGATGTGGTAGGGCTGATAAGGAGGAGGAGCGTGAACAAAAAAGATTTGGAGGAAAGGGTAGGGCTTTTGAGGAGGAGTGTGACCCAAAGAGGTATGGAGGAAGGATTAGAGGAAATAGGAACAGGGAAGATAGTAGCTTGGGAAACATTAAGATGAAGATTTCAACTTTCCAGTGGAAGAATGATCCTGAGGCATACTTGGAAGGGGAGAAAAAGGTAGATTGGGTGTTTGACTACCACAATTACTCTGAGCTCAAGAAGGTCAAACTGGCCATCGAATTCTTGACTATGCAGTAGTATGGTGGGACCAGTTAGGGATCATAGGAGGAGGTGTGGTGAGAGGCCGATTGAGACGTGGGCAGAGATGAAAGCCGTGATGAAAAAGCGGTTCGTACTATCACACTACAACCGGGAGCTATTGAAAAGATTGCAAACTCTGAAGCAGGGAACTCAAAGTATGGGGGGGATTACTACAAGGAAACGGAGATCTTGATGACCAGAGCCAATGTAGAAGAGGATCGGGAGGCCAACATGGCAAAATTCTCAGTTGGATTAAATTGGGAGATTGCAGACTTAGTGGAGAGACACCGTTATGTGGAATTGGAGGATATAGTCCACATGGCCATCAAAATTGGGAAGTAACTCAAGAGGAGAGGAAGCCAACGACCAGTCTCAACGTCAAGTTCATCATGGAAGCCAAATGTTGTGAAGGAGGAGAAACAAGTCGTGAGCAAGCCCAATGCAGCGCCAAAATAGGAGGGATCCAAGGTAAAATTGAACCTTCCTCTAGTAGTAATCGAGACATAAAATTCTTTAAATGCCAAGGCACGGGTCATATTGCAAACCAATGTTCAAATCAGCGGGCTATGATTCTCTTGGATAATGGTGAGGTGGAGACAGAGGATGATACTGATTCTATGCCACCGTTGGAAGAGGCACATGATGATAAAGAGTATGCCATCCCAATCCTTAGTGCACAATTGAAGGAAGATGACATGGCACAATAGGAGAACCTATTCCATACAGGTATATTGTCTACAACAAGATCTGTTGTGTGGTAATAGATGGTGGGAGCTGTACCAACGTGGCAAATACTACAATGGTCGAGAAGTTGAGCCTGCCTATAACCAAACATCCCCATCCATACCGATTGCAGTGGCTCAATGACAGTGGAGAGATCAAGGTGACAAAGCAAATGTTGGTACCATTTAGTATTGGAAGATACACAGTTGAGGTACTATGCGACGTGGTTCCGATGCAGGCAGGTCACTTATTACTTAGGAGGCCCTGACAATTTGATAGACGGGTAAAACATGATGGCTTTACAAATCAATACTCATTTGTACATAAAAATAGATCAATCACTCTTTGTCCTATGACGCCAAAACAAGTTCACGAGTACCAATTACATTTGCAAAAAGATAGTAGTCAAAGAAAAGAGATTGAAAAAGAGAGAAAAAAAAAAAGTTGAGAGAAAAACAAACATATATGCAAAAAAGAGTGATGTGAGAAGAGCATTGATTTCCAAACAACTAATGATTATACTTATGTATAAGGAGGCATTTTTAAATACTAACTCGAATAACTCTTCTTTTCCTAGTGTTGTTATGTCTCTTTTGCAAGAGTATACTGATGTGTTCCCTAAAAACTACCACAAGAATTATCACTAATTCGAGGGATTAAACATCAGATAGATTTTGTTCCTGGTGCAACCATTCCAAATCGACCAGCCTATAAAAGCAGTCCGGAGGAGACAAAAGAGTTACAAAGACAGGTGGGAGAGCTAATGGAAAAAGGGTTCATACAGGAAAGCAAAAGTTCATGTGTAGTTCTGGTAATTCTAGTACCTATGTAAGATAGGAAATGGCGCATGTGCATTGATTGTCGAGCGGTAAATAACATAACGGTAAAATATCGACATCCTATTCCTTGATTAGATGACATGTTAGATGAACTACATGGTTCATGTATATTTTCAAAAATTGATTTAAAAAACATATATCATCAAATTCACATGAAAGAGGGAGATGAATGGAAAATTGCATTTAAGACAAAATATGATTTGTATGAGTGGTTAGTTTTACCGTTTCGGTTAACTAATACACCTAGCACTTTTATGAGATTGATTAATCATATTTTACGTGCTTTATTGGAAAATTTGTAGTTGTCTATTTTGATGATATTCTTGTTTATAGCAAAAACTTGGATGAACATGCAATACGTTTAAAATCTGTTTTAGATGTGCTGAGGAAAGAAAAGTTATTCGCTAACATGGAAAAATGCACGTTTTGCACAGATAGAGTCGTGTTCCTTGGTTTTGTTGTTAGTTCACAGGGAATACAGGTGGACCAAGAAAAGATACGTGCAATTCAGGAGTGGTCGAGTCCTACCAATGTTAGCCAAGTTCGAAGTTTCCATGGATTCGCGAGTTTTTATAGACGATTTGTGAGAGACTTCAACAGCATCACTACGCCACTTACTGAAGTCATAGAGAAGAGCATTGGATTCAAATGGGAAGATCAACAGTAGAAAGCGTTTCAATTGATTAAACATAAATTAACTAATGCTCTTGTGCTTGCTTTACCCAATTTTTCTAAAAATTTTGAACTTGAATGTAATACATCAGGTGTAAGTGTTGGAGCTGTCTTGATGCAAGAAGGAAAACCAATGGCATACTTTAGTAAAAAGTTGAGTGGAGCCGTTCTGAACTACCCTACATATGACAAGTAGTATGCTTTGATTCGTGTGCTAGAAACTTGGCAACACTGCCTTTGGCCTAAAGAGTTTGTGATACACACTGATCACGAGTCCTTGAAGGGCTAGCGAAAGTTGAATGAGAGATATGCACGATGGATGTAATTCATAGAGATGTTTCCCTACGTAATCAAATATAAATAAGGTAAGGAAAACATCATTGCAGATGCTCTATCAAGAAGGTATGTGTTAATCTCATCTTTTGACGCAAAATTGCTTGGTTTTGAGCAATTTAAAGAGTTATATGATGTATACCATGATTTTGGTGAAGAGCTTAGATCATGTGAAAAGAATGCAGTGGGTAACTATTGTAGGTATATGATGGATTTTTATTTCGTAAAAAAAAATTATGCATACCTGCTTGTTCATTGCGTGAGTTGTTACTTAAAAGTCTCATGGTGGGGGGTTAATGGGACACTTTGACAACTTTGACTAGATTACAAGAATATTTTTATTGGCCACACATGAAACGGGATGTAGAGAAGAAGTGTGATAGATGTATCGCATGTCGTTAAGCTAAATCCTGAGTGAAACTCCATGGTTATTGGCCACACACATGAAACGGGATGTCGAGAAGTTGTGTGATAGATGTATCGTATGTCGTCAAGCTAAATCCCAAATGAAACTCCATGGTTTGTATCATAGTTATCAAGGCGACAAGTCAAGTCGAGACGACAGCTAAGAGCTTAAGCGCTTAGGCGACAAAGCGCTTGACTAGTCGTCGACAAGTCGTTAACAATATAAATTTTATACGAATAAAATTATATATATTTAATATTTATATGAATATTGATATATTTATTTTTCTAATGATTTACTATATTCATAATGCAGGTTGTAGGCTTGTAACATATCAAATCACAACAAGGAGTGAATAAGATCAAGTCAAAATGGATAATTTTATTATAGTTGTAATTTTTTGAACTTGTACCAACTTCAATTTATATAAATGGTGATACTTTGTAATATTTAGTTTAATTCAATATAATTCTTAAATTTATGTTTAGTTTCTTATACAAGGTTTTGATATTTCTATTAATAATAATCGTTGTTCCGTTTTTAAGAATGGTGAATTATTTGTGTTTGGCTTTAATTATTAGGCATAAATGATAGTTTATTTCAAAAGATGATCTAAATAAATCTTATCTCCGGCATTTGAGGTTAGGTAATTTGTTATATTATCTTAATTAATTACATAAAATTGTGATTAAAAAAAAACAAAAAAAAAATATTCTTTTAGAAGTTAATTTTTTCATTAGAGATTGGTTAAGTTTCTTTTGAATACTTCACAAATTTGAATAATATATATTTAATTATTATAAATTTGTATAGTACTTATACTAATTTAAATAGAAAATAAAAGGATTTTCCTTTTTAATATTCCTATTAGAAATATATAAAAAATGGATACTATTTAATTGATACAAATTTAGATATAACTTATGGTGATATAAATAGAAAAATTGAATCAAACATTGATAAAATAAAATCAATTTTGTGTTTTTAATTATATATTTGATAGTTGATTGCATGTACAATTTGCATTCTAATATCTAAAAACACATAAATTTCTGATGTGTCACGGTTGTATTATTATTTTTATGATGATGGTGGAAAAAGAATCACTGCAAAATAATAATATTGTTTTAAGTTTCTATTTAAAATTATACTATCAAGAACAAGAATTAAATTTTTACCAAAATATAATTTGATAGAACTGATAAACATCAAAAATTGGATTAAATTATTGAAATTCTAAGTTTTATTATTTTTTATGCCTAGTCAATATATGTTGAACATTAAAATGATCAAACTCATATTATTGCACTATATCATTGTTACTTGTATCTGAATGACATTTTTTCCCCAAAAGTATATATTGCACTATATCCTTGCTACTTATATTCGGCCAATATCATATCCATATTTTCAACCCGAATCGTTTGATTTAGCCTTTCTTTTGGGGTTTTTGGTTATATTACACTCATCGGCTCCCAAAATATTCGTCATTTTAATTTTCTGCACAATAATATTAAATAAAAAATATAAAATAAAATAAGGATAACATGCAGTATACAAAAAGTAAAGGATCACCAAAGAAGGCTCACACAATAATACTGCATTCATTTCTTAAAAATATCTCACTTATAAAAAAATGTTTATTTCGTTAAAAATAATTTTTCTTATTAATAATTATACTAAATAACATAATGGTCGAAGTTTTATCAATACAAATTTATTTTGTCATTATTATTAAACTAGACATTAATTATATTAGGGATTGATATAAATACATTAACTTCTAAAATTTATAAATTTTGTAAATACTAAAACTTAATATTCATCAACTCAAAAGTCTCATTTTCAGAACGAAAAGATCAATCAAGCTAGCTATCAAACATAATCATCAAGAGACAAATCAACACATTCCTTTAAACTGTAGTAGTTAATAATTAATTACATTTCAATTTCCAAAATCCAAATTCCATTTCTATGCAAATTGTATGTAATTACAAATTATAGAAACTAATTTAAATACTACTTTTAATTAAAAAATTATGAAACTCTGGAGGCTAAAAAAGAAAATAGTGAAAACATTTGGACACTAAAGTGTAATTTACCAAATATATTATCCTCCCGTTAGATCAAATAAGATCAGATCATCGGGCACTTCCTCTCCTCCATCCTTTTTCTTCTTCTTTTCTTTCTTTTTCTTCTCTCTGCTTTGCAGTTTAAGTCTTCTTCTTCTTGACTCTTCTACTTGTCTTGTTCCTTTCGATCTTTCTCTCTCTTCCTGTGGGTTTTACTTTGACGATGAAGATGGATAGGGATGCGGCTGCTGCTGGAGCTAGCGGAGGTGATGTGCAGCAGCGGAAGCTCAGCACAACAGCTGCAGCGACGCTGTGGGAAAAAACAGGTCAAGGGTTAGTGGTGACTTCACTGCAGGTATGTCATCTTGTTTTCTTGTTTTCTCTCTCTGCTCTGACTCCCCTCCCACCAATTTGTCCAGACGCCTCCCCAATATGCACCGCCTAGACGAGAAGGCGTCGCCTAGGCGACGACTTGATAACCCTAGTTTGTATACACCACTGCCTATTCCTAGTGAGCCATGGATTGACCTATCTATTGATTTTGTATTGGGTTTACCTAAGCGTGGTAATGGTTCTATTGTGGTTGTGGATAGATTTTCAAAAATGACACATTTTATTCCATGCCACAAAAACTAATGACCATGTAGCAGATTTGTTCTTTAAAGAAATTGTTAGATTACATGACATGCCTAGGACAATTTTATCAAACAAAGATATTAAATTCTTTGAGTTATTTCGAGAAAACTCCGTGGTATAAGTTAGGAACTAAATTGTCATTTTCTACTACTTGTCACCCCCAAATCAATGATCAAAAAGTAGTGAATAGAACTTTATCTACATTGTTAAGGTCAATAATTCAAAAGAATATCAAAACTTAGGAAGAGTTTTTACCACATGTTGAGTTTGCATATAATAGATATGTTCATTCTACTACTAATTTTTCTCCATTTGAAGTTGTATATGGTTTTAATCCTTTAACTCCATTGGATCTAACGTCATTACCTGTTTCTGAATATATCAACTTAGATGGGAAAAAGAAGACTGATTTTGTGAAGCAGATACATGAGAGGGCAAGACTTAACATAGAAAGGAGGACGGAGCAATATGCCAAGCAAGCCAACAAGGGACGCCGTCAAGTAATTTTTGAACCAGGAGATTGGGTATGGATGCATATATGGAAATAACGATTTCCAACTTAAAAGCGTTCTAAGTTGCTTCCACGAGGGGATGGTCTTTTTCAAGTCCTTGAGCGCATCAACAATAATGCCTATAGATTGGATTTACCAAGTGAGTATAGTGTTAGTGCTATTTTCAATGTTACTGACCTAAGTCCGTTTGTTGTAGGTGACGATTTGAGCACAAATCCTTAAGAAGACATGACGTGGGCTGATTCAAACAAGACTAAAGGAGAGTGGGGAGATCCAGTTCAAGTGCCAATTAGACCAATTACAAAGTCTAGAACTAAAAAGTTAAACCAAGGCCTCAATTGATTGATCCAAGATTTTTGGGCTAAAGCTAACTCAAGGAGACCTAAGGAGGAGGCTAAGAAGCACGAGAAACAAGTTTGGATCAGCTTAATACAAGCCTAATTCAGGAATTAGAGAAGATTTTGTTTTCTAAAATATTAGGCAGAATATATTGCATTTTGATTCCTTTTGTTTTAGGTAATTTAGAATGATTCTAGGAGGGGGTTATAATTTATTTTGATTGCAATTCTAGAGACTTCTACTAGGGTAAAATTAGGGCAACACTTAGGATTTTTATTACCAAAATTAAGTCCTTGTACTAGTATAAATAGGCCTCAAGGCCAAGGGTTTTAGGGACTGATTGATTTAATAATACTTCTTCTTTTTAGATTACTTGAGAGTATTCTATCTTTGTTCCTATCAAGAACTCTTGATTTTATCGGTGTGTCCGTGGCGATCAATCCGACTTCTCAGGCATCAATCCATAAGTGTGTGGCATCCTCTACTATACATCAACCGTTGATTGTACTAAGGTTACCGCTTCAATATAAGCGAGGAGTCAAGGAGTCATTGATGTTCCACCCATAACCATTACTAGAACGATCCGGGGGACGACCATCTCATGCAAGCGTGTCGTGGAGAGTCTATCAAGATGTACTGATGTTCTAATATATGACCCACTCACGAAGCATACATGCAGAAGCATAAGCTCATATCGTCATATCGAGAATACCATTTATTCAAAATCGTATATAGATGGAAGTTTATATATAAGCAAGAAATCATCATCCAAAGAGAAAACACCCTACCAGTCGTTCCAGCCGATTCCACCTGATAGAGCCATCATTACGGATAAGAAGTTCTCTCAGTATTTTCCTCATATCAGGATGTGGGTCTGCTAAAAGCCTCCCAACTACGAATGGATACGCACTCTCAACGACTTTGAAATCAGGATCCAATGTTTTTGCAGTCCCTTCAAGTGAACCGAGTGCTCTTATTACTAAGGCATAGTCTGGAGGAAGCGAAAAGTTGAACTCATACATAACATCATATAGTTGGTTCATTATGCCCTGCAATCCAACACAGCATAGAAGTTAAATTTTTAATACATTTATCAAAATATTACCGGAGAAGCTTTCCACCAAAAATTAATCAGTGAGAGAAAAACACAAGTGATTCTGATAGGCATTATACTTGGATCGTTTATGGAACGAATTTGATTGAGCAACCACTCAATAGGGGACAACGCATTAGTTGTATAAGTTAGTAATCAATATATTAGAAAGAATACTGACAAGGAATTTCTTTAGTGAAGTCAACTACTTTGGATGCACAACTATCAGAAAAAGTAACTAGAGAGTAGCACTTCCACAACATCCGTCAGAACTCTGTGCATCAATTGACACTTGAAAGTAGCATTTTGGATTGTCTGATATTCCTAATAATAGAAAATAACGACAACTAAGCTGTGTCAAGATCCATGACATGCCAAAGACCAACAGGATATTGCAGATGTCAATTACACTGGCCATAGTGCTCATCAGTTAAATTAAGTATCCTTGGTTTGACAAATTCAGCAGAACTTATATGATCTTATGGAGATTGTTCAGTTATATTAGCAAAACAATTTGGTCCCTAATTTTCCAAGATAATTTATATTTAGTTTAACAATACAGACAAACATCTATTTCCCGACAAAGACTTGAATCTATCACTTATCCACTCGGAGTTGCAAGAGATAGCATTAAAACTAATAGCTAGGTGGTGCTACAAGAGATTTAATATCACAACACTTCTAGTTAGAACATTGCTCAAACTATAGTTGCATGTGCACATGCTTCTCAAAGCATTTCTAATTAATCAAATTATTGCCAACAAATTTCTTTATGTCCTCAATTAGAAAAATCCATTTCAAAAGATCAGATTACTTGAGTTTTTCCCCTTTGCCTTTAAAAAGGGAAATATTTGAATCTTAGAAGATGTATTTATTTTTATTAGTGATGCGTACATAGACTAGTTTACTTCTATGAAATAGAGGAATTACAATATTTCACCAAAACTGGAAAGATGATGATATTTTATTTGACTATAAACTTGGAACTTCAACCCATAAAATAGACACATATACTACAAGTGAAAACAGGACAATCTCCAAAATGACGTAGCAAATCCAGCAATTCCCTGAACCATAAACCAAAACATGAACACATGTTGTGCTTATCAAAGCTGACAGCTCCTAGTTTTAATATATACATACATATATATACATACATATATATATATATAGGGGTTGCATCCACAACAAACGTTTGTCAGGAGTACTATTGCAGCAACCAAATATAGGGGCAAATTGGCTGTGAAATTGTCTACCGTTAGAAGTTCTAGCGGCTGGGTTAATTTTATATATATATATATATATATATATATATATATATATATATATATTTGGAAAGCTAAGATCCCCTCCAAAGTCAAGACTTTTGTATGGTCTTTGGTTTTACAAGGATTGAATACTAATTATCTCTATCAAAATCGCAGGTCTTACAAAGTTACAAAGTTCTATCTCCGGACATTTGTTTTATGTGCGGGCAGAGTAACGAGACTCATGCTCATTTATTTTTGCATTGTCCTGTTGCTTGAGCCTTGTGGAGCTCTCTCTTTGGAGTGTTAGGAAAGGAGTGGGTGTGTCCTGGTTCAATGAAAGATATGTTGCTAGTTCATTTTTGAGGATTTGGAAACAAGAGGGATGCCAAAATTTTAAGGAAGTGTGCATTTTTTTCCCATTTTATGGGAAATTTGAAAAGAGAGTAATAATAGACTGTTTAGAGGAATTTATTCTTCTTTTAAGCTGTTAAATGATAGGATTATTTCCTTACTTCTCTATGGGGTCCTTTAGAGGTATCTTTGTGACTGATTTGTATAGAGAATGGAGGGCTGCACTTTTTTAAATGCTCGTTTTTTTTAGTCCGTTGAGGGTGGACTTCTTGTTTCTGCTTTTATTATATCCTTTCTTTTCTATTAATAAAGTTTCTTCTTTTATCATATATATATATATATATATATATATATATATATATGTTGACAAATCAAGAAACAAACCACACACATGGAGAGAAGAAAAAAGTTAAAGTGCATTTTGTACCTTGTTTATCTTGGTTTCAACAAAGGAAATGGGAAGTACTCAAAAAATGCTACTGTTACTATGATGAATCAGTGATACAAGACAATAAATAAAATATAGTCATAGTAAAGCTAGAAAAATTAAAAAATGCGAGCCTGGAAATCTTGAGATAGTCTAGTTCCATCGCCAAAGGATGTTTGCAAGGCATCTGACACCGACTGTATGTCAACCCCTTCAGGAAGAAATCCCAGAGAAAGAAAATCATTTGCTAAACCCAGAGAGTCACGATTAACAAAGTGCACAAGCTGAAAGCAACAAGAATTTATCAACAAATACAGAAATCCATATTTGAAAGCACAAATGTCAGACATCAACTCACAGGAGACTGAGGGTTACCATGATATAACAGATACACTGTAGAGGTGTATTTGCATGTGGGTGTGATGTATTTTATAGAAAAAAGAAAAAACACAGAATCACACAAAATGTTCCTTCCGCGGCCCAACAACAAAAACAAATTTAAAAAGAAAAATGCAAAGACACACTTCCAAGGGGAAAAAAGTGAATGTAGTAGATGCCTAAATAACAATATGTTACACCTCAGCCATATAAAGGATGACACCAGCTGAAACAGAAGATTTTTAAACATGGAAAAGATGGAATGAATTTGAGTATTACATTTAAAGTACAAGAAAGCTGACATCCTAAGCCTCAACAGGAATTCAAAGCCACTAGGTAGAAGAGTTTTGAACAAAGGGTCAAAAGCAATATTTCCTCAAGTCTGACTCTGATTTGGACATGGAGCAACAAGGAAATCTTAATTGTCTCATAAGAACTAAAGCTATTAGCTATAACTTAGTTACAAGTACCTACACTTCTCAGATTTTTTTACATTTAAAAAATGATTGCAGGGGTAAAAAGAGGCGTGGGGGGAGACAATGACCGCCCAGCCCAACGCTATAATACCATTAATTAGACTAGCAGTAGTCGTACCTGTACGTTTTCTTCATTGATAATATGATTTTGGAAGAACCAGAAATATTAAAATTAGTGCAAAAATTTGTTACCAGACCCTCAACATAATGCCTCACAAAACGGAGGTCAAACAGACGGTGAACAATTGATAAGAGAAGCTTATAGTTCATCAAAGAGCAGGCTGCATTAGTGATCACAGCCTTGCGCTAACAAGTCATGAAGCAACCACAGCAAGCAAGAGGAAAGACCAATCCAGACTCTATAAGCAAGCTTTTTTTTCCCGTCCTATTTTATTTTGATAAGTAACATAAGCAACATTATTATATAAAATACATTTTTAAAAAGATGGTAATATAAGCAACATCTTTTTAATCCAAAGACTACACTATAATATATGTGATTGTCTAATCTTGTTCCCAATTGGAATATATATATTGACATTGATATAATAATGAGAACAATAATAAAAAGAAAATACTTCTTCAGCAAAATAAAGACATCAAATAGGATGAAAATTTTGATAAAGTCCAAGAATACAAATGAATTGCAATATCTTTAAAAGTTAGATCCAAGAGATTTACAACCAGTTCCCTTTTTACCCCTCTATGGAAACATGTTACTTGTTGGAGTGATGAAGGTTTAAATGTAATATTTCAGCTATCTATGACTTTAAACAGCATACAGCCTACCTGAATTCAAGCATAGATTTTTAAGATTGACATATCTGATGCCTTTTCCCACTACATATGCGCAATGAACTATGAGCAAGATAACACTTATTACAACATTTCATAGTAACATGTCCATTGTAAAAGGCCGTCACAAATCAACTAAAGTTTGACCTAGTAAGGATGGTACAATTAGCAGCACATATGTCATATGAGGATTTGTCTCCTCTATCAATAACATTTGAACAGTTCTTACCACTTGAATAAGTCCAACACGATAGTGGCGAGGAATATCCCCCATCATTCCAAAGTCAAAATAAGCAATGGATCCATCCTTAATAGCAACAAGATTTCCTGGATGAGGGTCAGCATGGAAAAACCCCACCTCAAGCAATTGCCTCAAAGAGCAGTACATCCCCTAATAAACAAAATAAATGATACCGAACTCAATGTACAAGACATACAATACGAACTGTTAATAACCAAGTTATATACAATTTATACACGCTCGCACACACCCACACACAATTAAATACATGTTATAACAGCTGAGAAAGGAATAAGATAAAAAAAAATAGGGTAAGAAACAATTGCCACACTGCCAATATTGCAGAATACCTGATCAATTAGTTCCTTTCGGTTTAAATAGGCCTTCTTTAGTGCAGCTTCATCTGTAAGCTTGATTCCGTCAATCCATTCCATTGTAAGCACAGCCTTACGGGTAAGATGCCAATATATTTTTGGAACTTTCACAATTTTTTCTTTCTGGCAGTTCACAGTGTAGCCAACTGCACTTTTCAAACTCTTTTGATCATTATCTATCAATCAAAAACAAGAACCATCAAAACTCTATGGATAAATTAAAAGCAGAAATTACAAAAACCAGCATATTGGTCGAGACATTCACACAATAGTGTACACATATTCAGAGTGAATTCATACCACTCGGATCAAAATAAAAAAGCTAAAATAATTTGAAGGGCAAAAGATAACAATAATTTAAACAAATGCCCACCAATCAGTGTTACTTATTTTTATATGATTTGATGTTACATCATAATAGTCAGCCACAACTAATTTGAGATTATCATCAAATAACATTCAGAATTATCCTGACGAACAAGGAATAGAAAAAGAATGAATATTTGATGAACCCAGAAAGAATCTGAATATAATCTCCCACAATCACCTTGACAAACCTACTCAAAACCATGTTCATGCTCTATCAACTAATTTTCTCCAAAGTCATCTGTAGATAACCTTACCAGAGTATGACCACCCAGCATTCCTACCACCCATCCTGGGGGAGAACTTCAGTTGTAAAATTTTGTAACAGTGAAAGGAAAGCATACTTGCATAAAAGCTGAGACTTGTTGTACCTACTGAATCTAGCGCAGTATGGTTTGAGCCAAGGATAAATACATTTGGAGTTGTAAACCCCACCGTAAGAATCACGAGGGAGTGATTAATCCCATTCTATAATGAACTAGAAAATTATTAACTGACAAATAAGATAGAGTAGTGTTGCATGAAGAACAACTTACAAGATTTGTTACTATAAAGAGAAGCAAACCGCTCGGCATTTTGTCCCTCTAGGATGTAGTCAATCTCTTCAAACATGTGTCTAACCTATTCATTTAAGAAAAAGCTAAAAATAAGGCTACATAAACAATCTAATCATAATAAACAATCTAACTATAAGGAAAAAGTAGAATGAATTGCATGACCAAACTAAAGTGATGACATAAAGCAGCTAATTATATTCTTTTATTTTTAACCACCAAGTTTCTGAAAAGCACTAAAAACCCACTAAAAGTTTCAATTTACAAAGTGATCCTCTTCACTACGACGTATCTATAAATATGTACCACTACATCAAAAAAATGTGACCAAGTTATTTTCAAAAAAAAAATTTAATCAGACACAGGATATGAATCCATACATAAATAAGGCTTTTGCAGTGAGCGGGCACACTCTAGGAAAGTAGGCTATCGATGAGGATTTGTTAAACATTGCTTTTATATCAGAACATTATGTGGGTGAGTCATCTAGCAATATTTGCATGAATGGATTAATAAAAGGGGTACATATCATCAATGCAAAAGAAACTTATTATCACAGATGGAAGGCTCACCAGTTCATTGACTGCTACTAAAAGATCCTTCCTCGCGTTTGCAAAACGCTTTAATTGTCCCCCCATCATATTGAATAACAAGGCGTCAAGGGTCAAAGAATGTGACATACCAGGTCTTTGTACTTTTACAGCTACTAGCTCCCCAGAATGCAGGTGGGCTGCAAAACTAGAAGTATTAAGAGAATCACTGCAATCTCATGAAACATAAACATCAGTCTGACATATATTAAGCTTTTGGGAAAGCTTCAAGGAAAATCAAAACTTGAAACAAGTGACGTATCCAAAATTCCAAATTTGAATACTTGTTAAACATACCAAACTTATGCCCAAATAGATGGGTCAGGAAAAGGTTGTAAACTCACAACAAAGTCATGAAAACTTTCTTATTGGACTCAAATTATCTAACCTTTATACACCTGTCCAAGCGATGCTGCAGCAATGGGCTCTGGGCTGATATCAGCGAATATTTGAGAAACAGGAATACCCAACTGATATTCAATAGATTGAATGGCAATCTGAGTTGGAAATGGGGGTATCTGATCCTGGCATATAAAGGAACACTTTGTCTGTGACGATCGAAAGCATACAATTGCCAACACCCATTTGATGAAAATCATCACTGTTATATTGACGACAAAATGTGAATCTAACAATTAGAAGTGTCTAGGGCTCTCTACATAAGAGGAGACAGTATACCTGTAGCTTAGCAAGTTCTTGGCAATACACAGGGGGAAGTATATCCGGCCTTGTGCTCAGAGCTTGTCCAAGCTGTAAATTAAAAAAAAATGGGGATTTAGACAATTTCCTCCACGTGCAATTAAACATGTGAGTAATTTAGTAAAATAGTACTTGATCAGTCATCTATTATATAAAGAGAGGGCAGGGTTTTGTCTGTTTTGGTTTCTTTTTTTAAAAATACCCTCTATAAAAATCATGGTTATGACAGTAAATCAGATAAAAAAAATGAAAGTTTTGAAAAGGTCACTCCACTTGACGTTATCTCCACTAAGTGGAAGTTATCCAAATGTTAATATTCAATAAGTTATTCAACAACCGTTTACAACTCCTTTTCAATTTAAATAACTACTAGAAACCCTAAGAAATTTAGAATTTTTCTCCCAATATCATGCATCAATATTTTTATGAACACATATTGTGTGTGCTGTGTTGCTAGTTGAGCCATTTAACAGATAACTGAACATAGATTACAAGTTTGGTGGTTTTCAATAATTTCTTCATACAAAAAATAAATGTATAAGATAAGGAAAGAGAGTTGAAGAAGAGGATGAGTCCAATAATGTAAAAAGAACATATAAACAAAGCCATCAACAAAAGGCTGATCGTCAATCTCTATTAATATTGAATATAGAAATGCACACTATGCCTTATTCAAGGAGAAGCTAAAAATGCAATTCTACATTGAGGAATGAAATGTTGGGAAACTGTTTTAAGAAAATTTCTCTCTCTAGTGTAATAGTGACAAATTATACATGGAAGTCTTACTCCACAAGAAAGATTGGCAAACAGAACGGCTATAACATAGACTAAACGTGATAGTTTGAAATTTGAAGTACTAAAATTTTCCACAAGGGTTGTGATTCATGTTTATGGGAATTTTAGGTATCCAGAGGATTTTTGGCAAGTGATATTATCGGTATATTTGGTACTTTATATTATTATTTTACTACTAGTACAATGAGATTTGATAATCGGCCAAGAGTCAGTAGTAACTGAGGCAATCTCCTTCAACTGAGTAGAGTCAATTATCATATGAACTAAGCTTGGATAAGAAGGACAGAGCATAAGGAAGATAAATTACTACCAGGATTGTCTTTTTTATATACCTAAAGAGCTCCAGGATATTATGTATGTCTGCTCCTCAGAGTCTTAGAGTTGCTTAGATAATAATAACAAGAGCAACCAGCAAGAAGCATTAATGATTAAACCCATAAGCATGATAAAAAATAAAAATAATAATAAAAGGTAAAGATATGGGTACACGAATCTTAGAGCATCCCATCTTTAATTTGCTGATTACATCACCTTTTTTTTTGGTCGAAGGGGCCAATAGATCCAAGGTGAATATTTCTAAGTTCAACATAATTTTTGTAAAATTAAGTTTGGCCCATATATGGGAATTGGGAAATAAAAAATATAAATAAGGTAAAATATTTCTAACTTCAACATAGTGGGTATTGATATATAGCTCACTTTTGATAGGTATGCTTTTTTGAAGGAAATGGACGAGGATATATATATTTATCACTTGAGAAGAGGAATATGATTTTGGAGAACACTCAAAAACACTTTCATTTCACTTGCTTCAGATGATCAAGTACAAGACTATTTCTAGGCAACATGAGACCATCTATATGCTACCATACATGAACTAGAACATGAACCTAATTTAATGAATGCATGTCATGAACATATTCATGTACCAATACAAATGTATCTTCAACTACTAATGCATGTACCAAGTAATATGAAAAGGCTCTCCTGTATCTAGCTTAATTCCAACATTTTTGGATGATGCAGTCACTTCCTTTGACCTATCTTGGGGTTCCTTTAGGATTGTGGTCCAAGTCATCTTGGCCTCTTGGAACCCATTTATTGAACTTATCTAAGGGGTAGAATTGTTGAAGAAAGACACTTATCTCTTGGCAATAAGATAACTCAGATCAAGGCTTGTTTAGCAAGTATTATGTATATCCATTTATATTTTCTTTTTTTAAGCTCTTGGTTGAAATGGCTACCGCTATAAAGATAATTGTGTCATCTAGACTGGGGCTGCAGAGTAATATGTGAGATTATCTGATAAGTTAGGAGTTAGTAGGTTGTGTTAGGATCAAGAGGTGATCCTACATTAGTAAACTTAGTGTTAGAGTTAAGATTTCACTTATAATTGGGATTTAATTTTTTTTTTTTTTGGGTGGGGGGGGGGGGGGGGGGGGGGGGGGGGGGGTTGAAAGAACTTTCTCTTAGTTTTCATTCAATTCATAATTTTCAACACTGAAATGAAATACAAGCCTCTAATACACTTATACTACGTACAATACTAAAGTAAATATATACACCAAAGCTTAAGCTACACGGCTACACCTAAACAACCATGCACATGGGTATGTGAGATCATATAACAATAGATATTCTACTAAAAAGAAATTAACGAAATAAACATACAGTCGTTCTTAACATTGTGCATAGACCTCATACTTACAGAATTTTGGTTCTGAGAAACCTAATTCCTAAGAACCTGCTCTTTGTGAGGAGGATTTATCATCCTCCCACTCACTGTATCTTCTTTCTCTTCTAATTATTTCAGATGAAAATAAATAAATTATCAGATAAAAGGGAAAGACGGAAAAGGATAACAAGGAGTTCTAATAAATGCTATTGTACAAGATTTATGATTAAGTAGTCCGCCACCAGAATCTTGTACGAACCTCCACTTTTAGCTCATCAGGGCAGTTTTTCCTCAATTGATCAGCAAGTAGATATATAGGAATTAGAAAAGCAGTAACATAGTAACACATAAAATCCATAATAATAAAAAAGCAACAATTTTTGTAGCACGAATAGAAACTTGCCTTGATATAGAAAGGCCCCAAGTGAATCAGAGTTTCTCGGAACTGCAAAAATTATTCAGGGTTACTTTAATTTCAAGATTACGTGTTTATTTCATTAGCGAGAAAACAATAATGCAAAATACAAATGTGTGAGTGCTCGTGTGTGTATCTATGAATGAAACTCCAGTTTAATCTTACATAAGTATATTACCATTACGGAGCGCTTTTTAGTGTCATGAACAAAAAATTGC
The DNA here is from genome assembly GCA_947179155.2 of Hedera helix. Lineage (NCBI taxonomy): Eukaryota > Viridiplantae > Streptophyta > Magnoliopsida > Apiales > Araliaceae > Hedera > Hedera helix. Next base: position 2,271,016 of record OX359279.1, read on the forward strand.
CAAATGGCTAACTTCAGCACATGGAATGAAATAATTGCGGCTCTATACAAAGCCAAGAATGGCCCAAAATGATAGAACATGGAAATACGTTTTGAGCTATAATTAAGTGCATGTCCAAATTCACTTTCCAGTGACTGCTTCCTCAATTTCGCATACTCCGCAGATGGCCGTTCTCCATGCACACTAGAAAAAACAGTCGAAAAGCTGCAGCAGAACCCAATGTTAACGAGAATAACTATACAAGGCATATTTCAGAATGAGAACCCATATAAACATGGACATTCATTTCATGGTGAATATATATCACGTATAACATACTATGTTCAGCAAAGCAAAATGTCTATATATATCATTGAGACAAGCGCAACAAAACAGAGCCTTACCATCTCCCAATAACAACATTCGTTGGGCCTCCAAATGACAAAATTTTCGGCAAGTTCTCGACCATAATTTCATTTTGTAAAGCTACAAATCAAAAGGTAAAGTAAATTACTTGATTGCATCAAAAGTAACAATTAATAATAAAAATAACAGACAATTTTTTCTTCTTAAGTTTTTATTTGGTAATATAATAAGAAGCAATAAATTCCATGTGATAACAAACTAATTAAATGAGGAAAAATTGGATCATCATATTTTAAAGAATAAGAGAACTACTACAAAGAATTTAGATCATTGTCAACCCACTACCCTGGAAACCTTAAAGAGTCACTTTGCTGGCCAAACAACAGAAATACCTATGGTTGAAATACTGAGAACCTGTTAATTGGTTCAAATTAAAATATCGCAGACAGGTTGAAATCATAGGGTAAGGAGTTCATCTCAGCCAATATGGACAGTTGTTTGAGTAAATCTCAACATACAATTGGTTACATTAGCTTGGCTAGAGTCTGGTTATTCAGCCAACCTATGATCAGCATGGTCAATGAAATTAAGAAAGCAACGAACGTTTGGCTGCAGGAAACATGCAAAAATGAAATTGTCCCATCACTTGTTCTCATGAGCAAGCGTGACTATTTGGTAAAGATAATGCAGCCAGATTAACGTCACTTTTTAGATAATAGTGTTACAATCTTTTTACTTTTTGGTTGCAACACAAATGAATATTCAATCATCACTGATTGCAAAAACTCAAATAGTTTATATTTACATAAAAACAAGTGAGCCAATATTTTGCAACCACTTTATCAACTTTTACCATGATCGCTAATACACACCACATAGACCAAGCATGCCTGAGACCAAGGCAGTTAAATAGCCAAACTCAGCAAAAATTAACTAGTAAATAAGCTAAACTAACATTAAATAAAATTAAAATATATATATTTTTTTTTAAATGGAAGATTAAGCTCCAGTATCCATAAGCAACTCCGCTTGAGATAAAGTGCGACTTAAATTTAAGGTATTGTGAAAACATAATTCAACCCCAAACTGCAAGCAAGGATGTTTAACTTAACCAATAAAATAATAATAAGTTTACATATAAATAATATATAAACCAAAAAACATGTCAAAAAAGCAGCTCAATTCATCTAAGAGCCCTCATTAGATTTTTCAACACTGCTGGCTCGTAGTGAAGGTGATGAAAGTTTTTTATAAGTTTTTTGTATGACAGAGATTGGAGAATTCTAAAAACGTAATAAAAATAAATAAATAACAAAGAGCTCCAATTTTACCTCTTCATTACCCCAAGTCATCGATTCCATAGAGGGTTGGGGTGGATATATCAAAGACTTTAGGCCTATAAGCTTAATAGGGAGTTTGTATAAGTTGTTGGTTAAAGTCCATTCGTTTCAACTGAGAGGGGTGGGTTCCTTTGTGTCGGGGTTCCAAAATGCCTTTATATGGGCAACCGCTCTCATTGCTAACAAGTGCTTGCTAACAAGTGCTTAGAAGATAGACTCAATCAGGTGAGCTATGAAAGTTTTACAAACTAGATATCGAAAAAGCATATTGTCGTTCTAGGAAGCAGGGGTGCGGCTATCCCTTGTCGCACTGCACACTGGACCCCCGGCATGGGTGCGTACGGGGTACAGCATTAGCCGTGTCCCCGTATTCTACTTCACGGGTGCATTGGGATGCGGCTAAGGGGTGCGACGATGGCACACTTTATAATTATCGGGAAAAAAAGGGAACAGAAATCGACTTTGCATAGGGAATTAAGGCTAAAATACTAACCTTTTAAGGAGAACTGGAGAAGCAAATAGAGGGAGAACCAGAGATCGGCGACTTCGCAGACTTTGGAGACTTCGGCGACCTTTTGTATGTCTTCTTCTCTCTTCCTCTTTCTTCGACGACTTTTTTTTCGCTCCTTACGTTCTGTTTGGGTTGGGACCCTTTTTCTCTCCTTATCATTCTGTTTGGGTTATGAGTCCTATGACTTATGTTCCAGTAATATTACTCTATTAGTAATTAATATTAGTATATTACTAGTAATTAGTATTCTTTTTTTCTGTTTGGGTTATGTACAAGTACTATTAGTGATCAATATTTTTTTTTTATTTCCTGTTTTTATTTTACTGAATATGTGGCAAATGGCAATTAATGAATTAAATGTTTTAAATTTTTAACTATTATGTGTGGGAGTTTTGTGTGACTTAGTGACTTTATGGTTTCATGTTTGTTTTACTATTTTAGCATTGTATAATGTCTTCACGATGATTAAATTATGTATTTTGTTGGATTTGCATGAAGTATTTAATTTTGTGAATATTTTTTATCATATATATAATATGTGTGTATCCCCCCGCACCCAAATCCCCATATTTTCAAATTTGGTGAACTCCCATATCCCCGCACTGCGCACCTGAATCCTTGCTTCTTAGCTGCCGTTAATAAGGAGTTTTTACTTTTGCATATCAGAGAGGATGGGATTTGGGTGAAAGTGGATTAGAGCCTGCATTTCATCTATTAAATATGATGTCCTTTTAATGAATGGGTATTATGTGGATATCCTTGACAATTCTTGGCACACTCTTCAGGGAATCTCTTATATCCATTCATTTTGGGGATGGAGGCTCAGAGTAAATTGATTATTAAAGCAAAGGGGGAGGCCTGCTGAATGTGTTTATTGTTGGAATGAAGGATTCTTCTGCTGTCTCAGTTTCTCATCTTCTATTTGCAGATGACTCAATTGTTTTTGTGGGAAAAAGGAGGAGCACTTGGAACACATTAGGTTGGTTCTCTTTAAGGCAAATTTGGGAAAGCCAATGTTCAAAAGAGTTCTTTTATTCCAATTGGTCGAGTTCAGGACATTAATAGTTGGTTTGATTGTGGAGTTGATGTTTTTCCTTCGACCTATTTTGGGGCAGCCTTAGGGGCTAGGTACAAGTCTATATATGCATGGGATCCTCTGGTATAAAGGTTTGACAAGTGGTTGCCCAGATAGAAGGGGATTTACCTTCCGAAGGGAGGATAGTTCACATTGATTAAGAGTCCTTTGTCTAGTGTATCAACCTATTCTTTTATTGCTTCCGCTGCCAATTTCAATTCACATTAAACTAGAGAGGATTAAAGTGAGGTTTTGTTGATGGGAGCTGGAGGGAATTTGAATATCATTTTGAGAATGATGTTGGTGGTTGGTCTTTAGGGATTAGAAACCTCTGTTTGTGCAATCAAGCGCTGAGAGGGAAGTGGTCGTGGAGAATTATGGCGGAGCAAGGGATTTTCGGGAAGAGAGTGGTAGTGGTAGTGGTCGTTTTGGGGAGAATAAGTTTGATTGGAAGACAACGTCTTGAGGTAGTTTCATGGGGTTGGCCTGCGGAAATCTATTGCAAGAGGGGGAGTGAAATTCAGATATTTGTTTGTTCATTAGTGATGGGGCTAGAGTGAGCTTTAGGTATGATCCTTGGTGCAGTGAGTGAGAGCCATTATGTGAGTTCTTCCCTGGCTTATTCCAAATTATGTTGACAGAGGAAGCAGAGTAGTGCGGGCTTTGCAGTACGTAGAAATCAGGTTTGGACTCCCAGTTTTACGCATCATTTTCTTGATTGTGAGTTGAAAGCTGTGGAATCCTTTTTAAACTTATTTTGTGGACTGCACTTGCAGTGCACTTGCGCAAATTGAGAAAGGACGGGGGATTCGTTGCAATGGAAAGGAAATGAAAACGGTATATTTTCAGTCAACAACTTCTATCAGAGTAATCAGATATCTCGTGGACCTAGCAAACCGCATATTGGTAATTACATACCCAAATATGATACTCTTACGTACTAGTCCTCTAATATAGCGTGTAGAAATATTTCTTCGTCATCTACCTCTAATGCACAAATATCAATATTTTAACATAGTATTGAATGTTCAAACATCACATTTCTACATTATTATTTCTAGAATAACCAACTTGTTGTGTAACTAAAAAATTTCTATGAAATCCAACTTTACTACATTTAGATTCGAAGAGTATCCCTAACTAGAAAGACCCATTTAAAGCTACCATGTTTTAACTTATGTAACGTACCACATCCCAATACTGGCTTTAACCTATATAACCTGCTTCTAAAAAGTTTTTTTCGGCAAAATAGCACAACAAGATGATCACCAAATTCGATGATGATAAGCAACGTAACAACTAAAACTCAAAGAATTGCATAACAGCTTCTATAAAGTTGTTAGCACCAGAGTATCATAACTAGACTGAGAGAAATTGCACAATTGGAAATTACCAATTAATGTTTCTGACAAATTCAACGTTATAAGTAATTCAAACGATAGAATGAGTCAAGGAGACGCTAATAGTTCCATGTCTTAAACCAGCGTTCAATGCAATTCGGATTACCTATGACACACACTCTGTCCAAAAAATGGTAGTCGGTGAGGTGCCAATTGCATTTATTACCCAATCAATCTACTTCCTTTCGAAACCCAAATAAAAAACTTACCCTATTTCTTATCAGGTTCAACCTTCAATCAGAGCATTAGGAGATGATAACATATTAAATTCTTTAGTTATAAGAGGTGAGCAGATCAAGAATTGTTTTTACTACCCAAATGCATATATAAGCAATCACAGACTCAAATTTATTTTCTCATGTCATGAAATCATTAAAAAAATATTTATTCATCCATTGTTTTACATGGTAAATTATTTTAAAATCTTTTAACTGCAACGGAAAATCATGGTCCTAACAATTATCCAATCTGGAATGCTGAACTTACAATCTAAAAATTAACAAAATCACTAAATCCCACTGTTTGATGAAATGAACCTGCAGAAACACTAAATTTTCTGACATAACTTACAACAGAATTTGTATTATTGAACCAAATCACCTAACATAAAATTGACGCAAACATAAATTATTGAAAAAACAACTATTTGCAATAAATTAAAGGATTTTTAAATTTATGGAGTTTACAAATACAATGGGTGAAGACACTACCTGCTGAGAGCACTGCAGAACGGTGCTGTTTGACGCATGCAAGCACATTCCTCATGGGTCAGTTCTGAATAGACGAATTGATTTAGAATTCATGAACCCATTATTGGGTATCGCATTTGACACTGTACACGGCTCTAAAAAAGGATCACTTTCAGTGCCCGGAAACTGTTTGAATAAATGCCCCAAATAAAATTTATATGTATAGGAATATGTAGAAAGGGCGGAGAGAATGAGGGAGGAATGGCGGTGTTTGCTTGGGAATATAGGGAGGAGTTAGACTTGTCAAAATTGGGCCGCCCGTCAAAAAGCAGGGCCGTCAAAATGTAGCCCGATAAAAGTTTGCTTTTTTTGGTGCGGTTCGCGGGTGGCTTGGCCCGCGGGTTAATATTTTTTTATTTTTTTATTATTATTATTTGATATTGTTGATAAAAAAAATATTAACTTAAAAAATAAATTCTAACATTTATCTTAAATAATAATAAAAAATTATAAATATAATATATATATATATATATATATATATATATATATATTATCTTTAATCTTTTATTTACTCTCTTATATGTAATATTGATTTTATATACATTTAAAAATTAATTAATCACAAGATTAGTTACATTTTAATATACGTGACTATATGAGTACAAAATATCTATAAAATTATTAATTGTTTTATTTTATTTATTAATAATATTAAATTATTATGTAGAAATTATGTGTCATAATTGTAAATAATTAGAGTTGGTCAAATTATTTGTTATAGTTGTAAAAATATAAAAAAAAATTATAAAATACAAAAATGGTCCACGGGACACGAGCTCACATTATCTCAACCAGCAAAAACCTTGGTCGTTTTGGCACGACCCAGCTCACCGCTAGCCCCGCCCGTTTGGGTCAGCCCGGCCCGTTTGCCACCTCTAAAAGGAGTAAAGGAAATACACGAAAGGGAAGAAGTAACTTAAGGGACTGCCATGTTCTTAACCGTTCGGGTGACAACGCGTTTGCTTATACTCAGCAAAATACAAAGTAAATACTTAATATGGTAGTTTTTTTTCTTTTTTTCTTTTTCTATCTATAAGTAATATGACTTTATGACAAAATATAAATAAAAAAAATGAATTGATATTTTCATAAACTAATTTAATTTTTTCACAAGTTAATCACATTTGATATTGTGAAAATATCAAATCAGCTTATAAAATTATCAATTTCATATGAAAATTGATATTTTCACGACTTAATTCGATATTTTCACAAGTAGGTTTCATTTGATCTTATGAAAATATCAAATTAACTCGTGAAAATATTAAATTTCTAATATAAATAGATACAAAATAATATACAACAAATAATTTATACTCCCTCCATCCTAAATTATCTGCATTTTTAATTATTTGCACACTTATTAAGAAATGTAATTATTATTTTAAGTTTATTATTAAAAATACAATTATAAAGATACTTAAAATTACTCATCAGAGCCCCTCTTTTTTTTATTGGTAAAAATAAGCTCAACATTTTCATGAAATAAAAATCTCAATCTTCTCCATGTTTGGAGATTATACTTTTGTGAGAAGGAAGAATAAAAAGGGTAAATTATAATAATACCACTTTAATAAACTAGAAAACAGCAAAATTTAGTTATTTTGGTGTAAAAAAATTCTCTAAAACAATAGGTAATTTGAGATGGAGGGAGTATCATTTATAGGTGGATTTAATATTGTAAATTTTCATATCCTATCTATAAGACCCCGACTATTATGAAATACAATTTAAATTTTTCTTTATATATTTTTTTCTGAAAACGGTAAATGAATAAATTGACAAAAGTAAAAAATAAGAAATGTTTGTACAAATTTTATCTTGTCGGAAAATATTCGTTTTGTCGGGAAATATTCGTTATGTCGAGAAATATTCAATTCGTACGACGGCGCCGAAATAACCAAATATTGGTGGACCCCCACAACGAATTATTGTCAAATATAGAAAGCGACACATGTAACCTTTCTAAATAAATATAATCAACAGTACTATCACTTTTAACTGTTAAAATAACCGGTGGTAAAAGAATAGTAACACACGGTATTGCACAGTAGCATACGGTATTGCACAGTATTTCATATTATTGAACTGATAAAGTGGTTATTGTACTATATTGACTTTATTGAACCAATAATTGTCACATGAATAATAATTTATATTATTGAGCTGATAATTGTCACAGTAGCATATGCACAGTAATTCAACAGTAATTCACATTACGGAATCAATAATTGTCATTACACAGTAACGTGCTTATTTATTTTCAGCATTATTGTTATCTCTTTTATGATGTTGATTAAACTGTTGTATTCTATTATTAGTTAATTTATCTACTTATCTAAATCAGAAAGCCAACTACATTGCATTTATAACAATTAGTCATAATAATGAATAACTGCGAATTATTGTTGAATAATTGAATTGATGAAGTTATTTATTTTTATTATAATAAATTATATAAAGTTATTTGTTTTTATATATAAAGTTAATTGATTTATATTAAGCTAGTTGTTTTATATATATAAAGTAAATTGAATGGTATAGATTAAAGATTATCATTAAATGAATGGTTTAGATTAAGAAAATCTTAAAAGATGAAATGAGTGGTATAAATTAAACATTATCTTGAAATAAAAAGCATAGAGTGAAGTTGTAGTCTTAAACCTTGATAACCTTCATTTAACTTGATAATCTTTGATTTTTAACAAGCTAGTGGTAATTTTCAGTACATTAAGTTTACCAACATAATTTAAATCATAGGTTTAAATGAGACTGTTTTAATTGAAATTCTTGGTATTAGTTGTTAACTGAAAATCCTCGTGGGACGATACCTTGCTTGCCTTAATACTACTATTAGACCATGTATACTTGCGTGTGGAATTTTTTAAGGCGCAAAAAGGCGAACAAGATGCAACAACTTACCACAAGTTTGTTAGTGAAGACAGAATTATGGATTTTCTAGCTGACTTGAAAATAGAGTATGATCAAGTTCGAACATAGTTGATTGGTAAGATACCATTTTCATCACTGCGACAGGCTCATGCTCAAGTGCAACAGGAAGAAAGCAGACGTCGGGTTATGGTTCTAAATCTTAACCTAGTTGACCAATCTACCATGGCTGCCTCTTATTCTAAGCATGGCCTCTCCATTCAGTCACCTGTCATATACTCAAAGGAGAAGAAGCCCTTCGAATGTGACTACTGTGGCTTAAAGAACCATACCATGGATCACTACTTCAAGCTTCATAGAAAACCTAAAGGTCTTGGAAAGGTCTTGGAGGTTGGTCTGACATTGGTTATGGACGTGGTTCCCAATCATATATGTCCACTATAACACATCCTGTTGATGCATCCAATACTTCAGAAGTTACTCTTATAACACTTCATGTTGATATATCCAGTACTTAAGAAGATACTATTACTCTAAAAGAAATATTTGCTTTTCGAAAACTCTATTCAAAATCTATGTTTTCTCATTATGCACAAACAGGTATACACTCTTATGTTTTCAATGTCTCATCAACTTGTCCTGATTGGATCATTAATACAGGTGATTTCCAGCATATGACCGGGTCTTCCAATTTCTTTACCTCATACATGCCTTGTTCTGGCAAAGACATGGTTCGAGTAGCTGATGGTTCTCTTTCTCCTATCTTTGTGATAAGTTCAGTAATCTGTACTCCTTCATTAACATTATCATTTGTTCTTCATGTTCCTTCATTCACTACAAACTTATTATCTATCCAATGTCTGAGCGAATTCTTACATTGCTCAGTCACTATTTTTAAAACTCATTGTGTTTTTCAGGACTTAGTGACAAGGTAGAAGATTGGCAGTGGTAGTGCAGTTGGTGGTCTGTATTATTTAGATATTCCCTTGTCTAACATGCCTCTGACCATAGATGAGATTGATACTCAGGCTTTTTAATCTACTTCTGACTCTAGCCTGACTCGTCTCCATCAATGGCATCGACGTTTGGGATATCCCCTTTTATCAGTTTTAGAGTCTTTATTTCCATCTTTGGTTAACCAGTATCATAAAACTCCATTTTTGTGTGAACTATATGAATTGGATAAACACAGACGTTATATTTATTCTGCTATTAATAGTCAAAATTTTGAACATTTTACTATTATATATACTGACGTGTGGGGACCTTCACGAGCTGTTTCTCGTTCTGGTCATAGATGATTTGTAAGTTTTATTGAATGTTATTCTCGCGTGACTTGGATCTATCTTCTTCATTCCAAAAATGAGGTGTCTAACTATTTTCAAAAATTTCATAAGATGATCCAAACCCAATTTGAAGCCAAAATCAAAATTCTCCATAATGATAATGGCCGTGAAATATAGCAATAATAATGCCTTTACATCATATCTCTCTTAGCATGACACCATACTTCAAACTTCCTGTGTCAAAACCCCATAACAAAATGGGGTGGTAGAAAGAAAAAATCGACATTTACTAGAGGTAGCACATACTCTTATGTTCACTATTAACACACTTAAATTTCTATGAGGAGATGATGTTTTAACTGTTGTTTTTCTTATAAATCAACTTCCTTATATAATTCTTGGAAACAGAAGTCCCATCTTTTTCATCTAACACACGACAAGTCCGTCTCCTTCACCTCAAATTTTTGGTTGTGTGCTACGTTTATTATAAATCTCTCACTTAGGGAAAATTATATCCCAAGGCTCTTAAGTATGTTTTCATTGGGTATTCTCCCACCCAAAAATGTTACAAATGTTATCACTCCCTTTCACATAAAGTATTTGTCACTCGTGATGTCATTTTTTCAGAGTTAAAACCTTTTTATTATTTCTCACATTCTCCTCAGGGGGGAGGATTCTATTAATTTTATTGTTGAGGAAAAGATTCATCCAAAGGCTGATAGTATTACTAGTAATACAATTACACCTTATCTTATCCCTGTTATTGCCTCGGATAAACCTTCACAGAGGGAGTCACAAGAGTCCCATGCTAGACAAAATGAGCTTGAGTTAAGGACCTGTGTGCGAAGAGACAAGAATAAAGTCACCATTTCTGCACTACTACACCAATTCTGCTCAAAACTTAGTCTTGATAATGTTTCTGGTAAGGATTTTAATCCTACTTGTTCTTCTGATAGTATTGATCTTTTTATTGCTCTTCGAAAAGGGATTAGATCATGCACCCAACATCATATCTCTAATTTCTTAGCATATAATAAATTACCTACATCATACCATTCATTTATTTCTTCCTTGTCCTCGATAACTATTCCTCAGGGGTGGAAAAAAGCAATTAGCAATGAGAACTAGAAAAAGGTTATGATAAAAAAGATGAATGCACTAAAAAAGAATGATACATGGGAACTAGTCACTATTCCTTATAGAAAAAGACCAGTTGGATGCAAATGGGTATATATAATCAATCAAAAGTTAGATGGGACAGTCGAGAGACTTAAAACCAGACTAGTTGCAAAGAGATATACACAAACTTATGAGATTGATTACGATGAGACATTTTCTCCTGTGGCGAAGATGAACTCTGTTCGTACCATAATCTTATGTGCAACAAACTTTGGTTGGGATCTTCAACAATTGGATGTAAAACATGCTTTCCTTTATGATGACTTAGATGAGGAAGTCTACATAGAGATACCTCCCGATTTTTCTTCATTTGCAACCAAAGGTAAAGTCTGTAAACTGAAAAAGACTCTGTATGGTCTGAAGTAATCTCCCAGAGCCTGGTTTGGTAGATTCCATAAAGCAATAACAAGATTTGGGTACAAGCAGAGACGAGATGATCATACTCTATTTATTAAACAAATAAAGGGTAAGACTACTATCCTTATTGTTTATGTTGATGACACTATGGTAACAGATAATAATAAAGAATAAATAGTTAATCTCCAAGTAAGATTGGCCAAAGGGTTTGAGATCAAAGATCTTGGTCATTTGAAATATTTTCTCGGAATTGAAGTTACGAGATCTTTATGTGGAATTTTTCTACCCCAAAAGAAATATATACTTGATCTTCTAACAGAAACTGACATGTTGGGATGTAAGCCTGTTGATTCTCCTATTGAAGTTAATCATCATTTAGTAGGTGGCACAGGACCTATGGTTGATGGAGAAAGATATCAACATTTGGTGGGCCGATTGATATATCTTTCTCATACTAGACCCGATATATCTTATGTTGTAGGAGTAATAAGTCAGTAAATGCATGATCCTCGACATTGTCATATAGAAATTATCTACAAAATTCTGAGATATCTCAAACCTGCTCCTGGAAAGGTATATTGTTCGCACCACATGGTCATATAAAAATTGAAGCATTCTCCGACGAGGATTAGGCTGGATCTATAGAGGATCGTCCATCTACATCTGGTTGCTGCTCATTTGTTGGAGGCAATCTTGTTACTTGGAGCAGTAAGAAATAATCTGTGGTGGCAAGATCTAGTGCTGAGGCAGAGTATCGAGCTATCACTTCGGGTATATGTGAGCTAATGTGGCTTCGAACCTTACTAGAAGATCTGGGTGTTGTAAAAAAAAGGGCCTATGCAGTTATTTTGTGATAATAATGCAGTCATTAGTATTGTAAACAACCCAGTACAACATGATAGAACGAAGCACATTGAGATTGACAGACACTTCATTAAAGAAAAATTAACTAGTGGTCTTATTTACTTACCTTTCGTTAAAATAGAACATCAACTTTTTGATATTTTGACTAAAGGTCTTAGTAGTAAATTGTTTCATCCATTGTGTTTCAAGTTGGGCATGTGAGACATCTATACACCTAACTTGAGGGGGAGTGTTAAAAATACAAAGTCAACAATATCCCACAATTTAAGGGATTCATATCCCAAAGATTTTGTAAATTAGTATAAATATACCTTAATGTAAATAAAAGAAATACAATTAGTTTCTACAATTCTACATTGTTTGATCCACTAAAAAATTCCCTAAGACTAATAGTACACCACTAACTCAATATAAATTTATGTTTTCCATCATGCAATGCTAACCATCTACCAAGAGCCATTACTGTTATATCTGAAAGGCACTGAGAGATCTAAAAGAGGGGTTGAATAGATCTTTTAAATTTTTTACTTTTAAAGAATTATTGTCAACTTATAATTTGAGTAGATTAATTTAATAATTTTGCACAGCATAATGATAATTTGAAAAACCCCTTAAAAGATTCGAGAAAATTCACAGTTATGAATTTAGTAACCAAAGTGGAAATACGTCATAGATTAAGAAAATAACTTGATAGAAAATTAAATGTAGAAATTAAAATAGACACATTCCTTCAAGTCACAAAGTCTTTGATGCAACAGATCACTAAGATCTCTCCAAGTCACTAAGATTTGGTTACAATGGGTCACTAAGAGTTGTACCATCAGTAAGAGAATATGATTTTTTAGGTGCTGCTAAGTTGTTTGAAGCTCAGCGTTGAAGGACTTAGCAGCATGACAAGTTATTCAAGTTCGTTGAATAAAACTCCTTTTTGTTTGGCAGCAATTCAACTTTATGATGTTCATTCGTTATTGTTTAATTGAATTTGTTTGCCTTTTATAGACTTTCCTCGAGATTTTCCCATTAGAAAGTTTTCATTGCTCATTTAATGCTCAGATCTTTGAAGATCTTTGAAAAGGATGTGTCAGCTTTCAACTGTGATATGTCGCATCAGTACTGCTACAGTGACATTCACATGGTTGTTGTCTTTTTACCAATAGTGTTAGTTCCCAATGACACGATAGATATCTAGAGGGGGGGTTAAATAGATACTTCTTAAAAATTTCTTTTACTTTAACGATCTTGCTTTAATTAATACCTAATCAATAAGTTTAACACAGCGGAATACGATTTAGTTACCCCTCTCTTGATATGTTAAAGTAAAAATTCAACAAGCAAATATATGGCAGATATAGCAATTTAAAAGACACAATAAGAAAGACTCCAGGTTTTAAGTGGTTCAGAGCTCACAAGACTCCTACTCCACTGTTCTGCTCTTCCAGCAGCAAATCCACTAAGGATACTTTTACAATTTCAGAATCACTAAGACTCCTTCAAGACCAGCAGTCTTGGAACTCTAGTTCACTAAGAACTCTATAAGTCTAACAGACTTGGATACTCTAGTTCACAAAGAACTCTCCTGGAGTGATGTAGATTTGGATGTGCTACTAAGTTGCTTTTAGGTTGAGTTTTCGAAGGACTTAGTAGCAATGCAAGCTTTCTTATCAGTTTGATCTTTTTCAACTTCTTGCGTATTTTTCTTGTGTAATTCGCTTCTCTTTTCTTTTGCCGATCTTGGTATTTAAAAAGTGAGGGCTTTAGTTTTCTTCCCGTTGGAACATCTGCTTGAGCTTTTGTTTCTTTCCGTTACCTCACAGAGGAGAGCTGCTGTATATTATATTAATATAGCTCATTAATGCTCTGATGAGATTTTATTTGATTTGACCTGTTAGTCCATGGAAGGTTGTTTTCTTTTTCCTTGGGGACAGATACGTCAGTCGTAGGTTCCTACCAACTTTCATAGAGTCGTTTGGTCATTCCATACTATAGGACTGATAGGACACAATCCTCTGACTTTTCTGCCTTAAAAGTCTTATTTCTGTTGTATAGTGCGCTTGGGTCAGTCCCCTGACTTTTCTGACTTTGATCGATTTGCAGAAGCTTTTTGATTATGTCAATGAAGATTGAATTCTTGAACGGAATAACTTCTGAACTGAGAGTCGTGATGTCTCTTGCCTTTTTGCTCAACGACCCTCCATGATCAACTCTACGAATATCCTTGCTGTTGTGATTGATCTGTAAAGGATCATCTCTTATTGTCATCGTAGAGTTTACTCTACAGTTAGACTGTCGAACGTAGAGTTCGTTCTACGACTTCTTGCATAGAACATAGTATGTTGGTCGTAGAGTCTTCTTGGCTAAAATCGTAGAGTCCATTCTACGTTTGGTTGTCTTGATCGTAGAGTCTGTTTAATCGTAGAGTCTTCTTGACTGAAATCGTAGAGTCCATTCTACGATTATATTACAACAAAAGATCAACCTAACAGTTTTGATCTATCTAAGTCTTAGTACAACACAAAAGACTTTTATAAATACATACATTTATATCAGGAGATCAACCTAACAGTTTTGATCTTATCTAATACAGCCCTTGTACATTATTTCTTATCATCAAATTTAACCATTCAATTTCAACAATCTTCCCCTATTTGATGATGACAACATAAATAACAGATAGTGATTTGAACACATTAAATAGGCAAAATGCATATGAGTAATTGAATGCCTAATCATACAGTGAGCAGCTGTATTTTCTAGTGAAAAATATGAATTTTATTGATGTTTAGTCAGTTAATACAATTGAGAAAACAAAAAAAAAAAAAAAAAACTTATCTCCTTCTGCTAGGAGGTCTTCTTCTTTCTTCTTCCCTCTGCCTGAAGAGTGCTCTCATTTCTTCGTCTGCTTTTCTCAGTTCTTCTTCCCTCAGCAAGATTTCTTCTTCTTTAATTTGGAACCATTCTTGTGAGCTAGATGGCCTCACAGTTGAGGAAGAAGGTCTTGATGTCTCATCCTGTCTGGGATGAGATGGTACTGCTTCGAATCTAGGGGGATGTATTGATGTTTGAACCATCCTCATCCCTTGAGGTGCTCTTCCTCTTCTGGTGTGGTCTGAGCTCGTTCTTGTTTGTTCTGTTGTGCTCAGTTTCTTCTCCCCCTTATTGGCATCATTAATGGTTGCTACCTGTTCTGAAAGTTGTTATATGTCCTGAATAATTTCTTGAAGTTGAGTTTTAGTGGCAGCAATGTAATGTCCTAGAATTTCTACGTCATTATTAATTTAATTTCTAATGAGTTAGTTTTACGAGATTATTTAAATCTTTTTATGTGATTAATTAATTACGTAATTAAATGATTATGTAATTAATTACTAGAATTAATTAAATGGGGTTACTAATATGTTATTAAATTAGTAAACAAACCCTAAAGCTTTAATATCAAAATAATTGATAAGTTTCCTATTAATTAAATATTTAATTAAATTGAATATAATGAGTTAATTAAATATAATAAATTAATTAATATGATTATTAATTAATGTAAATAATGTGAAATATTAATAATAATATTTATTAGTCCATTTAGTAATTTAATACTTATGGGTTATAATATTTAATTATTTATTCAATCTAATTATTTATTTAATCATGGATTGAATAATTAATGTGTAAATTATTAAATTAGCCTAACATGGGTAAATTAGTAGCCCAAGTGGAGAATAATAAAATTTGACAAATTAGTAGCCCAAACAATTTAATAGAAGCCCAATTGGTATTTTAAATAAAGCCCAATAATTGGCCCACTTGGAAAATACTTAATTCAATTATTATTAATTTAAAAAGTAAATTGTGACAATGATTTTGGGACAAAGGAAAAGCCATTAGCCGACCATGTGGTAGAAGAGAGAGAAAAATGATATTTTGTTTTTATTTTTCATTTATTTATTTAATGGATTGCTTGTTTTATTTTTTTCAAGTACAATGACCAACCCTCTTTTCACCTAATGTGGCATTTAGCCCATTCCTTGTGCTAGCTTGAGTAAGTATCCTTGCTACCCTCATTATGGCAATTTTAATAGATATAGATTTTATATCTATCCAAATTGTAAGTATACTTACAATTTAGGAGTTTATGTTGGTCATTTCTTCTTCTTATACTTTGCAAGCTAGAGAGCATTTGAGAGTGTAGAAAAATATTTTGAGAGCAAAATTATAAAGAGAATGAGTTCTTGGTTCATGTCATCTTCTTTCACCACTTATTTTGGAAGAAAAAGGAAGATAGCCATTAAATCAAGATAATGGTTATTCTAAATCTAATTTGTATTTTTAAATTAAATAAATTAACATGTGTGTACAAATATATTAATATAGTTAATAATGTGTAGTGGTAATATTTATGCCATGCTTGAGTTTAATAGGCTTGGTTTGTATTTTGGTATATTTTATATGCTAAAATATGTGTTTAGAAGTGTATAAACAAATCTTGGAATTTATGACCAAAAATATTTTTATAAACCTTAGGTTTAATGTTCTAATATTATAAAACATTAAATCATGAGAAAAACAAAGTTTGAATATCTCAAAATGGAGTTATACACAAAAAGTTATGATTTGTGGTAGTTTATGTGATGTAAAATTTTTTATAAAAAAAGAATGATATTAAATCATGAAAAATTAAATTTTCATGTTATAAATTGATATTAAGTTATTGGTAATTTTTTTGGATTTTTTTTGAGGAGTTAAAGATTTATTGAAGGTATAATTTTAGTTAAACAATGCACTGTTCACATTCTGCTGGAGAAGGAAAAAAAAAGCACTGGTCGCGCAATGCGCGGACCACTGTTCACCGAAAACGCGGAGACAAAACGGCGTTGTTTCGTATAAAGAAAAAGTCACTCCGCGCGTACGCGCGGAAGCCATAAGCAGTGTCTCCAAAACGGCACCGTTTTGGTCCTGCTTCAGCTTAACGCACGCAATGCACGAGCACCAGTTTCCGCGAAATTACCAAACTGCTCCTCCGTGTTTTTTTCGGCAAAATTACTATTTTGCCCTCGGATCAGTTTTCAACTTAATTACAGAATTGCCATCGGTCCGTTTTTCAGCTTATTTACAAGTTTGTCATTCTGCATATTTTTAATTAATTTAAATATTTGAAAATTAATTTAAAATTATAATAAAATTAATAATAATACAAAATAATATTGGGGAGGATATTTTTCATTAAGTTTAATATTTAAATATTTTAAATATTAATCTAGTTAGCTAAATCATGGTTAAGTTAAATAAATTTATTATTTAAAATGTTAATATTAAATAAAGGGGATAAATTAGCAATTATTATTTAATTCCTATTAAATAATAATTAAAGAGAGATAAAAATTTATAAATTAATTATTTATTATTGAAATATTATTAAATAATAAATAAGGATAATTAAGTAATTAATTATTATTTAATTAGCATTAAATAATGATTAAGGGAAATTAAGTTATTTAATTAATAATTTATTATTTAATTTAAATAATAAATAAGGATAAATAAATTAAATTTTAATCTTAAACAATAATTAAAATTAATTAAATAATTAATTATTATTTATTTGACATTAAATAATAATTAAAGAGGATTAAAATTAGTAAACTATTATTTAATTTCCTTAAATTAAATAATAAGTAAGGTTAATTACTTAGTTAACTATTAGTTAAGTAATATTAAATTAAAGAAGGTTAAAATTAAATCAATAATTATTTATTATTTAATTATTATTAAGTAATAAGTAAGTATAATTAGTTACTATTTATTTTAAATAATAACTAGAGTTAATTAATTAATTTCTATTTATTCAAGATTAAATAGTAATTAAATAGAGATTGAGTTAATAAAATAAATTGAACTTAATTATGCTTTAATTAAACAATTGTAATAAGTTGTTTAAGGGTTTAATAAGTGTCCAACATTTAAGAAAAATATTTTCTAACTTATTAAATTATTAACCTAAAATGATTAAGGGTCTATAAGGTTAATAATATTGTTTTGACTAATGTAAATTATGTGTTAGTACTTATGTGATAGATAAGTATCTTAGTGAGCGTATAGTTGTGCAAATACGTCGTACTAATTATTAGACCAACTTTATTAATGTTAGGTCTTTCAAAGCAAGTTAGTTAAAGCTAGACATTTATTGTAGCTGAGCAGACAGACAAGTTCCTTATCTCTAAACTCATTTCATTGAGCAAATTATTTATTTAAGCTTGAACTGTTATTTTCAAGCATGCTTTGAGTGGTTTAATTACTTTACAATTATTCCACATCGATATTATTGTTATTCGCACTTGTTGCACTTGAGATTGTACAGTCATTGACATGTACTTAATTACTGTTCTACTATTTAAAGAACTGCTCAAAGTAGGTCTAAGTCATTGTTCGGCTAGACATTTATGTTAAAGATTTTAAAAGCTATCCAAATCATTGAAGATGTGGATTCTTAGACTATTATGAACACCCCTTTATTATAGGGGAGTACCCTGTATCTAATATCAGGTATAAAAATACGAAAATTAAATGTTATGCATACACATATTGTACTGAGGCTGATCCCCTCGGGTACATATTTCTGGTAGTAACCATTGAGTCAACATGCTATTGACTCCAGTGGATATTTATAGTTCATAGTCTATTTGACTATCCTAATTTTAAAAGCAAATTATTATTCCTGCTTATGTTATTCACATTATTGAATTGTTCAGTTATTCCCTTTCATTCATGATATATTGTTCCTTGTTGTTATTTAAACTTGTTGAGCAAACTAGTTGCTCACTCTTGCTATATCATGAAACCTTATTGCAGTGCAACCCGAGACTTCGGGAAATAACAAGGGTAAAGGAAAGATGAAGTAATAGACTTCGAGATGCAGCCTTGTAGTTAATTAAATTAATTGCTATGTAATATAAGCCCTAAGTACTTTATTAAGGGTATTTATGTACTTTTGTGTAAGGTTATCGTATCTTGGGACTAGTAACACCTTTTGAATGAACAACATATGTTTATTATTCCGCATTTAGTTATTGTATGTTGTTTAGAGGTGAATGTTTGTATTGGATCGTGATGACCGAATTCGGGTATTTGGAACCCGAATTTGGGGGCGTCACAAGCAACATCATCTTGGTGTGCTTGGAGTCGTTCGTCAACCATTATTTGTTTCTGCTCCACCAATGACAAAGTGTCGTTCGGTCGATGTTCTTGCTCTGTGAGAGAATTCTTCAAGGCAATGATCTCATTACTGAGGAGAGTGATAGATTTGTCATTGGTTTCTTGAAGAACGACGACAGCCTTCTGATGTTTGTTCAATGCTTCCAGAAATTTTTTATCCCTTTCTTGGAGATTTTCAGAAACTGTTGCCGTTAACTGCCTTAACCTTGTGGAGAATTGTTTATTCAAGCTGTTAGAGAGATCGTTGGCAGCATCAATGACATCGTCCTTTCTTCGTTAAATATTGTGGGATTTAGATGCCAGGTCTTTCTGTATCTCTATATGGATATGGCTTGTCAAGTCAGTTAGGCCCTCAGTTGTAGGAAGCCGAGAGACCTTGTCCAGAATTTCCTGGAGGAGTTGAGATGGTTGTCCCTGGTCAGCCGTAGAGCTTGGAATGTGAAAGTATTCGTGACCAGAGGTGGAGGGAATATCCTCGTAGGTTAAGAGAAGTCTTGAAGAGGGAGCCGGAGGCAATGTTTGCAGAGTAGGCAGACTTTTGGCAGACTTTTGAGGGCACTCTACGTTTTGATTATTTAGACTTTCTTGACCACCAGTCGTAGAAGGTAGGGACTATACGATCGGGGAAGTGTTGATCGTAGAGCTTGATGCAGAGTTGATATTTGAGGACTCCTCAAATTTATTGAACATTCGTGAGGGAGTATGAATTTGAATGAGGGATAGAGGGATAAAATGTACCTTTTGCCCTAAAGAATGTGAAAAGGGGCTGTATGAAATGAGTTTCTGGGAAAAAAATAGGTTCTGAGGATAGCCTTGAGCAATAATTACCACATTTGGGTATGCTTTGAAAGTCCAGAAGACCTGATCCCACGTATTGTGCACTAGAGCTCGGTGGAATGGCATCAGTGACAAAAATTTCAGCAGCAGTTGTAGTTAAGATGCATTTGCTCATTTCTTCCGATGGCCACTATTTCGATGTCATCCTCTTCATCATTATTCATTGTGGCTGAAGGGACTGAAGAGTCTTCGTGAGTCTCCCTCTCAGCAAGAGCACCTGCTGGCTCAGAAAGTACTGGTGGCTCCCCCTCAGTTTGAACATCTATAGGCTCAGCTGCTTTAGATGACTCCTTTTCAACTGGAGCAATGACAGATTTTTCAAGCAGCTCCCCCTTAGCTATTGAGTCTTTGTCGGCTAATTTTACTAGCCTTCTTCTCTTTCTTCTTGGCTCTTTTGGAGTGGCCTCTTCAGCTTCAAACTTACTGCGAGTTTCTCTTCGCAGATCGGAATCTTCATCCTCTGATGCAACCTTTCCTTTAGGAGCAGTATCAGGAGCCTCATTTGATGAGCCTTGAGGTTCTTCAATCTCAAGGGCTTTCTTTCCTTTTCTCTTTCTAATGAGACTCTGAGATTGCTTGCTGACTTCTTGAGATTCTTCTTCTGCAGGTGTGTTCTTCAATAGCGATGGCCCTGCCCCACTCTGCGTTCCTTCACTATCCCCTGACCGGGATAGTTTCCTATTTTCAACTGGATTCCTCCTCCAGTTGTCAAAGATTCTCTAGGTTATTCTCTTGTTAGCATTTAGGGCTTCTCCTTCATCATACTCAATCAGATCCCCTAATGACGATCTAAGGAGAATGCTGATGAATCTCTCATAGAACATTTTTCTGATCCCCTTAGCTTTTTTCGCATTTTGGACCCAGTTCCCTATCCATTCTAACAGTAATGAGCCATAGTTGATGTTTATCTTCTTGATTATAGCTGTCATTAATTTCAGCTGCACCTCACTAACTGAGTTATGAGTTGAGTCTTTGCAGAGGAGGCATTTACCTATCACATCAGCCAGGAACTCATATTTCTGAGGAAATTCTTTCTTCTTCAAACCTTTCAATCCTGAATTCTTTTGGTGGTGCATTCTTCTCAGGCCTTCTTCGGTATTCACCATATTTAGTGATGTGAGGCCTCCTTGCTTGAAACCTAGGGCTAGGTTAAGTTCTTCAGCAGTGAGGTTGAGTTGTACCCCTTTTACTATAGTGGTTAGAGTTCCGTTCACATATGATCCATTGATGTAAAACTCTCGGATAAGCTTTGATAGAATCCTCGTATTTGTTCCCAGAGTTTCTCGCAGACCAGCCTTATCTAGTAACTGGATTATTCTTTTGAACTGCTTATCTGTCGTTGTGAAGGCTTCGAAGTTGAGCTCGTTTCTAGAAATGACTTGAGCTCCATTTGATAGTTTTTCTGAAACAATAAGAGCGATTTAACTGAGTATTGAAAACTTAGGGTTTAGGATTTCAGAGAGAGAGATAGAGAAATGATAGATTTTTGATTTGAAGAAATAAACGACGTGCAGTTTTCAAAGTATTTAAAAACTTCCCTCTATATTTGCTGAGATGCGTGTCAAGTTCTGATAGGAGCATTTTAGATGGTTGATGACCTTTTTGCCCTTAGAGCTTTACGATCCTTCTTGACACTTCAATTCTTTTGTTGATGTTCGTTGAGTTAGCTTTACGATTTGAGGAATACTCTGCGATCCTTGGTTTGCCAACCGTTAAATGAGCTCTACGGTTTGTATTGTGCTCTACGATCCTTGGTTTGTTGATCGTTGAGTGATCTCTATGAACTTAAGCGTACTCTGCGATCCTTCGCTTGACGATCGTTGAGTGTCTTCCACAGATTTGTCTTTTACTTATTTTCTTTGAACACTTTTCTTCCTGCAGAGTTAGTATCTTCCAAAAAAAACATAATATGTATTAAGGGTTTAGATTTAGCATTCCTAACTCACTTATAAGTTTATTAAATCTTGATTCATCTAAAGGTTTTGTAAACACATCTGCTAGTTGATTTTCAGTTGGGATGTAGTGAAGTGATATATTGCCATTTTGTACATGATCCCTAATGAAATGATACCTTATATCTATGTGCTTAGTTCTTGAATGCATAACAGGATTATGAGTTATAGCAATTGTACTAGTATTATCACAATATATAGGAATAGAATTAAGCTCAAACCCATAGTCTGCAAGCTGAGTCTTTATCCATAAGATTTGTGCACAGCAACTGCATGTGGCTATATATTCAGCTTCTGCAGTTGATGTGGTTACTGAGTTCTGCTTTTTACTAAACCAAGAGACAAGTCTGTTGCCAAGCATCTGGCAAGTTCCACTTGTGCTCTTTCTGTCTATTTTGCATCCTGCATAGTCAGCATCTGAGTATCCCATAAGATCAAAGGAGGACTCTTGGGATACCATAATCCTAAATTTGGAGTTCCTTTAAGATATTTGAAAATTCTTTTCACAGCTAATAGATGCGACTCTTTGGGGTTAGCCTGAAATCTAGCACATATACATGTAGCAAACATTATATCTGGTCGGCTAGCAGTAAGATATAATAGTGAGCCTATCATACCTCTGTACTGAGTGATTTCAGTGGATTTATCATTTTCATCTTTGTCGAGCTTGGTGGCAGGTGGCATAGGAGTTTTCATGATAGATGCAGATTCCATGCCATATTTTTTTAATAAGTCTTTGATGTATTTGGCTTGACTAATGAATATGCCTTCATTAGTCTACTTTACTTGTAGTCCGAGGAAGAAGTTGAATTCTCCCATCATGCTTATTTCAAACTTGCTCTGCATAAGCTTGGCAAATCTTTCATATAATTTTTCATCAGAAGAACCAAATATGATATCATCTACATAAATTTGAACTAGCAGTGTTTTATCCTTATGTTTTCTCAAAAATAAGGTAATATCTACTCTTCCTCTAGTGAATCCTTTTTCAATGAGAAAGTTAGTTAATGTTTCATACCATGCTCTAGGTTCTTGTTTTAGACCATATAGTGCTTTATCTAATTTATAAACATAATTTGAAAATGTTGGATTGATAAAACCTGGAGGTTGTTCCACGTAGACTTCTTCTTGAAGGTCTCCATTTAGAAAGGCACTCTTGACATCCATTTGGAAGACTTTGAACTTCATGTGTGCAGCATGGGCAAGGAAGATCCTTATGACTTCCAACCTGGCAACTGGAGCATACGTTTCATCGTAGTCAATTCCTTCTTCTTGAGAATAACCTTTGGCCACCAGTCTTGCTTTGTTTCTTGTTATCACATCATTTTCATCCATCTTATTTCTGAAAACCTATTTGGTGCCAATGACTGGTTTATGCTGAGGCCTGACAACTAATCTCCAAACCTTGCTTCTTTCGAATTGATTTAGCTCCTCTTGCATGACCTCTATCTAACTTGAATCTCCTAAGCCTTCTTCGATCTTCTTGGGTTCCTTTTGAGAGAGAAAGCTTAGGTAAAAGCATTCATTCGAAGTTGCAGCTCTTGTCTTGATTTCGGTGTTTGGATCTCCAATAATTAGATCTTGAGTGTGGTCTTTGGTCCATTTTATTCTGCTAGGGACGTTTGTCCTGGTACCTTCCTGTCTGAGTTCCTCTAAATCAGCTTCTGGTTCTGATCGTAGAGTTTCAATGTCTGGTGTGGTGTGCTCTACGATTTCCTCTACTTGTTCAACGATTTCTGTTGTTGGTTCTGTGGTCGTAGAGTCAAACTCTACGATTTTGAGTTCTTCGATCGTTGAGCTTGTGTCTGATGACTCGTTGAATGGTGATCTTTTCTTTTCAGGATCTGATTCATCGAATGTGACATGGATGGAGGTTTCAACAGTTAATGACTCCTTGTTAAACACCCTGAATGCCCTGCTATCTGTTGCATATCCAAGGAAGATTCCTTCATCTGATTTTGGCTGGAATTTGCTTAGATGCTTCTTGCCATTGTTGAGTACGTAGCATAGGCAACCAAACGCATGGAAATAACTTATGTTTGGCTTTCTTCCTTTCCATAATTCGTACAGAGTCTTCTTCAATGTTGAGTGTATGAGTGACCTGTTTTGAGTGTAACATGCAGTACTGATGGCTTTAGCCCAGAAATATTCAGGAAGATAGGCTGCTGCTAAAAGGGTTCTTCCTGCTTCAATAAGAGTCATATTCTTCCTTTCTGCTACTCCATTTTGTTGAGGCGTCCTTAGGGCTGAGAAGTTATGATTTATTCTATTTTCTTCACAGAACAGGTCCATATCTGAGAAATCAAACTCTCGTCTATGATCACTTCTGATGGCCTTGATCTTTTCGCCCTTTTCATTCATGATTAGTCTGAAGAGCTTGATAAGATGTGAAATGGTTTCATCTTTAGAGCTTAGAAAAGATACCCATGTATATCTAATGTAGTCATCTACTACCACTAGAGAATATCTCTTTCCTCCGAGGCTAGTTGTCGAGACAGGTCTGAAAAAATCCATGTGAAGTAATTGAAGAGCCCTATCATTTGAGTTTACTGACTTGCTCTGGAATGACGTCTTTATTTGTTTTCCAAACTGACAAGCTTTGCAGGATTTTTTTTTGATGAAGTTTAACTTGGGCAATCGTTTTACTAGATCTTTGGAGGCAAGCTTTGAAATACTCTTAAAGTTAAGATGAGATAACCTTCTGTGCCAGAGCCAGCACATATCTTCAGAGGCTTTAGCAAGGAAGCAAACAGTTTGTTCTGAACTTAATTGAGCAAGATTAACCACATAGACATTTTCTTCTCGAACTCCTTTTAGCTTTAGAGAGTTAGTCTTCAAGTCTCTAACTTGGCATTGGTTGTTGAGGAAGGTGACTTGATGTCCTTTGTCACAGAGTTGACTGATACTTAGCAAGTTGTGCTTTAGTCCCTCAACATATGCCACTTTACTGAAAGATATTGCACCATTTCCAATTGAGCCATAACCTCTGGTTTTCCCAAAGTTGTTGTCTCAAAAAATGACAGCAGGTCCATCTTTTTCTTTAAACTCTGATAGAAGAGCCTTGTCTCCTGTCATGTGCCTTGAGCATCCACTGTCAAGATACCAGATGGATCTCTTTACCTGCATAACAAATCAATCTTCATTTTGGTACCCATATTTGTTTGGGTCCTGCTTTGTTAGTACATTTTGGGACCCAAATCTTTTTGATTTTAGATCATTGCAGTTTATGATATCTTGACAAATATTTATCATTTTTATGATGGTGCCTATGATTGATATGATATTAACGATGATACGTGTGCATTTATGACTTCTTATTTGTCCAGGACTTGTATGGATTATGATTTTTCATAGTCTTTTGCTGATCTACATTCTGCTTTCATACTACTCTACGATTCTCATGATTCGTAGAGTGAGTTTTGCTTGACTTGTTTTTTAATTTTCTGAACCCCAGACCCGTGCGAATTTTATTGTCTAATATGATAGCAGGTTTAGCAGAATGTGAACTGCTGGGAGATATAGAATCTAAGGATTTGATGAACACAATTCCTTTATTAAGATTAAAGGATTTGCCTTCATTTATTTCCATAGACTTTTCCATATTGGGCTTTGAGAATGAATTCTCAAATCCTGATCTATCAGTCACATCTCTTTGACTTGAGATCAGTGTGTCCATAGACGAACTAGACTTGTTCCACATAAAAATTGTCTTTTCTAGTTCTTGAATCTTGGAGGCTAGTGAAGATTCTTTATGAGTGCTCAACTTATTTATCTCTTTTAGTCTTTCATTCTCAGTCTCAAGATTAGAGTAAAGTTTTGCAGCTTTAAATAAGGCTTCTAGTTCTATGCTTAATTTTTCTTTATCCTCTTTTAGATGAGAGTAATCTTTAGATAACCTTATAAACATTTTTATATATTTGTGTAATTCTACCATTAAGTCATGCATGCCTTCTCTAAGATCATCAATGCTTAATTCAGAAGAGTAGAAATCAAATAACTCATCTATGTTGAATTCCTTTTTCCTGCTTCCATCTTCGTTTGCCATTAAGCATAGGTTAGCCTTCTGTGGCTCTTCATCGTCACTTGACTCAGAATTTAGTTCTTCTTCTGAGTCACTCCAGGAGCCTTCAGCTATGAAGCTTTTGTCTTTCTTCTTTTGTTTGTGGAAGCTCTTGAATTCTCTTTTTGGATTTGCTTTCGTTTTGTCTCTCATCAGCTCTTCTCTTAAGGGTTTTGGACATTTAGCAATGAAGTGACCTGGGTTTTTGCAATTATAGCAAATGTCATTTGGTTGTTCTTTGATGCTGTTGCTTCTGAACTTCTGAGGTCTGTTCCTGTTGATAAATCTTTTAAAATGTCTGACTAGCATGACAACTCCTTCATCATCATTTGATTCATCCTTGTCAGAGTCAGATATATCCTTGTGATTGCTTCTGTGAGTTGAGGTTGAGGCTTTAAGAGCAATGTTTTTCTACTTCTTTCTTTCCCCAGATAGATTCTCTGCTCTTTGATTTAGCTCCAACTCATAGGTGAGAAGATTTCCATATAACTGTTGTACAGTCATCTCGTGCAAGTTCTTTGACTCGCGGATGGCCGTGGTTTTGGCATCCCATTTGCTTGGCAAAGATCTCATGAATTTAATGATAAGATCTCTGTTTGGATAGATTTTTCCATAAGATCTGAGAGAGTTTAGTAGCAAGTTAAATCTCTCATAGGTGGTTGTAATGTTTTCACCTGAGATGTGGGTGAACATTTCATACTGCTGAACAAACAGTGATTGCTTATTTTCTCTGACTTCTTCTGTTCCTTCATGCATGATCAACAGAGTTTGCCAGACTTCTTGAGCTGTTTTACAGTTGACAACGTTCTCAAATAGATCATCATTCAAAGATTGAAATAAGATGTTCTTAGCCCTTTTGTCTCTTTGAACATCCTTCTTTTCATTGTCTGTCCATTCGTCTCTTTTCTTTGCTACTAGCTTGCTTGGATCTTCTGTTGAGAGTGCAAGCTTCATTGGTATTATCGGCCCATTTAGCACTGTCTCGAACAGTTCATCATCTATAGCATCCATATAAGTCTGCATACGAACTTTCCAGTTAGCAAATTTTTCTTTATTACACATAGGTGGTCTGTTACCTCTACCGAGTTCTGATCCGTTCTTGTTGAGTGTCATTTGATCTACTCAAGTTTGTAAGGCTTTAAATGTGAGAACCTGCTCTGATACCAATTGTTAGTTCCCAATGACACGATAGATATCTAGAAGGGGGTTGAATAGATACTTCTTAAAAATTTCTTCTACTTTAACGATCTTGCTTTAATTAATACCTAATCAATAAGTTTAACACAGCGGCATACGATTTAGTTACCCCTCTCTTGATATGTTAAAGTAAAAATTCAACAAGCAAATATATGACAGATATAGCAATTTAAAAGACACAATAAGAAAGACTCCAGGTTTTAAGTGGTTCAGAGCTCACAAGACTACTACTCCACTGTTCTGCTCTTCCAGCAGCAAATCCACTAAGGATACTTTTACAATTTCAGAATCACTAAGACTCCTTCAAGACCAGCAGTCTTGGAACTCTAGTTCACTAAGAACTCTATAAGTCTAACAGACTTGGATACTCTAGTTCACAAAGAACTCTCCTGGAGTGATATAGATTTGGATGTGCTACTAAGTTGCTTTTAGGTTGAGTTTTCGAAGGACTTAGTAGCAATGCAAGCTTTCTTATCAGTTTGATCTTTTTCAACTTCTTGCGTATTTTTCTTGTGTAATTCGTTTCTCTTTTCTTTTGCCGATCTTGGTATTTAAAAAGTGAGGGCTTTAGTTTTCTTCCCGTTGGAACATCTGCTTGAGCTTTTGTTTCTTTTCGTTACCTCACAGAGGAGAGCTGCTGTATATTATATTAATATAGCTCATTAATGCTCTGATGAGATTTTATTTGATTTGACCTGTTAGTCCATGGAAGGTTGCTTTCTTTTTCCTTGGGGACAGATACGTCAGTCGTAGGTTCCTACCAACTTTCATAGAGTCGTTTGGTCCTTCCATACTATAGGACTGATAGGACACAGTCCTCTGACTTTTCTGCCTTGAAAGTCTTATTTCTGTTGTATAGTGCGCTTGGGTCAGTCCCCTGACTTTTCTGACTTTGATCGATTTGCAGAAGCTTTTTGATTATGTCAATGAAGATTGAATTCTTGAACGGAATAGCTTCTGAACTGAGAGTCGTGATGTCTCTTGCCTTTTTGCTCAACGACCCTCCATGATCAACTCTACGAATATCCTTGCTGTTGTGATTGATCTGTAAAGGATCATCTCTTATTGTCATCGTAGAGTTTACTTTACAGTTAGACTGTCGAACGTAGAGTTCGTTCTACGACTTCTTGCTTAGAACATAGTCTGTTGGTCGTAGAGTCTTCTTGGCCAAAATCGTAGAGTCCATTCTACGTTTGGTTGTCTTGATCGTAGAGTCTGTTTAATCGTAGAGTCTTCTTGACTGAAATCGTAGAGTCCATTCCACGATTATATTACAACAAAATATCAACCTAACAGTTTTGATCTATCTAAGTCTTAGTACAACACAAAAGACTTTTATAAATACATACATTTATATCAGGAGATCAACCTAACAGTTTTGATCTTATCTAATACAGCCCTTGTACATTATTTCTTATCATCAAATTTAACCATTCAATGGTCAACAAATAGGATGTTAAGCACATTTCTATTTGACCTTATCCTTAGTTTTAAGAGATTTAACAAACTTCCTTGGGATCTTCACTATACAAATATTGTCATCATCAGTCCATGTCATAACTTATGTACTCTAATATTTTTCTATTTGTAAAGTTTGATGATGGTCATAGAGTGCTTGGCTAGGCGGACTTTATATTTTACACCAAATTCAGTGTACTTTACGATGCTTTTTTAAGTCTTCGTCTCTTTAAATGATTTTCAGTTTTGCTCTAATCATTTGACCATTACTTGTACTTTTAGAATATTGAGAAATGACTTGATAATTTTGCAAACTTAGAACACTGGAAGTTGTAGCGCTACTATTAGTAAACTCTACAGTAAACTCTACGATCCTTAACAGACTTTACGATTTTCAGCAGATTTTACGATCCTCAATGTGCTTTACAATCCTCAATATGCTTTACGATCTTCGACCAGCTTGCTCTACGATCTATAGCAAACTTTATGATCTTCAACTTTACGACCAATATGCTTTACGATCTTCAATTGCTTGCCTTATGATCATCTATTGACTTGAGATCTATACATTAGATTTACTCTACGAAATATACCAACCTAACAAGTTTGATTTTATAATTTAAGTCTTTTTTACACCATTTTTATTATAAGAACTTTACAAAAATTACTGGTGTCAAATATACATTATATCATCATCAAATTCAAAATATGCATTGTACTAACACCTACAATAATAGTACAACCAAAAAAGTTAATCCATTAAATATATGGCCTACTAAATCATGTATGTACTTAGATTTTTTAAATTTATTATCATAATTTAATTATTATATTGCATTACTATAAAACTAATTATGTAAGAATTAGTTTTATACTTTGTGTGAGTTTGTTAATTGTTGTAACCCACTTTGTAGTTTTGATGTAACATAACAATATTATCACCTGAATCAAATGGTCATTCTTTATTTTCATGAGATTGTATTTGCCCATTGCTTTTGCTATACAGGGTTACTGTGATTTAGTCTCAATATAAGATACACTCATATATTGCTCTCTCCTAATTTTTTTTTGTGTATAAACAAAAACTAGTGCAAAACTATTATTGAGAGAGAAAAAAATAATAACAAGAAAGAATACTAAAAAAATTATTTTATTTTTTCCCTAGACCTTGAGAGGGTTTTTGATTGAATTAAAATGAGTGACTCAGGGTAGATTTGTAGCCTATTTATAGGCTTTCAAACAACCTTTTGAGGAGGTTAATTAAACACGGTCCATTCATTGCACTAATTCTCTTGTTCAACCCAAACTCAACTGTAACGATTCATAAGTGTCACGAATTTTAAAATTAAAATGCTGAGTTGCGAGGAATTGAACCCCAATCATTAATGTTACAACTAAATGTAAGTTAACACGTAAAGTTGTAAGGCTCAACTTTGGATTTTGATAGAAACATTTAAATATATATTAGTGGAAAGTCATGAAAATAAATATTTAAAAATAATAATTATATTTTGAATTCATAAATACAATAAATACAGTCATACACACAACAAGACAACAAGACAACTAGAGTCTAGAGAAGACTTTTCCCATAAAAATAATTTTGTCATTAAACAGTTACAAATGGAAACTTAATAGTAATCGAGTTTTGTACGAGTTTGAAAACTATATATCAAACTTAAAAACAAAGGGGATGTAGCTCAGATGGTAGAGCGCTCGCTTAGCATGCGAGAGGTACGGGGATCGATACCCCGCATCTCCATTTTTTCATTATTTGGTTTTTTTTTTTCATTATTGAGTTGTGCTCAATCACCCCTTAGCACCGATCAGCATGTGAATGGTCACTTTACAACTCACCACAGATAAGATTCCGCACACCTCACCACAGATAAGATTCCGCACTCCAAGGTCTCACCCTCCTTTCTCTCTCTCTTAATTCCATGTGTTTCTCTTTCAACTTTTAGTCAATGATTCATAGATTTCATATAGATTCGTAAGCTAATATCAAGATCAAATCCCATATATAATATCCAAGATTTTGGTTTTTTTTTGGTCTTTGATTTCTTTTCATTACAGGGTGGAAAAAAAATTAAATAGTCAATTGGTTCACAGAGAAAATGAGGAAATTGGAAGTTGTTTCACCAGTTCCTGCAGATATAGATATTGCAAACTCTATTGAGCCTCTACATATCTCTGAGATTGCTAAAGAGCTTAGTCTCAACCCCAATCACTATGATCTCTATGGAAAATACAAAGCCAAGGTATACATATGCGAATCTAGACGTCTATTTTAATTTTTGTTAATTGAGTGTTTGAGTTATGGAGATTTGGGTGTTTGGGTTAATGGGTTAATGGGTTTTTAGCTGATTTATATGCATGTATATGTGTGTTTTACTTTATTATGTACTTGAGAATTGGGTAAAATTTATAATTAAAGTATGTACATTTTTTATGTGGGATTGAAGGTGTTGCTGCCTGTGATTGATGAACTTAAAGGAAGGGAAGATGGGTATTATGTGGTGGTTGGAGGGATTACTCCGACCCCACTTGGAGAAGGCAAGTCTACTACCACTGTCGGTCTTTGTCAAGCCTTGGGAGCTTTTCTTGATAAAAAGGTAATCGTTTTCTTAATTTGCTACAATTTTTTAAGATATACAGTTTCTGTACTTTGTGTAAATTTGATGTTATTCGAAGTTGATTTTGTACGTTATTCCTTTCAGATTTTGTCATTAACTTTTTGTTTTTGTCCTACCTATGTTTTTTTTTAATGTTTAAAGGCTCCTGAATTAGTTGGCACATTTTTTTAAGGTTGAAATAGAAAGTTACCTGATTTAAGGAATCAAAAGATGCTAAATGAATATCCAAGGAAATTAGCAAATAGAGAATATGCCAGAATCTGTTTTGTTATTTCATATAGAAAATCAATGAATCAACTCTATTGCATAAGCAGATCATTTTGTTACTTTGAGACTATGATTGTAGTCTTAGAGCAGGAGCATGAAACTCACTTCAACGGACTGAAATTGCGGGGGGCCAAATGCGTCTTGCACGAGTAACAGCCATAATCACCAACCTAGGTTACGTGCACTTGTCAGTTTGGGTGTATCTGTTTTGGCAAGGGATTTAATTCATTCTACAACATTGACAAAATTCTGAAAAAATACAGTTCTTAAAAAGTAAGTGTACATAATGGTAAGTTTGACTGTTAAAGAGAAAGTGTAATAGAGCTGGACAGCGGGTTCTCTTTTTATTTTTTCTCTTGTATTTCTCTACTCAAGTTGCCTAAACATTGAGCATATGGATTTTTTAGTGCTCGAATGGGCTTTCTCTCACATTGATATTAATGTCCTTCCTTTATCCTTCTAAATTCTCAAATGGATCTCGGAAATCTATTGCCGTTTCAGCACTTTGATAATGGTTTAGCAGCACTTAAAATGCATAAGATCTTCGTGTTGCTGCTGATCTATTACTTTTGTTTGTCTACGATATTTTGGTTGTCTTACACAAGATCCTAGGAGATATAATCTGTGATCCTGTGGGTGCTAAAGACTGATTTAAGCAGGGTACCCTAATAATCCTGTATTTCTCATGCCATAAGCTGGCTGAGGAATCACCTGAGATTAATAATCTTCATATCAGACTCACACTGAAGGAAAACGAAAAAATTGATCTTTCACGAAGTTTGTAATTGTATATAATCCGATCAATGTATAATATGATAGTTTGTTATATTTAGGACTGGGATTCTATCCTATAGAGTGAGTGAAGATCCTATTCCAAGAAGAGCTGGGGTTACGAAAATGCACTTGACTCCTCCTATTTTCATCTTGAAATCATCTCTAGTTCAAAGATTTAATAATATTTTTTCTCTAGACACTGCACATGATAATTATACGCTTGAAAAGTATGGACCTTTTAAATGTTTCATTATAAGTTTGCTCAAATGATTACTAAACAAGTAAACATTACATTTCCTTCTTGGCTTGCTAAAGTAGCTTTTTCACTAATGAAACAGATACCATTACCGGTCTGTCCTTGATTTTACTGCTAACCATGTCTGATGTTTTTTGTGAATTTTGTTTTTGACACAAATGTCTTATGTAATTCTGTTGACATGAATTTTCTTCTTTTCCTTTTAGGTTGTCACCTGTCTTCGTCAACCATCTCAAGGGCCAACATTTGGAATCAAAGGGGGTGCAGCAGGTGGTGGTTATAGTCAAGTAATCCCGATGGATGAGTTCAATCTTCATTTAACAGGCGATATTCATGCAATAACAGCTGCAAACAACCTTTTAGCTGCTGCCATTGATACACGAATTTTCCATGAAGCGACACAAACTGATAAAGCCCTTTTCAACCGTTTATGTCCACCAGACAAAGAAGGTAAACGAAAATTTAGTGACATAATGTTTAGACGTTTGAAAAAGCTTGGTATCACCAGCACCAAGCCCGAGTATCTTAACCCAGAAGAAGTCAAGAAATTTGCTAGGCTTGATATAGATCCTGATTCCATCACGTGGAGGAGAGTTATGGACGTCAATGACCGATTTTTAAGGAAAATTTCCATTGGACAGGGTCCTGATGAGAAAGGGATGGTGAGAGAAACAGCATTTGATATATCAGTTGCTAGTGAGATAATGGCAGTGTTAGCTCTCACAACCTCTTTAGCTGATATGAGAGAGAGGCTCGGAAAAATGGTGATTGGAAATAGCAAGGCTGGTGACCCTGTTACTGCTGATGATCTTGGTCTTGGAGGTGCCTTAACAGTTCTGATGAAAGATGCCATTAATCCTACTTTGATGCAGACTCTTGAAGGAACACCTGTTCTTGTTCACGCTGGTCCTTTTGCAAATATAGCTCATGGAAATTCCTCTATCGTAGCTGATAAGATTGCACTAAAACTTGTGGGACCAGGTGGTTTTGTTGTCACTGAAGCAGGATTTGGTTCTGATATTGGAACTGAGAAGTTTATGAATATAAAGTGTCGGTATAGTGGTTTAACACCTCAGTGTGCTGTTATTGTTGCAACAATAAGGGCCCTCAAAATGCATGGTGGAGGGCCACAAGTAGTTGCCGGAAAGCCTCTTGACCGCGCTTATGTGACTGAAAATGTGTCTCTTGTTGAAGCTGGTTGTGTGAATCTAGCCAGGCATATATCTAATACAAAGGCTTATGGAGTGAATGTTGTGGTAGCCGTGAACATGTTTGCAACTGATTCCGAGGCAGAAGTAAATGCAGTTAGGAATGCAGCGTTAGCAGCTGGAGCATTTGATGCCGTGCTTTGCACTCATCATGCACATGGTGGGAAAGGAGCGGTTAGCAGTTTACCCTTAATCCTTATATATTCAATTACCATTTTTTATTTTTTATTTTTTTATTGTGTTGGTTTATAACCCATTAACAATTTAGAAAATGCAAGCTATATAAATAATGAATAGTAATAACCTCATGTATATGATTTCCTAGAAATTACTTTGAAACATAGAAATTAGTAAAACTAAGAGTAATACAAGACTGGTGGTATAATTGCATATATCTGCCTCAACACTTGGGGAGCCTGCATTGGCATAAATTAGCTCAAAGTTTCACCTGCCCTAATTGGAGTCCTAAGTTTTGTACTATCTTGCTTCTCTCTTTCTCTCTCTCTCTCTCTTTCACACTCCTTTCCTTCAAGTTTCTGATGGAACCTCGTTCATAAAAAATCACATTGGAAGATAATGACTAAAGGTTCGCTGCAAAAATCAAGGAGGTAGAAGATGGAAAGGCTAGTGAAGATCTCTTCTAAGTTTCATAAACTTATCTATATATTTCTTCTTTCTTTCATATTTATAAAACAATACGAAGCAAACCGGATAAATAAATACCTGAAGACTTGTTCCCAATGCAAGGCAAAAAACTAAGGCACTTAAAAATAAGTTGTACCCATTTTCTCTCCCAACCCCAAGTTCAGCAAGAAATAAATGCATAATATTATAGCAGTACCAAGTTTAATAAAATTTCTTTGTTGGGAGTACTTTTGCTTTAATATTCGCATTAGGTAATTCAAAGCCTTGATGTTGCTTTTTCTAGAATGTGACCTTGAGCACAGGCATTTGAAAACCAAACTTTGACTTCATTGATCTCCTCTGACATTGTCTTCCATTTCTTCTTTGTTCTTACAACGAGCAATTAAGAAATAGGTAGGAATTCCTCTTTCCTGATCACCAGGTTGGTATTCCGGCTATTTATGAGAGGAGAGCATGATTTTCAACTAAATCATAGTTTTAATACTATGCTCCATTTACGTTGCTGCATATGTATTTCACAACTCTGGTTCCAGTGGTCAAGATATAGGCACCATGCTGCGATTGTAGCTCATATTGATAACCACCTGCAGTAGCTGGCTCAATAGCGTGACTAGGTCTATCAGGGAGTCATATCATAACTTATACATTCAATACACCTGGACATGTTTTCCAGAGTCCAAAACTTCCTAACTAATCCATATTTGAGAATTGTCCATCACATTTGAATTCGCATATGATACTTCTTGAATTCTTAGGACATGTTCTTAACGAGCTGAATATTGAGATACAGGACACATTCTGTAGACAGTTGGAACTTACAAGTGTAATTGCTTTTAAATACTTGAACTATTTATTTAGTGAGATAAAGCAAGGGTAAAATTTGCCAATTTTTGTATTTGTGTGTTAGTACTTAAGTTGGGATTAGTAATAGACTAAATTCATAGAAATTATAGTTTACCAGTTGTGTGCGCACTCACATGTATGTGTTCCTTGAGGCAAATCTGTGTATGTCCTGCCTTCATCCCTTAAAATTTAATATTTAGGTAAGAAAAATTATCCTACCACTCCAAATCTTTTACATCAGCATAATTCTATAAAACCAAGTCAAAAGCTATGTTTACATTTCAACTTAAGTTTTGCATTGTGATTTCCAGGTAGACCTTGGTGTTGCAGTACAAAAAGCCTGTGAAAATGTGTCACAACCCCTGAAATTCTTGTATCCTTTGGATATTAGCATCAAAGACAAAATAGAAGCAATAGCAAAGTCATATGGTGCCAGTGGTGTTGAGTACTCAGAACAGGCAAGTTGTTCTATTGATTTAACATTCCATTTTCACATCAACTTGCATCAGTTTCTTCTAGATAATATAGTTTATCTATTTAAGTTCTGAATGATATTTCAGGACCTGCATTTTGTGTTTTCTCATCTTTGGGAAAGACTAAAATGTAATTGATTGTTCAAGACCAGTCCAGAATGATTACTTCAATATGACCATTTTTTAAAGAAATGTTTATTTTAATGGGAAATGTATACTTGATTCTTCTTCCGGTTTTCATATTTAATATTTGATAGTAAATTCCCCCTTTTTGTAGAATAAGCGTGCACCTGTCTAACTATCAGAAATAGTGTAGGAAACTACTTTTTATTATTTGAAGAATAACACTATTCTGAATAATGTACCTAATTCCCTATGTTAAACGTACTTTTGCATTGGCGACTTCCCATTATTTCTCTTGATTTTCATTGCACTAAATGAATCATTTCTCTTGATTTCCATTGCGCTAATGAATCAGTACGAAACTTTTCCATTAAACTTTCTATTTACAATATACCTTGTTTTTGGACAAATAGGCTGAAAAACAGATCGAGATGTACAGCAAGCAAGGATTCTCCGATCTGCCAATCTGCATGGCAAAAACTCAATATTCATTTTCAGACAATGCTTCGGCAAAGGGTGCCCCAACAGGGTTTGTCTTACCAATCAGGGATGTAAGAGCGAGCATTGGAGCTGGATTCATTTATCCTTTAGTTGGTACAATGAGTACAATGCCAGGGCTTCCTACAAGACCGTGTTTTTATGACATTGATCTTGACACAGCCACTGGAAGAGTTATTGGTCTTTCTTAAAAATCTTGTATGAGGTTTTGAAAACCAGGTTTCCTAATGGTCAAGTTTGTTTTGAGCAAAGGTTGAGTTAGAGCTCCCTTCTTGCATATAGTTCGTCATGGTTACTACCTTGAGCACATCTTGTACTTTGAAAATAATTGAGCTCAAAAAATAAGATGTATTTTTTCCACAAAATATATGGAAAATTTAGGGATACAAATTTGATTACTTTTATTTTGTGTGATCTTGTACTTTAGACATTTTTTGAAAGATAAATTTTTTATACTTTAGACATTTTTTTGAACGAAATCTAATTTTTAGCTCGACATGAATTATCTTACCATGATTATCGAATTGTGATGGTAAATTTAAGAATACTTTGTCAATTTATACTATCATAAATAAAAATGATGCTCATAATATGTTGGGACAACTTTTTAAAATGAAACTCTTATTATGAAATATTATCATTTTCATTTAATCTTATATTTTATGTATTACTGGTTTGCGATAATTGTAATTCACATTTAGCATAAAAATAATTAAAATATAAATTATTTTTTTATAACATAACTTGTTTGAAAATGACTTATTTTAAAATGACTTATAAATCATATTAAGTGAAACTTATAACAAAATTATTTGGCACCCTTTTACCTTATAAGTCAGAAATTAAGTTCAGATAAAATGTAATTTTTTTTTATTAAAATAACTTATAAATTAAAATAAAATGTAAACACTATTATAATAAGGACAAAATAATCTTTATATTTGGTCAAACTTACATTTTTAAAGATAATTTATAAGTTATTTTTTAATAAGTCAAAATTTCGTACATCTCAAACCTAACTTATAAGATAAAAAGTAGCTCGTGCCCAGTAAAACCCAACTTATAAGTTCTTGTCAGGTAATATATTATTTCCCACAATTTTTTGGTTTGCCCCTCACATCTGTAACTAAAACAAACTGCCCTGCACTAGGCAACCGAAAAGGACCTCCCTCTCTTTCCTCCCTCTTCGAGTTTCTCCCACCTTCTCACCAATTCTGCTTATCCGCCATGCTAGACTCTCCAAGAACATCAACAAGAGCAAGGCTCTTCTCTCATTGTATTTTTGCCTCTGACACAAAAGGATTCTTCTCATTCCCTCCCATCTTCAAAACTCGAAGATCCAGGACCTTCGCTTTCGCCTTCACTTTCACAATCTTCTTCATTTTTTCCACCACATTCTTAGTTTTCAACAACCTTTCATCAAATCAATCCACAATTTGGCTCAAATATATCCGAAAGAGATCTCAGTTCTCTACCATTTTCTCCCATTTCTTCCCAAACACCACCAATGACGCCCAATTATCCCAGAGTTCATATGGGTTTTCCAGGAAAATTAATGGGTCTACCAGGAAAACAAATGGGTTTTTTGGGAATAGTAATGGATCTTTATTGGTTCCTTATAATGGGTCTTCTAGGAAATCAAATGGGTTTCCTGGGAATAGTAATGGGTCTTTGTCGGTTCCTTATAGTAAGCCTTTGAGTGATAGAGATTTGTTAAATGATATGGTTAATTCATCGGCCAAAGAACTAGAAATTCTGGGTAAATGTGACCTTTTTGATGGGAACTGGGTGAGGGATGATCAGCTTCCTATGTATGAACCTGGTTCTTGTCCTCATATTGATGAGTCCTTCGATTGTTTTCTTAATGGAAGGCCTGATAATGGCTATGAGAGATATAGATGGCAACCTAAACACTGTAATATTCCCAGGTATGTTATACGACGTGACATTACATTAAGAGTGTTGTTATGTATGAAAACAAATTTATGTCGATATTAAATATATGTGATACATGGAATAGGAAGGAATTAAGCACACAGGAAGGAATCAAGAAGGGATCCACAGATTATTATTCTATCTGCTTAGAATTCAACTCTAGCCACAATCCAAATTCCTGATTCATTTTATTTCTTTATATTTATATAATTTTTTTCTTGTCAGAACACATTTGAGGCCTATGGCATTTACCCACGCATTGGGATAGGTACATTTTATTTTTGTAGTGTACTAGAGTGTCAAACGAAATTCACTGAACTCTTTGGAAATTTTGATTTGAAGAGATGATATCGAATTTCAACTTCCACCAAGTGGTACCCTTTAGTGGTCAAATTATCACTAGGCTCAACATAGCCAATGTGCTTGTTTGTGTATATTAAATTGTGGGCATTGTTAATTTTTATGGTAAGAACTTTTTTGTTTAAATTTTTGTCCCATTTCGGGTGCAGGTGGAGTGGTAAGAATATGTTGGAAATATCGAGGGGAAAGAGAATAGTATATGTGGGTGATTCATTGAATAGAAATATGTGGGAATCAATGGTTTGTATGCTTCGAAATGCTGTAGAGGATAAGAACAACGTTTATGAAGCCTCTGGTAGAGTTGAATTTCGAACCAGTGGCTCATACTCTTTTCTTTTCACTGTAAGTTTCTCACATTCCAACGTTGGTGTTCTTTGCCATCAGCATTGTTGAAGTACGCTTTGGGACTTTCTAACTGATATTGGATGAGAAGTAACAAACTAGCTCCTTAAGTCTTATAATCTGTTTTATTTTGTAAAATAGATTTTCTCGACTAATTTGGGTTAAATGTACTGGTAGAATTATAATTTCTCGGTGGAGTTCTATCGATCTCCATTTCTGGTTCAAGAATGGGAGACGCCTGACACTAATGGCTCAACGAAAGAAACACTTAGACTTGATCTTGTTGAGAGGTCATCTGATAAATATGATAAGGCTGATGTTCTTGTCTTCAACACTGGACATTGGTGGACTCATGAGAAAACATCTGCTGGGTATTTTTCTCCCCTTCAATTCCTCTCTCGTGATGAATTTAAATTATTCAGTTCAATACACTAAACTGGAACCAATGTTGAATTTCTAAAACTTGCAGGAAGGGTTATTATCAAGAAGGCAGCCACGTCTATGAAGAGCTGGATGTTTTTGAGGCATATCGGAGAGCATTGACAACATGGGCAAGATGGATAGATGCCAATATAAACTTTACAAATAGCCTTGTATTCTTTAGAGGCTATTCACCCTCCCATTTTAGGTGAATTGGATTTCTATTATTATTTTTCTTATGTATCTGAAGTTTCTGCCAGAACTGAAGCTTCCATTTTAATAAACTGACTAGCATATTGTCGCTATATTATTTGTCTACCCACAGTGGTGGACAGTGGAATTCTGGCGGGCAATGTGATAACGAGACTGAGCCAATCAAAGATGAAAAATATATTGAACTTCAGGATTATATTCCCATGCTGGAAATGGTAGAGAGAGTGTTAAAGGGGATGCATGGGCCAGTCTTCTATTTGAACATAACGAGAATGTCTGATTTTCGAAAGGATGCACACCCATCCATTTACAGGAAGCAAAATTTAACTGAGGAGGAAAGACGGTCACCGTTGACGTATCAGGACTGCAGCCACTGGTGCCTTCCCGGTGTCCCCGATACATGGAATGAGATTATATATGCTCAACTCCTGAAGAAGTATTATCTGGAGCAACAGCAGTAGCAACAACAACAGCAGATAGGAGATGGGCCTAAAAGATGATAGGTATTTTTTTTTTTTATATATAGATAAAAAGATGATAGGTAATTAATAGAAATGTTCTTTCACTAGCATTAGATGAAAGTTTGTTGTTTAGAAAGATGCAGAGAGTAAAATGGAAGGTTGATTCGTGAAAATTAGCAAATTATATTTGTACTAATCTCCGAGGGAGGGTTAAGAGGATGAAATTTGGAATTTACTGATGAGGATATTTTTGTCATCTGTCTAATTGCTTCGCCACTGCTAAAATAGCATTGTGGGTTGAAGATGTAAAGTATTCATTGGATTGCCTCACTAAATAATGTACTGCTGTGAACCTTCAACTGACAAAAGTATAGATGAAAGTTCCTGTCTGTTTTTCTTTCTTTGATTTGAAATTTCCATTGATTTATTAGTTGGTCTCTACACTGCTTCTTCGTATGCTGCTGAATTTAATTGAAATCGATCTCTTTGGTGCTTACTTGTATACCTTAGATTCTGCACGCAGTTTCTAATGGCAAATGACAGTTGAATTTCATCGTAATTTCCCCCATTGCTGAATTCTGGTACATAAATTACTTCCTGAAATATCGCGGATAAATTTATCATAGATGACCTTCTAAGAAACAAAGTAACACGGGAAAAATATGAACATTTCCCATTACACATAAGAGATCTGAAGAAATTATTGAATTCTTTATGCAGAAATACTAGAGGTTTTTATTTGTTCTGGCTTTCTGTGCTGCTATAGCCCGAATCTTAGAGATTATTATCATGCAGATTTGTGTAAAACACAGTCCTAAACTCCTAATCCAATTAGAACTGGTATTGCTTAGAAATGGAGGGGTAGGATTGTGCCTCATTTTCTGTTGTAGATTAACAGCTAGGATTCATTGAATGAATGCGGAATTTTTTGTTTCTTCTCTTTGTTTATCTTTCTTCTCATTCTCTGCATTTCTTCTCATTGAATGAATGCGGAATTTTTTGTTTCTTCTCTTTGTTTATCTTTCTTCTCATTCTCTGCATTTCTTCTCTCTGTTTTCCTGAAGTTGTGCTTAGACTTGTACAATAAAAAGCCCCAGATTTTTATAATTTGGTTAAAACTTCCCGGGATTTCAATAGTGACCACTGACCACCTCTTAATTTCCTGCTACATGATGCAGCAATAGAGTGGTATAACATTGTTTTTAGCAACACAAGGGGCTTGCTACAGCTGCATTGAGGGGATTCCAAAGGCCTTGGGCTATGTTTGTTTGCAAAATGTATACTTAGGATTGGACTATTTGTATTAATTTAAAACTATTTCCGACTTTTTTATCCTATGATGATGGATTATTAGTCCCTTAAATAGTCATTGGATTATTTTTTTATCATTCTCAAGGCTATTTATGAGGGATTATATAATCCCATGATGAATTTGGGATTATATAATCCCTCATAAATAACCTTGAGAATGATAAAAAAAATAATACAAGGACTATTTAAGGGACTATTAATCACTCATGATAGGATAAAAAAGTCGAAAATAGTTTTAAATTAATACAAATAGTCCAATCCTAAGTATGTATTTTACAAACAAACATAGCCTTGGGGTTTAAAAGTTCCAATGCCCTCTCAATATTCAAAATTGCATCTTGAAGTTTATGCTTAAAATCGATTTTGCCCCCTATGTTTACTTTTCATTAAAAGGGTACCATAGCTTTGAGTGTCAAAAACAATTTTCACCATACGCAGTAAAGTTTTGGGTGAAATTGTTTTATTGTGGAGGGTACAGATTGTTTAATTGTTCAAAATTTAGGATGATTTTATTCAAAAATAAAATTTGGTGGAGATCGAATTTAGACTTAAACTATACGGTACAATTTATGATTTAGTTGTCTGTTTTACAAAACTCCACGACTTATTAAATAGTTCATTTTTTTGTCTCATCCATTGTTTAGCACCTCGCAACATAATATTAATAAGCCATTCATTAATTGATAAAATCTTAAAAATCAAAATTAATATTAATTCATTTTATTTTGTTTACACATATCAAATTATTATAAATTTATGTAAACACAGTATTACATTACAAATTTTATTGTTCTCAAAATTTTAAATAAAACTTGTCAATATTAAAATTTAAAAGTTTTCTTATTTAAATTCAAAAAGTCATAATATGTGAAAATTTTAAATTAATATCGTATAGTACAGACAGATGATAGACAGATGATAGATATAGGACTCCCTATTTAAGATGCCTAAAAATAAGGCCCAATTTTATATTCCTCCCATTCAAACAAGGCCTCATTAAAACCGGGAAAAACTTGATAAACGTAAATCCCACAGATCGTGACGTGTTTGACGCAGAAACATCCACGTGGCTAATAATATCAAAATAATATACATATCTGCGTTAGTTCGTTGTGGTGCGGTCGTCATTTAACGGCTCAAACCAGAATCTTCTTCTTCTTCTTCTTCTTCTTCTTCGTAAAAAAATGGCTGCTACAGTAAATCTAGGGTTCCGATTTAGACCTCTATCTACATTCAATGAAACAAAACTTTCTATTTTTAGCTGTCGGTGCGGATTCGTAAAAAAACCATTGCAAAATCGGAAGATTAATCGTATTCATCGGCCGGTTTCGTGTTCATTAGTGGATCAACAGCAGCAATTGGATGTGTCGTTCAGTGAAGAGGAGAATTCATTGATTGAAGCTTTGTTTGGAATCCAAGGACGTGGCCGTTCTGCTTCTCCACAGCAACTCCAAGTAGCTTTTCCCCAAATTTCAAATTACTTGTTTTGTCCCACAAAAAGAGTCACATTTGTTATTTTTTTTCCCATACAAAGATTTTTTTTTGAAAGTGAAAAATGATTTTATATCCTCAAACTTTTCTATAAAAATTTCAATATCATGCCTCTGCTGCTAAACTAACAATTTATTTATCACTTCATTCCATCCATTCCAAAATTAGAGATACATTTGTAAAATAATTTTTTTTGTCGTAAATATATCCTCAAGGTTTGCTAAAAATGTTGTAGTGGTGACATTATATTTAATTTACCTAAAATATACTAATGGTATGTTACCAACTTTATGTCACCTTATTATTTTATTATGTAAAATAGGAATGTATCTCCAATTTTATAAAAAGGAAAAGTATATCTGATTTTTGAACCGGGGGACTATTTTAAAGGGACATCATTAATATTTGTAAATTTTGCAATTGAGACTCTTTTTGTGAAACGGGAAAGAGTATTTATTTAATCAATATTCTGTGTGTGAATATATAGTGTAATTAGTGGCTCTGAGCTTGGGTTCCACAGAGTTTTTCTTCTTAGTGAAAAATATATTGCTACTCCATCCGTAATGCATTTAAACACTAATTGTTCATTTTCAATTTAACCTAACTCAATTCAGATAACAACATAATCAACATTGATATCTAAGCAAAGCTAGATGTAGACTTAAGTTTAGCCACTTTTCATGGAGGCAAGTTTGAAATGTTATGTTAATTTTTAGAAAGCGGACACTTATTCTGGAACATATAAAAATAGATTGATTCTCATTTTGGTATAGTTTCAACCTATTCTCTTTTGCATTATGATGAATTCTCATGTTTCTGTCATAATTGTAATCTCTACTTGCACTAATGTAAGTACAGCTGCACCCAGTTCTCTCTTCTGCATTGTGTTAGATTCTCATTTTTCTCTCCATACATGACTATGTTGAATGCTAGGGAAAGTCTTAGAGTTTATGATAGACATTGTTTACATAAAAACTTCATCTTCAATGGTAGTTGTTGACTTAATGTATACTCCATCCATCCACTAAAGAGTGTTACTTTTGTATTTTTGTTCATTGCATACGTCCAAAGAAAGGCACTTGTTACTTTAACAATTCAAAATTTAGATCTCTATTTCGAGTAATGGCCACATGTTATTTTTTTCGTATTGTGATTTGTTTTAAAGAAAAAAAGAAGTAAAAAAGACAGTCATCTAAAAACAAATATAAAAGGAAAAACTGACGCTCTTGTGTGTGTGTGGTGGTGGTGGCGCCTGGGGTTTGGGGGGGGGGGGGGGGGGGTACTAGGTAAGATTGTTGATTGTTGTGATGAATGTATGATTTAAAGTTTAGTGTAAGGAGGTTCCTTGTGCTTGATTGCATGATATTTCATGAGACGGAGGAAATATAAGAGATGTTTTACTTGTCAAATAGACAACATGAAAGAAAAGGGTGGGGCATATAATGAACGTTTTATTATGAATTATTATTACCTAACATCTAGGGATACTTTGTGATTTTCTAAGTTTAATGTGCAAGAAATTTTGTGCAGGAAGTTGAACGTGCAGTGCAAGTTTTAGAAGTTTCTGAAGGCGTCCTTAATCCGGTTGGTCAT
Source organism: Hedera helix (assembly GCA_947179155.2). Lineage (NCBI taxonomy): Eukaryota > Viridiplantae > Streptophyta > Magnoliopsida > Apiales > Araliaceae > Hedera > Hedera helix. The sequence goes on from OX359279.1 coordinate 2,315,570, forward strand.
TGAAAATATCGGTTTAGTTCAATAGTTACATACTTTAAATTGCACAGTGCAAAGTTCTTTTGTTGAATGTTTCCATTGATCATAATTTGTTTCATGTAACTGTCAATAAGAAAAAATTTCTATTACCTTGAGCTACTAACGAGGTTCACTTGGGCACCTAGCGTACCTGGATTGATTTTTTTTATATAAATCTAATAAATTATTCTAACTGGATTTTTCTATATTTGCAGACAAGCTCTAGTTTGATCGAGGGTCGCTGGCAATTAATGTTTACAACAAGACCAGGAACTGCATCTCCAATTCAGGTAATACTTCATCTTATTGGTTTAGATTTTATTCTTGTGAAATTTGAAGTGTTGGATCCTTGTAAAAATTCTGCTTGTTGTAGCAAATAAATTTGTATGATACTTCCTCCGTTATGAATTATACAATCCATAACGTTCAAAAGTTAGTATTAATCTTATAATTCGGAATGGAGGGGGTACTATATCAACCCTCAATTTAATTTTTAATTTTTAAAAAAGCTGATGAAGACTAGCTTATAAAGGCATAAACAATTTCATAGTGTCTCAATCATGGTACATCGTATCTCATTGTCCTCCAAGACCAGCAAAACCTATAAGCTTTTAGTATGTCTACTTACCAGACGAATAACTCCCTACTTAAAACTTCTTGTACATTATTATAAGGCTTCTCGGGTAATGAGACTGGTGATCCTATGTGTCTTTTTCTTCTCACTTTCTTGGTTTATATGCTTGGTGGTGGAGCGAGGTTGGTCTTTTGGAAAGATGATACGAGTCCCATCTTCAAATTTTAAGAATGTTGATTATTTTTCCGATATCTGAGGAATTTTCTGGGTCGAATGTGAATTTGGGGAAAAGTGATGTCGAGGGCATCAATTTGGAGGCACAATCCCTTGCTGCTTATGCTTCTTAGGTTTTGCAGTCTCTAGGATTTTCCCATTACCTATCTTCGAGTGCCTCTGGGTGATAATCCCAAGTCCAGAGTGTTTTGGTGTCCGGCGGTTGAAAGAGTTGCTAAAAGTTGGATGTGTGGGAGGGGTCTTATTTTTAGCCTTAGGTCCAGAACGAAAGAAACAAATCCCCACAAGCATAATCTTTGTTGTTTGCCACTATGAATAATTGGGCAGGGCCTGGGGGCAGTCTCCTGGCTCATTTATTTGGGGTTAGTTTTGTACTTTCAGGATAAATTGGGTTCTTGTACTGCATTATATAAGGAGGGATCCTGCACTGTACCATATATACAATTTTTTGAGATAGTGAGATTGATTTAGTGCTGACCGTGGACCCAACCCTACCTTTAGGCAAACTACGTTAAACTTTGTCTTTTGTGATTGTTTTTCTTTAGATTTGTCTTTGCTCTTGTTTTTGCCGTGTTATTATTTTTCTAACAAAATCCCCGTCTACATAGTAAATAACAGCTGTTCATGACAAACCACATAATGATACAAATGAAGACATGTATACTTAAAGATAAACAAGTAGAGAATAATTTGAATAATGTTTGTGTATGAGCACTGAACCAATTGTATTTGGGACTGTAAGCATTTTGAAATAGCATTACCAACATGGACTATATAGTTGATAAAGATACTAGTGTAGTACGTGGCTTCTTCTGTTAGTAATTTTTTGCAATTCAACAAATGGTTAATATATGTTATTTTCGCTGTTTCAGAGAACTTTTGTTGGGGTTGATTTCTTCAGCATTTTTCAAGAGGTATACCTTCAAACAAAGGACCCTCGTGTGTCCAACATTGTAAAATTCTCTGACGCAATTGGCGAGCTGAAAGTAGAGGTATTATTACTTCTTTGACTTTTAGTTGTTAGTTGTTACTAGAAAACTTGTATGGTGTATTATATGTGTAAAAACCAGACACTCCGACTTGATAATATTTGTCACTTGTCTGTGTTTCATTAATGGCTGCATATTGCACCCGCATACCTACATAACTGTCTTCCAATTTGCCGCACAAACGTTTATCATTAGAAGCAAGCTTATCTGACCTTGCTACTGGACCCATTTCAAAATTATGTATCAGGCGGTCCTTGTGTTATCTCTAACCCACACGACTCCAATTCAAAATATTTACAAATCAGAAAAATTATCTTTGAACAATCAAAATCGTCATTGAAACAATTGAACGTTGTATTTTTTTCTTTGTATCAGTCTTCTTTTCTTTTCTTAATGAAATTTGGGTTCTTAGCGAAAATACTAATGACTGATGTTGACCATGACTAATTAACACTGAAGTTATTATTTTCTGTCTTATGTTAAATGCAGGCTGTAGCATCAGTCAAAGATGGAAAGCGCATCCTTTTCCGGTTTGACAAAGCAGCCTTTTCTTTCAAGTTCCTGCCTTTCAAGGTACCTTATCCAGTACCATTTAGACTTCTTGGAGATGAAGCCAAGGGTTGGTTAGACACTACATATTTGTCGCAATCTGGAAATCTCCGTATATCAAAAGGAAACAAGGTAACTATTCACATAAATATATCCATCAACTCCGGTCACCCCCTCTTGCTTTTCCGTTGTCGTAATATGAGCACTTCCATATATGCAATCAGTAAAAAATTACTCAAATTTTCTTTTAGTATGTGACCTGCTAAGGATTAAGGACCCCCAGCTACGTCTCTGTAGTGCAGGGCACCACATTTGTGCTGCAAAAGACCACTGAACCCAGGCAAAGATTGCTTTCAGCCATTTCCACTGATACAAAAGTGATAAAAGTAAGTCCTTTCTCCTTCTTGTTGGAATAAGTAAGCTTGGCCCCAAGTGTGGGGATTGAATCAAGAATCTTGAGGTTCTTCCTACAAGGATTCTTCCATTTCTCCCGCCTTTGGGGTTAAGAAATGTAAGTTCTTAAAACCTGCAATACGTCAAAAAGGATATCTCTGTCTTACATGTTTCTGCTATAGCCTCTGTTTACTGACTTTCACATGCTCAAATTTGTAGGCAATTGAAGACTTTATCTCGACAAATAAGAATGCAGCTAATGGTGTACAACAGCTTATGGAGGGAGAATGGGATATGATATGGAGTTCACAGGTACGTTTTTGATAGGCGTAGATTCCATATTGTACAAACTAGAATTGTAGACATTACTATAATCAGAGTATAGAATATGGTTATCAGATTAGACATGCTTTATGGATACAAATTACAGTATTGTGAAATCATGAAACCTATCCACGGGTTTCTGTGGTACTGGCAAGACTAGATTTATGGAATCAGAATGAGTAGAAAAAGCAACCTTAAAAAGCTAGGTTTAGCACAACTGATTGGAAAGATAAAAGAAAGTTCAGTACGATGGTTTGCTCATTTCCAATCAGAACTGGGGATCTAACTAGCAGTTTAAGAGGAGTCGGGAATATTTCGGAAGATTTGGTGTCTACTGAAGTGTCAGAGCAAGATAACATCAGTGTAGCTAAGATGAAGTGGGTTGATATGGTTCATTGCCTTAAGATGGGTAAAATACATAATCTACCCTCTTAACCTGATGTCAGTTTCACTCCAATGACTACAGTTTCAACTTGAACAAACACACATAAAACTTGAAATTATAGTGCACCATGGTAAACCTGGCTGAAATTTTTGACATGCATGACCCAACATGACCCTTTTAGTTAGCTATAAAAACAGATTGTAATATACGAGTTGTGAACTGAGGTTTAGAGAGTGAGAGAAAGAGGATGCTTTAATTAGTTCAAGAAGAAACCTCGGAAGGAGTTCAGTCAGGAGGCAGAAAAGTAAAGTAACCAGGACAAGAGAGAAGGCAGACTGTTCTTTGAGCAACAACAGCGGCTGCGGAGAAAGAGAGGTAGCTCGTTCTTCAAGGGAGGCGAAGAACTTAGCTAGAATCTGGCAAAAATATTACAGAGATAATCAATGGAGATTGCTTCTGTTTGGTTATGGAACATATTAATATCTGGAGTTTAACTTGTACCTTGCATGAGCGAAGCGAAGATCAAATCTTCTAGACCACTAGCCACGTGTCCATTTTCTTAGAAGTGGATAATTTAGTGCACCTGAGTTCTGCTGTTATTCTTTTCCCAGGTCATCAATGATTTTCGTATAGGAATGCCCCCTCCTGGGGTCACCAGCATAACTTAGCAGTGGTAGCAGCATTACTTAACGTTTGAGGCGTATTGATTGCTAGAGCATGTATTGGTGATACTTGGTGAATTTTTATCCACTCGACCTATAAGCAACACCCATAATACACAAATCTATCAATATCTGAGTAATGAACTAACGATTCATTAAGGTGCTTTTACTTCAAGAAATAAAACAAGATATGAATAGAATCTAGCAGCTTTTTTTAAGACAGTTGGAGAAGAAAAGCAGATCAGTGTTGTGAGTTTTCTGATTTCGACATATAACTATACCCTTTTACTTGTCTCCTACCTATACAAACTATGTTAAAATAAAGGATTCTCAACAAATAGATTAGAAAGTTTTATTAATGACCTCCTCTTCTCATCTCGTAAAATGCAATTTAGCAAATTCCATCAAAAGGAGTTAATCTTCACAATAATCTGTCTATTGCTCTCTCTCTCTCTCTCTCTCACACACACACACACACGCATCCTGCATGCATAGATACGTACACTTGCACTACTATGGGAAAGTTATCCTTATTTTCAGGTATGGATATTGTAAGAGGAGCAACTTATGTTTCTTCTTTATTTAAAGTTGACCAATCAAATTTTATTTTTCTTTATTACTAGATGTTTTACTTCACTTGAACTAAAATTGGCATCTTGCGTGTTGCAGATGGAGACAGATAGTTGGATAGAGAACGCTGCTAATGGTCTTATGGGCACTCAGGTGCCATCTAAATAACAGTCATTGAAGTCGTACAAATTCATAATTCTTGGTTGCTTAGTGAAATATCCTTTCTGAATATATATCTTTTGTTGACTAACATATTCTATTGCGACCATGTTAGATTGTCAAAGCGAATGGACAATTGAAATTTCTTGTTGACATTTTTCTTGGGTTCAAATTCTCCATAAATGGCACATATTTGTAAGTTCTGTTTTTCATTAGGCTATGTTACGGTTGTTACCTGGGTTGCGAGTACTGTAGGAGCAGATTTCTTTAGATCACTTGGTTGGTATGAAATACTTTTTATTCGAAACGTGGTACCTGCTATAGTTTCTTAAAGAGTGCAACAATATGCTGTGTTCGATATTTCATGGCACATTGTCTTCAACATTAAGAATGATCTATCAACTTGCATAGGAAAAAGAAAAATTGAAAGAGGATTGAGAGGATTGTCTTATTTGATTTGCCGTAGCATGTTTAAGCTCTATAATTATTGATCTGCTGGCTCATGATTTAACTTTTATGAAAGTATGGATATTCCCATTCACCATCCGATCTTGACTAATGAGTATGTCATCATCCACAAGTCTCATCAGATGTTTGTCTAATTGCCCTATAAATATTACTTATTTTTTTGGTCCAAAAAGTTAATTTTAAGGTGGAAAGTGTTGTGATGATTTACACATCCTCGAACAGAGTAGCACTGCTTTCTTTGACTGGAGACTTGAACTCTTCCATCATAAAACGTTTGATCTGTCACTTGTTGCAGGAAATCCAGCACAAACCTGTATGATGTAACGATGGATGATGCAGCAATTATAGCTGGCCCATATGGACTTCCAGTAGAGATAGGGAGCAAGTTCAAGCTGGAATTGCTGTATGTTCTCTCAATTACATGGCCTGATGTTATTTATTTATTCACTATTATGATAAAAAAAAAAAAAAAATTGACGTTTCATTTAACATTTTCCAGATATAGTGATGACAAGGTCAGAATTACGAAAGGTTACAAAAACACTGTGTTTGTCCATGTACGTGTAGATGGAGCCGAGAAGAAGTGAAGTAATCTGGATTTTGCTGAAGAGACTAAATCTATAATTATATCTTTCAACAGTACTTGTGCAAATTTGTAAATGTAAATAGCAAAATTTGTATGTTATTCAAATGATATTTCTGTCCAAAAAACAGCTATGTAAATCATGTTATCAACAATTTGTTACATTTTTGGCTGTGCAATGGAATGAAGGGACTGATGCAAGTAAGCAGGGTAATGAACTTCCTTATTTCCGATTTTCAATTAAGCATGACAAATGGAAAGTATCTAGCTAATATTAGTAATTTTTTTATTTTAGAAGAAGTATCTTGGTACAAAAAATTTATGTGGTTATTTCATGGGAAATAATATACATGTCGATAAATATGTGATGAAATTTGATTACGAATCTGCAACTAATGTAGAAGTATTTGCAATAAGATAGTAATAAATTAGGGTGTTTCATGGGAAATAATATACATGTCGACAAATATGTGATGAAATTTGATTATGAATCTGTAACTAATGTGGAAGTATATTCAATAAGATAATAATAAATTTGGGTGATATTATTTTTAATTCTCGTCTATTTTATGTATGTAGATATATTAAAAATATAATTCATTTAATTTTTTTTGCAATACATGATAGTACTCTTATTTTATTTCATGTTTGGTTGATAAAAAACTATTGAAGATTAATTGGTAATTGAGGATTATTCATCTTGCATCTAAAATACACAATCATTTTGTAAAATACTTAAAAATTAAAGAGGATTTTATCCAATCAAATACGTATCAAGTAAATATGTCACTTCAAACAAATAACATTATTTCAAATAAAAAAAACCATGCCAATCATTAAGGGGGGTGTATTCAATTAAGACTTTTAAATACTTTTAAAGACTTTTTTTAAGTGACAGACTTTTGTAGAGTTCATGAATTTTAATGACTTTTAAATACTTTTAAAGACTTTTTTAAAATGATTTTTGATGACTTTTAAAGACTCTATAATAGATGTGATAGATTTTTTACCAAGATTTTGATAGACTTTTATATATTTATAATATATTTTGCAGCTTATATTATTTGTTAATTAGACTACGTGTACAATCTCTCCCTCTTGTTAATTATTTTAAACAAATTATTAGAAAATATTCATATTACGTTATACCTATATTTAAATTTTGTATATACCTAAGCATATGTAAATAAGTTTAAGTACATTTTCAATTATGAGGGTTTCAACTATTAGATGTTATGCAACCTTATATGAATGGTTAATTTAGTGTATCAATAACGATATTAATTTTAGTTATGTTTACTACAGTTAATTTATTTTAATTATCTTTAATCAAAATAGATATTATTCTTGTTACACCAAAGAGAAAAAAGAACACATCTGATGAATACTTCAAATAAACTATAATCTTGTTAGCTAGTATTGTTGTGGTTAGTTGTTAACCGCGTAATTCTTAACATGATTCATTGTTATATAAGTATTTAGTTTAGTGATTTACGATAAATTGATACATTTTGATTGATTATGTAAAAAATTTAGATAGTATTTTTAATATTATCGCTCATAAGCAATATTTATAAAATATCTTGAACGTCCAATAAAAAGAATTGAACAATAAACTAACTGTTAATTCATTTGCATTAAGTATAAAATTTGTAGATAAACTATATGTTCACTTTCTATTAAATACAATTCGGGTAAATTTTGAGTCAATTACATGTTTCAAATATATATTTTAGTAAGTTATGGTAAATTGATAAATTTTGATTAATTTTGTAAAAATTCTAAATATTATTATGATTTGATCACCCAGGAAAAAAAAAAGACTTATGAAATGTTGTACTCGCCTAGACAACTCAACATAAAAAATTTAGAATAATTATATATTCATTTTTTATTCAATATCAATTTTAAAAACACCACCGACTATACAACTTCTTCCCAGTCTTGATGTTAATTTAGTTCAATTAGTGGTCTGTAGTCAAATAGATGTATATATTTTTGTCATGATAAATAATTTTATAAAAACATCAGAGGTCTTTATCTATGAGATTTAGGGAGACAAAACCTCCAAAAAAGCTAAAACCTCATAGTAAAAAAGGCCATTTTTTTTTTTTTTTTGATAATACATGCATGTATGTGAGATTATCAAGATGAGATTGTGACCATGATGATAGTGCAGATTATGAGTGGAGTCTTTTATATATTTGAAATGCTAGAAGGTATCTTTTTCTCAATTCTCATGTCTATTCATCTCATCTATTTCTCACATCACATATTTGAAAGTCTTTAAAAGTCTTTGGACATGAGACCAGACTTTGGACATGAGTATCTTTTGTTCTAAAGTCTATCAAAATCCACCATATGATATAAATCTGAAAAATCTATGACTTTTTGAATACCAAAATACTTTTATAGACTTTATAAAAGTCTCAATTCAATACCATATAACTTTTAAAGACATTATAAAAGTTATAATTGAATACCACTAAACTTTTATAAGCTATTTAAATGTTTTGATTGAATACAATTAAATTTTTAAAGACTTTAAAAGTCTTTATAAGTCCTTAAAAATTCTAATTAAATACACCCCCTAAGTATTGTTAGAAACCATGCCATCAGTTAGCACAATGGAAAAAGTTCATACAAGCGACAAAAAATCTCTAAAAGGGTGAGAACATTATCTCACAAAAGATGATAACGAAAGTCTCCTGTAACAAAAAAAATTTAAATAAATTAAAAGCTTGCCCAAAAGGAAAAATAAGTTCTCATATAAAGAAAATATAAAATACTATTCCTTCTACCTCATAAAAAATATCTTAAGTACATTTTTTATATAATTTAATAAAAAAAGACTCTGTAAATAATTGTGATACGATATGGTATAGAAATAATTTGATACGTACTATGGGGTGTATCAAAATAATATCCTATCACACGATTCAATTACGATACAATAAAGTATCTTATAAAACGATACAATGCACAATAATTTTTAAAATTACTAAGAGACTTGAAAAAGTTTTTTATGTAATAGAGTAAAAGTAAAACTTTTAGGCTTTCTACTATTTCAAATGAAGATGTTTTTTTTAGCCTTAACATATTCTTTATGACTTGATGAGTTTTTAAATGCTTTTTTGAGTTTCACACTTTTCTACAAAATGACAAAATGTTGTTTTATTTTTCTCAAGTCGCTTTATACAAGCATAAACATAAATCTCCCATTTATTAATTTAAATTATTCTCTTTTATTTTATAGTTCAAAAATGAATTTGAATTTTCGTTTTATCTTATTACTCTATAAACATTACTAAAATAATATCTACTAATTAATTTATAATATTTTAACTACTTTTTAACTTTAAAATTTATTTTTTTGTCATAATAATATTTATTTGATTACTTTTATATATAGTCATGTTAATATGTTTGATTGTCCAATAAACTGTCTGTTTAATATATTTAAATATATTTTATCACATCTTTCATTTTGTTTTCGTATTGTGTGATATGATGCTTGAAACATAATATTAATATTTTTGATACACGTACGATTCACGATTTGATAACCAACAAAACTAATTGGCAAGATAAATGAAAGTTTACTAGGATGGTAGAACTCATTTGCAATCAGAACCAAGGATCTAACCGACAGTTTAATGGTGTGTTTGGTTGATGAAAATGGAATGAAATAGACTGGAAATAGAATGACCATTCTTTCTAGAATAATTAAAAATATGTTTGGTTAATCAATTAGAATGTGCATTCTATTCTTTTTAGTTATTTTCATACCTATCTAGATTATTATTTTTCATTCCCTTATAAAGAGAGATGGGTTTATTTCATTCCTTCCCGCATCGTTCATTTTTCACCTACTTCATCCTAGTCGATCGCTTCCTCCGAATCTCCACCTCCAATCACAGCTAAAGGCTTGTTCCGGATAATCGGAGCCGCTCCATTGCACACTGCACAAGACGAAATTCCTCGATTCCAGAATCCCCTTTTCCGTCATCGGAGCCGGGGAATCTCAATCTCTTGGCGACGGCTCCTGTGGCAACGAGTACGGTATCAGCGATCACAGTTTTTGAATCGGTGAAGATTTTGAAGGGAGTAGAGGACAAATCAACTTTGTTGACTGTTTCAGTGAAGATCTAAGTTCCGACTTTATCCTCTTCGATCGATCGATCGACCCCATCGCCTAGCTTCATCCAGTCTTCAAATTCAGGTGACTATGGTTTTGTTTATGATTCAAGAGTTTAATTATGGCAGCAATTTGAGCAATTTTTCTTTGCTAATTATTGCCCGAACGTTGTTTGTTTAAATGCCTGTTTGTATTTTACAATACTAGAACATTTTTCTGTTGTGGGCTTTGATAACATGCTGCAAATCAATATTTTATCAGAAGGTGGTTTCAGTAGTTAGATCCTTTTGGATGTGCTTAGCAATATGTTTATGTTCCACCCATTGATCTGATTTGTGTTTATACATTGCAGTAAATTGTTTCATTTTTATTATGTATGAACAAGAGTGAAGATGCTTCTTTTATAATGTGTAGCATCAGATTCTAGTAGGGCGAACAAGAGGCTTTTTCAAGTAACAACCATTGATTGCTGTGACAGTCAGGTAAGCTCAGCCAATTGTTCATTGTTTCTAAATGTTGTTGTTATTGCTTATTGATTTTGCATTGTTGGAATGTTTTTAGTAAATTTATGTATGAAATCATGCCATTCGTATTTCATATCAATCTATAACTGTTTTATTGGCTTAACTTGGGGAGATGACACCGGCATTTAGTCATTTCCTCTGCAAGTGTACAATGTGTTGTGCTTTACACTTCAGCACAAATTGATTACAATGTGGAGTGGAATTATCGATTCCCAAGTTTTGTAATATTTTACTCGAAAACAAGTTAAATAAGTTTAAAAGGGAATAACGCTTAAAAGGGCACTGGCACTTAGCCTTTGGCCTTCATTCAGCCTCTTCCCGGCTAGAAGCGTATCAATAGGGTGATCAAAGGATTGCCAAATAACGCGTCCTTTGTCGTCTTGAAAGAACTACTCTTATCACTAATCCGTTGCCATTAAGAGTCATGTTGGTTGAATTGTTTGTACCAAATTGAAGGAACGGTTGAGTTAAGGTAGACTATAGAGCTAGCCGTAGAAATTGAAGAATATATCAATATGTATTTAATTTGAAAATCTGCTGATCTGACCCATTATTCAAGAAACCCTCGAAGTCTATGCACAGTTATACATCAACCATCAAGCCGAAACAGGGCAGAAGTAAACAGTTATACCTCTAGTAAAATTTTATTCATGGGCAGAAAAGGTTAAAATGTCAAAAACTCTGATGGATGGCTGTAGCTTGTAAATCATGTACATGTCCCCTTAAGTTGTGCCACACATGTGAGATTCTTCAATTCAAACTACATGGTTTTTTACCTTTTAATTTAATGGTTCTACATTTACTTTTGGATGAAAAACTCAGGAGGAAAAATATATAAAATGGTTTGGGTTAGCATTGGGTCAACATCAAACTCTTTAATAACAATCTCAGAGTTTGATTTCTATCCAGAGTCTTCTTGGAGGTACTTCATTTGAGGGTGGTTTGTGAGTTGAAGCATTTCTTTTCTCTTTTGGATTTCTTAATCAAGCATTTTTTTTTTATCTTTTGGATTTTGTATAGCAGCATTTTTGTTGCTTTTGGATTTCTTACTTATTGATGTTCTCTCTATTATTTATTCTAGAACCGAACACGAGCTCGCCGTTGAACAACCAAGTCGTCGCACTTTGGGAAAATCAAGAAGGTAGCTGTTATGTATATATATATATATATATATATATATATATATATATATATATATATATATATATATCTGTTATGTATGCCTTTTTTTTTTTTTTATAATTGTATGTTTGTATATGTTAGATACACATGAATTTATGTGTACCCTTTTGTTTTGGCTCTCCAAATGCAGTAATGGCTCGATTAAATTTAGCTGCAAGGAAAAATATCATGAAGAAGAGGATTGTTATACTATTTACAATGTGGTTGCACATGATTACATTGGTGAATTGGTTTTGTCAAATTCTGGGGTTGATTAGGCAGAAAGCTTTAAGGCAACAATATTCCATTTATAAGTTAGGGAGGACTCGTTACATTGATAGGTTAGTTAACGGAGGTGATAATAATTGTATTGAACAACTTAGGATGAATATGAGTACGTTTCACAAATTGTGTTTCATGTTCGAGACGAAAGGCTACTTACGTTCAACTAAGCACATGGATGTAATTGAACAAGCTGCAATATTCTTGTATATATTGGGACACCATTCAAAAAATCGTGTTATCAAATTTAACTTTGAAAGGTTTGGGGAGTCGATAAGTAGGCATTTTCATAAGGTACTTAATGCGGTTTTAAGATTGCAAGGAGACTTTTTTAGGAATCCTGAACCAATTGCAGAGGACTCAATTGATGAAAGGTGGAAGTATTTCAAGGTACAATTTTCACACATATGCACACATACACACATACATTTTTAACATAACCTCATATGTTTAAGTATGTCTTGTAATCCATGTTTATGTTATTATAAAATTGTTTAGGGGCTTTGGATGGGACACTCATATAAGAATGAATGTCCCTACAAAGGACAAGCCTAGGTACAGAAACAGAAAAAGTGAAATTACAACAAATGTTCTAGGAGTTTGTTCGCCAAAGATGCAATTTTTGTATGTGTTGCCTGGTTGGGAAGGGTCGGCTGCAGATGGTAGAGTACTTAAAGATGCATTGCTTAGAAAAAATGGATTAATTGTTCCAAAAGGTAAGATTTTTTTTTTTAACCACAATGAAAAATATCTTTTGAGATAAGGAAATAACATATATATATATATGTATATATATATATATATATATATATATATATATTTTATATTTATTTTCAAGGTACTTATTATCTGGTAGATGCTGGTTATACAAATGGAGAGGGATTTCTTGCACCATATAGGGGTCAAAGGTATCATTTGAATGATTGGAGAGATGGACATCAACCCATATCCGCTGAAGAATATTTTAACATGAAGCATTCATCAGCAAGGAATGTAATTGAGAGATGTTTCGGCATTCTTAAGAAGAGATGGGCAATTCTTAGAAGTCCATCATTTTACCCTATCAAGATACAGAATCGAATAATTAAATAAATGATATACAATTAAATAAATGACTAATTATATAGTACCTAATAATATTAGATTAATTGAATAACTTTATCTCAAATCACATTATATTTATTTTCAAAAATTATAATAAGATAATATATAATATGATTATATAATATATGATATGATTATATTATATATTCATATATAATATTGTTATAATATACTATATACATATATATAAATATTATATACTATAATAAATATTCTATATATTTATATATATATCAATTATTATATATAAAAAATTAATACATAATTAAACTAACCAAGCGAATTAATTTGGTTTAATTTTAAAATCCGTCAAATTAACTCAGTTGGTTAACTCTTCTTTAATTTGAAAAATGGGTTGATCAATTACGGGTCATGTCAATGTCGGTTTGTTCTCTTCGATCGACTCTTCCTCTTTTCACTTAATAAAACTCCTCTCTTCTCACTGTTTAACAATTCACTCCTAGGAAAATCAATCCCCCCACTTTTCCTTTTGTTCCGCCGCCTCCGGAGAGAACAACGTGAGACGGCGATTTGTCGAAGTCGTCTAAGATCGGCGACCATCTCTGTTACATTTGGGTCTGAAAGAGGTAGTGGTCGTGCATATAAGATTAACAATAAGGGGGGAAATGAAAGATACTTGCCTCCACTCCTAAGAAAATCGACCCCCCTCACTTTTCCTTTTGTTCCGCCGCCTCCAGAGAGAACAACATGAGTTTCGGCGTCGATCGGCAACGGTGATTTGTCGGAGTCGTCTATCGACGACCATCTCTGTTACGTTTGGGTCTGAAAGAGGCAGTGGTCGTGCATATAAGATTAACAATAAGGGGGAATGTGAAAGATACTTGCCTCCTTGAATCTTATTATATTCAGGCGCCTGAGAGATTCTTCCCTCTGTAGCAAGTTTGAGAGACCCAAAGAAAGGAATCTTGATTTGAGGCCCATATATCAAATCAGAGAGTTAGGGGCTGCAGAATCCATGGATTTCTTAGAGAAGAGAATTCAGTCTGCTCTTTGTTGCTGGGGTCATCATAGTCGGTATCACAGGTATTATATGAGTATATATAGATTCATATAGTGTATGTGTTCTTACAAATATCATATATGTATATATTTATGCTTTTTTCTTTACTGTAGTTTAAATTAAGTTTAATTAAAGTTCAATGGTTGTTTTGTTAGTTGTATTTAGTATTTCAGTTTCTGGATCCCAAGTTTTATATAGTTTAAAGATTCATAACCTTGAGAAGGGAATTATGAAGTTTTCATACACAATAGAGATGAAATGAAATAGCTTTTAGGACTTTCAGATTGTCTACTACCAAATTGAAAAAAGGTCATATTTAGTTTTCATATTTAGTTTTATTAAGATGTTTGGATATGGCAATAGAATTTCTTAGTGTAGGAATTGTAGTTTTAGTTTTTAATTTGAATATCCCTTATTGAAAGGAAGAGATTTTGATTTTGGGTCTTGCTTTTGTAATTATTTTAGTGTTTGATTACTGAGTACTATGCATTTTTTAATTATGTTTGTATGTGTATGTTTTGTTTACACAGATGTAAAGAGAAGTAGCGAAAAGAGGCATTACGTCTCCAAGCTGTGAATAGCAAGTTATCGGCGATGAGTAAGCTGTTGATGGAGGAAAATGATAGATTGCAGAAGCAATTTTCACACGGTGTATGAGAACAACTTCTTCTGCCAAAAGAAGCAGAATGTAAATAACTAATCCCTCTATTTCCCTTTTAATTGCACCAAGTTCTCTGTTTTGATTGCCTTGAATGAGAAACAAACATGTTAACTCAACTAGAACCACCACAATTATTTTGTTTTATCATGATAACACGTAATTAGACAAATTTATGCGTTTTAAGGTCAATTATCGTGTAGCAAACTGATAAAATATCATATGAACTCTATTGCAGGCAACCCTTTCTGTAACTTTCCATTGCGGAAACCCTTGATTCATCTGACCCAACACCTATGGAGGAAGCCCCAGTTACTGTCACAGAGTACCAGAAATTACGATGCTCATGTTCAAGTATTCACTCAACCCAATCATACATCTCTAATTTCTAATGTGTATGTATGTAGCTATTTTGATGATTAGAAATTTGTTTGTATATTTGTGTTTTTTTGAAGTACATAAGGGCTCGAGGAAGCAAGGGGACATCGAGTATCTAGGCGGTGCTCCTCTCTGCACCTTCATCAAGCTGCAGATCCAGGTACTTAGCCTTTCATTCTCAACTTATTTCTTAAATAAAACAACAAATAATTTGTCAATCTGCAGTTCATTGGTATATCTTTGTAGAAGAGTTTGCCTTTATTATTTATGTTTTTTTTAATAATTGTCTCAATGTCTTTTATTAGTCATTATAAACATTGAATTTAACATAATATCTTTAACTACAGTGACTTTATTTTGTTGGTATGTTTTTTAAGTGAAGAAGAAGCAACGAAGAAGATTTACAATGTTTCTTGCGAGAGATATTTTGGGTTTGGATGCGAGATTGACGAGACATTGAACTTGGGACTTAGGGAGGGGTTTAAAAAAGCTGATAATCACTTTGCACCTTCATCAAGCTGCAGATCCAGGTACTTAGCCTTTCATTTGCAGTTTTATTTGGTATTTCAATTTTAATACGTAGTTGCAAAGTACATTGCCAGTTTCGATTCGAACATTTTTGTGATTTCTTGATTATATGGGTAGTAATTTTTTGAGTTGCAAAGTATATATGGATATGTTTTTGAGTTGCAATTTTAATTTTTTCGGAAGTTAGGGCATTTAAGTATGAACTTTTGGTTATTGTCCGTTTTATTTTTAATTTTAAATATTATAGTGTGTGTTTAATTAGCAGTACTTTTGAGTTTTTCTTATGGGATTTTGGTGGTTGTGAAATTATTGTACATTGCGAGCCTTATGCAAGCGTTAGCATACTGCCATGAGAAACATGTGATTCATATGGATATCAAGCTAGAAAAATTGTTAATTGATGAGGTATGCTGCGTAAGTCCTCTTAAATTGCCTCTTAACTTCAAGATGAAATTCGTTTTACCTACTTTGTTAAAGTACACTTTACATAATCCTTATTTGTCAGACACTTGGCCCATTTTGAACCAACAATCTGTTTTGTATGCTTTATCTTGGAAATGCATGATCACAATGTGTCTAAGGGTAGCTTGAAAAAGCTAAGAGTTTGTTTCATGCACCAGGTGAGAACAAGATGAAAAGCTTTTGGGACTGAATGTAAGATAGATAGAGAGAGAGAGATAGAGAAATAAAATTGATCATGAGGATGATGAGGTGTGTTTATAAATTTATATATTTTGTGTTAATTGTCGTAGAGATATCGTTCTTATCGTATGTTTAGCAAATTATTTAAACTAGCCCGTGCACTGCACGGGTTATCAACTAGTATATATATATAGAGAGAGAAAGGATTAAGTACATACTCCTTATTTTACATACCATGCATACTTTCTTTGGCGACGGACCGGGCGACGGTTTGGTCCGTCGCTATAGGTTCAGTCCATCGCTAAAGGGTTTAGCGACGGACAACATATAACGACGGATCGAACCTATAGCGAAGGACCAAACTATCGCCTGGACCGTCGCTAAAGGGTGTATGCATGGTATGTAAAATAAAGGGACATGCACTTGATCCTATATATATATATATATATATATATATATAATACGTATTATATTTATTTTATATTATATTTAATATATAATATAATATAATCATATCATATATTATATCATCATAATTTTTAAAAACAAATATAATCTGGTTATATTTTACTAAAAATAGGGGTGCGATAAAATTATTCAACTAATATAATATTATTAGAAACTACGTAATTAGTCATTTATTTAATTACATATCATTTATTTAATTATATATTTTATAAGGATCTTTTTTGCTCAACTAATATATCTTGAGGGGAGAGTTTTGTCAAAAAAAAAAAAAGTTTGAAGGAGAGTTTTGTAAAAATAATATAAATCGGAGAGTGTTTTGCCAGATAAAAAAATTTAAGGGAGACTTTACAAAAATAATACCAACCAAAAGATTTTGGTCTAAAATTTATGCACAAAATCAAATGAGAGAAATCTCAAATCAAACTCAACAACAAATCCAAATCTCACTCTAGTGCTGGAAAAGATCTCTCGGAAGGGAGGAATTAATATCTTCGTGCTGGAACTCCCTCCCTTAATCGCAATTCAAGAGCCTTCCAACAAGTTAGCTTGTACTTGTAGAGGTAGGTTTGGGAACTTGTAATATTCAAGCCTTGATCTTCTTATCTTCTTCTACAATAATCTTCGGTGGGTTTATGTGATTTCAACGGCCACCACCACCACCACTACAGAAGCGGCATAATTTTGTGGATTTGGAGTCGCGCCCTTAATGGTTTGTGTTTGGGTTTAGGGTTTTGTTTTGGGAATTTTATGTCTTTTTGTTAGTTGAGTAATTGAATGTTTAAGGCTGATTATCTGCTTGAAATCATGGAATTTGGGTGAATTTGTGTGAAATGTGGATGTAGTTGGATGGGGTGGAAGTTAATCCAAGTAAGAGAGGAAGAAAATTTCATCATTTTTTCATCTAAGGAAACTACTGTGTGTGATGATGGAGAAGGGATATACTCCTGTTTGTTTCTTTGTATTGTGTGTTTTCTAGGTAGTCACATGGCTCGTGAATATTTTCAGTTAACTTTTGATTTCCTGCTCCGTCAACCTCGTGTATGCAAAGAACACAACAAAGAATTATATGCAATTAGCTGTTTTCTGTTTTATAGATTAAATTCTCTTGCAACGAATCAAACATAAATAAATCGGCTCACTCTTTGAAGTACAACCTTGTTGCTCAAATGATAAGCAAAGTCTCTTCACCCAGATCTGGTGTTTTGATTTTGTTAACTTTTTGAAAGGATTTCGTAGGGGAATTGGATTTAGTTTTGGTTTTGGTAGCTGTGAGTGAAGATTGGATTCGAGAAGTGGAGTTTTGAGGTTGGTAATAGATGCAGGATGAAGAAGATCTGTGTGGTTTTAATTGGTGCGGTTTGTGCTGTTTTTGGTTTGGTTTCTTGCTCAGCCCTATCTCATATTGCAACAAAACAACCAAAAACACCAAATCAGAACTATCTTAACCAAACAAAATACACAAACCATACAAATATTATAAACAACTAGTGAAAATTTGTCTTTTCCTTCAAAAATCTTTGGTTGCTTCATTAGTCTCACCTCCCTTTTTAATCTCAAGTTTTGTTCATATAAACCTTTCATTTCTTGCTTTAAGTATTTGTTTTCTTGAATCAATGCAACAAAACCAAAAACACCATATCAGAAATATCTTAACTAAATGAAATATATACAAATCACAAAAAATATTATAAACCTTTTAACATATTTACCTCTAACTTTTCCCCAAATTTTGTGTTAGAATTTAGAATTGAATCTTGTTTGGTCATCCAAACTTGAAGGTCCAAGCTCATCTGTATTCTTTAAAGCTTTAGCCTTATCTTCAAGCACACATTAGATTCAGCATCACGAAGTTTCATCAAGATTTCTAACTTTTCAGATTCATATTTACACCACTGAATTTGACTATCAGTTTCCTTTTCCTACATTTGATCTTCCATCAGAGCAATTCTGTTTACAGTCTCACGTAACTCGGCTTTCAATGCAATTTGTTGCTGTTGAATTGAATTAGTTTGTGCCTCTTCAATTTTAGCCAATAATCCTTCCTTTTCAAATTCAACCATCTTATACTTATTTAGTAAGATTTTGATATGAGATTCATGTTTCATTTTCTAATCTTGACTATCAGTTTCCTTTTTTTACATTTGATCCATCAGAGCAATTCTGTTTTCAGCCTCACCTAACTCGGCTTTCAATGCAATTTGGTGTTGTTGTTGTTGAATTGAATTAACTTGTGGTTCTTGAATTTTAGCCATTAAACCTTCCTTTTCAAATTCGACCATCTTATGCTTATTCAGTAAGATTTTGAGATCAGATTCCAGTTTCACGTTCTGATATTGACACCCTCCAAATCGACTTTTAACGCATTCTCAATGTTTTCATGGCGCTGCAGTTGAGCTAAATATTTGCAACTAAGTTCCTCCAGTTTAACCTCTAGTTCATCTTTATCAATTTTCACCCTTTTGTAATATTCCTCTAACTTTCTCTTTTATGCTTCTAACGACTTCTTCTCCTTATCCTCCTCAATGATAGATTCCGCTAATTTTTCACCACTCTACAAAGAACAAAACAATATACTTTAAAACCATTCCCGTTCATAGAAATATAATAATTGTATACACAAAACAAAAAATAACGTATAATTCAATACTAGAACAACACAGATCTTTTTAACTTTCTCAGACCTATAAAAGTCCTGTTCTGAAACTACTTTTATGCATGCACGAACTAAAATGGAAGGACACTTCAATAAGAAAATATCATCTACGCATAAGGGTTTCGAAAAAACATATTCGAGAAGAAACTGTTCAGTCTTCTCAAGCGTCTTCTTGCAACCATCAATTTCAAGTTTATAACTTGCATATCCGCTTCTCGATTCAAACAAGAGATTTAGCCTAAACTCAAGACCAGTGGCTGCATAATCCTGCATGTGTCTTGACAACCACTGGTCTTGAGTTTAGGCTGAATCTCTTGTTTGAACCGGGAAGCAGATATGCAAGTTATAAACTTGAAATTGATGTTTGCAAGAAGACGCTTGAGAAGATTGAGCAGTTTCTTCTCGAATATGGTTTTTCGGAACCTTATGCACATGATAATTTCTTATTTAAGTGTCCTTCCATTCTAGTTCGTGCATGGGTAAAAGTAGTTTCAGAATAGGACTTTGATAGGTTTGAGAAATTTAAAAAGTTATGTGCTGTTCTAGTATTTAATTATATGTTATTTTTTGTTTTATGTATGCATTTATCGCGTTTTTGTGAACGGAAGTGGTTTTAAAGTATTTTATTATTTGTTCTTTGTAAAGTGGTGAAAAATTAGCGGAATCTATCATTGAGGAGGAGGATAAGAGGAAGAAGTCGTTAGAAGAAAAAGTTAAGAGAAAAATTACAAAATGGTGAAAACTGATAGGGATGAACTAGAGGTTAAACGGGAGGAACTTGGTTGCAAATATTTGGCTCAATTGCAATGCCATGAAAACATTGAAAATGTCGATTTAGAGGATGCCAAGAGTTTTGTTTCTGAAATGGAATATCAAAATGTGAAATTGTAATATGATCTCAAAATGTTATTGAATAAGTATAAGATGGTTGAATTTGAAAAGGAAGAATTATTGGTTAAAATTCAAGAAGCACAAGGTAATTAAATTTAATCGGAACGACACCAAATTGCATGGAAAGCCGAGTTAGGCGACGCTGAAAACAGAATTGCTTTGATAGGAGATCAAATGCAGAAAAGGAAAATTGATAGTCGAGATCATAAAGTGAAACAGGAATCTGATTTCAAAATCTTACCGAATAAGTATAAGATGGTTGAATTTGAAAAGGAAAGATTATTGGTTAAAATTGAAATAGGCACAAGCTAATTCAATTCAACAGCAACACCACCAAATTGCACTGAAAGCCGAGTTACGTGAGACTGTAAACAGAATAGCTCCGATGGAAGATCAAATGCAAGAAAAGAAAACTGATAGTCAAGATTAGTTGTGTAAGTATGAATTTGAAAAGCTAGAAATCTTGACGAAACTTCGTGATGTTGAAGCTGATGTGTCTACTTTGCTTGAAGATAAGGATGAAGCTTTAAAGAATAGAAGCCCAGATGAGCTTGGTTGGACCTTCAAGTTTGGATGACCAAACGAGATTCAATCTAAATTCCAACAGAATATTTGGGGAAAAGTTGGAGGCAAATATGTTAAAAGCTTTATAATATTTTTTGTGATTTGTATATTTTATTTAGTTAAGATATTTCTGATTTGGTTGTGTTGCTGGTTTGTGTTGAGAAGTTGATTCAAGAAAACAAATACTTGAAGCAAGAAATGAAAGGTTTATATGAAGAAAACTTTCGATTGAAAAGGGAGGTGAGACTAATGAAGTAGCTAAAGATTTTTGAAAGAAAAAACAATTTTTCACTAGTTGTTTATAATATTTTTACGGTTTGTGTATTTTGTTTGGTTAAGATATTTCTGATTTGGTGTTTTTGCTGCAGTATGAGTCTATGAATAATTGGTTCTTGCAAACACAAATTTGATGGAAGAAGTGAAAGCTTTAAATCAAGCATTAGCTGAATTGGAAGCCTAGTTCAGACTAGCGAATCAGCTAAAGATGTTTGAAAGTAGAAGTAAAAGATTTAAATCAAGCATTAGCTGAATTGGAAGCCTAGTTCAGACTGATGAATCAGCCAAAGATTTTTGAAAGTAGAAGTAAAAGATTTATCTGCAAAAATCTTTGATTTGGAAAGCAAGGTGTTACTAATGAAGCAGTTTAAGGGCTGGGTTGATTTGTTTCTGTTTTTTTTAATGTATATTTTGAGTTTTGGTAGACCTAACTGTAAGCACCCTTTTTCTTTTGCTTGACATTCTTGTGACTTACGAACTGCTTTAGTAGGAGATTCTGTTTGCATATACACGCAAGTGGTGGTTTAAATCTTCTCTTTGGATATTATGTCTCATGCATTTGTACTAGTCAAATTGGGGAGTGAAGGCGAACTATTTCCTGTTTTTATTTGTGAATTTGCAAATGCCGTTTTCTAGAGTACCTGTGTAGTATGGAGTACTTTTGGAGAAATTAGGGATACAATCTTGATTCTTGACTCGAATCAAGTTATTGTCTTCTCTTACGCATTCAGATCAAACACCTTATGTAACTTATAATTGTTGAATTTGTCTTATTATAACATGTATAGAAATTTTTCATTCATTCAACTTGCATATTCTGATCCAGTGAAGGAGCAATATTGTGATCAAAGAGAAGCTCTACCAGGAGAGCCTCGATGTGTTATATGTGATCGTTATGGTGAATATATATGTGATGAGACTGATGATGACATTTGTAGTCTGGAATGTAAACATATTCTCCTCTCCAAGATTCCCAAACCATAGTTGACAGGCATTGTCCCACGTCCTGTAAAATTACCCACAGTTGATGAATGTTATTATGTAAGAGATACTACTAATAATAAATCACAGTCCCAATCTTTGGCAGCCAACCAGAACTGAATCACTTAGGTTGAAACTTGATATTTCTGTTAGAGGAGACTGTGTTCCGGCACCCATCTTGTCTTTTGCTTCTTGTAATATACCTCAGAAGCTTCTGGAAAATATAGAAGTCTAAGGATATGAAATGCCAACACTGGTCCAAATGCAAGCAATCCCTGCTGCTTTGATTGGCCAAAGCCTTCTTGTTTCAGCTGAGACGGGTTCAGGGAAAACCGCACCCTATTTGGTTCCAATTGTTTCTTATTGTGTGAACTTTAATCATCAGCAGCTTCCAAACAAAAAGCCACTTGCATTGGTTCATGCCCCAACTAGGGAGTTCTGCATACAGGTAGAAGAACAAGCTAAGTTGCTGGGAAAGGGTTTACCTTTTAAAACTGCTCTTGTGGTTGTTGGTGATGCCATGGCCAGACAACTCTATCGTATCCGGGAGGGTGTGGCTTTGATTGTAGGAAATCCTGGCACACTTATTGATCTTTTAACTAAGCATGATATCGAATTAGATAGTGTTTCAAATTTAGTTTTGGATGAAGTGGACTGTATGCTTGAAAAAGGATTCAACGAGCAGGTGATGCAGATTTTTAGGGCTCTATCACAACCGCAAGTGTTGATGTATTCCGCAACAGTCTCAAAAGAAGTTGAGAAGATGGCAAGCTTAATGACAAGAGATTTAATTATTGTCTCTGTTCGAAGGTCCAGCAAGCTAAATTCTGCTGTGAAGCAGCTGCCAATCTGGGTGGAGTCGAAGAAAAAGAAGCAAAAGCTTTTTGACATATTAGCAAGCCAGCAGCATTTCATGCCGCCAGCTGTAGTATTTGTGGGCTCAATACTTGGTGCAGATCTCCTTTCTGAAGCAATAGCAGTCACTACTGGGGTGAAAGCTTTATCAATCCATGGAGAGAAGTCCATGAAAGACGGGAGAAATTCTAAAGTCATTTCTGGTAGGGGAAATTCCGGTGATTGTAGCTACTGGGGTTTTGGGCCGAGGACTAAATCTCTTTGGTGTAAGACAGGTTATTGTATTTGACATGCCAAATTCCATGAAAGAGTATGTGCGCCAGATAGGAAGAGCATCCAGAATGGGGGAGGTGGGTACAGCGATTGTCTTTATAAATGAGGAAAACAAAAGGATGTTCCCAGAGTTGGTTGAAATCCTAAAATCTTCTGGGGCAGCTATTCCTAGGGAGCTTGCTAATTCTCAGTACATGGTGAGCTCTTTTTCTACCAATCGGGGCTATAAGAAAAGGAAGCATCGTTCCTGAGCTTTTTCATGCTCTGGCTGTTTGGTGGTGTAAATCCTGATTCACAGAAAAATAAAAGGACATGAAAACATATTTTTAGTCTCTGCTCCAAGTCTCATGCTAGGTAACATACTTTTCCATTTTGATCCCCATTCTGTTGTTTTAAGTTGCTTTAGTAAATTGTGGAATTTTAGACTTGGTAGTATTCTTTTTTGATATATTGTGCCCCTTGTGGGATTTGTCACATTTGATATTTTGAGATCTGGTTTCTTAGTCTTTGGAAATTGGGATTGCCTGCCTTGATCCTTTGAACCTCTCAATTACTTAAAACACACTAATGTTCAGCCAACCAGAATTTTGATCGATACCTTCGACATTTGCTTTTCATACCTATGTGGTTGTTGCCATCTATTCTTAGGTCAACTTTCCCAGAAATTACTTCTGCATTCAGTTATATATAATTATTACTAGATTTATTGGTGACTGACAATAAATAATGATATGGGATCATTGAGGTTACGATATAAATATGCTAACAAGGTCTCATCTCGGTGATGTATTAACCTTCGAGTATGGTTGGTTCTAATAATAGTTGTAAATGGACAGAAGTTCTGCCATTTTGTGCTAAGAATGGAGCATTAAGCTTAAGAACATCTATTCAAAGCATTGCCTGGGGAGCAATCTGAAATGCCTGAAACTTTTGAATCAAATCAAATTTCTTTGCCTGTAGACATCTTCTGTATCTTTTCTAGAATTGAATTTCAGTCAGAATTTATATCAATCTCATTACTATTCTGTTTTTCCCTTTTATTATTGTAAAGGTTTGTTACTTCTTGCAACATGATAATTGGTCAAAAACTAATGAGAAATGCCTTTACATCTCAATTTTCTTGAGTATCTTGCTTTTGTTAAACCTTTGTAATAGTGCTAATGCAGATTCATATCTGTGCCGAGAGTTATTGGTGGCGCCTGCTACCATATGGTACTTCTGATGGTAGAATATAAAAACTTTGTGCAGTTCATGTGGAGGGTTGGCTATATCTGAATGTCTTTTCGCCTGCTCGTTGCAGTGCTTTCTGTAGGAAATATTTGAAGTTATTTGTAGTGAAAATTTCTTTAACAAAACTGGGAGGACCCAGGAAAAAGACGCACATATTCACTACTTGGGAACATTTTTAATGGTAGAGGTCTGAAATGCAGCAAAATGCCGAGTCGATCGGCGACTTCAGAATAGAAGCTGGGACTGTTAGTAGAATAGTTTGCACTGGGCTGGCCAAATGGGATTTCAATCCATCTTCGCAAGCAACAAGAATTTTGAAGGGTAGTGTCAGTAGTTGACTACAATCGAACAAAAAAGGTTTTCACTTATGGTGAGAGATCAGTCTTCTTGCCCGTTTAAGACGAAAGATAACTTGTTAGAGTTATTTTGAACTTCTCTAGTATTTTGGGATATGTTAATCATACTATTCGGCTTCAAGGGGAATGGAGATTTTCCATGTCTATATATTTATCAATTTATTACAGTTGTGTTTGTGTACCTCTGTGTGTTCATTTTTAAGAAATTGATATTTTCATAAGCAAAAAGGATCCTTCTCGTATGAATAATAAATGAATTTCATACTTGATAGTTTCATAAGATTTTTTCCACATAAATAATAAATGAGCAACACACTAGTGTGAGAGAGAATTTATAAAATTATCAAATTTTACTTGTAAAAATATTAATTACCCATTTTTATCATGTTACTGATGCTACATGGTCGTCACTTCAGTTGCAAGTTGTAGAGTAATGCAAAGATTGAAACTCATTAATTAATGCCGTTATTTACCCTATAGAAAAAGTGTAAATGAAGCCTTTAACCGGCCTTGCTATTTTCATTAACCTTTTAATATATAAAGGATAGATTTCATCATTTGTTTAGTATTCTCTATTCAGTAAGTAGATACAATAAAACACAAGTGAGCAATAAAACTAAACCTGGCTGATAGAAACAAACAATATTTGTGCACAAAAACAACGATAAGTGACGCGAATTTCAATGTTATACCTTATCTTTTAATGGTTAAGATGGATGTAGTGTTTGAATGTTGCGTAGTTATACTTATTCCAAAAACAAATCATAGAAAAGAGCAGAAAATTCACTCTATGTTTTTTTTCTCTCCCCAAAATCAGAATTATACTCTTCTCCCTTTAAACAAATTCTCCAGTTTGGCCATGTATGTAAATCATGTGGAGCAATTATACAAGCTTCAAAGGCTTAAAAGAGTGGGGAGACACCTGACCTAATTCAGGTTAGTTTCGTAGAAATAGCAGAATCTAATCAGTTTTATAGTCATGAATTACAATGCCAAAAGATTCCAGACTTCAAAAGAAACTTTAAAGCTGATAAACTGATTCACATTGCTAAATAAGGTGCCTTCAATCTCTCCCCCGCTGATGCAACGTGAGCATTCACAATCCAACAAATTTTATAATTCTTGCTGTTCTATCCATCACCACTTCCTATGATTTTTCTTTATTTATGTTTATTGTTTTTCACAACCCAAAAACAGCAGTCGCGCACGCACTGACACAGGTGTCCCCTGTATTTATATTCTCAAATGCAAACTTATTACTGGTCAGTTGGGAAGGCATGGCTCACGAAGTTAACATACCTGACTTGTCACCCAATATTGGCAGCAGGACAAGTCTACACACACAATCAAATACAAACTCGTCATTAAAAGGTGGAACATGACATAGATTTTCGTGTCAAATCCCACTTTTTAATAGTGAGAATGGAGTTTGTGTTTGAATTTGTATTTTAAAATTATTTTTGTAAACTCATATCGGCACGGCACAACAGCGTAGTCTCCTTTGAAAAACACCCAAGCCAAATAAATAATAATATTTTTAGTAAAAAAATAAAAATAAAAAAATAATAATTTTCCACATTATCAAGAAGCAGGAAATACACTGAAAAGTGAATATTTCTTGCAGCCCAATGAACAGACGACAGTAGAAAAGTGTCCAAGTCAAAATCTACCAACTGAATCTAGACAACCTCATTAAGGGGTAAAGGATTCATCTGACGCAGATAAAAATAAATAAATACACAACATCAAGCATTAAATAAGGTGAACCTTATTAATGATAACAAGAAAACATCACATACAATTAGGAGCTGCTCTATAAAATCATGCCATAGATTCAAATTCATCCATTAATCACCACTTCCCATCCACATTTCTTAATTTATTTTGATTGTTTTACACACTGCACAAAATGTGGTCAAGAACACACTACATATAGCAGTAATCCACTTTCAAATGCAAACTCAATCCCTAGTAAGGTAAGCAAGCACATGCTGACCAGGTAAAAATACCGTACTTGCCCAAAATCCAATATTGGTGTACAGGAGCTGATAGGTCTCTGTTACAACCATATCTATTATGAACCAAATTAGTTCAATTGTCAATAAGGTGTTAAGAAGAGGCAATATATGAAAACCTGAGTGTTACAAGCTACCCAAAAGAAATGCAACAATTGCCAGGGGGTGATGAAACATTGATGTTTCATTAGACGGCAAAGATCATAATCAGCATATGAGTAGAAGAGGATTAGAAACCAATAATGGCTCCTCTAGGGTTACATAAATCATGATTCATGACAGTGACAAAGACCATAAAGATTAAGGAAATGTAATCTTATATATAATAACAAGAAAACATAAACTAAAACACTACATAAATCACATGAAGCATTAGTCAAATTCATATATTCATTGCATACATAAAAAAAAATAAGCGAAGCTACTAACTTATGTCACTTAACAAATGACACTCCACCACCCACCCTGCCTTATCTGAAATCAAAGAAACAGAACCAAAATAAAATAAAATTCAAAAACCTAGGTCCTACAAGAATAAGTAGCCATTAATGAACGAAAACAGCTTTTCCTTCCCATGCCCACTAGACAGACAAAAATAAGAAAAGCAAATGAAGGATGTTCACTTATAATGTATAGAACCATAATTTGCAAAAATTGGCTTAGACTATGGGGTATAATGCGTAAGGGTCTATTCACAGTCCAGTGAAGAAAGAGCATTCATTTCCTGCTCCCACATCTTTAAGCGTCAATCACTTCATATTGCTTATTTGCAAGCTCTTCCATGCAAACATCTCGAACAACTGCATCATCCAATGTCTTAAAGTTATTGGCTTCTTTCAGTCTGACATCCCCATCGTTATTCAATTCCATTTCCTCCACATTATTTGCTTCAACATCATCATTATTGTTCTGGAGAATATTAGCTCCCCTTAACTTCTACATTCCCATTATTATTGTCTTCCTTTACCTCCACATTATTTGTGTCCTTAACTTCAAAATCATTATTATTCTCTTCCTTTACCTCAAGATCCTTCACTATGATATTCCCATTGCTATTATCTTCTTTTGCCTTCGCAAACTGGTCTCCTCTTTCATTGTTCTCTTCAATCACCTCCTCTTTGTTCTCCTCTAGGGAGTGAGAATACCCTCCTCTACTCCCACTATCATTTTCAGACTCATTTTCCAGTACCTCTTCGTTAATTTCATCCGCTGCCTGACACTGCCTCTCAAGACTTAACAACCTCCTCCTTAAATCACCCAACTCTCTCTCCATCAAGAAAAGCCTCTCCTTCAAAATCAAGTTCTCTTCTTCCACTTGTGCAATATGCGTATGTTGATCATCCACCCGATTCACCAGCCCATTGTTATACTCAACACCGTTATTCGGATAAATCATTTCGAAACGGCTCAAATCATGATCCAATCTTCTCTCCACCTCCAAATGCTCTTCCACATCACTTTCACTTGACCCTCCTCCTTCCTCTTCCTCCTCATCCTCAGCTGCATTTGCTTCATGCCATGGAGACCTCATCCTAATTAACCCCTTCATCGACCCATACCCATCAACCCCCCACTCCTCCTTCGCCATGTCCACCAACACCTCTCTAGATGGTGAAAACACTGGCGTTGGAAGTACCGCAGGGGTCACAGGACAAGGGGACACCAAAGAAGCAATGCCACCGGACTTTTTGGCCCGAATAATGAAAGAACTAGTGTTCCTAGGGGCATACGGTGCAGATCTGTTACTAAACTTGTCAAATTTCTTCTTGGGAAAGAATTTTCGAGCCTTCAAACGATTCTCATGCTGCAATTCCTTCAGGGTAGGAGGCCTATAACCACCTCCACTACCACCTGCACCAGTGGCGCCGCAGCTGCCACCAGCAATCAAGGGCTTCCCTTTCCTCTTAAAATCTTTCCTCTTATTATCAGTAATTACTTTTTTTCCCTTCCAGTTATTTCGCCCCAAAGGCTTAGAAGACGCAAAACCACCCCGAAAATTCATAGAATTTTTATTGAAATTCGTTTGGTCCTGTAGAGGAGGCCACATTCCATAACCTCCTCCTCCTCGATTCATTATCATCTGCTGAGCCTGGTTCATCAACTGAGGCGGCTTCTGCTGTTGCTGTTGATTCAACATCTGCGGCGGTGGATTCATGCTCATCATTTGAGACTGACTCATCATCGTAAAATGCTATTGATTTATCATTTGCGATTGATTCATCATTTTAACTTGATCATTCATTGTTAAAACAAATCAAATTACAGAACGTAACCCTAGAAATGAAAATTTGGATGAAAGACAATACTATGACTACAAATCGAAATAATTCAGACGTTAGTTTCAAATTCAAATCCCAAAAAATAAAAACAAAAAATGAATTTAACGGCTAATTAAACTGAAAACCCTCAAAATTCAGAAAAATTAGATCTGGTGTCCCGATTATCAATTGTAATCCAAAGCCAAAAACACGAGAATTACAAAAATTTTGATCACTTTTATAGATATATATAGATTTGAAATTCTCTCTCTACAAGTTTATATTTCTCTCTAGAATTTTCGAGACGTTAGGTTTTTGTTTGTCTTGAGATTATGGAAAGGGTTTCGTACTACGGAGCGGCCGTCAGGGGTTTTATATAAGCAAGGGAAAATGGATGGACGGTCTAGATCTTGAGTTGTTACTGGACGGTTGAGATTAGATAACAGATGGCTCGCACTCGTCATTAGGTTCGGAATAGGCTTAGGAGTTGGATGATATTGAATCCAAATCGCGTATGGGTTGGGTAATTTACCTATTTGGGAAAGATTTGTATTGTTATTAATAAATGTCCATTTGTATTGACAATCCACCATTTTTGTATGATGAAGATGAACATTTTTCATTATAATTCTATTGATTTATTTATTTATTTTTATTAATTTCAAAGATAAAAATATATTTAATGATTTAATTTTTTTTAAGTATTTATTAATATATACGAATCGTTAGTAAATAAGATATTAAGATAAAAATTTGATAGATTAAATGCAATTTGAGAAAATATAATATAGGGGAGCGAAATCTCTTATTTTTTTAGTTTAGTATTTTTTATAAACTCTTTTAGTGAGGGTATAAAATGACATAATGTTGTCAAAATTTTCAATAAATTTTTATTATTTACCCTATACAACGAAACTAACAATTTATTATTTTGCACTAAATATAAAACAAGAATAGATGTTTAATATATGCTTTGTAAATGAGACTTTTTTGAAAAATGAAGGAAGTGATACCAAATTATTGGGATAAAAATACTAACTTAATTCATATAAAATCATGTTCCCTCGGCCCCTCCAAAGATTATAGATGAATTTAGACTTTTTGAAATCTTAAAATTCAAAATAAAGCTCAATTTATTTGATTTTATACAAACAATTATAATTATTGCAGACTAATTTAAAAGTATTATTAATTATTATATTTATCGCAGTTAAAAATTAAATAATTCATACTCTCCCTTCCCCGATGATGTCAAAAGTATATATTTCACACAAATAATAAAAGTCAAAAATAGAGAAAGAAAGTATAAAATAACATTATTTATATCCATAGTGCAAATATACAAATGAAACTCTCTTTTATCGATGACCAATTAGCCCACTAACATAACTCCTCACTTCTATTAATATAGAGATTGAGAATTCTGACTTTTGTTTACGGCAATTAGGACATTCAAAAATAAAAATGTTACTCTTCTCTTTTAATACCACCCCGTCCCCGTGTAAAACAATTACAATAATAAAGATGCTGCTACACGCTTAAAAGGTTTGTACTATTCCACATGCATGAAAATAGGAAAATTATGGCCTAAATAATCAGGAAGGCAAAATAGAAAAATTAGTCCTCCTATTTTGAGTTTTGAATTGACTGCAATAATTATGATGATGAGTTGCACACTAAGAAAAGGATTATACCACCACCAATATATTCTAATTCTTGAGATCTATTCTAAATTTTGACATGGAAAATTTTAGAAATTATCTTACACCTGACCACTTGCTCTATTCTAAATTGGTCGCAATCCTTCTGTCTGGAAAAAACCTAATAAACCTAGACAGAGACAAATGGTCATGGTTCTATTCGAAAGAGAGAGAGCTTGTCCCTCCACATCTCGTCATTCCAAGAACTGAACGAGAATGAATGCCCCTTGTTTCTTATTTTTCCGATCAACAATTCACAGAATTTCATTGTTTTAGGATCCATACCCCCCCCCCCCCCCCCCCCCCCCCCCCCCAAAAAAAAGAAAGCTTCCAGCCACTATTCAAACTCCCAGTTGATCTCAGCCAATGTTATTGATAGTACGATATAATTCCAAATAAAAATTTGATCTAAACAACAAAAATTAATTGCGCTTTAACTTTTAGTGCTGTGAGAAAATAACCAGAGGAGGAATTTGAATACAATACATGCAATGCTTCCCTCTTTAACTGTCACAAAAAAATAATACCATAAATGGAAAAGGTAAAATCAAGGCTAGAGCGATTGGGTTTCATCATCTTCATAGGACATTGACTTCATATACTGATAAAAACTTAAGCTTCAATACCAACCTCTTCAGTTGTCAATTTCTCTTGTTCCAACTCCTTAACTGCTCTTATGAGTCCCCTTGTGATCCCATTGAGATGCAAATCATTGTCTTCCATCTCCTCCATAAGCTTCTCTGCTGTTTCCCAATCCAAAGCCTTTAAACAAAGAGACTGAATCAGTTTGTTGTACTCATCAGCATTAGGTTGTACCCCATACTGCTTCATCTCACTCAACAATTCCAAAGCCTTGTCAAAATTTTCAAGCTTGCAATACCCCCGAATAAGTGTATGATAAGTCACAGGGCTCAGTTTGGGGTGCTTCTTTTTGGCTTCAGCCAACACTTTACAAGCTTCCTCCATCTCACCACCCTTCGTGTAACCACTCATGATAACACTGTAAGTGTACACATCGGGTCTTAAACCCCTACTCTCCATTACTTTCATGATCTTCAGTGCTTCTCCCATCTCTCCAGCCTTGGAAAGGCTGTTGATAATTGAATTGAAGACGGCATTTCCAGGAGGAGGACCAGCCTCAATCATGTTAAATAGCAAAACTTTCGCCTTCTCAATATCCTTAATCCTACACAGTCCCCGAGTGACTGATGAAAACAGCTTGATTGCATATTTCCTTTCTTCTTTAGAAATATCCTCCAACATTTCTAAGGCCAACTGAACATTTGCATCCTCACGACAAAGCGAGCAGATTAAAAAGTTTACAGAAGACCGAGGTGGGTATCTATCCATCTTCTTAGCTGACAAATAAACAGAATAAGCATCTTTAGCTTTCTGACCTTTGCACATGTAAGAAATAATTTTACCAATTTTCTGAGAGTCGGGCAATTTTCCAGCATTGACCATATTCTCACAAACAGAGCCAGCCCAGTGAAAGATCGATTGCCTACAAAGAGCTTCAATAGTAAAATAAAAAGAGTCTTCATTTGCAACACACCCGAATTCCCCAAATTTGTTGAAGACTTCAAAACCAGCCTCCCCTTGACCCAACTTTGAAAGCAGTGATAACAAATCATTGAGAATCTCTGTGGTCAACACGCCATCCTCGCCCAACTCCTTTAACAAATCCCACAAAGCATATGCATTGTTCTTCTTAACTTCATTACAAACTGCCCGAACAAGTGACTCCACAACCCGGGTAGTTAGCAAAGGCCTGTGTATGTTCCAAATCCATTTCAAAAACTCAATCAATTTCTCACCAGGAACGAATGGGGTTTCAATTACCCTCAAAACAAACTCTTCATTTAAAGATATATCCATATTATCAAGGCTCAGTTCTAAAGACCCATCAACAACACTACTCTGAAGCAAAGACAACACCTTTTCCAATTTCTCAAAATCAACCTCCTGATGTTCACTCCATTCATTAAATTCATGTCCACCCGAATCAAGACCATCAACTGTTACATTTTCATTCATCTCACCAAAAATCGATGACGAAGAATGAGAAATCCCGTCTTCCTCAGAATCTGACGAAGTTAAGCTAGGCATTTTATCAAACACATTGTTGGTATCACTAGAAGTATAACTTTCACTTCTTTCTTCAGAAAATGTTGATTCAATTTGTGATGTTTCAACATCATTACTAATCGGGTTTGATGAATCTTCAGAGAAAAGTAAAGGGGTTTGATGAAAATGGATCTTGAGAGAGAAATGAGCAGTAAATACACTTTCGACAGAAATTGGGGTTTTACAGTGCAGTACCTGAGGTAGAGGTTGAAGAAGAGGAAGATTCGGCCCTCTAGTAAGCCTGCTGAGTGAAGCTCTTCTTGCGCCGGCTACTGACCTCCACATTCTCTCTTTCTCTCTAAAGTTCCCAAAATATTTTCAAATGGCTTTTCAGGGTGAGGGACTCCGAAGGTTTCCTGGGGTGAGGGGAAAATTGGCCGCGTTGGCTTTTATTTGGATCATTACCACAGTAGATTGGCCCATATATCTTCTTTTTTTATTAAACCTAAGCCCATATGTCTTGGTTATACTCTTGATATAAGATTTCTTTTGGGGGCTGGGAAAGAGTCTCCAATCAAATAAAACATAATTCTTCTTGATAATTCTTTCCCATATTCAAAATTAAATGTAGTTTTAAAGCATCTTTTGAAAAAAAATATCAAAAATATTTCCCATCCGTTTCATAAAATAAGTCTATAGTTTTTTCTTTTGTTCCACAAAAAATATCCTTTTATGAATTAGTATAAGAGAGAGAGGAATACGTAGAGTTAAAAATGCCCGGTTCAAAATTGATACAAAAAATTCGAGTAAGATTCGGATTCAATACTTAAACTAGTTAAATTTGAATTTATTTTAATACTCAAACAACTTATACGACTTGAATATAAACCATCTACTATTTGCTCATTTAGAATGTCGAATTTTCTTTATCTCATTGATCTCTACTGAATACAAATTCATTAATTTTTACTCGTATACTTAATTTATTTAATATATATTAGTTAAAAATTAAATTCTTCACATACTTTGAGAAGTGTAAGTTTTTATGTTTCCCATATATGTTCATCAATTGATTTAAAAATGAAAATATTATCTCATTAATTTTTTTACAAGGCTAGAGATCTTATTTGAGGAGTTCAAAATTAAATTATTCTAAATAGATAGTTGAGTTAATTTTATCTATATTATCATAATATAAATTATTCAATTCTGATTTGTATATGCATCAAATGCCCATAAGTAGTTCAACAAAAAACGAGTCGAACTCGAATACAATAAAACAAGTCGAATTTGAATATGAACAAAGATTACAGTGTAAATCCAAGTACCTTTAAAAAAATTCGAGTAAAATCTAAATAAGATATAAGATCATTTTTAATTCTAGGGACAAGAGATAATAAAATTATACTAATTTGATTTTTTAAACAATTATACTACTCAGTATAAATTACTTGATCGGTGTTGATTTCAATTATATTATTTAAAACTATAAAAATATGGTATATTAAATAAAATTAGAGAAAATGTGTAATAGAATACAACGAAGTCCATTTTGTATATAGCAACTAGCTAGTCCCTCACCTCCCTTAACCCCCCCTTAACATTCTCCTCAAGATTCCATTATGATTTCAAGGACATACCCACTACTATTTTCCATTATATATATATATATATATATATATATATATAATTTTGGATAAAAAGAAGCAAATATTATACGGCCTCCCCTTCAAAATAGATGATCATTTATGTTTATAAAAGAGAAATAATCTTATTTTTTGAAACGAAGATATTAGTAAATACTCCCTTGTCCAAACTTGAGTAATCCATTATATAAAAGTAAATTTTGGTCCCAAAAATTGATTACGTTAAGCTCAGTTTTTAACACGACGTCGAACTGCAACCCATCAAATCATTATGCACAACATCAATGAAGTTTGGCTAATTTGATCTATTTTCAAAATTGCATAGCCAAAAATATAATCAATCAAGCGTTTTTTCAAACTGCCAAGGTAATGTCAAAATAATCAATAATGCTACCGCCTAAGAATTACCAAACGTGGATCGTTTTGTGAGAAATTAAAGTAAGAAAGCGTTAATTTCACATGTATTTTTGTTATTTTTACATAATCCCCTCACATGGTAGTGAAACCCATTTTATTTTTATGTAAGAGCAAATCATGTAAAAATATTAATTCCTAAAAGTATCCTCGGAGAAATTAAGAGGAGCTCTACTTCACGGCACAATTATCAACTGTTTCATGCCTCAAAACCAACATTCAAGATGAGATGCCGGGGGAATCAAGCGCCTGGTTACAATTGATAAATACATTCACAAATGGTTGTGTCGTCACTACTACTCATGATATTAAAATTTAAATGACTCAAAATTCTCACAACGTTTACACAAAACTAGAAAAAAGTAGTCGAGAACTCGGCCTATGTAAAAGATATACCTACAAAGTGGTAAATTATCATCATATGCCAGTATTGGGGTTGTTTCCAGCAAGGATGAGAGAGATCTCCAGTCCTCTGCTGAACGCTTGGTTAAACATAAGTCGGGTTTGGAATGTTGATATAAATGGAAACCATGAAAAAAGTGCAATGGGGATGAAGATGAGCATCCCCATCCCAGCATCATATAGGCGAGCGAGTGAACGAATTGATTTCCACAATCCCACCTTCTTCATCAAAGGCTTCCACGCCACAGCAATCTGGGAAGTATTAGACAATTTCACATTGAGATATAATAGAGAATTAAGCAGGCGCCTTTAACAAAGCGGGGAATGGATCAGCAGCTAAAGAAATAATCTCATATCCTCTACTTGGACTGAGTAAGGATTGGGAAGTCATACTTAAAAAAAGTAATTTTTTCCAACTCATTTATATCTAATCTTTTTCTGGCTTGGCTGTGGGGTAGCCTAAGGCCAAACTAGATTGTAGGTCTAGACAATTGTCAACAATGGAGACAAAAAATCCAAACTAAATTGATAGCACTATCAGGAAAAATATTTAAAGCATGGGTAGAAATACCTACATACCATAAGTTTATTGGAGGTTCATTAATTGTTGGAAATATAAAAAACATTAGCAGTAGTCTTCTTTTGTGAAAGCTTTACGACTGATGATATTATGAGATTCAGCATTTGAGAAAATGTCATTGTTGCATTTATTTTTTACTATTATCTTATGTTTCCCATCTTTTGTAAAACCTAACCTAAAAGATGGATTTGAACATTCAGTTAACAGGTTACATACTGAACAATTTATTAGGAATACTGTTAGGGTTATGTTTAGCATTCTGGTACTAGAAAACGGTTTGGGTGGTGCGTGAGATCATCTAAAGGAAACAGTTTTGAGGTAAAAAGAATAGGTAGATATACATACACAAACATGTCAGGACCACAAACCAAATCAATAGTCACTCAACGGTCACATAGAAACTCAATAAGACTGACTGAAAGAAATGCTAGAATCTTTGGTCCTGAGCACTCAGAATTACCTGCTAGAGTACTGGCTAAAGAAACCCTAAACTTGGTCAAAAGAAGACTAGCTTCCAAAAGACCTCCCGACATACAGATCTTTTTTCTTGGTTCATTTAGGAAATGCATGTTCATGTTAATATAGTCTGATTGGTCTTCTTCCTTTTGTTATAGCAGTAACATCTTAGGTTTTGTCCATTTGATGTTTATGCTCTTTGTTCAAAGGAATGCCCCTATCCACTGTAATCGTCTTTCCTTATAATATAAATCTTACTAATTAAAAAAAGAATACTCGTTAAGGTGAAACTGTTCAAGCACATAAGCACATGTACAAAAACTCTCTCGTGGCTAGGAGAAGCACTATGAAGAAGTGAACCAATTATTAACACTTGTTAAGCAAAAAATTGACCTGTGCCATATATATATATTTTTTTTAAACAAATAAAGTGCAGTGATTCTGCCAGTGAGCTGGACTATTGACTCTCAATACAGGTACACTGTTAAAGTTGGACTTGTAAAACTTTTTGACAGGAGACTAGCATACATTTTAGAAAGAAGCAGGGTCAAAGAGAGACCGACAGGGTGCACTACTCCCTTAAGTTTCCATGACACTACTTTATTGTGCTACGATGGCTTCAACAAGATCATAGAGATTGGATGCTAATATGTATTCCTCGTGAATAGATTATTCACATTACAAGAAGAAAACAAAATGATAATAAATAGAGATGAACTCGAAAAACTTACAGAAATAATTCCCCACCCAGTGGGAACAAATGCTAAGATACAGGCAAAAATATCCACAATAGTCAAATTGGTAAGTGCAACTGCAACAGCCACACCAGCCAGTGCAAGCAAGAAAGCAATGCCTTGAATGAAGCGCAATAGCAATTGAAAATTAACAGATATCTTCTGACTGAAGGTAAAAACCTGCAAAGCCAAAAAATGCAAGGGATTCAAGGGAAAGATCAAAGACTCGTTAAGGTTTAGGGCTATGATTTCCAACGTTCAAAGTCATGCTGCAGACCTTGAAAAGGATTATAAGCCCCACCAGCACAATCCATGACAACCCGTAGACCTGCAAAATGTACAATTCAACATAAGACATCAATAAGTTCCCTTTCAGTAGCAGTATTTTTAAGGTTTCATAATTAGCCTAATCCCAAAAAAAATGCTGCTTCCAACCCCAACATGCGCAAAAAGACTCCACCAGATGGAAGAAAAACATAAGTGATGATCGAGAGACAGGAAGATCTATTTACATAAAAAGAACAAAGAACATAATATCAGAAGGACAAATAGTGGAGTTGTGGTTCAGTTGCAGATTAAGCCATGGGCCCATGGCAATATCATGTCAGACTAGAATTCAAAGAAGGCATATTGCTTGGGTGTAATTAAATGTCAACCTTGCATCCAAATCTTCTCTAAGATCTAGACGCCTATCATTGTATGTTCTTTTTACTGTTAAGCACAATTTATTTAAAAAGAGCCGCCTCAGGGTCTACAAAGCAAACATACAAGGATTGTAGATACACATACTACAGACGATCCTGTTCTAAAGCTCAGGCCGACTTGCATTTCTGTTTTATTTGTGTTCTTGCGTTTCTCAATCCATTCTGCATCACAAACACCTGTAAGGAATAGGCAAGGGACATTGCCCTCAACTATTCCTTACAACGCCCTATATAGGGAGCAGTTGACACACTATACATCCTAAAAACCCTGCTAAATAGGGAACAACTCCCATATCACAAAGCCTTATCATTATAATTCTATAACCTTTTTCCTTTGGCTTCCAGACTATAGTAAAAAGGTAAGAAGCCAATACTTGTTATCCAAAATAAAGAGCATACTTGGTAAGAACAAAAATATTGCTGTTAAAACTGGGATTTGAGAAGAAACTGTTATTATTTCTATAGAAAATGTTACCGTCAGTGATGTATCAGATCCTTCCACATTTAACTTGTAGACAATACCAAACTGGAAGATAAAAAATCTTAGGCTCAGAATGGTCTCCATCAGCCTCGATCCAATAGTTTGAATATGAACCTGTAAAAACATTTCTGCATCAAAGGGGTAGCCTACTCGGTAAAAAACATCCAAGTGTGGTGAAAAGAAAAAAGGTAAGCCAAAAGTTTTCCACTAGATGGAGACAAGGAAGCCAGCAAAATAATATTTTCCTGATGGAAATGTTGGAACACTTGACATAGGAAAATCAGAAAGCCATGCACAAAGTTAAGCACTCCTCAAATTTGATTTTAAAAAAAAACTTGTGAATCCTAGATTCATGTGGTAGGAGAATGATTCACAACACTATCCAGTAAAAAGTACCAGAGTGCAGAAGTTCAAAAGTTCAAAATGATATAGAGAGTCAGATCTAAAATCTTTTTAAATTTATTACATGAGAGACAATTAAATAAAATATTAAGCAATGAAAAGAATGAAGAGTATGCTAAATAGAAATTTCACATATGATAGTCATATATTGGTCTTTTAACTACTTTTTTTCCCTGAGGTAAATATAGCGTCAAACCAAATAGGAGCAAAATTCGTGCACAAACAGATTTGAGGTTCAAACCAAATGGGTGCCTAAATACAGTTCAAAGTAAAACCACAACATTATTGGAGGTGTGGCTGTATTTGTTGTACATGCACATATAAAGATGGCAACTATATTGTCTCATATATCACCTGTGCTTCACCACTTCTCAATGACAGCAACGAGAAAACGCGAATCTTCGCAATGATCTCTCATTCTCATTCTATCCCGCTCCCTCTTCCACTCCCTCTCTCACTCCAGTGCCATATTTACAGATACACATTTTTAACCTTGAATGTAATTGGTGTCAATGTATATGTCTTTAATATATGAATGACAATTAGATATTAGTATGAAACACCTTGCATTAGAACCACTTACCAGTCATAAATCATATTAAAGGTAATATATTCAAGGTTAGCCTAACTTGCCCGTATATTCTTATCCAAATGTTAGGCAGAGTTCTCAAATCTTAAAATGAGGAGTTCAGCCGAGCCGCACAAATAGATAACCATCCCCCACAACCCAAGTGCATGTAGCATAAGTGAAGCGATATCACTACTACAAGATCAACCCAAGTCCATAAGATGAGCAAAATTACATTCCTCAACAATAAATCATGCAACAGCCACTACATATAAAGCTAATTATCTTGACGATCAAAATTATCTTTAAGTAGAAATAATACCAGTTCTTCATCCCACCAAGCTTCCCAGCTTTCTTCTCCTTTGACCCCGATTCCACCCCTATACAGAAGCCAGTTTGTCCAATCTCTGAAGTCCTCTACCGTCCTTAATAGGACAACAAAAGCAAGTGAACAAGTAAATCAAACAAATTCAAGGTTTAAGTGGAATAAGTAACGGCATAGTCTTACTTTTGCCACTCAAATCCAGATGGATTGAACAGATATGGAGCGAAAAGCCATGAAATAGCCATGAACCAACTACTAACAGTAAGAAGAATGTAGGCTAAAGCACCGCCGTCCTCATTTCCATATGCAAGATATACTATCAACAGAAGCACAACTTCCCATCTGAAGATATAAAAGAACTAAGATAAATAACTGCTCAACTTCAAGAGCACATTGTGGGGATGTGTCACAGAGAGGGAGGGAGGGAGGTAGAGTGACAGTGAGAGATAGATAGAAAGAGAGATAGACCCTTTGACAAAGTGACTGCGGGAATAAAGCCTGTAATTCTCTGAAAATTTGATATGGCGGACCACAAATCCCCTTCCAGTTGCATGGTACTGTTGAAGAAGTGATAGATGTATAAGATATACCAAACTACAAAAAAATTGGCAGGTGATGAGCATTAAGGTAATGAACAAACCTTTGCACCACCATGCAGAATCGTTCGACCAAAATAATGTGTTCTTGTGCCAAGTGAAAATGTAAAGAATACAGTACCAAGCTGAAACTGCATAGTAACAAAACTAACAACAGCCTGCGGCAGCAATCAAAGGATAAATTATTTTAGTTTCAAAGTGTGTAAAGACATTTTAAGAGGATAGTACTCAAAATAAATCAAGAAATATGACCCAAGCAAGAGATGTGGCATTTGAATTGCAGATATTAATGGACGAAGTATCAGAAAAGATTTTTAGAGAGAGAATTTCAACTCGTCATCTTTTTAAACCACCCCTTCCTTGTATAAGGAAATGACTATTCACACACGCACAAATATGCATGACTGCGTGCAGGGGGTTTTGGGGAGGGGGGCCGAGACAAGGAGGCAATTAAAAGAAGAACAGAAAGGTGTGAATTTATGGCATCAACTAAAGATGGGATTCCAAAGAGGTGGGCAACGCAAGCTAAGGATTACTATGTTGTTTACGTGTATTCAACATACACAGTGTCTTGTGTTTAAACTCTATATGGATCCTCAATGATTGCTCGTGAGCACACTATCTAAGAAGAATCGAGCACTGGAACTCGAGAATTGGCCTTTATGAGATTCAAGCATGCAGTTTCAAGAAGCACTGCAAACATGTTGCTAACTACGTTTCTCTATGCAAATATTGTTCAACTAGGATTTACCCCAATGTAAGGACCTCTTGTCATTTTCATCTCCTGCAGCTGCATACTTCATATTGTCCGTTCAAAAGCTCGATTAAGCTATTTAACTACCTACTGATTCCTAACCTTCATCTCTTCAGTTTTCAGGGGGTGATCAGACGATTTTTTGTTAAATAAAGTTCCAAAGACTAGAAAATAAGAAAATCTCAGTTATTTTGGTTTTCTTTTATATTGGAATTCATCAATAAGAAAATCTCAGTTACTTCAAATTCCTACTCATCTGGACCCATTATGATCACCTATCAGAAACAGAAAATACTTCACAGTTCTCACAAATTATAATATCTAATTGACAATGTCACCCCCAAGTATGATACTGTACCAGGTAAAGTATTATAAAAGAATAGATGAACTCGAAACAAGGTCACAGATCTATTAGTGCCACAGAAATTGACATAATTATTAGATTGATATTATAAAGCAACCCAAAAGTAGATCACTCGCAATCACATGTCCAATTACTTTGTCTTATCATTACACAAAATTCACACTGAAATAACATGAAGGTGGGACATTAAATTGTAATCGAGGCAACTATAACACCCAGGAATTTTTAAAACAGATAGAGACATGAATACATAGATGCAACATCAGT
Organism: Hedera helix; assembly: GCA_947179155.2. Classification (NCBI taxonomy): domain Eukaryota; kingdom Viridiplantae; phylum Streptophyta; class Magnoliopsida; order Apiales; family Araliaceae; genus Hedera; species Hedera helix. The sequence continues at coordinate 2,357,191 of OX359279.1, forward strand.
TAAACTCATATCCAGGATACAAATTACAACGCTTAAGCCATATTACTGAACATTGCAGTCTCTTATGATAGATGGAAAATGTACAATATTTTCCCAATCGAACAATTTGAACTTTTGCATCATAATTAATATTGTTGAAAACACGCATACGTACTTGTACATCAGACAACTCACCCGTAGAAAACCTTGTTCCAAGATAAAACCAAGAATCATTGGCACAGCAGTAAATACACCGATTTGAAAGAGAAACTGTGTATTTAGAGCAGCATTTAAAGCAGAATTGTTTGTTACTGATGCAACTCCTTGAAAAAATTCACCAACACCAGATAGAGCCTATAAAATAAAAGAAGGTTACTATTTATGAAAAATATACTAGAGAGAGACAAACAGACAAGGGGAATCACAATGTCATAATGGTAGATGTATGTCATATAAAACAAATCTGTAAATTTCCAGATAAGTATTATAGTAGATTTGGGAAATTTCCGTTTAGGTCAAAGTACAGTAAAAAATTAAAAAAATATTATTGAAGATCATATTATTAACAGAAACATTTAGAACAGTGAAAATTTCAAAAGCAGCTAAGAACTGACTTCCTGCTACTAGAGGAACACCTTATAGCTTATTACATTGAAAAATCATATCTTACCAAATATGCCTTCCCATAAAGAAAGACGTACACCGTCAGCACAGTTAACTGCACAGGTCACAAGACTTGTTAGATATAAAATCAAGTAGATGCAATAATGAGAATTCAAACATACATCATCTCAGTGGCGGAATCACAGCATGGTGGGGGTGGACAATGGCCACACCCGGTTTTTCGAAATAATTAAATAGGCTGCAAAGGTTTATCTTCTTTCTTTATAAAAAAATTTACTTAAAACCCTCCAAAATTCCTTCTATATTTAATATAAAAATTTACAGTATAAATATATGTCATACAAGTAGATGAAAGATAGCAGTGAACCCATTCCCAAATATAATAAATTTACTAATATTTTAACTGTTTGTCTTTTAAAAAGTACGAGTTACTATATTTTTGTACTTTTTCAATCTATTATTGTTGCTATTTATTTAATTATTATTAGCTATCTAGGAATTAGGACAGGTTCATTGATTTTGTCCTTTGAGAAATGAATCACCAAATCCTTCAGTGCATTCAATTATAGATGCATTTCCTGACTCAAAAAAGTATGAGGGACACTTTTAAAAGAGAAATAATTCTCATTTGAAAATCTTACATCAATTTATATTTAATGATTTTACTTGGATAAACATAATTAATTATTTTATCAATATTATAGTTTTTCACAAACATTTTGGCCCTCTATATATGAATTCCAAGACCCCACTGCAGCCTCTAATAATTTATTTAATTGACTCAGCTCGGACAAGAACAAAACAAGTTGCCAACAAATTAATATTTCCCCTAAAGTCCATTGATAAAAAGAAAGGGAAGAATGGAGTTTAGTAGTTTGGCAACAAATTATGCTTTTCTTCTTCTAGTTAGATCATATCCCCAAAGAATAAGCATAAAAGGAAAAAATTTATAAAAGTGAAGACGTCATCCTTCCCTTAAAGCTACTTTCTTCATCTATCTGCCTTACTACCCTCAGCGATTTAGCCCTAGTACGCGCTGAACATTAAGCTAGGTAGCAGGAAAAGAAAGGCATGATCACTTTCTTAAAAGCAGGAGTCACTTCATTGGGCCTTTAAGAATAAAGATTTTTTCTTCGTCCCTCAAACAATCATTTACAATATTAAGCATATATGCATCAATTTTTAATCACTTATATTGGAACAAAATAAGTCAAATGATATTATGAAGAGCTCACTGGCATGAGAAATGTCCCAACAACAAATGAACATGAGATCCAACGATCTTTTATCAAATACACTACAGACCTAATAAGCAAGGCAACTAATAAAGTCCTCGTAATATCCCTCTCTCAACTACTATGCAAAGTTCAAAGAAAATAAATAGCACCAGAAAACACTCACTGGGTGCTTCTTTTTGTGACCTGTTCACTTATTAAAGTAAGTCTGTTTCTTTTTTTAATATTTCCTTTTCGACATTCCTTCAAATTGCAATTTGTGAAAAAGCTACACAAATCTATTAGACAGAAGTACTCATGATGGCAGTAACACCAATTTGTTACAAGAATAGCATACCATGGTACAAAAATAGAAGCCAACAGTGGTGAAGTAGAATGACATCATTCGGTAAAAATCGAGGAGCTGTCCAAGTCTGTAAACATCCCTACTAAGAACTTGTTCACCGTTACCACCAGCAACTTTGCCTTCAAATAAAGCAATCTGATTGAGGCCAACATCTCGGCCCTTTCCAACCTGCTCAAGATTTAATTTAAAAAATAGCGACCCTATACAAAATGAAAAAAAAAGAAAAGAAAAGAAAGAAAAAACAGAGAAGAAAAAGGAAGACAGGCCAGCCCTGACCTGAATGTATTCGTGGTGAGTAATATTTCCTTGGCGCAAAGTTGAATTGAACCCTGCATTTTTACCCAAAACTTATTAGCCTGACCAAAAGAAGAGCACTTATCTTTTGACACCAAAAAAGACACGGCCTCGATTTAACAAAATAACTGTTGGTTTATCGTATTAACTATTAAGGGTGAAGGAGTGGAGCACAATGTCAAAATTGTTACACAGTACAGACTAATGATCGAAGATCTGTGTGGAAAGAAAATGGAGAAAACCAAACTTTGTTTATTTTGGACAGGGCATCAAATAATTTACCCAAAAATTTAAAACTTAACAAGGAGAGAGCCTGCACTACCAATCATAACAGCTAATCCAATATATTTAGCTTACTAGTTAAGTAGATCTTTTAAATTCCACCAGTATAAGAATGTACAGCACAGGAATAAGTTTTAACACACAAAAGAATAACACTCAGATGGTATCTTGGTAGGAATAAATCCATACCTGCATAAATATCTTCACTGATATTAATCACACGAGAGGCCTTACTGATACCACCACGTGTTATATGAAACAATCTATCAAAAACATCTGGATGACCATAGTGCATTCGGATCCTGAACATTAATTGTGATCTCAGCAAAATGAAAACTAAAAATCTACTTAGAAGGCAAAAATTACATTCTCATCAAACAGGAACTTACTTCAAAGGATTTGCCAGAACACGTTGACCAAGAGTCACAAAACTAGTTTCTTGATTTGACATGAATGACGCTAAAGAAGAGACACTGCAAGAATAGAGCAAAAAATTATGTGCTTTTCAACCACTGGGTAGTACAAAGTGTAGAAATATAAAATAGAAAAATACCTTCCAGTAAATACATGCTCCCTAACACCTAAAATGGTTGGAGGACGAATACCATGATCACGATCGAATTCCTCGAGAAGATTCCTCATCTTCAGAGCTTCCTCAAAATAATTATCCTAAAGCAAATAAGGTTTAGAACTAAAACCATTTCAAAATTTAAAGAAAGAAAAACAATGAATGTTGTCCCTAGCACAACTACAAATCAAGCTATAAAGAATATGGAGCATATATTATTAGAAGTCTTGCAGGGAGGAATTTAAGTTTATATAAGAAATTCTTAGAAACCATAAATATCTACAGGCTATATGTTTGTTTCTCTACAATTACATGCAAACTACGTACACTCTCCTCATAAAAAGAGAAGAACACTGTTTAAAATTAAATTTTATGACGTGTGCCCCAGGAGTGACATCTGAGAAGCTTTACAATCAAATGACATTGTAACACAGATCACGGAAGCCAATCGGAGAGCCGTTAATAAAGATGCACTACAAGTACATCAATGGAAGTCTGAAGCCAACCAACCAATTTCAAATCAAACCCCATCCTTCCCATGTTGGGGCAACCAACCCCCCCCCCCCCCCCAAAAAAAAAAAACCCAACCCCTTTTTTCTCTTGATTTTTGTTATAAAAAAATATAAAAAATTACAAAGAACCTCTTTTTTAAAATAAAAATTAATAATTTTTAAAAAAAAGAGCTTTTAAGAATGATTTGTAGTGATTTTTATGTGCGGTTTTTAAAAATCTATATTTGGTGAATTTTATTATTTCTTTTGTTTCACAATAAAAGAGTCTCATTTTGTCAAATTCTTCGATTCAACAAAACAAATTTTTTCTGTTATTGATAGTCGCATAAAATGGCACAATATCATTATATTTGTCATCATAATTTCATTACATACTATTAAACTAACAACTCATTCTATTTAATGATATATATAAAATAGAAATACATTAATAATTGCAAATATTACAAATGAGATTCTTTTCATATAACGGAGAGAGAAATTTATTATTTTTATTTAATTAAATGTGCTCCCTCTTGATGAAATTTCTGCATCCACACCTAGCAGTGACCAATCCAGATATCACATTACAAATTAAATACGACTAACATGAACCAATACCGGTGCTACATAGCCAATATCGTGGCAAGATATTGGTGACATTTCGGAAAGATACAAAATAATTTAGCAATGCTGTATTCCTTACAAAATACTATCATGTTGTGATGATTATTGTTTACTGACATACAAGTGAGTGTTACATAAGCCTTGCGCCATCTGTGTTAGACTCTAACTTAATCCTCTTCTTTCCAATTATACTTATATTAGAATAAAAATAATGGATAATAGAACTTAATGCTCAGCAAATAATTTAATTCTTTGTAAATAACAATGCCAACTAATGACTAAATCATATCGGCTAGTACAATACTCAATAAATATCCATTTTCTTAATGCTCTATAAATAACTTAATGCTCTTCTTCATAATTAGACTTATCAACTAATAAATTCAAATCATCCTCATCTTTTTTTTCATAAATTTTTTAAGCAACGTAATGTTGTGAATCACCCGATATTGAGACTGATATCCAATACTGCATACAGAAGTGAATGTCCAATAAGTTCTCTGATACCAAGAACAAAAATCTCACAGAAGATTCCTGCTAAAGTATACTGATTTAAAGGACTAGAATAGTTACTATCATAAAGCCAAGGATGAATTTATTGCTATGATAGTTCTTAGTTGCATATACAACCATAATTCAGTATAAAACACATTAATAGACAATAAGTTAAACAATATATTGCACAGTTCATTTGAAAGCCATTAATTCAACTTTCAATCTGGAACACAAAGTCGCTAGATTCATTTTTTTTTTTTTTTTTAAAGAACATATAGTTGTAACTCGCCTGATTCATGTCAATTGTCTGCATTGCGTTCCCACGAGTAAAAATAATCGCATGATTCTGATTTTCAGGCTTGCCTTCACCTAACTTAGGATTTCCAGGCAATTTTATCGAGTAGATTTCCTGCACAAAAGAATAATAATTTGATAAACAAATAAAATAACAAAAAACAGAGAATCATAAATACTTGAAAAGCATTCTTGCTAGTTTTAAAAAGGGAGGGATACCTGCACACTAGGAACTTGAAAGTGGGGACCTACTCCACTCATGACTAATTGATTTATGATTTTCAAAAGTATAATTCAACTAGGTGCTCCATGCCCCCAATATAATGAGGCGTATTGAGAATACATAGTACCACATCAGGAAAAAAAAGCCTTAAGAGTTGACATATAATTCTGGGGCCTTACTCCATTCATTACCAATTGGTTCGAGTTGTATCACATACTACATATTAAAGTTTGTGTGGTTAATCCTATGAATTGAATTGTGAATCTCAACTTACTCTAGTTCATCAAACCTTAAGATTTACTACAACTTGTGAAAAATTGATATTGCCTGTCTAAACGTGGTTGTTCAACGGTGGGACATTATGTGACACCCAGTCTCACATCGTAATATGAGATATGTTGATATGTATATATGGTTTCAAGTTACTATCAATAGTACCTTCAGTAATAACCTTTTATGTGAGTATGTGGTGGGCTAAGATAACTCAAGAAGATCTACTGAAACAATCTATTAGGCTCTGATGCATTATAATTTGATTCAGACTCGGGATTTGACCTTGATTGTTACACTTTAGGTTAGCTAACCAATCAGTTCAACAAATCCTACACACTAAAGATATCCAAAGAATGGAGGAAGAGTATCTTGGTGACAATTTATAAGAACAACGGATATAACCACAATTGCTCTAATTATAAAGGTATTAAAGTCATAAGCCACACAATGAAGTTTGATGCAAAATAATTGAAAATATCATTAGCTATACAATGAAGTATTGCGCAATGAGGTGTGCGATGTATATTAATTATTATTTACTGATGGTTATTGTGTTAATGAGACTAGGTCAAGTGATAATGCTAAGTTCGAGATTTAGAGAAGTATGACATTGAAAGGTTTTAAATCAAGTCAGAATAAGATAGAATATATAAGTGTGAGTTCAACCTGTAAGATATTTCTTTAAGGGAAAAATGTTCATGAGGGTGCAAGCCACATAATTAGAGTAGGACAGATGAAATGCCAGAGTGCATTGAGTGTATTGTCCGATTGTAAATCCAAGTTTCACGAAAAGTAATAGATGCTTTATGAAACAGAATATCGGCCAACTTAGATAACATAATCGTTAGAAATGGAAGATGGCAAATACTCCCATCAATTCAAAGATCATCCAAAGAACATGCATTTCTTACTTCCCTTTACCCTCAAATATACAATATTTATTCCATGATTGACACCGGGGTATCACTTTCTGCAATGGATGTCCAGATTGGGCAGAATTAGAATTTCGCGCAACTTGAGGGGAAAAATTGAAATTGCACAGAATAGCCAATATGGTTGCAAAGCTCTTGAAGTCTAGTTTTCAACGAATTAATGGGTGTGTGCCATTTGGAATTTACCACAAGTTGTGCACACGAGCAGACTCATATGAATTGGTTATGTATCAATTTATTATAGTATTTTGGTATTTTCCAAGCATTCTCTAAAATAGCCTTTTCATAGTCTCAGAGTTTTTAGTAGTTTTAAGTACCCCAATCATTATTTGTAAATCATTCTTAAGTTTATTATCAAGTAAAGTTAAGGTTGTGTTTTCCTTTCGATAGTTTTGAAACTCTATGGTCATCTAATTCAATGGTGACTTCTATCTGATTCTGTATATGGTTCGAGGACTCCTGTGGGTGGCGAATTTTATGTTTTGTATCTCCAAGCTGAATTCTTTGGGTGGTGAACATTACATCTCTTTCCCATAGTTCACAATATCCAATTAAGTAAATGAAATTTTCTGCTAGAGTAGAAAATTTGTTTTATTATTATCATATATATTCTATTATAACATAATACACAAATTATGTTAACATCTGACCGTTACTTACATTGGATATAATTTCATATTTAACAAAAATTATGTTGAATAAAAAACTCTCCACCTACAAATAGTTCTTGTAGTTTTTACAATTATATCAAAATTGTAGTACAATTTGATGACCTCACAACAATAAATTTAGCACATCCAATTAGGGCTATGGTAACCGGAAAATTCGTATCCGTCCGCATCCATATTTGAATTTTTTTTGGATATTATTCACATTCAAAACAAAACGGATAAATCCATATTCGTGTTCGTTTAAATCTGACCGCAAAATATATCTCAGCCGGCTAGCAATATCCGATATTCAGATTCATATCTGTATTCGAAATTCGTATCTGAATAACTTGTGTGTATGTATATATATACATATTAATAATTTAATTATCAATAAACATATATTAAATAAATATAACTTCACTTTTAGAAAATAGAAAACAACACTTTTAAATATAATTTTAAAAAATGAAATAAATTTATTTAATTTTAATTAATGTATTTTTATTATTATAAAGTGTGAAATATCTAAAATATATCATTTAATGAGAAAATTATATACTACAAGAATAAAATTATAGTTATTAGTTTGTTACACATTTTATTTTAAAACCTTACGTGCGAGAACAAAAGTGGATAATAAATTATCTTTCATTGAAAATGCGGTTAATATGATACTTTCTCTAAGATGCTTAAATTTTGATTGATTTTTTTATGATCAAGATGAATAATGATGTGCTTGACAAACTTTAAATGGTGATGAATAATTACTCAATTTTTTGCTTTAATTCTTGTAAATAATTTGAATAAATTGTTTATAAGGTAACTGATAAATGAATTTAAATACCCGAATATTCGAATAATCTATTCGTTCGAATAAAATAAACGGAAACAGATAATATTCATACTCGAATATTATTTCGAATACCGGATATGAATAGGATATTAATTTTTCGAATACGAATATAGATACCATTGTATCTGGATCCTTATATATCTGTTTACAACCTTACATGCAATCAACACCAATCTCAATTTTTAGTTAAAAAAAACTCGTGCATATAAACATTGTTTTACGAATTTAAGTTACAACAGTAACATCAAAAACTAACAAAAGTAATAAGGATAGGCAAATATAAAATAAGTGTAGTATTTACGATTAAAAAAGGATGAAATTTATATAATATATTAATTAATATTCAAAAGAACTAAATTAAATTGTATTTTGTAATATATATATATAAATGGGAATAAAACGACGTAGTTTTGTATAAAAATTATAATTAAAGATATTTATAATATAAAACCCAAAAATGAAATACTCAACCCTAGGGGGTAAAACTATGTTGTTTTACTAAGGTTTTACTAAGTAATTATATATATATATATATATATATATATATATATATAAGCTTAATCAAAAAAATAATAGGAAAAGGAATGAGAGGAGAGAATAATTCTATTGAAAGGAGAGAGAGAACAATCTGTTACGCTCTAAAAAACAAGTCACATTTTCAAATCAAGGAATTTTCCACCGACTAGAAAATGACTTGCAGTTTACTCAGTTACCGTGGTGCATCAAAAAGCATAAGATAGAGAAATGTTTTCCATCTATCAAATGGAGCGTAAGTTCCATCTCCTTGTTACTCTGGCATCATTATAACCTCTCCCAGTCTTCTAATAGTAAAAACCGGTAGGGGAGCAATGGTAAAAGTAACATGAACAAAAATAATGGTGGAATTTCATTTTTAGTGATCATCTTACTTTTGAAAAGTCAATATCAAAAAATAATTGACAATCATTCACCGGCAAAAAGTAATAGTGTGGAAAGAACTAACCCTATCTTTGCCATTGATGTCAGCTTTCACAAGTTTCGAGTAGAATTCTGTCTGCACTATACCATCCTTCATAGTCTCAACCACGTCAATGAAAGCAACACGAAGAGCTTCATTTCTAATAGGAAAATTAAAATGAGAAACTTCAAAATGAAAATAATCTGTATCATATACTGAAACAGCAGTAGATAAAATTACATCCCCATTAGCTAATTAAAGACCAACAGTAAAAACAATTTAAGGAATGGCATAGATATACCTTTGCATTAGTAATGCAATATCTGCAGCCTCAGGTTTTTGCTCTTCTTTCTGCTTTCCATATATTTGGCAAGTAACAACATATGTAAATTTTAGGTCAGCTTGAGCCCTTGCTTCAGGAGATAACTCGAAACCCTGAGTATCACTAGCTTCATTTCTGGACACCGCAGCTTCCACATCTAGAATTTGCCAGATGAGTGATCAGATTTTCAAGTTAAATCAACATCCATGATGATATTTTAATATTTCATGGTAAAAACGATGATGTTTCAATATACAAAGTTACAACCTTCAGAAGTCATCCTTTCCAAAAAAGTCTGAAGCATTAAAGCTTTTCTGTAGTACATCATTCCTCGAACTGCAAAGCTCGAATTAGGTGATAGTTAGGTAGAGATTAGCAAACCAAAACAGCAGGAATGAATGGAGAACAAGCAAATATATAATAGATAAATGCACCTGATTTGTCCACCTGCCAAATATAGCACATCAAAATCCATCATTTAAGTTAAATAATGATTGGACTTGATTTTTCAAGCAGGTGGACAATATAAGTGCAGTTTGAATTTTACTATTGGCATGAGTTCAATAAGTTATATTTCACATAACAGTAATAGAATTGAGCAATTTGTTTAAAAAGTGAACCATACATGTTCAAGAAAGTTACAAAGCAGCGTAAAAAAAAGAAATACCAGTTCTGGCTAGTGTTTGTCCACGGTATGAAGCCCAAAATCTGAGCTCAAGGATATCGTTGGGGCTATCATCAAGTTCTGACTCATCTGTATTTTCACCACGACCAATCCGAGCTAGAAAATTTTTCCATTCATCTGCATAAAAAGACCGTCATTACAACTGCAAGATAGAGGTCATATAAAAAAGGTTCACCATATACAAATTTTCCGTGGAAGCAGACCAAAAAAGGAAAAGGAAAAACACAATTACAGCTAGAGTTGGCAAATGGGTAAATTTAAAGGAATGGATTGAGGGCAATTAATGGGTCATAAATGGGTTATAACTAAATGGGGTGGGTATGGATAACATATGATTGATGAGTCAAACCAATTAACTCATAGACAACCAAAACCTATTATCATATTTTCTTTTATGGTACATTAACAAAAACTCAGTCTTTCACAAACCAAGTGAAATTGTGTCGGTTAACTCGAGTCAGATCAGCAGGAGCAAGCCATATATGCCACCACTTTCTTTACCACAATATATATACCACGAACCCAATTTTAAACAAATACAGCCACAATTTGTAAGAGTGGATCCTTAGCAAGTCACCTAATCATTTATCCTCACAAAACACTCATCCTCCCCACCTTGTTGATGTAAGACGAGCTCACGAGACTTGTTTAGAACAAAAATTAAAAGGCTTTGGAAGCCCATGAAAAGAAAAGAGTTTTAGAAGTTGCATTTTAATTAATTTCCTTAACTTATAATTTTGATAGTTATCCGGACAAGAGCGCTAGTGAACACGGGGAGGGAGCAAGAGAAGCGTGTCATTCATAATGGGAAGAAAGATACCACTACTTCGCCTCTTTGTTAGAATCTAATTTAGGTTAGGAGAGTTGTTTAAATGTATTATAAATATGAATTATTTATTTTGAATTACGTGAATTACGTATGTAACAATCCGGGTCTAATCTCAAGCGCAAATCAAATCATAACATAATAAAACCCAATGTGTTGTCTTAATAATATTTTACTGAGTCATCTTAACCAATCACAAGCTCACCCAAAAGGTTATGATTAAAGGTATTAGTGATAGTAATCTCAGTCCTTATATACACATCTAAATATCTCACATATTACAATGTGAGATTGGGGTGTTAAAATTTGAGTTTTGTGTCAAAATTATCTGCATGATATTTACCCCTAGTCTCAAATCCCTTATTCCCTATTAATTGTGGTCTAGGTGATACGTCCCTAATTCATTAAATAAATACTCCACCATTTATGAATTCATGTTGCAAGTAGGGGTGTTCAAACTTTTCGGTTTTTTCGGTTTTTTACCGAACCGATCGGTATCGGTTTTTTTCGGTACCGGTTTTTTCGGTTTCGATTTTTTCGGTTTTTTATATTTTTCGGTATCGGTAGCGGTATGGGTAATTTTGCATTTCGGTTCGATTCAGTATACCGAAAGAACCGAATTACATAATTTAATAATAAATTTATATTAATTATTATATAATTAATAATAATTATATATATAATAATATATATAATTAATAATAATTATATATATTGCTAATCAGTAAAAATCGAACCGAATTTGTACCGAACCGGTACCGAAACCGATAATTCGGTTCGGTTTTCGGTTCGTGTTTTAGCGGTAATTTCGGTTCGGTACCGGTTCGGTTTTTTACCGATGGACACCCCTAGTTGCAAGTGATCTAATCACCCAAGAAAAACTTTTGTATTTTATGCTCCGTTAATATATATTCCCTTTCTTTCAAAATTAGAGATTCATTTCCCTTAAAAAAAACTTCCAAGTGATTTTCTTTTATAATTTTTGTTTTTCTATTTTCTTTTCTCTATTCACCTTCTTCCTCATCTTTTTACTTTTCAAACTATTCAACATAATGTCCTCGGTCCACTCCGCTGTGTACAGCCCGAAAACCCCTCTCAGCACCTCCTCCAATTACTTCCTTGAACACGCTTGGACAAAGTCCTTCAAACCTACCAACCAATTTCCATCAAAATACAAACTCCATCGCCATCACCACGTCAATCGAGGACAACTACCCACCATTGGCCCAAATCCTCATGCAACGCTACAACTACGACAGCGATATCTGACCATCCTTGTCCTCATGAAAATAATTGAAGAACATGTTTTGTGTCAAATGCTCGTTGCAATTTTGAGATCCATCCAGACCCAAATAGAAATTGATGAACTTTAATTGGATGACTGTTTAGGGGACAAGTTCTGGCATAATTCTCTTGAGGCAAAGTTTAGGAGATGAATTGAGTTCTTCTTTTATAGGATTAGCCTTGTTAAAATAATAAGTTTAAAGCTAAAATTTTAAATGATAAATGAGACCTATGGAATACAATGGATTACTACTTGCTACGAATTAATTCTACATTTGATTGAAGAAATAATATTTCAACAAAAGTTCAAACCCAAAAGTTTGAGAAGATTCTAGGGCTTTCAAGTTTATCGAACCCAACAACAATTTGGTGATTAGCTCCAAAATGTGCTATTGTAACTAAAGCTTCAAGGATTCCATGAAAAGAGGAAAACGAAAAGAAAAAAAAAATTGTAGTTAAAATGTGAGAGTTAAGGTTTTTGACCCATTTTAGAAGTGTGTTGTTAAGTTTACTCGGCTCGAAGTTGAAGACAACTATTTTTCTCACTTTTCTTTTCTTTTTTCTATCGAGTTAAATCATTTTTTTCACACTGAATTGAACCCTGATTTACAATTACAGCATTGAACTATTTTTTTTCCCAGTCAACTCACTGAATTACAAAATATTTACAAAAAATTGAAAAGAAAAGGTTTCATCTTTTTTCATATGAATAACTCTAAATCTTCCATCATCAGTTAGCTACGACCACCACCAACAACCATAACATTTTTTATAATAACCACCATCAACAATCTACACACAATCTAAACTACGCCAAAAATTATATATAACCTAAATTCAACCCCATAATCAACCTTCAAAAATTTAGATATGTCGCAATAATCATATAGTCTTTAGATCTGCTCCTTTAATTACATCACTCTCCCTTCATCGTGGGTTACATGTTTTAATTCTTTAAATTTCCTCAACTGGTTTAGGTTTTATTTTCTCCATATCTATCTATTACTCCCTCCATCCCAGGATAAAAAATCCTTATTACTATTTTAGGTTAGTCCCAAGTTAAATTTCTACACATCTCAAATAGTCTATTTTTTACAATAATTTGCCTATAATATCCTTAGCATTAATTGTCTTATTTCTATTCTCTATGCATATTTATGAAGTATCACTAGTTATGTGCAGAAAACTATTAAATTAAGTGAGAATTTAAATATGGACAATTTTGTCATTTTATACTCTTTTTTAATATGCGCAAAAAGTCGACCAGAACTTTTATCTTGAGCCAGAGTATTTTATAATTTTTGGGATAGCTAGCAAATGGAGGTTGTTCATCATGGGATATAATTTGGGTTGTGAGGGTTTGGGTCTATGTAAAGAAAGATATGGGGTTCAATAAATTGAAAATGGTGGAAGGTGGATGATTTGAATAATAGTTCATGAATTCCATCAATCATGCACAATAATCAATTTGATTTTTCCAATTAGTAAGCGACGTGCTTCCAATAATCAAAGTATGAAGCATAGCAACCATCTTTGGATTCTAATTTAAAAAGATGAACTCTCTGAAAATTCAATTTTACTTCTTAATTAGTTTATTTGGATTAATATGTTTAATTGTTGCTCCTTCCACAAAAGATTTGTGTTTAACTAGTTTAATTAATTTTTATCTCTTATATGTTTTAGTTATTTAATTTGCTCAATTTGTTTTAACTTTGTTAAATATACTACAAAACAATTTCTAAAATTATCTTGTAAAATTTTACTTTAAATAAAATGTTATATCATTTTTTACAAAGTTTTAATATTTTTAAATTAGTGCGAGTGTAAATTTTTTATGTACAATTGTTAATCCCGGCTATTTTGTAAGTAATGTTTTAAATTTTCTTTTCCACCATGGCATGTCACCTTGGGCTAAATGTGGCATTGACAAACATTTTCACTTAATAGTCATTCCTATAAAAATCAAACAATTTAATGGATTTTGTAATGTTTTGTAAATAAATTGCAGTTTAATGAGTCGAATGGAAAAAAAATTAGTTCAGTGATGGAAACATAAATTGGAGTTCAACTCGGCGGGGAAAAAATGAATTAACGGTTTTTCAATCTCATTTTTGTTAATTTTGTGCTTTTTAGTTTAATCGGATAATTGCAGTCTTAAAAGTTTAGTGGGGTATTGCATAAAAGGTGTCAACTACAATGGAGTAAACCTTAGTTTTGCCTATTTTCCTTTTCTAGTTTGTTCCATAACTAGAAATTAATTTTATTTTTTAGACTATAAAGTGACATTACTTGTACTCTATGCTATTATTATCTTGCCAACACTACTATGTATCCAACAAATGTTTTGGATTTGTTTGGATAAACAAAGTTTTCCTTTAAAATAGACTGTAATCCAAAAATAGATGAGTATTTACTTCTTATTTTTTCCCATTTCGATTTATTGTAGTAACCACCAAGTAACTTTGAGGGAGCAACTAATACCTGGATATATCTTCTGGAGGTAAAATAAAGTTGAAATTCCGTCTTCATTTTTCTTGAGCAGTTCAGGCATACTATATAGCACAGTCTCAGAATAATACGGAGTAAACACACTGCATTAAGAAATAAATAAAGATTAATCAGGAAAATAAAAAATAGAAACTAGTGAGTTTTGACCAAATTATATCACGCTATATTGAAAATTTAAAAATGAGAAAATTGTTAAAAGTCTAAACACAAACCCCTCGAGAAAAAGAAAAACAATGGTGAATCTAATTACATTTTATACTACAAAGTATTGTATATCCATTCAAATGAATTCATTAATGAGGAAAATTAAGCACACTTGCGTAACCAACTAGAGCCTTAGACTAGAATCTAAAACCTGTTCAGCCACTAATGTAATAGCATCTGTTAAGAGAGTTATAGGGAGTAAATAGTAATAAGAGTATTTTTGTATTTTCATTTTTATAAAATTACGAAAATATATTATACTTATTGAGGGTATGTTCAGTTACCAACATTTGCAGTGTCAGCATTTAAAGCATTTGGCCAACACACCAAAAATTGTGCTTCACATTGAGCACCAAACGTTGCGTTTGTGAGTTTAATAAGCTACATTTAGAATAAGTTTGTTGGCAAACAAGATTTTCAACTGAGTTTGGAACTCTAATCGCACTAAACGCTCCATAAACTGGTAGACGAACAAAGACTTTCTGATAGAAGTGTTACATATAAAAAAAAAACAAAAGAATAAGTAGGAAAAGGGGATAGATGTGCTCTTTTCATCTCTCATATTCTCTGTTTCAGATTACATCACGGTAAGGTATTGGCTCAAGTCTACCCATCACATTATGATTTTCACCATACATTATTAACTCTTATTTGTACATTGTAATGCACCTTCAACTGTTCCTCAACGTGCAACAGGTAAACAATGTTATGGTAAGTAAATGTGCAATAAATATAGAGCTCCTATTGTACAAACAAACGTTTACTTTTATTCATCTCTCCCATTCTCTAGTTTTCGACTTTCAACAGCCTCTTAGGCCTCTAAAGTGGTGGGCCAATATATATCAAGCTTACAGCTGATGAGAGGAGAGAGAGAGCTTTTTTTAATTGATATTAATAGAAAGATATACAATTAAAGTTATGTGTGAAATACTTAAAAGAGTGAAAACACAATAGGGAGCTTCTTGAGGGAGAAATTTTAAATGATGAAGTACCACCTAGGAGAGAGAATGACTTGTTTCTCTGAATTTCAGTTTTATATGTATAATAAATACATTAGATTCGTTAATAAAACTGGCAGCAGAACCAAAAACAGTGTCCAACGGAGGATATTTACCTGAAGGACATCATCTCACGGACTGGCTTAGTTGCTGGCATGTCCATGAAAAGAGAATTCGTGAAGAATTCCAACCTACGTCTAGCCTCTAAATTTATAGGAATATTTGCAGCTGAGTCTTTGATAGTCAATAGCAAATATAATCTTTTGACTTGTGCCCTCTGCATATACGTTAATACCAATATCAGCTTTTCACCACTTCTGAAATAAATATACCTCAGTATAAAACCTTTAAAATATAAAACAACAATAAGGTACATATAAGCGAACATACCAACTCGGCATCTCTCGGCCACTTCAACTTTGAAAATAGACGACCTTCAGTCCTTGCTTTCAACAACAAATTCCATGTCTCATAGTTCTCCCTGCACATACCGCGTGCATGCACAATGACAAATAAAGGGAAATTGGAATAAACAGAAATCAGAAGCAAGGCTGAACGTGTAACAAACCTCTTGTTGATAGAAAGGACATCATGCTGCACAACATCATACAGATCTTGAACAGCTTTAATTGCACCATTCACAAGTTCTGGAGTTTCCACTTCTTTCTGTACAGAAAAATTGAAAACTCGACATTATTAGACTGGAAAACAAGCAAATTGCAGAGAGGCTGTATTCAAAGCAATTAATTTTATCAATATGATTCCAGATCACATCAAACACATATATGCACAATAGCAGAGTTCGATTTCAAAACATTATTTCTGGTAAAGAACATAAACCAACGTAAGAACTCAAGACAAAAATTTATCACATATCTGTGAAAATGTGTCATATATCTGTGACAGTATTATGGTACTTTCAAAAAAAATCACATTTACAGCCTTTTCTGTTCACACTAAGAGAAATGACTTGGTCTAGAAGGACAAATGTGCGAACACAACGTAGTTTCCAATTAAATACCTTTCACCAATAATAGATAATCAATTAACGAAGGAGATACTAAACCAGAAGATGTTCGTCACTAGATTTCCTGTTCCACTATGGAGTTGGTTTGTTTAATCATAGATTTAGTAAAAAGAGGTCCTTTGGTTTTCTTTTAAAGAACATAGAGGGCATGAGAATAAGGCAAGTCCTAGGCATTGTGAGGAACACTAGAATATTAAAGGGGCTATAGAGACGGTGTACAAGGGCCTAGGGATTGGGTAGATAAACACAAAGGCTTTGCCACTGATTGTACCATAAGTTCTTCAGCTCTCGTGAAGTTGATTCTCTCCGTGGATCTAGGCAAGAGATATGTCAAATCCCTTTACATTGTTTGTTTCTTTTTCCTATTCTTCTTCTTTATTCTCTGTTTTATGTTTCTCTTTAATAACCAAAAAAAATTTGTCAATCTTTGCAAAAAATTAGATTAATTCCACGCGTGTTTTAAAGGGCCCAAACCCTAATGATAATTAACAAACCAAAACTAAATCATTCCGGCTCAAAAAAGGGCTCACACTAGAAACCAAAAGTTTAACTTCTCTACACAGATAATTATAAGGTTTGCTGCTGCATCATTTTTAAAAAATAAATAAATCAATAAAATTGCCACCAATGAGACTAGTAGCTCCAAAATTAGAACAAATAATGGTGAATAAGGTAGGCCATATAAATTATGACGCACATGCAGGATAATCCACAACTTTCCTGCTCTTTTAGGTTGGAGTCCCTAATGTGAAAAATCAATTACTACAAAAGCTTGGAAAGAAATGGGGGGGTGCTTAGAACAGAAAACATTAGAACTTCCTCAACAGGTAAACATGATTTAGAAGCTAATCATAGCATAAATAATTATACAGCAACAGCATCTATATAAATGCAACAAACATTTCATGCACACTGCTGCCAAAGAAAAACAAGAGAAAAGTAAATACGGAAGGGTGAGAAGAAAGTGATGTGTTGGTGTTCATTTAGCTCTTCTTAAGATTTCGCGTTATTGACTACAATGGTGTTGAGAAAGCTCAAGTAGTTAAATATATTACAGTCAAATTATAAATCTTTTCAAAAAGAATCAAGAAAAAGAACGTGAATCTCGATTACTAGTAAAATTAAAAATAAAGTGGTGTATGCCAAATAAATAAAGAAGCATAATTGCTTTTTTAACTGCACAGAGAATTAGAAAAATATATACGAACCAGTATTCCCATAAGAGCAGTAACTTTCTGAATCACAAGTGAAAGCTTCTCCAGTTTAAAATCATCATATATACTCCTCCTTGCAATACTATCATGAATATCTTCACATACACGCACAACCCTGACATGATAAGACAGAATAACACCAGCAAGCCTATGTTACTCTGTTCATTATACTGAATCAAGAGCCAATAATCTATATACCACTTAGATATTCAATATAGACATACCACGTCTTTCCTTCATCATCCAATATGGATGTAAGGATAAGTTTGACCAAGTGATAGGATTCCTCAACCGCATATTTCATGTAGTCATCCTTTGAGATTCTATCCCATAGCTCTTCTTGTGAGTCTCTAGACTCTCTACTCTCTACCGCAATATTTTTAGCAAGAATTATCTATATATTCAATAAAAGATATTCATTAAATAAGGAAAGAAAAGAAAAGATTCATAAGACTAAACTGGTGAACTTCAATTTATATAAGAGTACACTTCGATACACCAATGTCCATTCATAAAGGAAAATAGGATTTAGATACAAATCCAATAGTAGTTGGTTTTTGTCAACTAACCTTGCTGGCAAGGAGAAAAAGGGGCCACTGCACCATGGGAATCTTTCCAGAATTTATAGGCATTTGAAGCAACTCCATCTCCCTGCAAGCGGAAAACGATTACCACAATTAATAAGTACAGGAATCAGAATTACCTACGTTGACTGAAAAAATAATTACCATTCAAACTTAAGGAATGAAATATACGGAATTTGCAACACTCACAAACTTGTTATATAATCTTCTTCGCGCAGATTCCTCATAATCTCATTCCAAAAGGGAGAAAACTTAGTTGCATCAGCTTTATTCGTCTCCAAAACCTTCAAAAGAATTTTCCGTAAGCTTCTGAAAACCCAATTGATAATTTTTAAAGTTGAATTGGCCAGCCCTTACAATGTGCCAAGTTCAATAGTTTATTTGTTGATTTTGCCAATTATGAGAGAAAATAAAGCAAAAAGAAATCAAACTGTGTCAAGAACGAAATATAACTATGTCCAAGAAAGAAGTCAAACTATATCTAAGTAAGAAAAGAAAATTTAACTCACCTCACCAGATGACCGGTGAGAACCCCTGCAAAATAGAAACTCACTCAACTTCCCTAATCTGGTAAGAGAGGTGTGTGTGTGTGTGTGTGTATATATATAGAGAGAGAGAGAGAGAAAGAGAGAGAGACCCTAAACCCTAGAAGAAGAAGAAACCCACCAGAAATGATAACAAAAAAATTATACTTGTACCTGTCAGAAATAGGAAAATGTAGAGTTTTCATAAAAGCCTCAGGAAACCTCTCAAAGAGCTTGTGGACAGCATCCAAAGATCTAATCTGAAGATAATGGAAGAAACTGAATTACTATAACACCAGAATTAAGAGAACAAAAAAATATACAAGAACATTCCCAAAAAAATATACTCCTTCCGTTCCAAATTATAAGATTAATATTGATTTTTTAAAAGTCAATTTCAAACTCAAAATTGACATGAATTCATTTAGTTTATGTATACAATTATGATAAGGTACTACTAATTATAAGATTTAATATTTTCAAAACTTAAATGAATCATGTCAATTTTGAGTTTGAAAATGTTGAAATTGACTTTTATAAAGTCAATATTATTCTTATAATTTGGAACAGATGGAGTACAAGACCATAACCAACGGTACATACAATGCAGAAACATTTGACAAAACATTTAACACAATAATCTTGAGAAAACTGTATCACTTCAAAGAAAACATGAATTGCACATTACCCAACTATGAGTTAAATCCAATAAATACAGACTTACCTCCCCAAGACGATCTCTGGCACCAAGCAAGAACCCCCACACAGCAGATATAAGAGTGTAAAATATATAAATATCTAAGAGATAGATCTGCAACACAAAATAGAGACAACCCAAAACAAGGAATAGAGGAATAAGTCGGTTAAATAAGTGAAAAACATTCATGTAGTGAACTCTAGCAACCTTTAACACCAAAATATAAATGTAGCTAGAGGTGTAATCAATAAAATAATGCAGGGAAAAAATCAGATTTCCAGTTAGAAACAAAATTCTTCAAAGCCTCCACTATAAATAAGAGGCATAAACCACACCCAACAGTTCTTAAGAGAGGAAATTGTAGACATTTCATGTTTGTACTTCATAAGCTGCTTCCAAGTATTATATACAATACAATTTGTCCTCTACTACTGAAGGATCTGGAAAGGTCCAAGCGTGCCAAATCTTTACATTCCTAATAGTATAAGTAACGCAGCAGAGTCTGATTTTAGATGCTGCCATCAAGATTTCAAGCTTTTAAAGAATAAGACCACAAGCGTAAACCAGTAATGACTAATGACATCTAAATGAAGCAAAGGGAGTAATAAAGGATATAGAAGAAGCCTGTATACAGACACAATTGTTTATAATTTGTGATTATAGGGAGTTTAAGAACAGTAGAGGACCATGGCCATTTATTACAACAAATCAGACATCCAAAGATGCTCTATTGGAGCACACAACTATAGGAATTAAACATGGTTCTGTCAAAACCTTTCTATGGTAGGTGATTCAGCAGGAAGTTATAGCTCTATGATGGTCAAACAAAAATATCATTATACATAGGTAGCAAATGAGATGCAATGAACTACCAGAGAGAATGAGCACAGAAATAACATTCACATAAATGCCTAAAATTAAAACTTTACTAACATCTGATAAAATATTTCAAGTAAAAAACTCAACTAAAATAAACTAGCTAGTGTGCAAAACTCAACTAGCGATTTGGCGTCCAAATCCAGGAGTGGGTAGAAAATAATTACAATAGCAGAAGTGGTAGAAGAAAAAAACACATATAGCATCAGCCATGCCTACTTACACAAATCACCGGTGTCCATATGCTAGCAACTGACAAAGCATTATGGTTATCTGCAGTCAAGATCCACCACATAATTAGAAATACAAAGAAAATTAAGCGATAGCAAAAGGAACAATCAAAATCATTATCAGCTAATTTAAACAGTATAAGCAACGACTAGATAGAAAGGTGTGTTCTTGTCGAAGGATTCAAAAACAAATTCACAAAAGTTCTAATGCCAAAGAAAACATTAATTTCATCTGATTATATGTAAAACCAAACATATGATGAAGCCACAAAAACATGGAGAAGCTTCCATATCTAATTTTTAAACTACAATTGCCACCTGCAGATTCAAAACATAATAAAACAAATAGTCAAAGTCAAGTAATGAGTTAAACAATGAAGGATCAGCTAAGTAGCTCACTTTTCGATACAAAATCATGCCACGAATATCTTAAAATATTAACATCCACTATGATCCTTGTTGGTTTCACCAAGGGTTTGATCTGAAAACATATTAATAAAAATGTCAGAGAATTCATAAATAAAAATTAAATTCAATGAAATGTTTAGATAAGAAAAATAAAATACTTATTACCTGAAGAAAATATGCAAAGGAAAATTTTGCTCCCAAGACAACAAGCCAGAAAAACATATACCTACAATGTAGTTAAAAGCAAACATCACTTTTAGTAACTGTATAAATACTTACTTTTAGCTACAAATGGAAACACTCGGGATGTTAAAAGTTAGTAATCTGTCAACTATGAATCTGCCAAAAGATTTTAGTCCCTGCAACTGAAAGGAAAAATGGAGCATCAACATATTAAGGTGGCAGAACAGTTAGACAAGCAGTTGTTAATGCTGACTTTAGCTATGACAATAGCAATGACAATACAAAAACACGAACCCCGTAATAAAAAACATGTGAACTTCGAAGAAATTATTAGAGATGCTTTACTTAAAACCTTTTTTTAAATATAAGTACCTTCTTTGCTTAAAATCTTCGGTCAAGATACGAGATAATACAGTAGAAGAAAGAAACCAGAACAGAAAGTAAGTATTTAAATGATACTTATCAGCTTTGCACCAAAGATGTTCTGAATTAAAATCTTCACAAAATTAAAAAACATACGCATGCTGTCTAACAGTTCAGCTGCACATTTCCTACCAGAACGAACAGTACTAAATATGGCATTATCAGTAAACCATATAATGATCTACAGCTCTGCATACTAGGCCCTAAAAGGATACGAAGCAGCATCAACCCACAGAGTAAATTCAGTACAAATAAAAATAAAAGCTCTACTGGTGAGAGTTAAAGTATAGCAGCAGTTTTCCATTCAATCGTTAGCGAGGACTGAAGGATAACCCTAATGATAGAAATGAATTTCAAACAATTCTCTCCTCAGATTTGAAAGACCCCTCCCACCGCCAAACTCAGAGTTATAAAAGACATTAAAGGTTATAATGTAGCATCGTAGATCTGCAAAATGATCTGTGAACAAGGAAATATAGATGTAGTACTTACTTGATATAACTAGAGGTTCTCTCGTACATGCCACGGCCAACATAATAATTTTCCTTAACATGATCACACGATACGAAAGAGTCAATACATCAACAGCAAGGATGGGGGAGGGAACGAATGCCACAATTAAAGAAAATTAAAAACAAAAAACTTAGAATTATGAAAGTGTATGGGGAAAACATATATATAATAACCTGGTTCATCCACTTGATGAAACGAACTAAAGACCAATGATTGCATTGATTGGTCAGACTATGACATGCTGGTATTCGCATGAGGAAACTCAAAAAGAACAGGACACCAGCATAGATGGCTAGAACAATTACATATATTCTAAAAATAACTGAATCCTTATTCGGTTCACTTCTCTCCTGGAGAGCTTTCCTGTAATTTAGAGAACGTAATTTATCAGCTACCAGAATAAGCGCAAAGGAAAGACAAACGTACACAGTAGAATTAAAACCATTGAGGACAAACAGAAAGTAGCGTACACATAAAGAAAGCAAATGATGACTGAAGCACCGCTAAACCACAAGAATTTGATAAAAATTCTTGAAACTGCTAAACGCCTAGTTGTAGAATAAGCCCCATACATCATGAAAATGTCGAGAACACCTACAGCAAGGAAGGGAAAAGTTCAATAACCAAAGAGAAATAAATTATTCTCTCCATACAATGTATTCGCAAGTCTAGAAACTTTAAACGGATCAGAACATACTAAAAAAATTCTTTATAACTATTGGGCAGGTGAGCAATGAAGACTTCAAACACAACACCTAGCAAGATAGAGAAACCTACTCTGAATGAACTTCATTACAACAAAAGTCGGACCAAGACTGAGAGCTTCTCGTAACGTCTTAGAGTCAAAACGACCATCATTGAATGCAATGATTGCAAGTCCCTGGATTAAAAAAAATAAAAGAACAAAAGAAAAACTCATCCACTGATCTTATGATCATGGTCAATCTTAATACAATCGACTAGAGATGATAGAGATGATACCAACATTAATTATGAAATAATATGTGAAAGTAATAAAGATAATTATGAGGCTTTAAAAGCCAAAATAACCTGTTAAAGAAAGATAATACGGAACGGAGGGAGTACTTCTTATATATGCTTATTTTACAGATATAATGTGAGGGAACTTGGGAAGGTTGAAGAGTTAACTTTGAAGATGTAGGTAGCCTGAAGTAGTTACATATTGAGTTTTACTAATTAGTTGTTGCCTTGTTGGGATGTAATAACTTTGTCATTTAAACTATGGTTTATCTTAAACTTTTGAATTTTGAATTTTGAACTATGGTTTACCACTGTCATAGTATTAAGTTTGAATGCATGCATGAATTTAATAAAATAAGTGTGACATTGGGCTGAGAATCTGATATAGATTTGAAGTATAAAACTTGATGAGGTCTACTGGTATATCTAAAGAGTATTGGTTTGAAGCTTGGGCCATTATAGGTTTTGTAGCCAAAAAACAAATAAGTTTAACAGGCCCAGCATGAAAATATATCACAGGCCAATATGCTAGCCCAAACTGTATAACCAGCCAAACACACTGAATAAATGCATAACCAAGTGATTCGGCCAACTTTGGCCTTTAAACTACTAAAACATAACCAGTCAGTCTCAATTGTTCTTTCACAAGAAAACTAGCCTAACCAGCCATCGTGTACCTCCAACTCTAGGACAGAAAACACTTGCAGAGTGGACGTATGCTTAAGTTCGGTCTGACCACTATATATTGCATGATTGCTAGCCTAACCGGACGTCGTGTACCTCTCTAACTCTAGGACAGAAAACACTTGCAGAGTGGACGTATGCTTAAGTTCGGTCTGACCACTATATTGCATGATTGCTTTCTCAATCATTTAACTATTTTAGATATTTTTCTTGTGTTATTTACGTTGGTGAATTGTGTATCTTGCACAAGAATTGATGCTTTTACTGTAAAATATTTATACATACATATATATTGTTTATTTTCACGTGTTTCGCATCTTATTAATATATTGCACATTAATATTCACCTCAATAATTCAATATAGCTTGAATTGTAGTGTATTTTGCATTTCCTCAAACATGTTTGACATCTTGCCACAGTAAATTACTCATCACAAATTTCAAAAATATTGCCTTAGTGGGCAAAAGATTTTCACAGACATCTTTAAAGGGGATTTTCTTATTTGAAAGCCCAATTCAGGTTCTCCCACAGTTTGCACTTAAACTATCAAAGCACTACAAAAACCATAAAATTTAACAGCTATAAAAAAAAATGAAATATTTTTTAAGATTAAAATAACAGAATGCAGTCATGGTGCATCATATGAAACATACCGACCATAAATCTAGGTAAGAATTGAATGCACTCAATATTAAGGGAAAAAACTAAAAAGAAACCACTATGCAAATAAAGATGGTAACCATAATCTTTAAAGCAGAAAGAAACTTAATAAAATAACGTTTAGATAACTTGCAAACCTGAAACATCATGAAAAGAAATATCCATAGGCGATGAAAACTATGGTAAAGATGCAGAAATGTCCTGTGCTCAACAAACGAAGTTTTTCCACGACGTTTACTTTTCCCAGATTTTAGATAATTCTGTAATGAGAAGGGGAAAAATCAGGCATAGCTATATACGATGACAAGAATTGAGTAAAATTCACAGCACAAAATAATCAAAAACACACTGACCAGTAATTATTAAATAAACAACAAAGTTTAACTTCTGAAAGGAAATTATTCAAGATAAAATAAATGCAAGTGCCCTTACTCCCAAAAACAAAATGACATCTAAATTGTAAAATCTTATTAAAAGGGTCTCCCTGTGATTTTAACCAAGAAAAGACAAAGGCTGAGAATAGGAAAATCAAAATTCATTTATCGAGAGTATGAAGATTTTATCCAACTTCTTTGAAATGTTACAAGTTAGTTCTTGTAACGAGTCAGGTCAAATCCCGAGCTCGAATCAAATCATAGCAAAATAAGGCCCGATGCGCTGTCTCAATAATATCTTCTTGGGTTTTCTTAGCCCACCACAGGCTCATTCAAAAGGTCATAACTAAAGGTATTAATAATAGCAGCTTGAGTTCTTATTAATACATTCAAATATCTCATATTAACCGATGTGAGACTGAGGTATTACAAACTCCCCCACTTAAATACCTAACGTCTCTATCAGACCGAACAAATAGTCACACAAGACCGATAAACTTTACCACTCTAGCCATCTCCGGCAACCTGATCGGATGATCCGACTCGAGCTTTCAAGAGTCACCTCTAATACCATATATAACGACCCGAGTCAAATTCCGAGTTTGAATCAAATCATAGCAGAATAAGGCCTCCCAATAATATCTTCATCATGGGTTATCTTAGCCCACCATAGGCTTACCCAGAAAGTCATAACTAAAGATATTAATAATAACAGCTTGGCTTCTTATACACACATTCAAATATCTTATATTAGCCGATGTGGGACTAAGGTGTTACAGTTCTCCCCTTAAATGGTCAGCACTAACATAATCATATACACAAAGATATTACTATTATAATTTAATTAAATGCTTCAGGAAAAACAAATTGAAGCTCAAATCAAATGAGATCTATCCACTGTCCAAAACCAATCATCAGAGCCAAAAGGAATGCTTTTTAACACAATAATACGACCAGATCTTTATGTTTACAAAATAAAAGTCCCTCTATATTCTGGTTTTGAAAGCCATGTGGAGGTGTGGTCATTGAAATGATACTTCATACGTATACATAACATGTAAGTTGATCTATTACAACTAATCAAGATCAATCAAAGCGCCAATCAAAGCACAAAAAGGTAGAGAGTTGCAAACCTTTGACCTCGGTGTTGGCTTGACAAAGAACGAAGAACTTGTACGCCATGGCCAACTAAGCTCAAAGCAACTGAGTGACCTGCAAAGAAAAAGGTTATAAAAACTAGGAGGTCCAAAATTTAAAAAAATAAAAATAGAAGAAAATTCGATAATACAGCTAGAATATAAAGCTCACCAAAAATACTCATTAAAATCATCATAATTTCTCCATGCTGAATGAGGTGCTCGCCCATTACCATTGTTTGCAGCTTCCTGCGAATCGAAGCAGATTACTAAAGTCTCTTCAAATTATATAATCATAGGACCAGTACAGTACATTTATCTGCAAGCGTGTATGTCCTGAGACTAATTCTCTCAGAAACTACAGCAAACTGCATAGATAATCACATTTCCCAATCAACAATGCCAATCACAATTTACATGATTCTCAATTTAATTAGAAACCAAACAAGTATTTGAAAAGAACAATGAAGCATCACTGCTTGCTAACACAATTATCTTGTCAAACAAATCAACTAAATCGCTGAGCTCCATCTTCAGCACAAGGCATTGTAGAAAGAGCTCATCTTCTATCCAACACAGCAAAAGTGAAGTCACTAACGGCATGACGTACAAGACAGTCTCGCAAGTTTTCTCAGATCATTAAAACTACCAGTTCTACTCGACAGTCTTGACAAACAAATTATTTAGCACGGCAATATGATGCATCCAAGCACATCCATAAAATACATGCGATAACCTCATGCATTTTATTTGTGCAAGTTGTCCTAGAGTAATAATTTGATTTCCAGCATGATCTACTAGAAGTTTATAATCAATCTTGATTAATTATGATAAATCATAATTTCAGTTTGAAAAGCTACCCGAACATGACACACATCTCACACATGCATAACAACTACCACCTACTTAACCTAGACGATAAATCAATAGAGAAACATAATATCAGATTTATAAGATTGGCATGCTTATCTATACACAATCAAGGAGGTGAAAAACACGGAAATCACTAAGGACAATCAAGGAGGATCGCTATGCCTATTTATATAAAATTATGAAAAGTAGAGAACTCTAATCCAATTTTTTAATACTTTCATATTTTAATATTGATGCTTTATATCATTCTTACATGATGAATAATGTGCCATCATAGATCATTCATACATGATGAATTATGTAGCAATCATAGATCATTCACTTTTGAGTATATATTTGTTCTTAACATGTCAGACTCTCAAAGATTATCTATATACGAAGAACAAGTTAAAAGAAGGAATATAACCGATGTACAAACACAGATACATATAAGGAATATTGTTTAGTCAAGTATTTTTGGGGTATGTTACATGGGTTGTCTTGCTTGTTTTGTGTCTGATGATATGATCATACTTATCAAAGAAAAATGTTCTGTCTGCAGTCATTGATCCTAATGGATCATGCATTGATTTTGAGCACAAAAATGGTCCGTGTTATGCGACTGTTGAAGTTCGATTACATTGATGAAAATGTAAATATAAAAAAAAACAGACATTGGCTTAGGTTCATTCCAGGCCTTAACACTGTGATAATGGGATTGGAAAGAGAAAAAAAAAAAATTAAAACTTATGAGAGGAAAGAAAGTGAAAGAAAGAAAATTTACTTTCTTTCCTAATGTTTGTGAGTTTTGGAAGAAAATTTTAACTTAAAAGAGTTTATTACTATTACCCTTATGAGATTACATTTGAAAACTATTATAATGATAGTTCTAGTATTTAATATGTCATTTAAGTATTTAAAAAAATTCATTTCAAATCTTTCCAAGTTGGGGGGGGGGGGGGGGATTTCTGGAGGAAATTTTTAAAAATTCCCTCTCCTCATTTCTTTTCTCACAAATTCGAAACATTTGGTCTCTTTTCCAAATTTTCCTCCTTTCTTTTCTCTCCTTTTTAAACCTCAACCACAGTACAAATCGGGATATAGTTTCACTCAACAATAATGCCAGGGAAAATCCCAATAAGAATGGTAGGTTTCCTACCAAAACTTACGAAGTTATTATGGTTAGTTACGAGCAAAATTTGATTTGTTTGAGATGAGACAACAGTTATGTTTCTGTAGAAGGATTGCGAAAAAGAACGGAAATAACATAGGAAAACTCATTGGGATTTGGGAAGCTAATGATTTCACATTGAAAGTTCAACTACTCCATTTGCATTATTTGCTAGTGGTTGCACAATACCTTGATTCAAAGTTGGTATTAGTATTCTCTACTAAGCTTGTGAAGCTAATAATTTATACCATATATAATATATATTAAACTCTCTCTGTTCCAAACTATTAGATCAATATGGGCTTTTTGAAGTTAAACTAAGATATATTCAAATTTAAAACTGATATGAATTAATTTATTTTCAGGCAATACAATTATGGAAATTATGAACTATTTAAGTAGTACAACTAACTATAAGATTTATTATAATCAAAGATTATAATAAATCATGTAAATTTTGAATTTGAATAAATCTCAAATTGACTTTAAAAAGTCAAATATGATCCTATGTTTTGGAATGCATGTTGTATGAATATATATTATGGTATATTAAACAGTAAATGTATAAAATATATCATAATATATAATATATACTCCCTCCGTTCGAAATAAAAAATTAAGTTTGACTTATCAAATCACTTTGAAAATAATAGATCCTGTGATAAGTAGTTTTTTTAGATAGTTTACAATTTTTATAATTTTATTGTAGAAAATTAGATTGATTCATATCAATTTTCTATTTCAAAATATTTCAAATCAACTTAAAAAGTCAATGTTGATTCTATATTTTTTTAACACAAAGAGAATCTAATAAAAAATATAATATAAATAGAAATATATATATATATTATCACATAAATTATATAATGATATACATAAAACATAATATTTATAATTGTATAATTTACATATATTATATATATAAATATATATAAACTAATAACAAATATAAGGGAGGGAGGGAGGGAGGGAGGGTGGGTGGGGTCAAATCACCTCATTGGAATGCCCATTACTGCCCCCTAAGGAATCCTCTTTCAAGTGCCATAACCTTTCTATTAAAGGTCAGTTTCAAGTAAATACATATTGGGATCAAAGAAACATGAAATTGAGCATTCCATCAGGAATGCCCAATCCGACCGTTTAAGTAGCCAAACGCAGGAATGGAATGCTAGGCACAATCCTGCCCAACCAAACGACGCCTAAGTTGATGAGTTCAATGAGAGATTTGGTAGTAAAGAGGTTTTACAAAGAGAATGGCGGGTGGTTAGAGCATATCGGAAGTTACTCTGAAATATCGACGTGCCGGTTAGGTTTCGACAATGACCGAACCAAAACCTAGACCCGAATCAATAAATGACGAATAATACATATACCAGTGAGATTTCGACCTAACGGAGTAACGGCAAGGTTTCAACCATGATAACAAATAAATCACAGTGATCTTCTCTATAGAAGAATCGACTAAAACAAAAAAAAAGGCACCTTTTTTGTAAAGTCACTCCTCCCCTCCATAGCCAATCTTCTTTTCTCCTCCCTAGCCAATCTCTTCCTCTCCTCCCTAGCCAATCTCCTCCACTCCAACTAATTCCCTACTCAGTACTCACGACTCTCTGTACACTTCCAATTTATTGAATTTCCAATTGTTGCCCTCTGTCACCATCCACAAAGTGTCGCTAAGTTTTTTATATGGGTTTTGTTTCATGTTTTTCAAGTGATTATAAATGGGGCAGGCTGGTTATTGGTTCATGAATTAAAGAGACAGGCTGGTTAATTAAAGAGAAAGGGCCAACTTTTGTTAATTAAAGGGGAAAGGCTGTTGTTAATGTATAGGCCACAAGGCAATGGTTTTGCTAGTGTATTAATTTAATTTTTTTTAAAGTTTAATCAATCTAATTTGTTGAATTAATTTAATATATTTATTGTATTTTAATTAGAGCTTGACTTTTTATTTAGTTTAATTAGTGAAACAAGTGTAGCTTGGTAAGTTTAATTTATTTGATTTATTTAATTTGTCCAACTTTTTTGGATTTAATTTATTTCATTTTTAGCCCTTTGAGTCTTGTTTGGGTGTAAATATAATTAGTATAACTTGAATGACTTGGCAAAAGAAATAATTATACTTTAATGAATATGTAGTCAAATACCTGGCAAAAGAAATAAATATAATTTATTGTTCAGAACTTCAGATTTTATGCAATGTAACATTAGACACGTATGGGAGATGTCCATTTTATCATTTTAACAATACTATGTGTACTAAATAGTGTTTTCTGTGAACAACTCCCATGCCTTTCTTGGTCGGACAAACCAACCAGCGATTTCCGATAAGTCTTGATCCATCTGGTTACTCTTACTATTTAGATTTTTTTCATAATTTATCGCTATACTGAAATCGATATCGAGTCAAAAATGACCTCCCAAAACATATGCCGAGCCTTTGAACCAACTTAGAGGAGTACTCGTTCAAAATTGGAGATTTAATTTTGAAAAGTGAAAATAATATATTTAACTCAAAAATAGTAAATTTTCAATGTCTTTGATTGATTATCAATTGCTCAAGAAGAAGTAAGAACTCTAGAGGTCATATCTTCAAAAGATACTTTTTTGCATTTTATTGGAAAGTAAGGTAACACTAAAGGAGCCAGGAAATGAGGTTTCTTCTACGCACACTTCAGACACCATTTTTATCCAACTTTTTGCACATCTTACTTTGACTACAGGTTACAATTATAGTAGCAATAGTGTAATATTTTCTATCACTGACATAGAAAAGGACAGACAAAATAGGACCAGATGCATTGATGCTAGATTCAGTGATTAGCCAGAAATCATGTTTATGCAGGGAAAAAAAATTGCATAACATGTATAAAAAGTCCCGTGATGTCCTAAAGCATGGCAAAACCGGTGTACATGTGACTATAAAAAGATACAAACCATTGTCAAATCAATAGACACCATTCTTTATTTATGGTAAACCAGTCTAAGGAGACGCAAGAAAGAAAAGAGTAGGAAAAGGAAAATTAATAGTGAAACATACCGCAGCAACCACCTCATAGAGAGGACGAACAACTTGATCAAGGAAAGAAACTCCGTTCTCAGAAACACAACTATTGGCTGGCTGTGCAATTTGCTGTCGTAAAATTTCATCCAACTCCCTTCCCATCTGTATGGATTTTATTGTCAAAAAATATTCACTAAAGCAACAAAACTTGTTTAGCAAAACTTGTGCAACAAACTTCAGTAAAAAGGCAGAAATCAAAAAACAGTGGCTGAAGTAATGGCAAAGTAACAGACCATTTTCCATAGGAATAGTAGAGGTAGAGGAACCAAAGTACACTCTTTTCATGGTCCAACATATAGGCTATACAGAGGGTTTAGCTAGTGCTCGTTAACAATAAATCCTCCCTACCACATTTTTTGTCAAGGACTTGAACTTGCACCTTCCTCAAACAAATGCCTGGAAATACCACAAAGCAAGCAGCTGGAAAAAGTAGTTAGCTGCTAAAATAAGCAGTTCACTACTGCGCAACGCTTTTCCAAAATTATAATTGAAAAAGGCAAAGAAAGAAATGTTTTGCTTTTTTGGTACAATTACTACCACAATACTGCAGGATGTAGCACTCTCTTTACCCATGAACCCCTTCTTACCCAACCCCCCCCCCCCCCCCCCCCAGCACCATCTGCCAGGGGTAGAACTCTGCTCCTTCAA
Source organism: Hedera helix (assembly GCA_947179155.2). Classification (NCBI taxonomy): domain Eukaryota; kingdom Viridiplantae; phylum Streptophyta; class Magnoliopsida; order Apiales; family Araliaceae; genus Hedera; species Hedera helix. Next base: position 2,389,371 of record OX359279.1, read on the forward strand.
TGGTAAAAGAACCACAGCATACTACCCAAAAAAAATAATGTTTACTAATTCATTATGTTTCAGGATCTGATCAGCAGAATGACCCAAAATCATACCGAAGTGTATACAAAGAATTATAAAGGTAAACTTCAAATAAAAACATATTTTCTATCATAAAAAAGGTGATGAATTACTACAAAAAAGAGAAAGCAGGTAGAGAAGGGACAACAGGACAAGCAAACTCCATATAATTAAGATTCAAAAAGTAAAGAGTTGCGCGTTGAAGGACTGTGTTTTCCTTGCACAAAGTCTAAACAGGAAATCAATCATAATGATACAGCAATAATTAAAAACCCCTCCAACTAGACCTACATGATGGAATATGTAGCACAAGCATTCTGGGAGAAATCTAATATTGGCCGCTTCACCCCATATCAAAAAGTATAAACTTAAAAATAGCAACTTCTTCTCCTTGCTGACAGCCTCCAAACTGTAAAAAGAAAAAAGAAAAACAATAGTAATCAAAATCTCAAATCATGTGAATCATAGGAAACAATTGATATATGTGTGTATGTAGTAGTGCATATATAACAAAAGAATTAATATATATATACACACACACAAACTGCATGAAGATGTCTTTATATGATATCCTCTATAACTACAAAACAGATCAGAAAGGTTGTGGTTCTATACTTGCTGCAAACTGGTTGGATGCTCAAATAGTTGCACCAAGTAAAGTAGTTATCCAGTGACTTCAAAAATACCTTCTGTGAAGCAGCCTCATCCAGTTTCTATACAAAATCACAGAAAAGAAAATTAAGTTAAAGATCACACAAAGAAATATGAAATGGATCATCACATTATTAATTTGAGGTTTAACACTCTACCATAAACAAAAGGAAATAAGGAAAGAAAGTATTGCATTAAGCTGCCTTCATTGTCAAGTTAATTATAAAATTAAAACACCAAGAATAATTGGTAACTTCATACATTCAGAGATATCACTTGTATCCACCAATAAAAAAGAACAAATACATACAAAGGCAAAAAATATCTATCCAGACACCACTTACTCCTTTAGATGACCAATTACATAGCTAGTAAAGCACAATGGAGAATGTTAGATTTCAAAAAATGAAGCATTTGTGATCCACAAACATTTCTAATATGTCTCTCTTATTTCTGAGGAACAGAATTTAATGATAAGAAACAGGGAAAGAGTTCATATAAAGAAGGTAGTAATCCTTCATAAATTCAAACAGGAATATATCTTGAAGTTTAAAAAACCATGTCACAGGAAAGAGACCACAAAAACAATTTAAGGAGGGTATAAGAGTTCACCCTCCTCGCAGAAAAACATGAACTAACTTATTGAGTAGCCAATGCTATAGGTTATCATCCAATATGCATGCCAAAATGAGAAAGCAGATAACTATCTGACCAGAAAAATATAAGAAATACCGGTTCAGGGACTTCAGGTATTCGAAGCCTACTTTGCTCATTTGCAAGGAGATGCACTACATGTTCACGCTGATTGGAAACATTATCTTTCTGCCCAACACAGGAAAATTAACCATTAGAGCCACAACATCAAATAAATAAAATCATACATCCGAAGTTAAAGGTCTAAGTAAAAACAAAGTAATATTAATATGTATTGACTAGCTGCTGACTTTAGAAAAAATTAGTAATGATCAACAAATAGTACTTTAAGTTGGTAACAGCTTGACCCTTTTTCCTCTTAATGTTAATCAAGCATATGTCCACCCAGTTATTCCACAATATTTGACTGGCAATCCCCACCCACCCCCCGCGTCATAAATAATATGGCTCAGCCTCACTCTGAACAAGAAAATAGTTTATGATTTTAAGTTTGATTTAAATTATGATGAGTAGAAAGTATTGAATTGGGTAACAGCAACATACTCTACTAATCAAAAATAAATAAACAAGTAAACAGCCTGCTAATATTGAATTAGAAACATGGCACGCTGAGGACAGGTATCCTACACTAACAATGTTTTTTTGGGGAGGGAATACACTTAACAATGTTGCTCTGGAGGGTAATTGGCTCCAGAATTTTCCATTGGAACCTAAGTTCGGTATGCAATTGAATGAGTGGGATGCAAGGCCCATGACATGTGTTTACCATACAACTCCTCGGAATTTCATCTCCCAAGGATATACTTTTTCTGTTTGTGGAATGGTCACATTCAGTTTTGGAGAACATTTGGGAGGGAGATAATCAGTAATAAGTTCTCAAGCTTTCAGTCATATCACGTATGTATCACATAGCTTCACAAAGCTCTCATTTGGGTTTATGGAGTCTGATGGGAATATTTGGGACTTCCATTTTTCAAGAATCCTACGGATCTAGAATCCAATGAGATGGAATGTTTGCCTATTTTGCTCTCTTCAGTTCGGATACGCTCCTCCTCTGATAAGCATATATAGACTTTAGATCCTTTGGGTAGCTTTTCTTAGTCTTTCTTTCTCGCCCAATCCCAGACATTGTTTTAAGAGACTCATGCTCGTTTATTCTTGTGTCGTCCTGTTGTTTGGGGTTATTTAGAATCTATATTTGGAGAGTCGGTGGAAGGACTATTTATGCCCTGCTTTGGTGGAAAATACATCATTAACTCGCTCTCGAAGTTTTGGAAGTGAAAAGGATGCAAAACTTCTACAGAATGGTTCTTTCTTCTCAGCCTTGTGCGGAGTTTGGAATCAGCGTAATGCTAGATTTTTTAGAGAGAGTATTTTATCTTGCATTTATAATGCTTCAGCTGTGGCCGATCTGTGAAGAGAATGAAGGGCACTTCTGTGGCCGATCTGTTAAGATACCTTAGAATACCACGTTTCAACTATGTAGCATACCGCGCACCACCCATATTCGTTCCACAAACCAAATCGAATGTTTTAGGTAACATGATGCTATTGCACTTTCAAATATGCTTTTGAAGAGGGAGGGAGTAATAAAATCACGTTGAGAATATCAATTTCAATTTTTAAAATTTTTAATACTTGTAAAAAGGCAAGGATGACTTTGATACTAAAACATGACCAGCAAAGCACTTCAAAAAAGGCAAGGATGACTTGGATACTAAAACAAAGATTCAAAACATTGTTAAAAGCTTTTAATGGAATGCCTCCAAGCCAAAATCAAAATAAAAAAACTAAAAAATAAGAACATAAAGCAGGCATTAAACAGCTTTAAAACCACAACGTAGTCTAATAAAAACCTGAAATCCAAAGACGTAGTGCAGAAAATCAAAGATATCTGCATTTCTTGTAGTGGGCATGGGAAAGTTCTCTGGCAAAGTTGGCAAGCCGCTGAAGTACTTTACCGCAGAAACTGATGCTTGTACCTGAAGATATATTATGTTAGCAAATGACTATAAGTAGACATGCAATAACCTGATACACGAGGAAATGAAACTAGTAAACCTCAGCAAATGACGCTATAGCATTTGTTATTGTAGGACCATCCAGAGGTATAATGTTATAAGCAACTAAATCCTCCGTCATAGCTGCATCCGATTCCATCATGCATTTGACCTGAAAAGTAGAGCAACTATTTTAAGTAGAAGATTAATATAAAAGTATACTCCTTGTAAAGTTGAAATCTTGTATGTAACGATGAGTAAATTAGAAACCTAACACCTAAAAGGGGTACAACCTTATAAAGCACATAAGATGTCAATCTTTTGAATAAAGGATATACATTATATTATAACACAAGCTTATCAGTTTTTCATTTAATATAACTTAAGTCACTTTTTCCTTTTTCTGTTTTTCTTCAATTGTGGTGATACGGGGAGCAACGCTATAAAGGTATTAGGTATTTCAAATGCAGAAATAAAATTCAAACAAACATAACATGGGCAAACTTGAAAGAAATGGTAACCTCAACAAAATTAAAAGCAAGCTTGTATGCTGACTCACGGAGACTTTATTGTATTAGAAATTTAAACGTTTTTGTGTACTCTATGATTTCTAGATAACTCCATGCAGGTGCCCCTGCCCTCTTAACAATCTTTGTCCTGACCGGTATGTAGTTGACTTGTTGTAATGCTCATATAAAGACACATCTGCATTTATTTAGACCATCTAATAACATATGGACACTTAGTAAGTTGTTTTTTTAAGAAAAACTGCAAGAGAAGAAATCTGATCAATGAATAAGAGAAATAAATGAAAAGAGGATGAGTCTTCTAGAATATGAAAGAATGCCCAGTAAAAGAAACAATTGCCTTCCATTCATACTGAATATCTGACAAGGTAACATCACTAAAGCTACCTCAGTAACGAATGACCAAGGGAAGCAAAGAAGACCAGCCTATCCTTAGGGAAATGTGGACAAAAACTTTTATCCTAAGAGCTTTACGTATAGGGTTACCATGGAATGATCGAAATTTTATTGCTATGCTTCCACAAAATCGGGTATTATCATTGTGTGGTACATTAACTTTAAAATAAACCATTACTGAATGATGCAGGACAGATTTCCAAACCAAAATTGATAGCAGTTAACAGGAAAGAATAACCTGGATTTAAACTCCACATTTAAATCTCCAGGGTCTCACTAGAGTTTCAACTCCACGTATCACTCTAGGATAAAATATATCTAAAAAACTTGTAGGGGTTACATCAATATTTATAGGCTCAATACCCTAATATTACTTGGGGAAGGAATAATAGAAGTACTAAAGACTAAAATATTACTAACTATTAAAATCATAAATCACTATTAAATTCCTAAATCCCGACTAATAAAAAAAATTCATCAATTACTCTTACATTAAATATAAGAAAAACTTGAAATAATAAATATGAAAAATCTTTTATTTTCTCTCGACTTGTGATCCCCGTCACCGAAGATGTCTTAGAGGAACATACTTGATCATTATATTTAAAGAATGAGTGTAACACCCCACAGTCCCATACTGAAACATGAGAATAATTTGACAAGTATATAAGATCTCAAACTATTATCAAAAGTACCTTCATTAATGACCTTTTGGATAAGCTTATGGTGGGCTAATATAACCCAATTGTACAGTAGATTAAGCATTGATATGTTATAATTTGATTCAGACTCGAGATATGACTTGGGTTAGTGAGAGACCTTTCACATGATCAATGTTGACAGTAAACTAATTCTCTTTATCACTGTATTGTTTTGCTTTGAAAAGTACAACAGTAATTTCTTTATAAATTTAAAAGTTTCTGATTTCTTCTATATATATACACACATTGAGCAAATCGATACACAGCCACAATATGTTTTGGATCAGCAGCTAACCAACCAATCTCTAGTAGTTAACGGTGAGTTTGGACAATAGAGAATAGCCTAGTCATTAAACCGTCCACCACATTAACAGGACAAGAATTTAATACGGAGGACGAGGACCCACGTGTTGAAATTTTAAATCTCATTTGAAAGTATAGATACTCTCTCCAAGTCTATAATAATATCACGGATGGAAGTGAATCACCGTAAAAATAACAATATTGACCAACCAAACTCTTCGTCACGTAGCCAGAGAATACAGCATGTTATTTTACATATAGTTTTTCTTTCTTTTCTTCTCAATTCTCGAACAAAAATACTCCATAGATAGATAACAAAGATAGTTCTGACAATCAACTCTAGATTCTAGAATCATTCTCAAAGAAAGTATCAAATGGGGAAATCTCACTTTAAGACCAACTCAACTTCTATATGGCCGACTCTGGATAATAATCCTTAACCATAACGGGTTCCCTCTTTCATCACTCTCTAAAGATGGGATACATGAAATGTCACAAATTTGATGCATTTGGTATTTGAATCATTTTCAAGCCCATATATAAATTTTATTCACTTTACACTAACAAGTTTTATACCTTTAAATTATCTAATACCCAGTTGAAAAAGTGGATAACTTGATCACCAATTCACCATTCACATTATTGTACAGCATAGGGAGACGAATAGTTTTTAGAAACAAATGAATTAAGCTTTGATTCATCTAGAAGCCCAAGCAATAGAAAGATTTCTTCTTTTCAACATTAAGGGAAACTTAGTCTCTTTCTCAACATTAAGGGAAACTTGGTCTTTTCCTATCTATCCACGCACTCGTCTGCCATACTAAATGCACCATCTTCCATATTGTATGGCGGACTCAAATTTGTAGAATGCTAAAATTAAAACCCTTTATCAACACTTTAGATGGCATGGTCCAGTTTGATAAGTAATCTGATTCATTCTCTTTAAACTGAACATATCTACGTACATTTATAATGATACTGGAATTACTGTAAAATCATGTTATAAGGTATTGAATTGTAGCGACTAATGAGTTATCTGACCCATAGCCTAGAATTTCTTGTCACAAGTCAAAATTAATTTTCCAGATGCAAAGACAAACATAAAAATTATATATCAAGATGATGATTAAAAAGTTCCATGCCACAATGTATTAACCTCTAGTAACTAGTGAGGTATGTAGGTCATGGCCTAGATTTTTCATGAAACTACTCGAAACATATTCTCCAGATGCATAGGTAAACATAAATTTTCAATACAAAGATCATGTATTCTCCACAATACATTCAGAAGAAGAAACAACAGCAAGCATTGAAGCCTAATTTAGGTAAATGCTTTTGGTCACATCAAAAGTCTAATATAACAGAATAAGGATCAAACCTCTTCAGGAATTAAACTGTCTCCATCTTCAGCAGAAACATCCTTACAGAGCTGCTGAAGTACTGTCCCTAAAACTTTAAGAGTTGCGACAACCCTTTTCCTCTTAACCGTTTTTCGCTCCAATCTAGATTAGGGGAAAAATGACAAGTCAAAAACTTATTTTAGATGGAGGAATACTTTTTAGAAAAAAAAAGATAATATCAATCATAAAGGTCTTAAACATTTCATATAACATAAAATTCCACACATGTTGCCTCGAGAGTATTAAGGATCTGTATCCCAATATGCCTCAACTCTTCTTGGTATAATTAAAAAACATCTTCTACAAAGTAAAGATTTATGAAGACATAAATAATAGGAAACTAGTTAGATAAGTATAAAGATATTCCTGTATGCTATAATGAACAAAGATGACAAGAACTCAAGGAGATACCACTTGCTTAAATAAACTTGTCACTGCAATTTAGGAAGAGCTGTAAATTAAGAAACAAGACTAAGCAGAACCAATTACACAAAAAATCTCCGAAATCTTCAAAAGATTACAAAATATAATAAACAAAAAATTCTTTAGATGCACCTCTATGGCCTCGGGATATATAGAAATAACTTTCTTCACAGTCTAGCGAGTACAGAAGGCAAGGAAAGGCAAAGATTATAAATAGCAATGTAAAGGTCAATAGGTTGTTGTGTCTCGACTTGTAAACGTAAAAAGGGCTACAGTAAACCTTACATAATACCAATACACCTTAAACCTAAGAGTTGTACTGCACTACCGTTATTGAGGACCGAGCACCCAATAGAGGACCCAATTCAGGCATTAGCCGACCTTCCTCACATGGACCACCAACTGGCCTGAAAACCCAGCCAGTCACTTGGGAGGTCTGCCCGATGACATACTGAAACCTCCGTGAATCCACTATATTTACAAACCCAGCAGTTGCTTGGAATGCATGGAGTTTTATTAAAACAGTTATTGGCATGTGTACTATGTACCTAATACACTTAATCAAATCCTTTATCAAAGAATAAACCCTAACCAGAGCATTCATCAAGGAATCACATGATATCGGAGTAAATTCTCCAAAATTACATATGATCTATAATATATAGTCATATAAAGCGAAATTTGCAAAGCTAATGTGTAGAGTGGGACTAAAAAAAGTCTAAAAATAACTTTGAAAAGAAAAGAATACGTAGAAACAACTGAATACAATTTAGTGCCCTTTTCAGAGACAGAAACATACACGCCAAGGTTAGTGCTAAAACCACCCGACTCTCTCAACAGCCTTTCCTCTTCACGTAGCTTGTCTACATTATTCTTCTCTCTATATAGCTTATAGAACTCCGATAAGCGAGCAATGTCCTGGCTTCTATCAATGCCTCCACCCTCCCTCTTCGCAAGCTTTTGCTGCAAAATTGATCAAAAGTAGCACAAAAAAGTGCACATTACATCGGGAAAAACATCTTCAACTTAAATAAAAAAATAATATCTGGCCTATGGGATCCAATATTCTCAAACAGAATCCGAATTGTTCAAAGTAATCAATGTACATACACAGAGAATAATGATTCTCACATCTAAACCTAGGAACTGTTACAGGCAATCAGCAAGATTGAAATTAAAATAATAAGATTCATATGCATCATTGGGCATATGTCATTAGCAAGAAAATTGAGCAGATTCATGGTGTCTAGACTGATTTTCTTTGTTATTCTGTTCTGTATATAATTGTTGAAACCGGCATCTACTCAAGTTGGAGCAGAACAAGGGTCTCAAAGAATTGTCAATGCTTAAGAGACTGGGAAGCCCTACATATCAAATATCTAGTCAAAGATTCGAGCATCAAGCGCATGCAAATTACTACACAATGCACCTAAAGATTTTCTAAATATGCAACAGAATATTAACCATGTCATAGAATTAAATATTACCTTGATTACAGACATCAAGCCAGTCTTGAACTGTAGTACACCTCTCCCCTCGCTGTTAGGATCCAGATTTTGAGCCAACGAATAAGCATGCTCACATACTGCAAAAGTTTGATCAAGAAGTAGAGAAAGCGTCCATGAATCATATGAAATAGTAATTAGAGACTGATAAGTTGAAACAATGGAATTCCAAGCAATCTTCAAATTTACATTCTCAATATATTAATTATTTAAGATCAACTAGAAAAAATCATCCTTCACTATGATAACATGAGGCAAATACTTCCTAACCCCCTCCCCCCCCCCCCCCAAAGAAAGCATAATTCAACTCGATTAACATTTTTCATCCAGGATTTAATATATATATATATATATATATATGCAGCTCTATGGAAATTAATTCTAAACCTCCCCCCTCCCCCTTCCCCAAATGAGCATATGGCAAATACTACTTAAACCCCAAGGAACCCATAATCCAACCTGATGAAGATTTTATATTGACGTATTTAATATATATGCAATACAACAGAAATTTGTTCAAATATCTCCCCCGTCTGACAGATGAATAAAATAGGGAGCCTTAGAACCTGGGGTAATAATCTAAGGTCAAGTGCTTGGAGCCCCTACATAACTGATGTGAGTGCCTAGATGGATGTTTGCGTGCATCACGAATTTCGCTCATTAGTCATGAAGCCCAAAGGCATCTTGTTTCTCAGTCAACAAGGTAAACAACCCTTACATTTTTACTTTCACGTTCAGCCCTCCTCCTTTCATACCTCTCGACGAAACAGAAGATCGGTAAAATGAATCCCATATAAAAGGAAATGAGCTATTGCAAACCGGCTTTACTTTTTTTTGGCTTTTTATCCTTCAGAACTTAATTTGAGCATTTCAAATACTAAAAAAGACACATTCCTTTAAGTTACTTAATTGACCAGAATTGAAATAAGCACAACCATATCATACTCTGGAAATTTATCTTCTTTAAGGCAACTTGGAGGATTTTATTCTCACCCGTATTAAGGTAGAAAAAAGGAGAACAGGGTCATATATATATTCCAGACAAAAGACTGTATTATATCAAGAAAGCACAAAAAAATAAAACTAGAACATCCAAAAGTGAAGACTTAAACTTGTAACGAAGAAAAACAAGACAATCAGCAACATTTCCTTATTTAAATATACAGAGACACTGAGCTCTTGTCAGTATAGGCCCAATATGTGAAGCGTGTCAGGCCAGTTAATCAAATGATGCAAATGCATTCTTTTAGAAGAAAAGGAAAACCAGTTGAATAAATATAACTAAGTTAATAGAAATGCTTTTAGCTCAGAGTCTCGGACTTGCTTTCATAGTTTATACATCAAAACTGCTTTTTTTTAAACCAGTATGTAAAGATGGACAGCTTGTCACCCACAAAATGTCAATGAAATGTAGCTAAGAGTAAAAGTGCTACTTACATAAGTGAACTTAACGTGTAATGCTATCGCATAAGAAAGAAAGTTGTTTAAATAGTAGGGAGAGACTGCAAAGAACGAAGATACATACAGATTCTAGAAATGTTTGCGTCTTCATCTTGAATTTCGTCTGCTGCTCTTAAAATGGAATCAATGTCTCTATTGTTTGCAAGAGAAGATGGGACATTTGCAGCTATGCCACCCTCAGGCCGCCCATATGCATCAGTCCCGATCCTCTGCCTCCGTAGTGCTGCACGCACCAATCTCTCCCACAAATCTTCCACCCCAGGCATCTCCTACACATGAAATAAAAACAGACTTTCAAAAATTCAAGTTCATATCAGCTCAAGTAAGTATAATGAAATTCTATGCAACCATAACTTCAAAAGTACAGGCGAAAAAAGAAAAACATTTCAAATATCAGCAGGGAAAAAATCATTTTCTCTTTAAATAACATTTCAGCTTCTTTTACTTTTTCCTTCCGTAATTTATACAAATTAACAATTCGGCTTACAAAAAATGAATCAACAAATTCGCTTCATAACTATACAATCTACACTTGTAAAGTGCAAATGACTGAATATATGGTACAATTAACATATAAAACACTTAAACCCACACATATTATTCGCCAAAATGCACACATATATATATATATATATATATATATATATATATATATATATATATATATATATATTCAAATTACATCCCACAAATTTAAAAAAAAATCAAAATTCTTTACTGAATTCAACACAGAAATTCGTAATCTGAAAATGCATAGCTATACACTACATCTACGCAAATACTACACAAATGTGTGCGTAACGGAGAGTTCTACCAGATCCGAGATCTCGCCGGAGCAGAGTGTGTGCGAAAATGAAGATTATACGTATTTAATACAAGTTTTTGTATTTGATTTGAGATCAATTAATAAACCCTAGAATCTTTGAGCTGGAAAAAGAAGAAGAGAGAGAGTTGAAACTGTAGTTCGAGGGTTTGAACTGGAAATTAAGGGAGATGGAAAAGATGTTTAATAAGCGGAAAGGGCGTTAACCGGTTTTTTATTTATTTATAAGTTTAAAAAAAATAAGTAAGGTCTTGCGGCTTAAAAAAAGGATTTATAAGTTATTTTTTTAAGACGGTTAACTATTATAAAATGACATAAATATCTTTTTTTATTTTTTTAATATTTTTCTTACTAAATAACATTTAAGTAATATTTATATTTTACTAAATTTATAAGTTATTATTAGTCGAACACATCCACAACTATTACTTATAATTTTCGATTTATAAGTAAAAGTGATGTCAAACACTAGTACTTATAAATTTATTAAAATTTTAACTTTAAGTCAAAAAAAAGAATTCATTCTTGAACGGGCCCTTAATCGGGTGTACCCAGCGACTTGTTGCTCTGTTTTCTTAGGCCATTTCGAGAACTATTTATAAGTTGGGCAACACAACTTATAAGTAGGTAAGCTAAAGAAACGTTCGACACTAACTTTTTTTTTTTGCTTATAAGTTAACAAAAATCGAAAAAAATAAGCACCTAATTAGTGCTTAAAAAAAATGACTTATAAGTCAATTTTTTAAGTCAGTCAACTATTACGAAATGACAGAAATACCCTCTTTTATTTTTCTAATATTCTTTTCACTAAATGACATTTTAATAATCTTTATATTTTACTTAACTTTTAAATTTTTATTAGACGAACACATCCATAATTATTACTTCTAATTTTTAACTTATAAGTAAAAGTGATGTCAAACACTTTTATTTATAAATCTACTAAAAAATTAACTTATAAATTTACTAAAATTTTAACTTTAAGTAAAAAAAAAATAAGTCATTCTTGAATGAGTCCTTAAAGGACAAGGAATAAAAATTGTTAAAATTGATGAAGTGCGATCCAGGTTAATGTTACATGTGAAAAAACTAACTAATTAACCATTTAGTTTTGGGCCTCTATTAATTGTTTGGTTTGGATTGTTAATCGAACTAATAAAGCCCAAAGTTGTATATTTTGATTTGTTAAAAGTTGTTCGAAATTAATTTGAAAGTGAATTGGGCAAAATTTGAATTTTGGGTTAATAAGTTGTTCAATCCATTTTACGCCAATAACTTCTAAATATATATGTAACAAAACTGAAAATATTATCCAAATTAATTTAGTTACCAAATTAATTTGATTAGTATTTTAATGATAATTTGGTTATTAAATTATAATTTTTAAATACAAATTACATAATAATAATAATTTTTCAAATACAATAATTGAAGGATATAATTTATTATACAATTTTGATGATAACAAAAATAAGATGATAATAAAAATAAGGATTAAAAGACTTTAGAAAAAACTACGATAAAATTCTCTCCATATGATTTTATATTATATAATTTAATATATTCGTATGACTTAAAATATTTTATTCATCCAAGAGCAAAAATGAGTTTGTCCGAGGTTCAATGTCGGAATTAGAGGTTTCACCTGAAACATGATATCTGAGTCTGAAATCCCGAAGTTAAACCTCCCAACCAAAATCCTAAACCTGAAGGCAAACCTCTCGACCAAGTGTCTCACTCGACAAAATGTTTTATCTGACCTCTAACACAAATCCGACCCCTAACTACTTAACAGAACTCCAAAGGCCGAACATCTAAACTCTTAAGGAGAATTTCTGTTGATCTAAAGCTAAATTTGTAAGATCCCGAATTTTATTAAATATAAAATTTAATTTTTCTTCATATAAATTTTTTCATCAAACAGTAAGTGGTTAAATTGATAAAGTTAAAAGTTAAGGATGTTATTTGTAAATTATATTATGTCGGACAATATTCGTTTGGTCGAGGAATATTCGTTCTGTCGAAAAATATTCGTACGACGGCACTGTACGAACCAATCATTGGTGGACCCCACAACGAATAATTGTCGGATATAGAAAACGACATAAATAATTTTTAAATGGTTAATGGTACTATCACTTTTAATTGTTAAAATACCCACTGGTAAAATAATAGTAATATACGGTATTGCACAGTAGCACACGGTATTGCACAGTAGCACACGGCATTGCACAGTGTTTCGTATTATTAAACTGATAAAGTGGTTATCGTACAATATTTGACTTTATTGTGATATGCACAATAATTCATAATATTAAACTGATAATTGTCACAGTAGCATATGCACAGTAATTCACATTATTGAATCAATAATTGTCATTACACAGTAACGTATTCTTTCTTTTATATACTTTTTGCATTATTGTTATCTCTATTATGATGTTAATTAAACTGTTGCATTTCATTATTAATTAATTTGATATCTAACTCAAAGAGCCAACTACACTGTATTTATAACAATTAGTCATAATAATGAATAAGTGTGAATTATTGTTGAATAATTGAATTGATAAAGTTATTTGTTTATAATATAAAGTTAGGTGATATAAAATGAATGGTATAGATTAAAGATAATATAGAATTTGAAAAAGATGGTGTAGATTAAAAGATGATTTTTAAATGAATGGTTTAGATTAAAGAAATCTTAAAAAGATTAAATGAATAGTATGGATTAAACATTATCTTGAAATGAACGGTTTGGATTAAATTAAGAAATATTGGTTATGATAAGATTTTTGGCTATAAATAGAGGCTTTAACTTAATGATTTTTCATAAACTTCCTTACTTGTTTTTTCTTTCACTCTCTAAATACTTCTTTGTGTAAGTTCTCTCTAAGTGTGCTTAAGTCATCTTAAGTATTTGTGAAGATCTATAAGTGTACGAGTACTGTTCAAGTTAATCAACCTCATTTAAATCAATATCCAGTCACGTGTTAAGGTAAGGAATATTATCTTCCTTCATATTCTACTATTCAAACTTACTACGGTAAGGGATTATCATTCTTTGATTTTCGAAAATAATATCGTTTATCTCTTACTCATAAGATGTGTCATTTATTTCCATGTATTAAATTGTGAGAATAACCTTATGGTGCGGATTACCGCCTGTTTGGTGAATAACTCTTCGTATTCAATTTTTATTAAAATGTGTGAATAACCTTACGACGCGGACTACCGCCTGTTGGTGAATAACCCTTTGTATTTATTTCTTATTTGTCTCTTGTAGAAATAATTTGTCTACACGAATTATCACATGACACTTTTATTCCATATTCGTTTGTAATATCATTTTCTTTCATATTCGTAAGTGATATTATTTTCCTTTATACTCATAAGGAATACCATTTTTTTCATCTTTCATTATTCAAACATACTATGGTAAGGGATATTAATTTTCTTCACCTTTTGTTAATTAAACCTGTTACGGTAAGGGATATTATTTTCTTTCATACACCTAAATCAAAACTTATTATGGAACTATTGCTTCTATAATTCCTGAAAATATTATATGATCCATAATAGTTGCACTTCATCATTTCAATTGAACCTTCCTATTTACGTGAACATTTCTATTGAACTGTAACCGTTATTCTGAACTGTGGATGTAACGACCCCAAAACCCGGGTTCCTTTAACTCCGGACCTGGTCCGTCAAAAGTACACTCAATCCTGAGTTTAACTAGTAATAGTACAACATTTATTATCTCATACATAAATTACAACCATATTAGAACTTTATCAAAATCCTGTCTTAGAAATCGCAACATTTAAAAATCCTGTTACAACCTTGAGATCATACGTATAATGATCTCAATATACCATCTTATCATCCTTATATAATTAACACGTAATAAATATAAACATACGATGTTTATTCAAATGATTCTATCACATTTCCCAAGGTCTACAACCTTAACTTAATACGTACCTTAATAACCCAAAATGGTCACATAATCATTTTCTAGGATAACATAATAGTTAACGCATATTAAGTTACTCTTGAACTTTTCTCTTGGCTTTGTCCTTCTTGATGCACTTGGACTTAACTGAAATGTTATCATGATATAGCAAGAGTAAGCAACTACTTTGCTCAACAAGTTTAAATACAATAAAGATGTATCATGATTGAAAGAAAAAATAAGCTTTCGAATTTTTAACAATATATAATGATTGTGAAAGAGTATGAATTGAAGTGCAATACATGTATAACTGAATCAATATTACTGAGTGGCCAACAATAACCATGAACATATACTTTGGTAATGAAGGTGATCAGCCTTCATACCTGATAAACATATAAGACTTGCACTAAGTGCGAATAACAATAATCATAGATGTGGAATAATTTTTAATAATTAAACCACTAGCATTCTTGGAACATAATAACTCGAGTTTGAGTTTGGAAAACTTGCCTTGTCCGTCGATTACTGCTACACAATCTAATTTAATCTCTTATGAAAAACCTATCATTTATAAGGTTGATCTTTCCATCAGCAAATCATATCTTAACTCATAATACAACTATTCTTACAATAAATTATCTAACATTTAGCCACATAATCAAACATTAGATAATTCCTTAACTTATTATTAATATTATCTTTCTTTGATAATATTTTAATCAATAATCATCATCTTATAATATTATTCAGTATTTAATAACATTTTAATCTCTTACTAATATTATTAATCGTTTAATAATATTTTAATCATTTATTAAACTTATAAACAATTTAATTTAATTGTTTATTCAATACTATTTCTTTTATCTCTAACAAACATAAAATGATATACACATAACATTTTATTACAAATGACCCACATACTCTTATAAAATCTAAACATATCATAAAAAGACCATTTGTCAATAAAATCATATTTACATAATTTTTAATCTTCATTTAACTTAATATTCTCATTTATTCATAACTCAAACATTTATATGAAAAATACCACAACCATTCAGAATTTTTTTTCTTTTCTGTGAATCATCAGTATATGATATCCTCGTGAACATATATTTTTTTCTAGAATTTTTCAATTTCATTTACTATTTTTAAATAGGCCAAAATAGTCCGAAATGACTACATTTATCATAAATTATTCCTCTATCCAAAAATTACGAAATTTTCACAGTAAACTCCTGTTATGAACATCTAGCTCCAGTAAATTTTTTATAATTTTATGAGTTACACACAAAGAGTTATTCCCCTTCACTTTTAAAATAATAAGTTCTAGTAATTATTATAACTTTCATTCTATATATCAATAAATAACCATCTTTGGACAGAATCCACAAATGATAACAAGAAGTTGCAGTTTAAATTTTGTGATCATCGGAGTTGAAGGACTCAAGTTATGCCAATTTTCATATTTTTCGTATTGTCCGATAATTTTCTATAATTATTTCTATTTATAAAAACTATTATTTAATAGCTTTAAAATAGAAATAATAATACTACATACTTTATATCCTCCAAATACCATCAATATTTATCTTATATTAATATAAGATTTTCCACCAATTTTCATAATTTTCAAACATTCATAGAATTTTCTATGAATTTCCACTATTTTTAAATTAACTTTAAATAGCCTTAAAATATAATAAATATCTAAGTTCTTCAAAAATTCACCAAAATTTTCCAAAAATTCTAAAATAATATCACAACATTACTGAAAAATAATTTTTAGAACAAAATAATTTTTCTATAATTTTTCAAGAGCTAAAACTTTCGAAAATCATAGTAATTAGCCTGTTTATCCGAAAATTACGAATCTTATATCCATTCCACACGAATTTTAATTCTCTACAACTTTGTAGAAGAAACTTTTTCCATATTCTGCTTCTAATATAGAGAAACGGGCTCGGCCGGAAAAGTTCGCCGGTGGCAACTTTTCCGGTCATCTTCTCCGGCGATCTGAAAATATTCCGGCGAGATTTCTTAACTTTTCTTGCCCAGATCTGATCTACTACATCTTAGGAGTCTAAATATGATTTTAGTTTTGAAATTAAACCACAAATCGATGTTAAATAAACAACTTATAAAAATTTTCCAGCGAAACCCTTTTTTTTCCTCATTTCTCCTTAGTTTCTCAACCATATAATGAATCGTTTAGCTTGTCAGATTTCTGAGAATCTTCTCTACAGACTCACGCCCATAATATAGCTTAACATTTGGAATTTAACAAACCCATTTTATACAAGAAGTAAAACTAAGGTTTTGTTTAGTTAGAATTTGATTTCTTCTTAGTTTAGCTTACATGAACTGAAATGTAATCACATAATCACCATTATAAACTTCTTGTGACCTCAGATCCTTCACAAATCCTCCTACAACAAGCATTAAAACTAACAATATATAACTTGATTGTAGCATTAACTAGATTAGGAGTTATAAGATGTAGGAACTTAAACCTTTAAATGAAAAGCTAGATGTTCAATCTTGCATTGCCCCTGAGTTGCTACCAAACTGCTGTAGCAGTCCCTTCTTTTCTTCTTCCTCTCCCCTGCCTGCTGTGCACTCCGGTTCTCTTTATGAACTTAAGCTTAACAAGTTAAATGATGTAAAATTATTGAGAGCTCTTACGGTTTGGGTGCTTGAAGGAGTACCCACCCTGCTCTACCATCTATCTAGACACAGCCAACTTGACCTCTAGTTGGCCCCTAGTTAGTCCCTAATTAGTCACTTTGCAGCCGCCCTAGACTGCCCCTCTACACAACCCCTACCTTGACTACTCCAACCCCTCTCAGCTGTATCCAAAATTAGACTGCCGAACATGACTTGCAACTGCCCACTTCGCCACTTCTTGTCCCAAATTGATGGTCTCAACTGATACTTATTCATATAACATAAGTTTAAGACTTGAAAGCCTTTGAAATGGGACTTTAAAAAATCAGCACATGGTTGCTCGGTTTGGGCTAAGAAATTAATTCACAATGGGTTGCCGAAATTTGATGGAAATAGAAGCAATAAGGCTGACCTTTTATTTCATTCACACATAGATAGTTCGGGCTGCTATATTAAATATACATTCGTCAAAAATTTAGTCATCACACAAGGCACTTTGGGTTTCCATTAATAAAATATAACACAACCTTATATTACCAAATTAATAATTTGGGTTATCAAAATAAATATTAATATTATTACCATACATCATAAAGTAATATGAATTATTTACATGCACCATATTATGTATAATATTTGTTAACTAAATAACTTAAGTCACCCTTAATTAATGAACATTATTTCATAACCATAGTAATTAAATTAATCACTTAATTAATTAAGTCAAAACTAACATTCAAGTTAGTTAATTAAATAACATCACTTAAATCATAGTCCATGTAATTAAAGAAATTAACTCACATGGCTTTCTTTTATTCCTTATTAATGTGATAATTAAGCATCCCTATGTATATGTACTCATATACATTCTTTACTACCTGTCACAGTATTTTGGGTTATCACTGGGCCTGGTTAATTAATAGGCCTAGTTTAATCTGGCCATTCAGTGCCACTATTACAGATAGTTAATTACTACCTTAAATTATGTGTCCTTCCTTTTCGTTCCATTTACTTTGGTAACTAAATATACACTCATATATATTTATTACTCTCATATCTCGACACGATTTAATTCCACATATCAATTTCTTTCTAGAGCCTTTAAATCAAAAGCCTTACTTTTCAATATATATAACATACCATATAGGTTATTCCTAACACATATCAGATTAAAATATTTTAATCATTTCTATACACCTTTCGCTTCTCAAACTAGGTTTTGATAGCTAACCTTTATTAAATCATTTAATATTTCATTTAAAAGAAATATTGCCAATATTAGGGTTATCACAATATAATATATATTCATTAATTCACTATTTTATTTAAGTGAATTAATTACACATTTATGAAATTTAATTCATAAAGACTCCATTGCCATTCAAGGCTTACAAATTATATTAATTTATATTATAATCTTAACTCAATACCAATTAGTTAATATTGATTTATTAATTTTTCTTGGCTCTCATATTTCATTTCCTTGGTTAATTCAAATCAATGAATTTTCAATAGTGTATTTAACTATAAATTCCCAAATTTTCAAATATAGGTGTGTATATAATACACATAACCATATTTTCCATAACATAATAAAATTTTATAACTAATTCCAAATAAATAAATTAATAGTTTTAATAAACTATTAAATTTCCTTTTAAAATAATTGTATATATTTCACATTTAAATATATACATATTTTATCCACCACATATATCACATATTCCAAAATAAATATATATTTTATTCATTTGACTCATTTCGCCTTATAATAAGAATTTAATATATATTAAATTCTTATAAAATATATTCAAAATTTCGGGTTGTCACATTCTTCCCTCCTTATAAAGATTCCGTCCTCGGAATCGCAATTACAAAACACACCCATACACGGTTTATATATAACCTCATAAATACACGGGTTGTCACATTTACCCCTCCTTCTAAGAATTTCGTCCTCGAAATAATAGTACACATATATCTACTTATTTCATTCACCAAAACTAGGTTATACCTCAACCTTTAATTAATCATATTTAATTCCTTCTACAAATCTCGTAATTATCCGGAATATTACATTCACCTCTCCTTATAAAAATTTCGTCCTCAAAACTTATAGCATACTTATTTCTGCTTATTTTTTTCCATTAGGTTATCAACCAAACCTATTAATTTCCCCTTCTCTGAGATTACTTCATTGATCATCTAATTCTATGACCAATCTCCTCTAAAATTACACCTCTACCCATTCATTTTTCCAGAATATTGTGATATTTCCCATAAGTCTTTAACAATTGTTCAATAATTGTGAAGGAGTTTGAATAACGTGGAAGTAACAAAGAATTCCTTTAAAATAATGTCATATCTGACTGAAGGTTCATAAAGACCATGAACAATTGACAAGGAATCAATCATTCGAGTGACCCTTTTAAATTCACAAAATGATTCAATAATATGAACTCGATATAATCAATGCACAATTTGATAAGTGACAATTGATTTTAAATGCTGAGTGGTCACCTTGACCATGAAGGTCTAGTGAGGCATCGATCACTTGATTGACCCTCTTAGGTTGCATGTCTAGACCACACTTGAGGCATCAGTCTCTTGATTGACCCTCTTAGATTATTCCATGTATCAATTATCTGATACTTAGGTTGCTCCCCTTTATGGGTTGTTCTCTCAGCTTTAGAATCCGCACCAACAACAGGTTTGGATAGCTTTTAAATGATTAACATGCAAATGTCCAACTGAAACAATTGGCAAAGACTGACAATAATAGTTCGGATATCAATCGAAACTTTAAAACTTTTCAAGAACACACTTGTGAAATAAAACTTTGAAGTTCATCACTTTAGATTAAAAGTTGTCTAGCCGAATCAAATGGCCTAGACTACCACAATTAAATTGTTCATGCACCATAAACTCTAGAATTTTTTTTTTTAAAAACTATTTTAAGTGAAAATGAAAAATCCTTTTATGACTTCATGATACCGCATCTTTGGCACAGTGCGTTGAGGATTCCGTCATCACTATGACTTCATGATACCGCACATTCACAAAAGATACGTTGAGGATTCCGTCATACATCATCTTCACACCATGGCTTCAATGGCGTAAGATGACTTTGTAAATACATTTTGATATTTTAAAATCAATTTTGTCTAGCTGACTCAAGTAGCATAAACTCTCATTTGAACGTTTCAAAACATTTTAAAATTTTACTTTTGTTTTTATCATACCACAATAGTAAAGATGTGACATTTCACACCTCAAATTATTGTGTTGATGATAACCAGAAAACTTTTATATTTTTAAAATCACATAAGCATGATTTTAAGATTTTCAAAATCTAGCATAGCTAGAAGATTTGGAATATCCTAAAACTATTTTAAGATTTTGTTATATAAACGAATCGATTTGAATGTATGAACAAGAAGTGATGAGTCAGTTTGTTTAAACTAACAATTATTTTGTGACCACAGTTAAATATGGCATATGAAAATCAGGAAGTTAACTATGGAATGCCCGAAGCGAATGTAGCCGAGAATCAAGAGGCCACAAACAATTCTCCTACAAACTCAGAGTTGAATCTTTTGCCTAAGGCAAAATTTATTTGTGTTCTATCTAGGAAGGATGAAGGTGAAAGCTCTACTACAGTCGTTCCAGATCCGTTCTTAGAAGCAATTAAAGGATGTAATGAACTTGCGAAAATTATTGCCTTTAATCTGCTCACTAATTGGGAGAGTCATATCACCTGGTTATGCTCTATAACAAAGGATCAAAATATATGGACTTTTCATATCAGCTTTTGGGATTTATGGTGTTTCAGCTATGATTTTCAAGATTATTTAAAAATGATGTTTCTATACTTTTGGGCGTTACAATTTAGAGGAATTCAGGTTAAGTTAGTCGCTATCGTGGAAACTGCAGTTTATCGAAAATACTATTCTTATAAAAATCATTGGTACGTTACTCCTGATGAAGTTGAGAAATCCGAGAAACAGTTCGTTAGAGAACTATTTAATGCTATTCCCATGGTTGAAATACGTGAAGATCCGAATGAAGTACTCGGGATTCGATTTGACGATAACAGTCAAGAAACCGAATGAGGTGATAACCGGTAAGCTATTCATAAATTCTCGTGAAGTCTATGCCCTGTTAGATACTTGCTCTACCCATTCTTTTATCTCACCTGCATGTGCTCAACGTTTAAATTTGATTTCTAAAAACTTAGACTTTGACTTATCAGTTGAAACCCCATTGGGAGAAATAACTATCACATCTACTGTCTATAAATCTTGCCTAGTTCAAATCAACAATCTCACATTACCTGTTGACCTTATTTCTTTGGAGATGCATGAATTTTGTAGCGACTCGAAATATTTTAATATAAATAAATGAATTTATTGAACAGTAATTATAAATTTTTGTGCAATTAATTTAAATCAGTATATGATGATTGGGTTTATTTAATTATGTGTTTATATAATTAAAGGAATTATAGGAAGGTTTAGTTAATGGGTTGATTAAATTAATGTATCAACCTAAGTTGTGTAATATCAAAGTTTGATAAGGAAAATGAGCTAGGCGATGATTTAAATTAGCTTTATAAATAACAAGTTAAATTTGAGGTATAAATTAATTAAGGTGGTTATT
The DNA here is from genome assembly GCA_947179155.2 of Hedera helix. Taxonomy (NCBI): domain Eukaryota; kingdom Viridiplantae; phylum Streptophyta; class Magnoliopsida; order Apiales; family Araliaceae; genus Hedera; species Hedera helix. Next base: position 2,411,565 of record OX359279.1, read on the forward strand.
AATTAATGAGAATGGGTAAACATTAAAAATATTATTTATTTCCATTTGGAAAGTTGTTAATAGTAAATTATTAATATTATTAATATTTTATAATTCAACTGGGAAATTAATAATTTGGATTTATCAAATTAATTTATTAACCAAGCCCAATCTAATTTAATTGTTAGTGTACTTGTACATTGGTCATGAGATAATTTAATTGGCCCAGCATTATGAATATGGCAAGCCATATAGGAGGTCCAATGACTTACTTATTTGAGCCCAAATAGTTTTAACTAGTGGCCCAAAGGATAACACAAGTGTGTTAACTAAATAAATTGATTGGTAGCCTAATTGATTCAAATGCCAAGCCCAATATTGATTTAATTGACTAGCTCAAGAAAATGATGTGGCAAGCCCAATGGAAATGTAGAGAAACCCAATGGTGGGATTTAATTTCCAAGCCCAGTGATCTAATTAAATTGTGTCAAAACCTAGCTTAATGAATTACTTACGGTAGCCCAACTAGGAGTTAAATTGTTGGGAGCCCTAAAGGAATTAATCTAGTAGGCCCAATAGAGTTAATTGTTGAGCCCAAACAAGTTGAGACATTGAACCCAAACGAATTTAAATTATGACCAAATGTGTAGCCCAAATAAATGTGTATGGGTGATTATATATTATGTAAGTATATATATAATTTACTAGCACAATTGGACATTAAAAGAAAAGAAAAATTAAATGAAATTTGGAGCCTTTTGGGACCACATTTCCAGCAGCTTAGGGGCCTTAAAAGACTGATTTTGTAGCTCATTTTGGTGGCTCAAGGTCTTGGTAGAAACAAGAAAAAGGCTGGCACAAACTGGTAGGCCTATGAGCCTTGATTTGTGTAGTTGATGTGTATACTTACAAGGGTTGTAAATATACATATCAACTAACACCATATTACTCTCTATCATCTTATTCTATCATTCATTAGTCATTTTTTTTCTAAGTTGCTTGAGAGAAAGCTAGAGAGCAAAAGAAAGAAAAGAAAGAAAACCCAAGGGAGGAAGGCTAGATCCTTGATGCTTGGATGGTTGGATGAAGAAGGAGCAATGTTTAAAGATGAAGACCTCCTCATGGTGAAGCTTTCTAGCTATGGAAGTGAATCATCCAAGCTTGGTAAAATTTATAGCAAAGAGGATCATCAACCAAAGGTTTAAAAGTTTTCTAAAACTTAAGCTTTGTTAACCTTGTCTTTCATCTAGGTTTATTTAAGTTGATTTAAAAACCTAAAGTTGGTTGGGTGATTTATAAATCTATGGGTGTATACCCTAGATCTACAAGTTGTATATAAACTATGTTGGGACAAATGAGAAATGGAGTCTAGGTGAAGTCATATGGATTTTTATATAAACTATGTTCTTCATGTTCTTCGTGTTCTTGAGTAAAGGTCAAACATCTTGCATAAGTAGGTTTATGATTTGGTTATTTTTATGTTATGAAGTTGTATTGGGTGATAGAACATGTTATCTTAGCAAATTAATACTTGAGGTGTCATGTTTTACCAATCGGATCAAAGAATGATGAACCTATGGTTCATTCTGAATGTAATAGCCATTTTTCGACCCCTTGCACTAGGAATTTGGAAATGGAATATAAACAAAAGTTGTAGATCTTGAAATTCTACACAATTTAGACTCAAGAATCACTCAAAACGGATAAGAAATGAGAAAGTTATGGCCATCGGAGTGAGCAGAGGTCGGTAGACAAAAAATCCGAAAATGTTTCTGTTTTGAAAGCCGGGGCTTTGATGGCAAATTTTTGAAAAATGTTATTTTTTTATCCGGGTCAGGGCTGGCCATTCGGGACGGATCGGGTCGGGTCATTTAAGTCCAAAATGGGTCAAAATGTTTAAAAATTAATATAGTTAATTTGAGAGCCAAAATTAATAATTATTTATTATTTATAATAAATAATAAATAAGGCAAATTAAAGCCATTATTATGATAAATTAGTTAATTAATTATTATTTAAATGATATTAAATAATAATTAAAGAGAGATAAAGTTAATATATTAATTATTTATTATTTAATAATGAATAAGGATAATAGTTAATTAATTATTATTTAAATAATAATAAATAATAATTAAAGGGACATAAAGTTAATATAATAATTAATTGTTATTTAATTAATATTAAATAATGAATAAGGATGATTAATTATTTAATTATTATTTAAAGGATATTAAATAATAATTAAAGGAAGATAAACATAATAAGGTAATTATTTATTATTTAATAAATAAGGATGATTAATTATTTAATTATTATTTAAAAGATATTAAATAATAATTAAAGGAAGATGAAGTGAATAAAATAATTATTTATTATTTAATTAATATTAAATAATAAATAAGGTTAAATTAATTAAGAAATGATTATGTAATTGATATTCAATAATCATTAAAGGAATTAAGGAGAATTAATTAATTATTATTTAAATTAAATAATAATTAAAGTGAATTAAGGTTAATGATATAATTGTTATCTAATAATAAATAACAAGTAATGTTAATGTTAATTTAATTATTTATTTAAATAATATTAAATAAATAATGTGAAGTAATTAAGAAAATAATTGTTTATGTGAAGATAAATAAACAAGTAAAATTAATTGAATTAATTATTTATTTAAATAATATTAAATAAATAATGTGAAGTAATTAAGGAAATAATTGTTTATGTAAAGATAAATAAACAAGTAAAATTAATTGAAATTAATTATTTATTTAAATGATATTAAATAAATAATGTGAAGTAATTAAGGAAATAATTGTTTATGTGAAGATAAATAAATAAGTAAAATTAATTGAATTAAGTATTTATTTAAATGATATTAAATAAATAATGTGAAGTAATTAATGAAATAATTGTTTAGGTGAAGATAAATAAACAAGTAAAGTTAAGAGAATTAATTAATTATTTAAATGATATTAAATAAATAATGTGAAAGAATTTAAGGTAATAAAGTGTAAACAATTGACGGGTAATTGTTGGAGTGTTTAGTTATTACCAATAATATAAATTATCATTAAAGGGTTTATAATTGACGGTAAGTAGTTAAATATTATTAACGAATTAATAATATTGGTAATTGGGTAAATATTATTAAGGGTTTAATAATATTAGTAACCAATTAAGGTATTGTTAGGTACCTAAGTACAGTTGAAAATTTAGTGATGTATTATTAATGTATAATAATACTGATCGATAATTAAAATATTATCCAAGGAGGATAATATTCTCTTATAAATTATGAGTTAATAAATAGGAGATGCTGTGTTGTAGAGTCAATTATTTTATGAATAACAGCTGAGTTCCTATGTACTTTACTAATTGTCAGATAAGCAAATTAGGTCTTTTGAAGGCAGTAATTCGATTTGTTAAGCGTTAATGATGGAACGCGGATTTAAGATTGGTAGCGTAAGTCAATGCGACTATCAGGCAAGTTTTTCAGTACTATGTGCTATACTTGCGAACATGTTTACTATATGCATAAACTATTAAGTGTGCACTCATTTTATGTGCTAACTGATTTTAAATGTGCCTGTGTACAGTCATATATTGTTAATAGCTGATTTTAATGAATGCTATGAGTTGAGATGTGTTATATGAGTTATATAACCTGGAAATATTAACATGCATGATAAGCATGGGTTAATTATATAAATACAAAGCATGATGCCTATATAAATGCAGAGCATGGAGCATAAAACATAAATTAAATGTGACCTACGTGTTATGTGTTAGTTGTTAGACTTGCTGAGCCGTCGTTCTCACTCTTGCTATAATAAATATTTTCAGCGAGGAGTGAGAAATTTGAAGATCCCGATAATCGCAGAGAAGATGTTTGAGGTTTATTTTTAATTTAAGACGATATTGATTTGAACTGTTTTAAGTTAATGTCGTAAAAGCCTTGTAATAACAGTGAAAGACATTTGTATATCTAAACGAGTGTTAAGGTTTTGTAAACTCGTGTAATTAAAAGCGGTTAGTAAATAGTTATGTCAACTTATTGATAGGTTGCGAGTTTTATATGCTCACAATGGTTGTAATACACTAGGTCATAAAAATATAAATGATCTGAGTTGTAGGATTTATGTAAAGATTACGATTCTGAGGCAAGGTAAAGTAAATGTTATAAAATTTTAAATTTACTGAGTTTTTCAACAACATGCCTTTATTTAAATGTTGTGGAGTTTATTCGTTGACGAGCGGGAGTCACAGTATGGTGTCAGGTGATTTTTCGCAGGGCGTCACAAATTTGATGTGATTGGGCTGTGTGGACCTAAATTTGGGAGTGTCACAAGTTATTTTTATTGCTCATACATTTAAGATGCATTGGTCACGCTTTATTTGATTTTATAGAGCATATCCTATGTCTCCATCTAATTTCTAAGTCTCATTTTATCTTTCTCTATTTAAGGTTTGATCTTGACGGTCATCAACCAAGGGTAAGAAGATATGTACATGGTTTGAAAAAGCGAATGAGAATAAGGCAATGTAAGGTAACATTGTCTTGATTTGGTGCTATTTTGATTGTTAATTGAAATTTTATAGGGCAATATATATGTGGTGGAATTTTCACTTATTAAGGACCCGTTTGATAACTACTATGTTTTGTTGTTTCAATTTATTGTAAAACTTGCAACAAAAACACATTTTTCTAAGTTGTAACTCTTTTCTTAATATGCTTTACATTCTTTTGGAAAATAGATGATTTTGTTTTCGTTATGTTACCAAAAGTTTGAAAGCACAATGTTATTACTAACTTTTAAATTAAGGTCTAGGCATCATACTCCCACACCACCATCACCATTTATTACTTCATTTCTATTACCATCACCACTGCAACACCACCATCATCACTACCACGCCATCATTACATTGTTGGCCCCATATCATAGAGATATTATCAATCTATCGTGACTGTCACCAATGCACACCACCACTACACCATCATCATTCATCACCGTTAACGTTGCCATCACCATCACCATCACCATTATTATTACCACCATCACTGCCTCCACCACAATTGTCAACTACCCTAGCATCACCACTACACTGTTGTTACTATTGCCATTAGAACCACTATCTCCACCATCATTGTTGTCATTGTCACCACATTGCTCGCCATTATCACCATCCCTTCACCATGAATGTCCACTTTGCCATTATTGTCGTTGTCTCCTCCCCCTCATTTCCCGCAAGCACTACCACGCTATTTGGGCAAGATCTTTTAATTATAACTTGTTAAGCAATCATGTTTTATGCTTTTTTGAATATGTTTTTTTCTCTCAAAGCGATTATATCAAGCAAACGTGTTAATGTTCCATTTAATAGGAAAAACACATTAAAAAACTTTTTCTTCTTATTATTGTGTTCATAACAAATTACACGTAATGCTATTTAGCAAAAAAATTATAAAAAATAAATGTAATGTTACTAATTGGCCTTGAGTTTTATATCAATGAAGATCTGTGATGGGTGCTTGTCATGGATTATCTTTGTATGATTTACATAGAGATTGGAGGGTTTGTTCTTCATTGAGCTTTTTGTGGTTTTGTTCAACTTGTTTTTTCGGTGTGCTGGACTTTTGGTCTGCATCTGCTTTGTTATCTCTTTATTCTCTTTAATAAAAATTCTTTTATCTGAAATTATTTATCAATACAAGGTATTAAAATGACCCATGAAGAATTATCAGAAATCATGCATCGGAATGTATTAATAAATCTATGTTTATTTATACAATTGTGGCTAAAAAGTTTATTAGGGTCTCCTTGTTTTCTGGACAAAGATTGAGGGTAGAGCTGTTAGATTTTCTTTAAGATTTTGGCTAGGTTGCATATTAGATAAAAGTAGAGGTTTGGTGAGCAGATGTTTATAAATAGTTGGAATTTCTTTTTTCTTTTAAAGTGCATCATGTATAGGGATTATGCACCCTTTTAAGGCATTTTCTATGAAAAAAATACTTGTCAGAAAAATGTGGAAACCTTTCCTCCTCTGCCATTTCTCTTTTCAGGAAAGCCTACTGTAATACATTGCTTATCAATGAACTCTCCTCCTAAACCCAGCAAGAAATAGATTAGCTTGACGGCGATAATAATTGAATGCACGAGTAATTTGCTATCTTTGTTGATCCATCCATTAAGAATTCCATTTGCTATCAGAATTTTGGTTAAATGAAAGTGAGCAGCTTGTGCAGGAGGTAGTTATTGCTGAAAGGAGAAGGATGAACCCTGTACCCTTTATTATTATTTTTTTATGAAAGAAAACTAATGAAGCAACTAATGTAGCAGTGAAGGAAAACTACATTTGGAGATAGGGTGGGTCAACAAAATTAATAAAGCACTCTTCACTGCTCACCGCTCACTATGTATATCTGAAATACTAATTTCTCTTTAAGCTCTCAAGCCACAGCCCAAAGTGAGGCAATATATGATATTCTATCACAAAGAAGATGCAAGAAATGATGCATTGTACCTTCTCTTTAGAGTTTGTAAAGAAAATTTACCCTTGCGAATAACAAATGAAATGAAATTACAATAATGAGTGCCAAAGATACCAAACATAATATAACAGAGTAAGAATAATTACTGGTAGCTATGCATACCTGCATATCTCTTGAAAATTTGAAGAAAATATCGGTGATGGATAGGAAGAACTTGAGATCTACAAAAACTATACACGCTGTATTCTTTAGTTAATATGCCCCTCACTTCACAAATTCTTTATATATCTCTAATTCCAAGTGTCCCTTATTAAAAATAATGGGTCAATTCACAATCTTATTCGCTCATTTTCCTTGCAGCCAAAGACCAACAAGGCAACAGGTTATCATAATTCTTACTTCTGTCAAAATTGACATGGTTCGAAAGGAGAAGAAGACAGTTCTGTAGCTATCTAGGAAATTGTTTCTTTGTACACATAATGAATTTCTTTCCCTACACTTAAAATTATAATTAATTACTTGGGTGAGGTTAGAAGACTGGTGCTCATGGAGAACGTAAACTGTTGTCTTTTTTATTTAAGTGGGTGATTCGTTGATGTGAATCTCTTTACAGGACTTAGTTATGTGCTGGAGTATAATGTAGATATCAGAAGCATAGAAAAAAATCAGTTTTAAAAGGAAATTTTTGTCCAAACTTGAAATATATGATATGTCCAAATTGATACTCTTGTTACACTCTTGATTTGTTCTTTTGACCATTTCTGCACATTATTCTTCTCATGAAGGTTGTATGTGTCTAAAAACTATCATATATATGTTTGTGTATAATTTATTAAAGTATGATTTGCTAGTGTCACATAGCCAGTAGTTCCATACTTGAAGCTTTTTTCTTTGTCATTTATAGGTCCAGAAGCACTTTTGCGCTAATCCTCTATAGATTTTAACACATGACTAGGGTACTTTGAAGGAGACACTGGAGATGTTATTGAAGCACATGAGTGGAAATGTGTCCATACAGTTAATGGTATCATTTTTTCTTATATCTTTCCTTTTAGACTTTTCTTTGTGATGTCATTTTCCCTTTCTGGGTATCATAAACAAGGTTTTTCACACGGTAGTTTGGCATTGTGGAGATTATTGCGGGCTTATCATAAAAAAGGAATGTTAGTGGATTAGGACTTGCAGTGGCATTGGTGATGAATAAGAATAATTACTTGTAGATGGTTTCTAATTTAATAAATGTTGTTTTATGTCTTTGTTCTATTCTTAAAATTTTAGATAAACATTATATTGAAATTAGGAGTGTCACTTGCCAATAGACCAATAAATAAAATAAGAGTGAATTTCTCACATTGAGCCTATAACAAGAGGTTTTGTATATACACACACAAATTTTCTTTCATAATTTAGTGTAAATTGATGATCAATTAGTGTCAACAAGTGATACAATTACGTTTAGAACATTTCTTCCCCTATCTTTTTCATATTATGAAATATTTTGAACACTTATTATCTAGTCACAACCTTGAATAATTTGTTTTGGAATTACTTGTTGACTTACATTTGACTTGTTGGATATTAATCAAAATACTATTTTACATTTGACTTGCTCAACAATCAGTTGGCTAAAGGAAGGTGTCTTTTTCTCTTTAATACTAACTAAATAGATTATAATTTATTTGAAGTATTTATCAGATATATTCTTTTTTCTCTTTGGTGTAACAAGAAAACTATTTATTTTGATTAACGATAATTAAAATAACGAATAAATTAACTATAGTAAATATAACTAAATTAACCATTCATAATTCAAATAATTAGAGTTTAAAAATATTTTATTTTTTAAATTAAATTGAAAAAACAGTATGTATAACATCTAATAGTTGACATCCTCATAATTGAAAATGTACTTGGACTTATTTACATATATTTAGGTATATACAAAATTTAAATATAGGTATAGCGTAATATGAATTTTTTCTAACAATTTATTTAGAAAGAGAGATAAGTTTGTACACATGGGCTAATTAACAATTAATATAATCTGTAAGGTATATTAGTAGTATACAAAAGTCTACCAAAGTCGTGATAAAAAGTCTATAAAAGTCTTAGAAGTCATCAAAAGTCATTTTAAAAAATCTTTAAAAGTCATCAAAATCCACAAATTTTACAAAAGTCTGTCACTCAAAAAAAGTTTTTTAAAATATTTAAAACTCTTAATTGAATACACCTACTTTGTTGATTTATTAAAGTCCAGTGGTTAACTCTTTAGAAAAGTCCTTGATGTATATAAGTGACATGATAATTTTATTTCACATGGTAAGGGGATTAGTTGAGTTCACAATTTTATTTTCTGTTATAACTATATGGTTCCCGTCTTTTGGATTTCAGTTGTCAAAATTATAGAGGATGTAGTTGGCTTTAAGGTACTAACCATTGCATTATATTATCACATGTAGTGGTTATCATTTCTTATACAACTCCAATCTTTTTCTTATTTTATTTTTCTTCCCATTAAAGATTTAATGGGAAAGAAACTTTTATAATATTAAAACATGCCAATATAAGGTAATGACAAAAATTAAAATACCTGAGCGGTCTCTCCTTTCTTTCGAGGCACCGATTGTTTTATTCCCTCCAAATTGTCCACTAAAAACGATGCAGAATCAAAACCTTACTCCATTCACTCTGAACCTTCACCCACTCCAAACTTGCAACATCTGACAGCAGCATCACCCTTGATATAAATCAATAGGAAAACACAACCGTCCATAGACTCCTCGTAGCCTCATAATGACAAAGCAGATGGTCAACAGTTTCCTCCTCACTATAGCACATGACACAATTGCATCTTAAATCCTCTCTTCCAATATTCTGAAGATTATAAAAAAACGATGTCCATGAGAAAATGTCAAAAAGTCACATTTGTAGGTGCCCCCATCTTTTTCCATGGTAGCACGCTTAATCCTTAGATTTTCTTGTTAAAAATTTAGGGAGGGGGGATGTGCGGGATGACATTAATGATTCAAAAACATGTCATTAAGGTTTCAAATATTAATTCCAGCTACAATTTAAGATTAATGCCTTGCAATCCTAGCATGAAATCCATTTGTTTTATTATAGGATGTGTTCATATATCTTTGTGATGTATAATATCTTTCTTTGCTTTTCTTTTCTTTTCTTTTCTTTTTTCTTCCCTTTTTTGGATCTTAACTTCATCTCTATATTGCTTATTAAAACGCTGACTATTTGTTCTACAAATTGTACATCTTTTGTAGAATGGTAAATGTGTTCTTTTCAAGGTTGTTGGTGTTGTTGATGCGAGTGCAAATACTATTTTTGAAGTGGTTTTAAACCTTGATCGAGAAGGACGGTAGGAGTATGTTGCTCAAATTATGCATATATATACTACTTATATCAAACTAATATAAGCTTTGCAAGTGGGATATATTGACAGGGGACTTAGAGTTGGTTGATTCTTTAAATGGACATTATGATATTGTCTATGGAACGTATGATCCAAGATATTTAACTAGGTAAACTTGTTTAAGACAATTATTTGTTAATACTTGGTTATCAGAAGGTATTTTTGAATACCTAATGTAAATATGGAACCCTATCTTAACTACTAAAGTTTAGATGCCTTAACTGTATTTGGCCATGCCGCTGAGTCTATGATTATTTCATTGTTCTAAAAAGTGTTAGATGGCTGAGGGAGGGCCTAGCACCTAGGTCGTCTAGGTGTGGACTATGCGGCTACTAATCTGGGCCTAATTATTTTCCTAAACGGTGTAGTTTTGTTACCATTTTTTATGTTTGTAATGAAACTAAGCCTAGCTCTCTGAATATATTAACATACTTTTGGTTTTATAATAAATATTTTTCAGCATTCCGTTCCTTAATACTACAAAATGTCAGATATAGAACACTAGATTTTCTAGTACGTTTTTTCAGCTCGTCACCAAATAATGGGGTTTGAGCACAGCCTATGCCTAATTGGGGGCCTTGGCCGCTTTTGAGTATCTTCTTTGTTAAATCATTTACGTCATTTTATGAGAACATATTGTTAATCCCCCTAATTTATCTGTGGGGATTCCAAACTTAAGAGAATTATCTACGGGCATATGGAAACTCAACTCTGAATTTATTGTATTGTATGGCTCCCAAATTTAATCCATCCTTTACATTTTTTTATTAACCTAACAAGACTAAAAGATTGTGCCATATAACTATCGATTAAAGTCTTTACTAAGATGTATTTATCAAAGTCAAACTGTATGGAAAATCACATTGAGTTTATCAATGTGTGAATATGTATGAATTTATCTATTTACATTTAGTTTTGACATTAGTGTTTTCTTAATCTTACTTCCATTGTCATGTTTCATAGGTGGACATCGAAGAGAGATTTTGTCTTCTCTAGGCAATGGTTTCTCGGACAAGATGGAACATATAGTAAGCAATTTTAGCTTCCAATATTAGTTAAGCAATGGTTAAAGTGTTTTTAATTATTTGGGAACATCCATTGTAGCATAGTGGTTGAATGCTGAAATTACATCTAGAAGGGTGGATGGTTAGAGATCCAATTCTTAAAGATATCAGCAAAATAATTCGTCAATTCTGTGTACAAAAAATGTTCTCTTATGTCGAATTTCTAATGCATATTCTGCTAAGTGTTATCTCAATTGTCAAAAGAATGAAAATTATGCCCGTCTAGATGAAGAAATGATTTAGAAGTTGATAGGGTACTTATCAGGGAGGGGGGAAGAAGTTTGAATGTTCACTAAATAATTGCATAAAATGAAACAGAGTTTGTGTGAATGTTTCCTCGAAATTTAATCTATCTTTTTGATATGCAAACTTTTGAACCCTAGTAGAAGCATGTCCTAGTGTCTTTTCTTTATGTTAAAAGAATGAGTCTGTCAGATATATTTCTTTCTTTAACTACAAAAGTTAACTATTAGTCTTCGACTGACAAACAACGTACTTTTTGGTTGCAACAATTTTGCAGTTTCCAGCTGTGCATAAGAAGCATCCCCCCTAAATCGGGTCATCGACGTCCAAAAATCAACTGTAAGAAACTCGATCTGCTGAGCAGAAATGTTGGATAGTTTTTAATTAGTTTATTAGCCACAAATAGCTTTCCTACCTTTCTTTTGTGGTATTATTTAGAGATATTGTTATCAACAACTGATTCTATCAAAAAATCTTTTTTGTTCTTGAGCTAAAAAGGATAAATTACGCTTATTGGTTGAATTCTTGGCAGCATAAGATGGCAACCATTTAATGCAACAGACACAAGATAATCCCACCTTTTATGAGTAATACTTTTGGAAGAAAATATCTTGAAATTTTTCTTAATCTCTGAGTCTATATTTCAAAATATGTAATGTGCTCAAAATAATTGATAGAATATCAGGGTGTGCATTGTCTGAACCTCTTTTTTCGGGAAGAATTCCATTACTAGAAGTTCCTTCTTGTTTGGCACCTTACTCTCTTAGGGCCTTTGGACGAATAGGTCAGCTCAGCTTCTCTTTCTGAATCAGATTCACGTGGAGCACAGTTGACAGATAATCTGTACTTTAATTATTTTTTTGTTTGGATTAAATAAGAAAATTCATTAATAAAATAGAGAAGATACAAGCAGAGAGGCTACAAGAAGCCCACCAATATCTACATATTGCTGCTATAGTTTCCTGTTATTTTGCAATTCTCTACTTCTCACTTGTATTCATGAGCTTTAAGGGTCCATGTTTTTTAGTGTTTGAAGTACTTTTTAAGGTGTACTTTTCATTCAAAGTATTGAATGCTCGATTGGCATGAGTTACCATGTTATTTAGGTTTCCTGTCAGAATCAGTGGGAATCTTTTACTAAAGTTGATAATGCTTTATGTAGTATTGGAACTCATGTTAACTTGTTGATTTCTTTTAAACTTTGTTACATAATGCAAAATATATTTTTAGAGATTCATGTTGTTAATTTGCTCTAAAAGGTTTTTAAACTAATTGTAGCTTCTACTTGGGAGATCAGAAATTTAAACACGTCATTAGATGACGGTAAATGTCTCGTGACACAAATGTTAGAGATACATGTTGAAGGCTGGTTTGGGTGGAAGAATAATCAAAGCTCAAAGTTCGAAAAATCTGTTCCTTATGCATTATTGAGCCAAGTTGCAGGTATGTTATGCTTTTGTCATTCTCAATACATTCTGAGTGGTTTATTGTTGTGCAATTTTGTAAAATTACTGAATATATTTCATAATGAAATAAGTATTAATCTCTGAGGACTTTTACTTATTTTCAACGGAACTTTAAGAGACATGGTGCTAGTCTATTTGGCTACATCTAGGTTAACTCTATTTTTTTATAGTGTAAACCAGTCCCTAGACACATGTTTGCTTAGCCATTATGACATTCAAAATGAGGATATTTTTCATCTGGTTTATTTTCTTATATATGTACATTCAAGTGGAAGAGAAAAACTAAGCAATGTACAAAAAGTAGAGTTAGAAATTTCACCTTGGAATTGAATCAATGTGTGTGTACACACACACACACACACATATATGTATATACATATATTGATATTTTTTTTTTTTTTTGTGGAAGGGTAATTGAAAAATATCCTATTTGCAGCAACTAAACTCAATATATTCAATCAAGTGACATGTTTTAGATCTCCTAATAACAATGGGCACTGAAAATGCACCAAAAGTTTCTGGTCATCAACACAGAACTCATCGTAAAGAACATGATTGGACTAATTGGTATTAATATTCTTATTTGAAACTAACCGGAGATCCCTTAACTTATAGTGAATGATTAGGGTTTTTCAAATCCATTAAGGTCCACCATGAATTGTAATTAAATATGAGAAAAACTCTGATTTTGTTAACAATGAGATCAAAATTTTAATATAGGAGCTCTTTCGAAAAAACGGGTATTGTACTTCAATGAATTCACAAAGTGGTTGTTAGTTAAAAAACAAGTAATTATGAAAGAATAAGGACCGAGACCTATTTTACATACAGAGAAAAGTAGGTAAAAAAATACATATTAGACCAGAAAGCACTTGAATGCTCGACAATATCTGTAATTCCATCTAAATTATGTTGCATGAAAGTTATAGTTAGTTGTTGATTACACTGGAATGATCCTTTATATATGTGATGATTTGCAGGTCTCAAGGCATATATTGGAGCAAACCCAGCTTTCACCCATGAATCAACCACAACTGTTGTCCATTCAAAGGTTTCTGATTTCTCTGCATCAAATGGTGAATTTGTAGATGCAGGAGTGACATACAAGTTCTATGACGTTATTGCTACTGATTCATCATCAGAAAATGATGAAAATAGTGACACTGAAGTAGTACTTGATAGTAAGGTATGTGTCTTGTAACTTTTTATCTGCCAGAAATTAGATAAATCGATCTTTTTGGAAATTAGTACTTTCAGAGCTACTATTTTTAACAGTTAGTTGCATATATTTTCAAAGTCGGTCCATATATCAGTTTAAGAACCACTACTAATGCGCACTTCTCTTTAAGTTTACAATAAATTCAGTATTTCTATATTACCACGGTGAATTCCTTGTAATATTAACTCATTCCATAAATTCTGGCACAGCAAAAAAGTGAAGCTGAAGAATGTTTAATGGGCTATTGCAAGCTTGGCTTTAAAGCGAACTTTAGGTGCGCTATTTTTTCTGAACACTTCTAATAGAAATGAGTCCATAATGTTACTACCTATACATTACCATAACTAGCAGATACCGTTTTGCAGTAAACTTTTGTGTTTTATTTTCCTTTAAATCACGGTAATAAATGTTTCAATTTATTGTTCGGTGCAGTTTCAGATGCCGATAAGGGATTTGATACAAGTGTACACCCGATTGCTCTTGATCCTAACCAATATCATAGTTCCATGCTCCAAGGAAATGATGAGGTTGCCACTAACTGCTAGACATCTCCAGATGGTACAGGATTTAAGATCAGAGGGAAGACATATTTGAAGGATAATACTAAGGTGGAATATTTCTACAGAACAATTACACCCCTTAAACCATTCATGTTTTCTCCTCATATTTTAATGAATAAAACTGAGACCTGATAGTTTTTATCAGCTATGGCAGGTATTTGCAGATAACCAATGATGTTCCAGTTATTTCAGAATAAATTACGTGAATGTCATTGAGACCTGATTGTTCTTGATTTCTTGTGCATACATATTTTTCTTGGTTCTTATTGAAATATGTTGCTACCATTCATTGTGTTAGTTTTTGTTTAACTTATATATTACTTTTTTCCAAGTAACAAGAGGAGCTCCTCTTTTCATGCTTATAGCAGTTGACTGGTTCAAGGTTGATAGTTGCGTTAGTAACATTGCATTGCATCCCAGTAATCTTGTTCAGGTAACTAAAATGTTCACATCTTCACTTTCTCATGTGGTGGAAAATTTTCAAGGAATTTGTGAATATTTTAATTATGAAAGGAAACACCGGTCCTTTCAGCTTGGCCTTTCCCCATTCTCTGAGATTCATGCTTATATAGGTGTACTTACAGTGCCACTTCATTTCCCATTGGTAATAACGGATTTATACTATTTATGATGTTGTGGATTTTGTATCAATGTCTGGTACATTTTTGTTGTTGATATGTCATGACAAAATAATACATGATTTTTTATGTTGCTACTGGTGTGAATTGGGTCGAGTGATTTGGTCTGGCATAAAGCCAAAGCGACAAACTTTGAACTGAACCAACCTTAACAATTATTCTATTTTCAACTTTAAGCTGTTTCAAGAACTTCTTTTTGGGGTTTTCGTGTGGCTTTCTCCTTACTCAAGTCAATCAGGTCATAGGCAGGTCTTTCCACTCTAGTACTAGGGGATTGACTAGTAATACTTGCCCCTGGTCTCAGGGACTCAAACTAGTGATAACAAGGATTTTTCTTGTTGGCCCTTTGCCAGTTGAGCTGGCCATTGGGGTTTTTTCAAGGATTCATTGGACTAAACAAAATAATAGTTTAGTTCATTAGGTTGAGTTGGGTTGCTTTCAGTTTCATTCTCAACTTAATTACGAGTCAAGTACCCCATTGGAGCTAACCAAGCCAAAACAAACTTGATTTGGATTAGTTTTGGTTGTAAACAGATATTTCCATATTCTTGACATTGCTTTCCTCAATTCTTGAGCTTCATGAAAACTTGATTAGAGCATCTCCTTATTGTCAGACTGTCACTTTGTTCAAGTTGCATTTTGTTCCTTTTTATTTAACTATTGTAAAGTTAAACTTTGGCACCTTATGCAGAATTAGGAACAAAATTTCTACCATTATGGAAGATATTTATTAGAGTTGGAATGCACATTGTGCTTTTTACAAATTTTCAATCATCTTGTCATTTTCTATATGTTGTGTCTTGCGTTATTTTCCCTATTTTCAGTCAGAAGCTGGGAAAAAACTTCCTTTCATCCTTGTTTTTAACCTTCAGGTATGTATAACAATTTGTTAGTCTCCTTTCATTCATTGAAGTTGTCTTGCAAGTTCTATACTTTCTTTTTTTGAAACTATATTGAACCATCTGGCTATAAGATGATAAAATTTTGGTTTCTTATTGGTCTTTGTTATTTTTGTTTAATCTACAACTTGATTTAGTGTACCTTATGAAATTTCCTTGATTTTTGATTAGCTAGGATGAACAAACACTTGTGATTAAATATTTTAGCTATTTTTATGATGATTTTTAGATAAAAGAAGAAGATTTTATTATAATAGACTTATCCGTCTTTGTTATTTTTGTTTAATCTCTAACTTGATTTAGTGTACCTTATGAAATTTCTTTGATTTCTGATTTGTTAGGATGAACAAACACTTCCGATTAAATCTTGTAACTATTTTTGTGATGCTTTTTAGATAAAAGAATTATAATAGACTTATCCAAAAAATATAATGTTATAACAGATAAGTGATACAGAAAAATGGGAGGATGATAAATCCTCCAAAAACCAAAGATGGAAAAATACCAAACCCTTAAATAAGTTTAGCCTTTGAATCTCTCTAGAAATTCAAAATCAATATCCCATCAAAAGTTTTCATTTAAGATCACACTGAGGGCATCAAAACCAGCGATCATATCACTAAGAAGATGAGAGGGACAATAGTTGATCACTGGAGATTTGAAAATTCATTTTCAACTCCTTGCTCATATGGCCCAAATTCCAAACAGTAGAAAAGCAATGACTTCGCCAAAGCACCTTCCCAATCTCCTGAAACCTTGTAAGAAGCAACTCCTCAACTCCTCCACATTTCCCACTACACAGGACAATGGAGAAATAAGTGAGAAATAGTCTCCTTGCTTGTGAACACATTATACACACATACATGAACAAAGTTTTGTAGGAGATTTGTCGCTGAAGCAAATCATTCATACTGAGCTCATGTAGAACCGACGACCAAAAGAAAGTTTTTATCCAAAGAGTTCTGATCTAGTGATCTTCCTAATAAACTTTCTTGGAAACCATTCCAAAGGATTGATTTCAACAGTATAAAGAAGTACGACTTACAAGAGAAACTCCCAGAGAATTAAGAGTCAGGGTCCTTATTCAATGAGTTGGACACAACCGATAAAGTCAAGCTGTTGAAGGGACGATAATTCGAGTTATGGAAGAAATAGTCTCCAGTACACAAAATTTGTTGTATGTGAAGCAAAGTTTGCTACTGTAGCATGATGAGAGAGGAGATATAGAATAGATGAGGAAAAGCTACCGGAAAAGGTAGATAATGCAGCCAAATAGCATCCCAAACTTAATTGCTGCTACATACCCAATTCTGAAGCAAACCAAAGTAACAAAATCAATATATCCCTTTCTACCACAGTTAATAAGATCAAAATCCAAATAATTTTTAGGGTAAGTTATCATGAATAAAATTTTAATTACAGAAAACATATTATTTTTATTTTTTAGAAGGAAACTTGAGCTAGATTTAAACTGTGACGCCCTTAAATCTGGGTTTTCTCAATCTCGTATTCAGTGCTCACGATCCAACACATCCAACACCACTAAACAATATATATTACTACTGCGAAAATAAATAAACATACATTGTTCATTTCAAAAGGGTTTACTACAGTCCCAAGTTCTTAACCTTAACAAATACATCACGACTATCATATTAATACAAAAGGGATCATGATTTACAAAACAAAATAGTAATAACAAACTATTCCTAAAGTTTGTCCTTTCCCTTGTCCTACTTGGAATGCTCAGGCTTAACTGCAATTAGTTCATGATATATATAACAAGAGTGAACAATTACTATGCTCATCAAATTTAAAATAATTAATAAAGACATATCATGAATAAATTGCGAATGAAATGAAATACTCAACAATTAAAGGTAGTTGATGAATTTACTGATAGAATAATCAAAGTTCAAACGAAGAAATGAAGAATGATTATTTACTGCCGAATGGTCCAGCCAACCATGAATATTGACAATGAATCAATCATTTGAATGACCCATTTTATAATTCAGTTTGTACTCGAGGGGTTCAGTCTCTTGTACACCATGAGTATGCATACCATTAAACTCTAAATAAACGTGTCGGACAAATGACACTTATAATCCCCCATTTAGGGTTTGTTCTTTGTGACGACCCCAAATCCAGGTTACATAACCTTGGGTTTGGTTCTCCACCGTACAATACTTACTAACAATTAAATACATAAATTGCATACTTCGCGGAATAATATAAAAGGTTCCTTATAAAAAGGCTACACTTCCCAAGGTCAATTAACCTTAACATGACATTACATATCTTAAGGGAATATAAAAGATTTACAAAAGAAATTACATATAAGTAATTAATTTAGCATGCATCAAGCTAATCTAAGCTTTGGCTTTTCTCTTGCCTTTGTTTAATTTTGAACATTCGGGCCTAGTTGAAATAAGTCATGATATAGCAAGAATGAGTAACTAAATGACTCAGCAAGTTTATAAAAAAATAGCATAGGATATATCATGATGAAAGAGAAATTAACATCAGGGTTTTCAACAATAGAAAACTATTGTAAAAGAAATCAAGAATCAATTTTTCAATATAAGAATGGATTGACTCTTTACTGCTGAGTGGTGTTTAAAGACCATGAACTGCTACTAAGGTAGAACAAACATTCATATATATCTGACTCCTCGAAAAACTAGTACTCGAGGGGATCAACCTCTTGTACCATATGTATATGCATAACATGCAGATATCTTGCGCAAATTCGATTTTTCGACAGATAAAATCCCCCTTATTTAGGGTTGTTCATTCTCAGTCTTACTATAAGAATCCGCACCAACCAATGATTTGGATAAACTTTTAAAATATTCAATGTGATGAATTTAACTTGCATTGTCTAGCTGAAATAATTAGCTTAGACTTTCTTAAACAGTTCTTGAATTAATGAACTATACATTTGCAAATGCACTAAGTGCGAATACAATAACAATAATGATGTGGAATAATTTTTGATAATTAACCCACTTAAAGCTCTGTCAAATAACTACAAGTGTAGATACTTGCTCAACAATAATTGAATTGCTCAATGTAAATAAAGTTGAATAAAACTTACAACAATAAATACAAGTTAAGGTTAAGGAAAACTTGTCTCGTGCGTAGTCGCTAACCAATTCAATTTAATTCTCTTTAGATATACCTAACAATTAATCAAGTTGATCCTTAAATTAGTATCATATACACATTCATATGATAACATCTATACATTTTACATCTCTAATACTTAACCACATAATTATCTAATTACGGTATTCAAACACTTAGAAAATATTATCACTACTTGATAATATTTCCATCACATCAAACCTATATTAATTTTTAATATAGTTCCTACACTTATATAATATTCTTAATCATTTAATAATATTTTATTTATTATCTAATATTATTAATTATTTAATAATATTTTATTACATTATTAATATTATTAATCATTTAATAATACTTTATTTATTATCTAATATTATTAATCATTTAATAATATTTTATTCCTTATCTCATATTATTAATTATTTAATAATATTTTATTTATTATATGATATTATTAATCATTTAATAATATTTTATTAATTATCTAATATTATTAATCATTTAATAATATTTTATTTACTTTCTAATATTATTAATTATTTAATAGTATTTTATTAACTTTATAATATCATTAATCCTTTAATAATATTTTATTCATTTATTAATATTATTAATCATTTAATAATATTTTATTTCTTATCTAGTATTATTAATCATTTAATAATACTTTATTTATTATATAATATTATTAATTACTTAATAATATTTTATTAACTTTATAATATTATTACTCCTTTAATAATATTTTATTCATTTATTAATATTATTAATTATTTAATAATATTTTATTTATTTTCTAATATTATTAATCATTTAATAATCTTTTATTAGCTCTATTACCCTTTATTTATTATTTAATAAATAATTAGTTACTATCTCTTTTCATTTTAATTATTATTTAATATTGATTAAACAGTTATTAATCACATTCATGACTCTTAATTATTATTTAATATCCACATAATAAATAATTATATATTTTCTTTTTTTATTGGGTCCTAAATTAATTATATTAATTTTAAAATATTTTTACCCATTTTGATCTTAAATGATTTGAACCGACCCGTTTAAAACGAATCGACTCGACCCAGAATTAAAAAGATCCGTCTGTGAACAGTGATTCGGGCCTCGACCCCCAAAATAACAAAGGAATTAGGGCCCCGACCCCTAAGTGGCAGAATCTGCTGAATTGTCATTTTCAGATTTTTCAACTTTTGCTCCTTTGATTAAAACTTGAATAAAATGAAATCTATAAATCCAAATGACCTCCAATTGATATCGATGGATTCGTATTTTCTTAAACTACAATATTCCATCATTGGATCAAATTTTTGAAAAAGTTTTAGATATGAAAAATAGCCACAATATGGGCTGTTTGTACATTAGGTCATTAAAACAACATGTTTTGCGGTAAAAGTCAATATTTATTCATTTTTTCATCTTTTCGAGAGATTCAAGTTGAGTTGTCTTCATAACTCATTCATACAACATTCTATCCATAGAAATCACATATTTAACTTGTATGTCTCAAACTACAACAATAAATAACACATAGCTAATTAGGGTTTACCGGTAAATCACTATACGGACTTTTCTTCTAAATATTTGTTTACCACACATAAAAATACATGTATTAAACATATTAAACTATGTATATACCTATATATCATAGGTTTAGACTTCTAGAACATCAAAATAAGTTTTGATCGGTTAAAAATATGTTTTGGCCATAGAAAATCTATATAGACCATTAAAATGAAATAATAAGAGTTGAGAGCACTTTTGAACCTCTTGGACTTGAATACTCTCTTCCTCTTCCCTATGAACTTCACTAGTGACTCCACCTTGGCTAATAGATGTGTACTGCTAGTGTATTTCCTCTCAAGCTCTCTCTTGCTCTCTATTTTTCTCTATAGGAATGTGAATAATGAGCAAACTCTTCTCCACACACGAGGAGCTCTTATTTATAGCACAATTCTCATCATTCAAATTGTATACATATACAATCTACATCTCTACTAAATCACCAATCCTATCTTATCTCTTATCTCCACTTAGCTAAATTTTAGGGATTTTCCTTACATAAAGGACTTGGGTTGATAGAAGTTGGTAGCTTGCTCAACCACTCACAAAATCAAGCAATAATAAAATTTGACATCCAACAAAGTGGGCCCCCTACATTCTCAGCAAAATGGGATTAAATATGACGCCCCCAAATCTAGGTCCCTTGAACCTCGGGTTCGGTGCTCACTATTCATCACTTGACAAACATTCATAAACTAAAACTTCAATAACTCGCGAAAAACATACATAATTTCATTACAAAACGTACCTTCAATCCCAGATTTCACTAACCTTAATACATCATCATTACCTTATACAAAAAAAAGGTTTACACATATAGTACGAACTAATTACGTCTATTCGTTCATCTTTCCTTTGTCGTGGTACTCCTTAGATCACTCGGCTTAACTGAAAATAGTTCATGATATAGCAAGGGTGAACAACTACTTTGCCCAACAAGTTTAAATAAATAAGAAATGATATATCATGAATGAAAAAGATTTATCTTCGAGAGTTTCAACAATAGATAATAATTGTGAAATAACAAGAATCAATGTTCAATAAAATAATGGATTGACTTTTTACTGCTGAGTGGTCTCAAAGGACCATGAACTGCTACTAAGGTAGAACAGACATACAATGTCTGACACCTTGTTAAAAATAACGGGACACTCGAGGGGATCAGTCCTCTCAGGTCCTATGTATATGCATAACATTTAGATTTCTTGCGCAAATTCGGTTACCCGACAATATAAAAATCCCCTTTAACTAGGGTTGTTCTTTCTCAGTATTACTGTAAGAATCCGCACTAGCCAATGGTTTGGATAAACCTTCATAATATTCATTTAGATGAATTTAAACATGCATTTGTCTAGCTAAAACAATTAGCTTAGACATCCTTAAACAGTTCGTGAATTTATGAACTATAATAGTTGCAAAAGCACTATGTGCAAATACAATAACAAATAATGAGGTGGAATAATTTTATATAATTAATCTACTTTAAGTTCTGTCAAATAACTACGAGTGTAGAATTTGCTCAACAATAATTTGAATAGCTCAATGTAAATAAAGTTGAAGGAAACTTGCAACAATAAATACAAGTTAGGGTTAAGAAGAACTTGCCTGTTCCGCTGACTACCGCTATTCAACTTAAAAATACTTCCTTTGGGTGACCTAATATTCAAATATCATTGATCCTCCCATTAGCATAACACATATAGGTTTATTTAACGTTAATAACCTTAACATATATGTCTTAAATCATCTATCACTTAATCATAACCTTAAAACTCTTAATACTATTATCAATCACTTAATAATATTTTAACTCACATAACCCTCACTTCATTGCTTTATAATATTATCTCCTTTGATAATATATAATTACCACATATAATATTATTAATCGTATAATAATATTTTAACCATTTATTATTTCAATAATAAATCACTTAGCTCCTCAATATTATTTACCATCTAATAATCCTCTTAATCTCTTTATTATCTCAAACATTTACTAACATTATTAATAATTAAATAATATTTTACACTATCCCCAATGATATTAATTATCAAATAATATCTTAATCATTTATAAATATTATTAACCATTTAATAATATTTTATCCTCTCAATAATATTATTAATCCTTTAATAATATCATTATCCTTAGTTAATATTATTAATCATTTAATAATATTTCAATCATATGTTAACATTATTAATAATGTCTTACTCTTCAAATAATATTATTTATCAAATAATATCTTCAATAACTTATAAATATTATTATCCAATTAATAATATTTTACTCTCAAAATAATATCATTTAATACTATTTTCTTCTCTCATTAATATTATTAACCATTTAATAATATTCTATTTTCTCATTCATATTATAATTATATAATAATATCTCAATCACATATTAACATTATTAATAATTTACTAATGTCTTACACTCTTTCCAATAATATTATTTATCAAATAATATTTTAATCGTTTATAAATATTGTTAACAATTTAATAATATTTTACTCTTTTAATAATATTATTAATCATTTAATAATATTTTACTCACTTATTAACATTATTAACAATTTAATAATATTTTAATCATTTATTAATATTATTAATCATTTAATAATATTTTAATCACTTATTAATATTATTAACCATTTAATAATATTTTAATCACTCATTAATATTATTAACCATTTAATAATATTTTAATCATTTATTAATCACTTATTAATATTATTAATCATTTAATAATATTTTAATCACATATTAATATTATTAACCATTTAATAGTATTTTAATCACATATTAATATTATTAACCATTTAATAATATTTTAATCACATATTAATATTATTAACCATTTAATAACATTTTAATCATATACTAATATTATTGATCACTTAATAATATTTTAATAATCTTCTAACAATGCCAATAGTTAACTTTTTAATTGTGTTAACCTTATTCTTTATTTTAAATATTTGGCTACCAATTAGTTACTAATATATATTGGTTTAATATACAAACACATTCATTTTACATGTTTATCTTAGGTTTTGAGTTCCTAACGGTGTTCCGACTTGATAAAACTTTAAAATATCAAAATTTGAACTTTTTAAATTTGTACCAACGCTGGCGGCGCCGGTCATAATGTTATTTGAGAGCTGCCGACGCTCAAAACAGAATGTTCGAGCTCTGGCGGCGCTCATTTTGGCTATTCGGACCTCCTTTACTAAAATTGTCATAACTTTTTCATACGGAACTATTTTTGAGTGATTCTTGAGTCTAAATTGTGTATAATTTCAAGATCTACAACTTCTCTTTAGATCACAAATCCAAATTTCAAACGGATATAAGCTTAAAATGCTCACAAGGTCAAAGTGAAAACTAACTTCACAAATCCTTGGTTTTAATGGTTCAAACTTGAATAAAATAAACTCTACACATCCAAATAACACCAACTTAGTGTTGTTGTGCTCCTAATATCTTGTTTTACAATATTCCATATTTCGATCGTCTTTTTGAAAACGTTTTACATAAAATTCACGGATCAAACCATCTAGGGTTTAAAAAAGACATCTTTTGTGGTAAAAGCTATAACTTCTTTGTTATTTAATATTTTTGAAAACTTCAAGTTGGGTTTTTCTTTAAAACTCATAGATCTAACTTTCTAGCCATAGAAATTAATTTTCCAACTTGTATATTTCAAACTACAACAATAAATAGCATATAGTTACCTAAGGTTTTACCGGTAAATATCCAGATAGACATTTCTTCTAATTTTATGTCTTTCACACATACCAAAACATTATATAAACACATAGAACTTTGAATATACATATATTACATAGTTAAATACTTCTAGATCGTCAAAACGAGTTTTGATCGGTTAAAAATATATTTTGACTATACAAAACATATTTAAACCACAAAAATGAACTAAGGAAGAGATAAAACACTTTTGAACCTTTAATTGAGCTCTTCTTTTTGCTAAGCTAGAACTCCTCTTCTTCTTCTCTTTCCCAAAATGAGTAGCACACTAGCATCTCTCAAGTATTATCTCACAAAAGCTCTAATTTCTCTGTAGAGCTTCTCTCTCTATAACTTAGCAAATGAACAAACAACCTACACAAGTCTTTGTTCCTTCTTATTTATAGAAGTCTAGGACTCTCCCAATTAAGTTCTTAATCAACCAACACTTGGTCAATTAAGGCTCTAATCTTGTTTACTATGCATGGAATGACCACTTGACAGACTTTTGGATTGACCCTTTGATTGACTAGGGTGGTTGGGGGTTGCTTGAACCAATTTACACTCCAAAATCATCCAACAAGCTAGCTTTATATCCATGTGGACCCCAAAATTCGAGATTGACCATTTATTTCTCCAATTTGACTTTATTTTTAAGTCTTATATAATTATATAAGTATCCATATATATATACACCAATATATGTATACATATTCACCTATACAAGCTTATTGGGCTCCACCTTGGATCTTAGAATTAAATTCTATTGGGTTCATTCAATTAAATTGTTTGGGCTCAATTTATATCACACATTGGGCTAGCATTTACATAACTATGCTACTTTTAATTAAAATAAGCATTGAGCTTATTTAATAAATTATATGGACTAGTAATTAAATTAATTACATAAACTACTAGGTAAACTTAATTGACCTAGTTTAACAACTCATTTGGATTTAAAATATAATCTAATTAGATTTATTATCTATAAGTCAATTGGACTCCTTAATTAAATTAGTTTACATAATACTATCATTTACAAAATCTTGGGTTTGTTTTAATAAAACCCTAACACATATTATTACAAGTACATTGGACTTGATTAAATTAATTTATTCACTAACCCTTATCATCAAATTGGGTTTATAATATAGTTAACCATACACAAACAATTATTCCCACATTGGGGTTATCTTTAATAATTTACTTGCTTCTTCTTTCTCATTATTTATACAAGTAATTAACCCCATTCAAGGCCAACATTCAAGCTTTGTGATTTCATCACGTAAGATTCTCTTGCAATCTTTTTCCTTCTTTAGTTAATTAATTTAATTAGCTAATTTAATAACTCTCATCATACAACTTAACACATACACACATACTTCATACCTCATATTTTCTTATGGATATAATTAAATAAAATAAAAAATTGGGTTCGTAATTTTCTCGGTCATTACATTAAATCCCCCATTTTTGTTTTATTTTTATAGCTTATATATACATATATACATCTATATATATATATATACTTATATATATAACCATTGACCAACATTTTGACTTCCTATTGGGCTCTACTTTGGACTTAGGAATTAAATAAGTTAGGCTTATTCATTTAATTTGTTTTGGCTCAATTTATTTATTACACTAGGCTAACATTAAATAACCTATGATACATTTAATTAAATCAAGTATTGGGCTAATTTAATTATTACATGGACTAAGGTTTAATTAATTACATAGACTACTAGGTAAATTAATTTGACATAGTTTAATACCTCGTTTGGATTTAAAATATAATACAATTAGACTTGTTTTAAATTAATTATAACACCTTACTTTATTACTTTAAATAAATATACACATACACAAGTATATTCATTCAATTATCTAATGCACAATTAATTAGTACAAAATTTTAATTCATTGCTAATTATATAATAATTATAATTACAATATCTAATAGGATTTGTGGTCATTACATTATCTCAGTACAAGATTTCTGCACCAACTACTGGTGTGGATAGTTTTTTAAAAACATTAACTTTATATGTCTAGCCAGAACAAATGGCGTAGATTATTTCTTAAACAGTTTATATACTAAAGAACTTTAAATAATTTACAGTTCAATAATATAACAGTATTTCAAATGCACAACGTGCGGATATCAATAATTTACATTTATATGGAGTAATTAACAATACATAAAACCATTAACATGGTTAAAAATAATAATTCACGTTTGAGTTAGGAAACTTGCTTTAGTCGTAGACTACACAGCTTACACGACTTAAATTACTGTCCTTGAAAGATCTAGTATTAAATAGGTTTATCTATCACTTAGTAACGCACATAGGATTTCATATATTACTATCAAACAGACTACCACGTAAGCACACAATTTCTTATTTAGCAACACGTAGCTTACAAGACAATATAATCACACTTGACAATATCTTAATTATCAAATAATATTATTATAATATTAATAATATCAAATTCACTTACTAATGTTATTAATTAATTAATAACATCTTAATTGATCACTACTATTATTAATTCCCTAATAATATTTAACCATGTATTGTTATTATTAATCATTTAATAATAACTTAATCAATTACTATTATTATTAATCATTTAATAATAACTTAATCAATTACTATTATTATTAATTATTTAATAATAATTTAATTATTATTTATTATTATTAATAATTAACTATTAATTTAACTAATATTATTATTTAATAATATTTAAAAAATTAAACAATTTAAAAGTAAGTTGTTTAATCATTTTATTAACTTCTTTATTTCTTTACTATATTTATTATTTAGCCTTTAAATAATAAATAATTAATTTAATTCTTTTAATATATTTATATATTATTTTTTAAATAACAAATAATTACCTTTATGTATTATTTAATAATACATAATTATTTATGCTATTATCTTCATTTCTCTCAAGTCAAGTGTAATTATCAAAAATACCTATTTGACTTATTATTTTTATATCTCTTGGGTATTTTTAATGTATTTCATTTTATATACAAAATAATTTTTTTTTAATTTTTCAACTTCATTTACTATTTTTCAATAGGCCAATTCTGTCCGGAATTTACAATAATTATTAAAAGTTGAGTTTTTATTAGATAATTTTGAAACTTATATGGTAGCTTCCTGCCATCATAGACTACTCCTAGTACAAATTTCATAATTTTATGAGTTATACATTTCACGTTATAGAAGTCATACCCTTTTAAAACTTGAAAAATCTTTGGATCATAACTCATTCATCCGAAGCCAGATGGAGCTCATTTTTGAACAGTGGTTGATCTATACCATAGAATATCATGTGTAAAATGTCTGAAATTTTTAGAGGAAGTAAAGTGGCCAAAATAGCCCTCACAAAATTATGAACAGTAGGTTTTTCAAAATTTTCTAGCAGTAACTATTTTGCTAGAAAAATCACCATAAATAGTTTGTTTAATATTTTTCAGTCGTTCTACTTAGAAAATCTTTTTATCTTATAGTACTAACATTCAAAGTTGACGGATCATGAATACGACTTACGGAACGTGAACAGTAACTCCGAGAAACGGACTGTCCAGTTTAAGGGTTTTCCGGCGAAAATCGATTTCATGTTTTGATCAAACTTTCTAACATAAAATCATACCAATACACAAGTTAAGCATATTAAACGCTAGATCTATCCTTCTACTATAGATCTAGGCATAATGGTTTTGAAAAATAATTTTCTACCATATAAATCATATAAAGCACAATAAAAGCTTCAAAACTAGGGTTTGATGGATTATTATATCTCTTAGGCTTATGAGCTCTCTTTCTTTCCTTTTCAAAGTTGAAGATGAAGTTGTTGGACATCTACTACACCCCCTAGCTGTTGAGCACTTCCTCTCAAGCCCTCTTGGTATTCTCCTTTGATTATCTCTCAAGAACTATAAGTATACTCATCCTTTTGCTCTCAAAATTCACTCCATCTCTAAGTGGATGATGCTTGCAAATGACCAACCTTTTACACACTTGGTGTGGGTCTTATTTATAGAGCTTTGCTAAGTCTACTTAAGCTTTACTAATCCATCCATACTTAGTTAATTAGCCTAATTTTGCATAAGAAACATAACCCCTTAAATTGTGGAAATAAGGACTACCTTGGAGTAATTTAGGGGATGTTCTAATCAAGGCAACATTGAGTAATTGAGTATTGGACCAACCTTGGTCCTCCCCCAAAGTGGCCGGCTCCTCTCCTTTTAATCTATTCATTTTTTATTTATTTTACTAGCTTA
Organism: Hedera helix; assembly: GCA_947179155.2. Classification (NCBI taxonomy): domain Eukaryota; kingdom Viridiplantae; phylum Streptophyta; class Magnoliopsida; order Apiales; family Araliaceae; genus Hedera; species Hedera helix. The sequence continues at coordinate 2,440,346 of OX359279.1, forward strand.
TTTATATATATATATATATATATCTACCAATCAATGTATCTATTATACCAACACACATACATTAGGCTAAGTATTGGGCTATAACTTAATCAATTCATTGGGCTACAACTTGGACCTTATAATTAATTCATTTGGTCCATGTATTAAATTTCAATTGGGCTAAAACAATTAATTCCATGGGCTAGGCAATAAATTCCATGAGCTAGGCATTTAATTAATACCCATTTAATCACATAATGTTAATTAGTAACATGAATTAATTCTACCATTTTAAGGTTAATATTTAATAAATTCATGGACTATTATTATTAGATGTCACACTTAGATTAATTATATTAATTAATCCAATTAGACTTGCCTTAAATAAATTAATTTAATCTACCAAATAATTGGTTTAATTATAAATCCTACCATATTCCATTAAATCATCGATTAGATTTTATAACTTATCATTTCTCGATATTAATATTTATAGGTTAGTTCATTTGGTTTAAATAAGACTATCGAGTGAACTTCCCCTTTACTTAAATCTGCATACACATAGATATGATTATTCATGAATGCACATAAATAAAAATTAAATTCATTTCATTGATAAATACTAATCAAATATTTAAAACGTGTCGTAATATTTGCGGTCATTACACAAACTCTATATCCTATACTAATTTTGTTGTGAACAGAGCAAAGAGAAATCAAGAAAATATATTAGTAAAACTACTCATTAGCTTAAAATTTTGAATAGTTTTCTTAACTTGCCAACAATGGGACTTCTTTTGTTAAAGAAAAATAGAAGAAGAAGATCTTACTTCCATTTTAATAAGAAAATCCTTTTTTAAGTTTACTAGTAGTTTATAATCAACGAACTGGAAGCATCCAGTCAAGTTTCAATACAATTTGGAGTCAGAGCTATGCCCCCAGATTAATGCACTGGAATTTTGATTGAAAAACCAAAAGTATTCTAGAAGAGAGAAATTATCTTGAAAAGTTTAGTAAACTATTTGGCAATGACCTTTTTTTGACTTATAAGTTGAATTATAAGTCAAATAACTAAGCAACGTATTGTAAATTACTTAAAAAGGACTTAGGGCCTGTTCGTTTCCTCCTTATATGTTGGTCAACGAACTTATAAGTTGTTAAGTTATTAAGCTTGTTCGTTTGCTACTTTTTTTTGACTTATAAGTCGAAAAAAGTACTTTTTTGGAACTTAAAAAACATGACTTATAAGTCATTTTTTTAAGTTGGTCAACTCTGATGAAAAGACAAAACTGTCCCTCCTTGTTTTTTTAATCTTCTTCTCACTAGAGGATATTTTAGTAATCTTTACATTTTACTTAATTTATAAGTCATTATTAGCCGAACACATCCACAACTATTACTTATAATTTCCGACTTATAAATAAAAGTGATGCCGAACACTTTTACTTATAAATCTACTAAAATTTTAACTTATAAATCTACTCAAATTGTAACTTTAAGTTAAAAAAAAAAAAGTCATTCCCGAACGTCTCCTTACAAGTTACAAGTCTTGTTTGATAAGTTGGTCAAACTATTTAAATTGTCCTTTTTGCCCTTACTCTTCGTTGCTAAATTACATCTCAAACCACATGAAATTACCTGATTTCTTCCTGTTATTCTTCCGCCGCACTGTTTGTTCTTCTACCCCTCTTCTGCAATTCTCAACGTAACTTGGCAAGTGATCAAGATCAAAGCTCGGGTTCTTCCCACAGGTTTTCATCTTTCTCTCTACTGTCTTGGCAAGTGATCAAGATCAATTTCGTTTATCACATTCGCTGAATTAGACGTACCCTATATTTTACTTTTTTCTTCAACTGCGAACTTTATTTTTTAAATTAGTTTCTCTAGGATCATTCCAGATCAAGTAATTTCCTCGTGTGTACAATAATGTGGTTCATTAAGCTCATTAAAAGATTTAGTTTTGGAATGTATTTGTTGCACTTTTGTGGACTGCTATTAAGTGAATTCTGGTGATAATGTGTAGAAATTTATTTTTTTAATTTGGAATATAGGAGTAATATGAACTTTTTTTTAGGAATTCAGAAGGTGATCCACTCATTTGGTATTTTATTTCTTAAATTCTATTTTTCTACACCACTGCCTAACTTGGTCAATCTTATTCTTGAGTGAATTCATTAAAAATAAGAATTCTTGTAGTTGAAACTGCAAATTAATATTATGAATGTAATGGTAACATTTCTTATTTACATTGAGCTTGAGGGTAACATTTCTTATTTGCATTGTGGTGTAGTGGAACTAATTTGTAATATACATAATAAATACAGTAAGATCACTATTTTCTTTGTACATTACATTGTGTTTGTTAAATATCAAAACTACCTAAATAAGTTAGGTGCCTTAGTGGGATTTGTTTGGTACTTTAATTAAATAAATGGTGGTGTGTGATGTGTTTTGGTTTGGGTGCATATACCAAATGATGAATTTATTGTTTGCTTAAACTTGAGTTTGGATTTGTAATCTGCTGTTCTGTGTTGGATACACGTGATGTTGATTCGACCTCACAATTTTCCCTCCTAAAGTTTTAATTTTGTGACTTCTGCTTTTGAAATAACAAGTTTTGGATATTGTTTAATATGGAATGAATGGTTAAATGGTGACATTTAGATGTTTATTTACTCTGTTGTTATGCCACTTTTGATTTCTATATTTCTTATCCCTAATCTGAAACATTATTAACTTCGTAGTTTATAACTTTATTACATTTTGAACTATATACAATATTCAACTTGTCCTAGAATGCTTGAATCATAATTTTCTGATAACTGCTGGGTTAGCATGTTCATGTATGTGCTCATAGGGAAACTACCAAACAGTGTTCTAAAAATCTCCGCCTAGGTCCGATTAATCCCTACCTAGGCACTAGGCCCCCCTTGCTGCCCCGCCTAGATGTTAGCCCCCCCTAGCGCCTCGCCTAGGCTCAATGCGGCAAAATTCGTTTAGAAAATTAGAAGGGACTAGGCAGAGAAATTAGGAGGGCCTAGGCGGAGAAATTAGGGCTGCAATTGTCTTTTTTTTTTAATAACTAAACTATAAAACGACGTTATGAGAATGAATGATGAAGTTGAGGGCTGTTCAGGCCTTACTTGGGAGGCGGTAGGTGAAGCATCCGGAGCAGATAGCATGCTAGAGCCTAGGAGAAGTAGTAGAAATATTGGAGTCAGAGAACTCCATGAAGAATATTTTTTGTGTGATGATGACACGGAAGAAGAGGGAGATGAGGAGTATGAGTGTGAGTCCGATGGGGACATTATCTCGGAAGGATATAAAGAAGAAGAGTTAGAGATATAGAGGGATATGGAGATGAGAACTATTAGTTTGTATTTTTTTATTATTTGTTTGTGTTTGATATTTGAACAATTGCGTGTTTGAGTTTGAACTTTGATATTGGCAATATGGGTATGTGTTTGAACTTTAAGCAAATGTCTTTATTATCTTTATTATTGATTGTTTTGTTTTATATTATTGTTTTGTATGGATAAATGTATGATAAAATATTAAAATTCACTTAAAATAAAAATTCTCGCCTAGACTCCACCAAAGCCCCGCCTAGGCCCCCCGACCACCTTTTAAAACATTGCTACCAAAATACTTGGCAATCATAAGTCAGGGTTGTAACGTTTCTTTCATTATCAACGATTTATTTTTCTGTTTGGATTGAAAATCATTGAGGTTGATTCGTGTAAACTAACAGGTTATATTATTCTAGCTTACTAATTTACTAGGTTGTAACTAGTAGCGCATGAGGTCATGTCCTTGCACTTTGGAGTAGGAACTTGTCCTTGCACTGCATGTCAGTTAGTTAGTATACTAATGTTGCAGAGAATACAGGGAAAGGGTATCCCTTTTTGATTATTAATTTTTTTTTTATATACTTTTGTTATATAAAAAAGAGTTTTATTTAAATTGGTTCTATTTAAATTTGTAAATATCATAAAATTTTAAGTTTGACTTTAACTCTTTTAAAATAACAGTTTTATGTTTGTTAAAAATTTAGGGGTGCACACAAAACCGAAATAAATCAAAAAACTGGTCGGACTGAGCTGAACCGTTAACAAACCAAACTAACAAGTACAAAATTGAAAAACCGAACATTGCAAAATCGAAAAACCGAACTTCGAGCGGCCGGTTTGGTTTGGCATCCTAAAAAATCGAAACCGACCGAACACTTTTAAATTATAATACAATTTATATAGTTTTCTAATAATTACTTATTTTATATAATTATATATTTATTATACGCCTTTTTGAGATGGATTTGTAAAACTTTTATCCTAGTTAATAATTTAGAAGGTTTTATATGTCTTTTGACAGTGTTACCAAAAAACAATGTATATGTTTTAAAATTATAATGCAATGAACTAGTTATTGCTTTGCAACGGCGTCGTGGTTCAATTGACAGTGTTACCAAAAAACAATGACATTTCCGAAAATGATGATGAAAACCAAAGAAAAAACAAAAGAATGCCTGAAGGTGGCGTTACTATTCGATTAAGGAATCCAATTTCATTGAAGAAGCATTTGCTCTACTTTGCTAAGTGCGTGCATTCCTTTCCATTTATACATGTCACATACATTGCAGTGGGTAGAAATGGCATAGTATTACATTGCAAAGGTACATACTAAGTTAACAACTCTATGCTTAATTTTTATAATCGAATAAATTGATAACCGATTACGGAGTAAAAATTTGGGCGGTTTTGGTTCTAAATTTTTTATAAACAACTTAAACGATTTGGTTATTTTTTTACCCACAAAACCGACCAAACCGACCGTTGTGCACCCCTAGTTAAAATGTCTCTTTTTTTATATAATAAAATAGTATAATTTAGTTAAATACTCATTCATTTTACTTGAATTCTATTTAATTTGTATTCTATTTATTTTAGTTAAATACTTGTTGTTCCGTTTCTTTTTTTACTTTAAATATTATTCAGACATTTTTGATTATCAAATTATTCAAATAGATTTTGCTTAAACTGTTTAGAGGGTTAAAACATTTTGAAAAAATTAATTATCAAATAGCATTTCTTCATTTAAATACAATTCTAAACAGATGCTTTACATTATTTAGATGTCTAAACTGTTCAGATCTTAACATTCAATTTTACCAAACACAATCTAAGCTTTATGGACATAGTTACCACGTTTTTATTTTCCCTTTTCTACCTTTTTCCTTTAAAGGTAAAAGAAGAATAAGGTATAGTTGATAATAAACCCAATAATGATACACCGAAGTGATGATAATTTATATCTCTATGAGAATATGCTATGATTTCAATAAGATCATTCTTCCGTAGCCATGTTTTTTAATTAACATCAATTTGGCTGTCATGTCAGGTTTCTAGTTTTTAAGTTGTGCTTCTCTTAAAACTGGCACTATTTAACTTTTACCCGTTTGGTTTAATTAAGACAAGTGATTATCTTTGTGATATCATTTTTGGAAAGACCCACCAACACAACATGTTGACCTTTATAAACCTTGGAATTGTTGAATTCTTATCAGCTCCTGCCTTGATACCACTTAATTGGTTGGAACTAAGACCTTAAAGCATAGATACAAAATGGTAATAGAATTCACATTAGATTCATGTTTTTTTGTTACTACTGCTCTCTAATTTTTTCTAATATGTGAAAGCATATCCTTGCAAATTCTGTCATCTGAAGCCTCTGGCACTGCTAGTATAATTTAGCTTAGGCAAGGAATGTGGTCTTAAAATTTGTGTTAAACTAGCGAAGATCGCTTCCGAACACAAGAAAAGAATCCATCGCTAGGTATGCTAGTTTTCTATTGAATATGTGAAAGACTGAGGTTCTGAAATCTTTGAATGAGACAACATATGCGGTGTCTTCAGATCTGTGGACCCTTCTCCGGAGACTGCTACAAAAATGATTCATATCTTAATCTGTAAGTGTACATCTCATAAAGACTTGGCAAAAATCTGAGACAAATATGAAAATAAAGAACAGAGCAGGTATACAAATATGTACTTCACAATTTGGTCCGAAGCTGTATGCTATTTCCATTGTATTGAATTACAATTACCTTTGTTCATCAGCTTGGAAATGGAATAAGTGGAGTCATTTTGCTCATGTTTTGATTATCTAACCGTCAACTCTGGATGTTATGAGAAATTGCATGCACTGGCCAAATAGATGGGTTTGGTTGGCTTCAATAAAATTGAAGTTTAGTTGGTTCATTGGGGTGAAGCATAGAGCATTGAAAATTCGTTGTTATCTGAAAAAAGTAAAAATTGTAAAATTGGGAATGGAATCTAGAGATGTCAGAGGATCATTTTAATTATATTGGCTTTGGTTTATTCTTTTCCTATCTTTTTTCTTCCCCGCCCAATAAAAGAGAAAACTTACGTAAGGCTTCCAAAAGGCAAAAACACGCGACCACCAGTTTTTTAACTAGAGTCATATAAAATACATATATACACGCTTCCAGCACAAAAGCTTTTGAAAAAGTAACATATGTTGCTGGAGAACTCAGGAAAGGTCCTCGACCTTTTCCTCTCTTGCCAGATAATCCATATTAAGCATAAATAGTTTGTCTCCCACCTCTTTCTACCCTCCTTTTTATGTCAATCATCAAACCTGGGTTCATCCCTGTGCTGATTATTAATCAGTTTATTCTCATGTTCTATTAATAGCCAACATTTCAAATTGAAGAAACAGCATTCCTCCCTACTACTTGGTTAGACCACAATTCATCAACATAAGGTTCAGTGCTTCCTCAATATGAATTTATGATTCAACATATATCTTCAATTTGCCAATATTTTCATGCTCTTTAAGGATCACCAATTCTGTTCTTTTTTTCAGCTTAATTAGTTGTACATGTGCATTATGTGGTATTGAATATTTAATGGTATTTACAGGGATATTGGATGGTCAATCGTGCAGTTGGGACAAAAGCTTGTTTATTGGGGAAAGCAGTAACATGCAAATACCTGAGACAAGACAATTTTCTGGAGGTAGTTAAACTTTACCATCCTTAGCCCTTGTGTTAGACAAGCTGTTGATCAGTAATGTATGGTTATGTATAATTTCTGAACTTTATACTTGCGATGTAATATATGATAAGTAGTGCTAAATTCAATTTGCATTCAGTTGTTATACATAGGGCTGTAAATGGTAACCGGAAAATTCGTATTTGTCCGCATCCGAATTAAAAAAAAACTGGATATTATTCGCATTCGGAAAAAAAAGAATATATCCGTATTCGGTTTAAAGGTATCCGCCGGAAAATTCGTATTCGTCCGCATCCGAATTCGAAAAAACCCGGATATTATTCGCATTTGGAGAAAAACGAATATATCCGTATTCGGTTTAAAGGTATCCGCACATAAACGGATACGAATACGGATATAGGCGTATTTGTTTTCGTTTAACATCCGATCGTAAATATATCTGATGGATAGCGGATATTCGGAATTCGATATCTGAATTCGGATTCGTATTCGGAATTCGTATCCGAATAACTTATATATATATATATATATATATATATATATATATATATATATATATATATATATAATAAGCAAAATAATATTTTTTTTAAGTGGCATTCCTTATATAATAATTAATTTTAACTATCGTACGAAAATTATTTTTAAAATATGTCATTTCACTTCTAAAAAGTAGGAAATAACACTTTTATTATAATATTAATAAACTGAAATAAATTGATTTAAGTATAGTTAATAGATTTTTACTATTATAAAGTTAAAATATCTAAAATGTATCTTTTAACAAGTGTTATAAATATTATAAATATCATTTAACAAGTGTTATAAATGTTTTAAATATCATCTAACAAGTGTTACAATATAACTTTTGGATCATTTAACAAGTGTTATAAATGTTATTAATATCATTTAAATGTTATAATTGTAGATTATAAATATTCATACACACTACAGTATTACTCCAAACATATAAAATGGACATCAACTTATTAATGGACATCTAAACTTTAATAAGTAGAACAATCATTTTGAAAGTTAGGATTTCAAAAATAATAAAAACTTATTTGAATTGTAATTTAGAGCATTGATTATTGTATTTATTAAAAATAAATAAATTAACATTCATTAATTAATGAACTATACTTTAAAACTCGTTATTTTTTCCCCTTATTTTAGTTATATATAGTGTTATAATATATTTAAAATGCATCATTTAACAAGTGTTATAAATATAATTTAAATGTTATAATTATAGATTATAAATATTCATACACTACAGTGTTACTCTAAATTAACACATAAAATAGACATATACTTATTAATGGACATCTAAATATTAATAAGTAGAGCATTCGTTTTGAATTTAGGATTTCAAAAATAATGAAAATTTATTTGAATTGTAATTTAGAGTATTAATTATTGTATTTATTAAAAATAAATAAATTAACATTCATTCATTAATGAACTATACTTTAAAACTCAACATTTTTTTCTCTTATTCTTGTTACATATAGTGTTACAATATATCTAAAATGTATCATTTAACAAGTGTTATAAATATCATTTAAATATTATAATTATATATTATAAATATTCATACACACTATAGTATTACTCCAAACTAACACATAAAATGAATATCTACTTATTAATTGACATCTAAACATTAATAAGTCGAGCATTCATTTTGAATTTAGGATTTCAAAAATAATGAAAACTGATTTGAATTGTAATTTAGAGCATTGATTATTGTATTTATTAAAAATAAATAAATTAACATTCATTCATTAATGAACTATACTTTAAGACTCATTATTTTTTTCCTTTATTCTAGTTATATATAATGTTACAATTTACAGTATTACTCCAAATTAACATATAAAATGGATATCTACTTATTAATGGGCATCTAAAAATTAATAAGTAGAGTATTCATTTTGAATTTAGGATTTCAAAAATAATGAAAACTTATTTGAATTGTAATTTATAGTATTGATTATTGTATTTATTAAAAAAAATAAATTAACATTCATTCATTAATGAACTATACTTTAGAACTCATTATTTCCCCCCCTTATTCTAGTTATATATAATGTTTCATTATATCTGAAATGTATCATTTAACAAGTGTTATAAATATCATTTAAATGTTATAATTATAGATTATAAATATTCATATACACTATAGTATTACTCCATATTAACACATAAAATGAGCATCTACTTATTAATGGATATCTAAACATTAATAAGTAGAGCATTCATTTTGAATTTAGGATTTCAAAAATAATGAAAAATTTATTTGAATTGTAATTTAGAGTATTGATTATTGTATTTATTAAAAATAAATAACTTAACATTCATTCATTAATATGTATGGTTTAAATTTTAAATTGTGATTGATTATGAGTAATTATTCAAAAAAAATTCTTTATTTTTTGTAAATTATTTGAATTAATTTATATTAGGCGATTGATAAACGAATCTGAATATTCGAATATTCGAATAAAATAAACGGAAACGGTTATTATTTGTATTCAGATATTATTTCGAATACCGGATACGGATAGCATTTTTAAAATCCACCGAATACCGGATACGAATACGGATAGCGAATTAATTTTCTGGATACGGATATTGTTGTATTCGGATTCGTTTATATCCGTTTTCACCCCTAGCTATACACTATGTTATGCACCATTTATTCTTAAGGTTTGCTTCGAATTGAAGGACTGAAAATATTTGAACTAATTTGCAAGAAGGCTGTGTTGTTTGGATTAGTTCTGATCTTTACTTGTATGTTCTGGACCTTAGATTGATACCTCTGGTTTACCTTTCTTTTCCCTTGCGGTTTCCAAGTTTGTTTTAATCAAATAGTGATTTGGCTGTGGCGGAAACAAGGCAGCATAAACCTGAAACTATGTTGTTTACATTGTTGCTTTCGCTCGCTATCTCTCTGACTCTCTCTTTCTCACTCTCTTCTCTCCTTAATTTGGTAAACTAATCTTCAAATTGTCTTAAAGTTGCATGTCATGCTGTAATATTGTTGAAGTTTATTCAAATTAAGATTATGAACTTCTTGTATGAAACAATAGTTATAGTCTTATCATGATTATCTATGGCTGGGTGAAGAGTTTCAAGAATCTGTTGCTTTCGTAGTTTGGTTGTTGTGAACATCGCAGGCTTAAATACACTAAACCTTGAAGATTTTCGCATATTACAATTTAAACTCCAAATTTTTTTTATTTTAAAATGTTGAATCTTAATGTTCCTAAATTTCTATAAATAAAACTTTCCTGCCACGGACGTGTAATAATTGATACGAATGAGGGCATTTTGTAAGCACAGAAAACTGTAGGCACGTTATTAGTGTGGTGATGGGTACAAAAGGGAGAAAAATGGAGCCAATATAAGTAGTTTATGCCTTTAGAAGACTAAATTGCCCTTCATTTGAGACACGTGACTTATTTCAGCAAGAAATGCCAAATTTGGTGGCCAAAAAGTTTTATTTATAGAAATTAAAGGATATTAAGGTTCCATTTCTTAAAATTGAAACATTAGGGTTTATGTTGTAAAATACAAAAAACTTGAAGGTTTAATGTATTTAAGTCAACATCGTAATCATTAATTTTATATACACTTCATATCATAATGTAATATCTATATTACTATCATGTAGTGAGATGCTTGTTACATGACCTTGCAATTTATAAAGATATTGACATGTCATATGCAGATTGATGTAGATATTGGCTCATCATCTGAAGCAAGGAGTGTCATTGGTCTTGTCCTTGGATATGTGACAAGTATCGTTGTTGATCTTGCAATCTTGATAGAGGTTTGTGTCTTGTTTTCCCTTTCTTCTTCTTTATTTTTTCTTTCAGTCTAGTATGTTATTGTTGTTTTTATGCTAAATGCAAGTCTTTAAGGAGGAAGATATATGAAAGAACAAGGCATTACAACAGTTGTGCCTTTTTCTTCACTAGCATGACTTTTGAGTTTGAACCTTATTATTACCTTCAGGAATTGAACAAAGTGAGAAAATTTATGCTTGGTCCTTGAGTAGGAACAGGACTTGTAATAATTCCTGTTTGTATGCGCAACTTACTGAAGTAAATTTTATTTATTTTATTTGTTTACACTTGGTTACATTGTCCTATGTTTTTCTCTTTTCTGGTGTTTGTCGTTTGGTGTCAGTTACTTCAGTGAGATTCTTGACTTGTTTCGTAACTAAAGATGCATGTCCTACATGATTAGATATTCACAACAGCTGTTTTGCAGGGTAAAGAAGAAGGATAACTCCCAGAGCATATTCTTGGCACAGTCAGGCTGAATCGTGTGAAACTTGACTCTGTTGTGCCTCTTAAGGTTTGACGTTAAACATGTCATGCTCTAAGTCTGTTTGCTCTCCCAGAGTTGATTCCATTAATTGCATCTCCGATGCTTCCAGGATAGTCTGCAGTGTTGATTATGTATGTGATACTTAAGGTTTCAAGTTTCAAGGTGTAGTTAATACACAAGGAAAGATAAATTATTATATGAGGAAACAAAAATTAATATACAAGGAAACATCCCTTCTTTTCCTAGCATCGTTTCAAGTTTTATTTTCTGGGGTTTATAGTGCGTGTTCATCAACCTAAAGTTGATCTTGAGAAGGATGCGTGCTTCTCAAATCTATTTATGAATGGAACAGTTTCAACATCATATTTTTTAACCTCGTGTAGGGATATGTATTTTCAAGTTCTATTGAAATCAAGAATATAGCCTGACCTTTTACTCCAGTATAGTACTTTATGCTTGTATCATTTTCCTTGTGAAGTTGTAGACTGATCAATCAAACTCCAATTCTGGGAGTTCATTAATAGCCATTAGTGATCATTAATTTGGCGCTTGATTGAAAACATCTCCCCAGATGTTGAATTTTATTCATATGATGATCATGCCGTATCATCTTTAGGTTATTGGAGAATTATATCATCAAAAATGATTTTTATGTACAACTTCAGTATATGATTAGAGTGTGTCTCATTCATTTTTTTTTTATATTATTATTATTGTGATAAGTTGCCACATTCATATTTCAAATATCAGTTAATCTTAGTTTCGACCTGAAACGTTACATAGCATGTCGCGAATTATTGTTTGGTTCCGTTGATAAGCTTTACTTATTGAACCTACGACCATGATTAGGGTTGTAAATGGTAACTGAAAAATTCGTATTCGTCCGCATCTGTATTCGAAAAAAATAGGATATTATTTGCATTTGGTAAAAAAATAGATATATCCGTATTCGATTTAAAGGTATTCACAAATAAACGGATACAAATACGGATAAAGGCGTATTCGTATTCGTTTAACATCCGACCGTAAATATAGCTGACGGATAGCGGATATCCGAAAATCGATATTCAAATTCAAATCCATATCCGAAATTCGTATCCGAATAACTTATATATATATATAAAATATGCAAAATAATTTTTTTTAAGTGGTCTTCTTTATATAATAATTAGTTTTCACTATCATAAGAAAATTAATTTTAAAATATGTTATTTTACTTCTAAAAAGTAGGAAATAACACTTTTATTATAATATTAATAGACTGAAATAAATTAATTTAAGTATAGTTAATAGATTTTAACTATTATAAAGTTAAAATATCTAAAATGCATCCTTTAACAAGTGTCATAAATGTTATAAATATCATTTCACAAGTGTTACAATGTAATTTTTGGATTATTTAACAAGTGTTATAAATATAATTTAAATGTTATAATTATAGATTATAAGTTTTTATACATACTACAGTATTACTTCAAAACACATAAAATAGACATTAATTTATTAACGGACATCTAAACTTTAATAAGTAGAGCATTTATTTTGAAATTTAGGATTTCAAAAATAATGAAAACTTATTTGAATTGTAATTTAGAGCATTGGTTATTGTATTTATTAAAAATAAATAAATTAACATTCATTCATTAATGAAATATAATTTAAAACTCATTATTTTTTTCCCTTATTTTAGTTTTATATAGTGTTATAATATATCTAAAATGCATCATTTAACAAGTGTTATAAATATCATTTAAATGTTATAATTATTAATTATAAATATTCATACACACTACAATATTACTCCAAATTAACACATAAAATGAACATCTATTTATTAATGGACATCTAAACATTAATAAGTAGAGCATTCATGTGACGACCCCAAATCCGAGTTTTATAACCTCGAGTTTGGTTCTCACTATTCAACACATTACTAACAATTAAATACATACATTGCATTTAAATATCGCGGAATAATACATATTGGTTCCCTTACAAAAAGTTTACAATACCAGGGTCTATTAACCTTAACATAAATAGTTCCTATCATAAGGAATTACAAAAGGTTTAACAACAGTAAACACAAATTTAAGCATCTAATTAACATGTATAAACTAACTTAAGCTCTGGCCTTTCCTTTTCCCTTATCCTTCTTTGAGCAGTCAAGTCTATCTGAAAAATGGTTCATGATATAGCAAGAATGAGCAACTAGTTTGCTCAGCAAGTTAAGAACAATCATAGAGATTTAATATATCATGAATGAATGGGAAATGTCATCAATAGTTTCAACAATAGATATAACAATTATGAATGGAACAAGACTCAAATTTTAATAAACAGAATATTTGAATCTTAAAATGCTGAGTGGTCACTAAGGACCCTGAACTAACGAGGGTATAATAGAGTTTCCTCTGACCCTTTGAGTAGTTTGGTTTTCAAGGGGATCAGCCTATTCAACCCGCTGTATATGCATTACATTTAGTCAACTGGCGCCAAAGTCGGTTTTCCGACATAAAATCCCCTAATTTAGGGTTGTTCAATTCTCAGACTTAATATAAGAAATCCGCACCCAACAATGGTTTGGATAAGCTTTTAAAAGTATTCAAGTTATTGAATTTAGAAACGCAATGTCTAGCTGAACTATTAGCTTTAGACATTTTTAATATAGTTCATGAATCAAGAACTAATAAGCTTCAAATGCACTAAGTGCGATTTTATAAACAATATGGATGTGAGATAATTTTAAATAATTAAACCACTTCAAGCTCTGACAATAAATACAAGTATGGAAACTTGTTCAATAATAATTGAGTAGGGTTAGAGAAACTTGCCTTGTTTGCGACGTACAGCTAACAAATTCAACTAATTCCCTTTGAATAGACCTAACAATTTAACCACGTTTGATCTTTAAATTAGAATCATATACACGTAGGCATGATAACCTTTATAACTCTTTCGAATCACATAAATAATTATGGGTATTTACACACCTAGGAAATATTATCTTCACTTGATAATATTTCACACACAAAGAACCTATATTAACTATTTAATATAGTTCATACACTTATCGAATATTATTAACAATTTAATATTATTTTATTAGTCTTGTAATATTATTATTCATTAAATAATATTTTATTAATCACTTAATAATATTTTATTCATCTTATAATATTATTAATCCTTTAATAATATTTTATTCATCTTATACTATTATTAATCATTTAATAATATTTTATAAATTTTATAATATTATTACTCATTTAATAATATTTTAATTACAATTTAATATTATTACCTATTTAATAATATTTTAATCCTTATCTAATATTATTAACCATGTAATAATATTTTATTAATTATCTAATATTATTAATTATTTAATAATATTTTATTCGTCTTATAATATTATTAATCATTTAATAATATTTTATTTATTTTATAATATTATTATTCATTTAATAATATTTTAATTATTTATTAATATTATTAACCATTTTAATAATATTTTATTAACTAATATTATTAATCATCTTAATAATATTTTATTTATATTATTAACTCTTTAATAATATTTTATTCACTTCATAGTATTATTATACCCTTAATAATATTTTAATGATTTTCTAATATTATTATATTAATAATAATATTTTATTAACTTATTTATATAATTACACATTTAATAATATTTAACTATTTTTACTTATGAAATCAATTATATTTTATTTTAAAAATATATTTATTAAGTCAAAAAATACTAAAATGATTTTTGGAACATTTTTCATTTTCTGACCCGAATCAGACCCGACCCGACCCGGCTAACCCAACCTGACCCGGTTCGGATTATTTATTTTTCTGAAAACAGGACACTGCGCCGCGGCGCAGTGTTTTATATTGCAACACGGCGCCCTGGCGCCGTACTGTAGTATGTTGCCATTTTTGCATTTTTTTGACAGTTTGATACTTTTTGATCAAACATTGATAAAATGAAATCTACAGATCCAAATAACACCAAATCAGTGTTGATGTGTTCCTAACTTCTTGTTTTACAATATTCCATGATTCGATCGTCTTTTTGAAAATGTTTTACACGAAAATTACAGATCGAACCACTTAGGGTTTAAAAACGACATCCTTTGCGGTAATAGCTATAACTTCTTTGTTATTCAATATTTTTGAAAGGTTCAAAAAGGGTTTTTCTTTAAAACTCATAGATCTAACTTTCTAGCCATAAAAATCCAACTTTCAATTTGTACATTTCAAAATACAACATCAAACCTAACATGTAGTGTTAGGGTTTTACCGGAAAAACTTGTTATGAACATTTCTACATCTTTTATGCATTTTTCACATACCAAATCATGTTATAAACACATAGAGCTATGAATATACATATATTACATAGTTAAATACTTCTAGACTAGCAAAACGAGTTTTGATCAGTTAAAAATAGATTTTAACCGATTAAAACGCATATAGGCTATAAAAGTGAAATAAGAAATGGTTGGAGAACTTTTAAACCTTAATGTTTTGTGTGCTCTCCTTCTCCTCCTACCAAAGTATGTGATGAGGTTGTTGGACATCCACCAAGCACAAGCTCTAGCTTTTTCTCTCAACACTTAGGTGTTTTCTCTCAAATGCTCTTTATTTTTCTCTAGGAATTCTCTAGCAATGAATTAACCAACATAGAATAAGTGTGGAGTGCTTCTTTTATAGCACTCTACTAACACACCATTAAGCTTCCTAATTCACCAATGTTGGTGAAATTAAACGCTAATCAAGCTTACTATTTGATGGATTAACATGGTGATTGACTAGTTGATTGACTAGAGTTGTTGGCCAACTTTGATCTAGTGTGTAAGAGAAGCAATCTAGCAATCCAAGTGGGACCCTCAAAAAATCAGCAAAATGGGATTTTCCAAGCCATTTTTCTTTTAATTTTTCTACTTTAATTATACATATATATATCTATATATGTATATTCATATATGTAACAATTTTGACAAATTTTGACTTCCTATTGGGCTCCACTTTGGACTCTAGGATTAAATATATTGGGCTCATCCTTTTAATTGGTTTGGGCTCCATTTAATTAACACATTGGGCTAGCATTAATATTCTAAGTTACATTTAATTAAATCAAGTATTGGGCTTTGTTAAATTAATTACATGGACTAGTAATTAAATTAATTACATGGGCTACTAGGTTAATATCTTTGACCTAGTTTATCAACTCATTTGGATTTAAAATATAATCCAATTAGATTTGCTTTAATTAATTATACACCTTGCTTTAATTCTTTAAATAAATATACGCATATACAAGTACATCTATTTAATTATATAATGCACAATTCATTAGTACAAAAAGTTTAAATTCATTGCTAATTATATATTAATTATAATTACAATGTCTAATGGAATTCGTGGTCATTACAATTCATTTTGAATGTAGGATTTCAAAAATAATAAAAACTTATTTGAATTGTAATTTAGAGCATTGATTATTGTATTTATTAAAAATAAACAAATTAATATTTATTCATTAATATGTATTGGTTTAAATTTTAAATTGTGATTGGTTATAAGTAATTATTCAATTTTTTTTCTTTATTTTTTGTAAATAATTTGAATGAATTTTATATTAAGTGACTGATAAACGAATCCGGATACCCAAATATTCGAATAATTTGTTTATTCGAATAAAATAAACGAAAATAGATATTATCCGTATTCGGATATTATTTCGAATACTGAATACGGATAACATTTTTAAAATTCGCCGAATATCGGATACGAATAATACGGATAGCGAATTAATTTTTCAAATACGGATACTACTGTATTCGGATTCGTTTATATCCGTTTACACTTCTAACCATGATAAGATCCTTTTGTCGCGAAGGTTCATCATATATGGTACAGTTTTTATCAGAGTTACTTTGGACGCAAAGTTTCATATACTAATTCAACTTTTATAATTTTTCCGGTGTTTGATCTCCCTATATTGACACACAGTCATCGATCAGGTTTAATTGATTCAATGCAATTAACATTGCGAAGATTGTCATTTGGGATTAATTGATTATTTCAGTTTATTTAAGCAAGTTATTTGCATTGAGATTATTCAATTTCTTGTGGCTTTGTTAATAAACCATGTCACATTGGTATTGTTTTTGTGATTATTAGCTGTTTGTTGATGGCTTATTGATGCAAGTGGTCCGTTGAAAGTATTCCATTTAGATTCAATCATCTATTGCTGCAAAGTTTCTTATTATTAACTCGTTTCCTTTTACATAGAGAGAGATTTTGTTCTCCTCTCTTTTCGGCTAAACTGGCAATCACTTTCACCTACTACTGTATCCGCCTTTAGATGTATATTTTCTTTTTCTTTTTGGCTAAATATTAGATGTATATTTTCTGAGTTTGTCATGTCCAAATGTATACGTATAATATATATATATATATATATATATATATATATATATATATATATATATATATATAGTATATTTATACACGGATAATACGTTTATGGTGTGTTTGGTGATTACTCTTTCTTTCTCCCTCTTTCACCTTTCCCCCCTACTCTACCAGGTAGGAATAGGATAGGAACAACGGCTGGCTACTTATTTTTATTTTAATTTAGTTAACAGGTTGTTTCAGGCTTATTTTTCGTTTTTGTAATAGGATAATACTACACACTAACATTTGTGGAATCTTCACTATTAAAAGATATTATGTGACATTGAGATCCGTGTCCGAATGAAAATTGTGTCTGATATTGCGTGTTTATACTTTTCCTTGGTATCTCTCTAAAAATTGAATAGTCCAAGTAGGCACTCACGGGAGCAGCAGCAAGAGGAGGCCTTGGGACAAGAATGAATACCTACCTGCCTACAGCTACATGCGAAGGAGCTGCTTCATAAATGCAGCAGGTCATGGCTATAAATTGTTTATTGAGATCGTCTCCCTAAACATAATTAGTTGGAGTATCGTATAGATAATAATAATACCAACCAATATATAACGAGATGACATGGAGGATGAGGCAAAGGGATATTAGAATTTGTAATTTTGTCACTATACTAATTAATTCCTCTAATGATAGATTCGCCAATTTTATTAATGGAAGTTCACTTCACTAATCAAAATAAACATGCTTAAATTTGACTCTCACTTTTTCTTCTTAGAGTTTTGATTTGGGATTCAATATTTTATTACACAATCAATACCTACCTGTATTTAAAAATAAGACTTGGTTCACTTTTTAATCAAAGGTCGACGGAGTTAATTCGGTAGTGATAGATAGAGTTGACTTGATAGTATTAAATAGTAGTATTTAATTGGATTAATTTTATTAAAAAAAATAAATCAATTATGGATGATATGTTCAGAAAAATCAATTATTGGATTCTCAATTGCAAAAAAAAGGAAGAGAAAAGATGCCCTTGATATATAAAGAATCCAACTAAACTATTCTTACCAACATGGTCCACACTTGCTCCCAAAAAGCAATCCAATAATTTCTAAAAGAATAAGTTCACTTACACAAATAATTAAATACAAATTCTATCTTACCATTAAAAAGTGGGACCTGACACGAAAATCTGTGTTAGGCCTCACTTTTTAATGGTTGAGATGAAGTTTGTGTTTGGTGTTTGTATATGTAGAGTTGTCCCAATGGAGATTTTCCATCGGACCCACTTCAAATTACTCATCTTTTCCTCCATTTTCATCACGTCTTTTTCAGTTCTTGATCCCATGTCCAATTCCCTCTTGAGCTTCAAATCAGAGATAATTGATGGTTCCAGTAGTTTGAATGATTGGATTCTTCCTCCTGGAAAAATCTATGCTTGTTCTTGGTCTGGTGTGAAATGTGACAAGAATTCCACAAAAATTACTGGTTTAGACTTCTCAAACAAGAATCTTGGTGGTGAAATATCATGGAAGGAATTTAATTTATTCCTTGATCTTGTTGAAAATTTGTTCTTTGAATGGGAAATTATGTCCAATATGATCAGAAAATTTTTGGGAAAATAAATGAGAATATGCTATGATTTCAATAAGATCATTCTTCCGTAGCCATGTTTTTCAATTGACATCAAATTGGCTGTCATGTCAGGTTTCTAGTTTTTAAGTTGTGCTTCTCTTAAAACTGGCACTGTTTAATTTTACCCGGTTGGTTTAATTAAGACAAGTGATTATCTTTGTGACATCATTTTTGGAAAGACCACCAACACAACCTGTTGACCTTTATAAATCTAGGAATGGTTGAATTCTGATCAGCTCCTGCCTTAATACCACTTAATTGGTTGTAATTAAGCCCTTAAAGCATAGATACAAAATGGTAATAGAATTCACATTAGATTCATGTGTTTTTGTTACTGCTGCTCTCAATTTTTGCTAATATGTGAAAGCATATCCTTGCAAATTCTGTCATCTGAAGCCCCTGGCACTGCTAGTATAATTTAGCTTAGGCAAGGAATGTGGTCTTAAAAGTTGTGTTAAACTAGCGAAGCTCGCTTCAGAACATAGGAAAAGAATCCATCGCTAGGTATGCTAGTTTTCGATTGAATCTGTGAAAAACTGAGGTTCTGAAATCTTTGAATGAGACAGCATATGCAGGACCTTCTTTGGAGACTGCTACAAAAACGATTCGTATCTTAATCATTAAGTGTACATCTCTTGGCAAAAATCTGAGACAAATATGAAAATAAAGAACAGAGCAGGTATACAAATATGTACTTCACAATTTGGTCCGAAGCTGTATGCTATTTCCATTGTATCGAATTACAATTACCTTTGTTCATCAGCTTGGAAATGGAATAAGTGGAGTCATTTTGCTCATGTTTTGATAAACTAACCGTCAACTCTGGATATTATGAGAAATTGCATGCACTGGCCAAATAGAAGGGTTTGGTTGGCTTCAATAAAATTGAAGTTTAGTCGGTTCATTGGGGTGAAGCATATAGCATCGAAAATTCGTTCTTATCTGAAAAAAGTAAAAATTGGAAAATTAGGTTTAGGGGAAGGAAATGGAATCTAGAGATGTAAGAGGATCATTTTAATTATATTGGGTTTGGTTTATACTTTTCCCTTCTTTTTTCTTCCCCACCCAATGTTTTAAATTTGAGTTGATGTCTGAACATTTTTCAATTTAACAAGGATGATACATTTAATATCCAAATTTGCCATGTTAACCAAGTATTGCATTTGGTGTAGGGCCAACTGATGCAGATGACAATGATGTCGCCACCCTGCATCAATGATGAGCTGCATTATCTAAACAAGGAAGACAGGTTGCTGCGTTGGCTCTTGGTCAAACACAGAAACATTAACTATGGGTTGGAATTTCTGACTGAAGATGATGGTAAAAGGTGAGTTAAGCTCATTTAGGGGCAACTTGTATGATGACAAAGATGAAGATGACGATGACGATGATGAATATGAGATGGACCAAGAGGATAAGTAAGACGAGTGAAGGGTATTGTTTTCAGCAACTTAGTTGAAAGTGAGTTATTTTGGTTATAACATGAGTTGTTTGTGTTGGCATTTTATTCCTTATCAGAATCAAAGAACTTTTTCTTGGCTGTAGTCGGGAATGAACTTTGTGAAATTTGTCATGCAAATGTATTAAAGCTATCATTGTAAAAAGTTGGGAATGAACCTGTTCTTAATAATTTTTATCAAATTGATTGTCATGGCATCAAAATGTCATCATCCAATGTCAGGATCACTTTGATGCTAATTTGCTCTGTAGATGCCCACTACAATTTGCTTGTCATAGCTTGATGGTGTAGATTGGTTGTGAATCAGGTGACATGCGAGTGAGTGTTGTGTATGTCTTTTCTTTGTTCAAGAGTAGCCAGGCATGAAGGACCCGTATATTTGCTGTTATATTAGTTCTTCTGCCAATTACTTGTTAATTGAAAGTGCAGCAAGTAACAGCACTCGGCTATTTTTCTGCCAATACTCGTTGAAAGTGCAGCGAGTAACTTCACTTGGCTATTTTCTGATGCTATTCATTACAAATTGCTGAATTTTAATATAAATTCTGTTTCTACGTGATCCCTGTCCCAAATTAAATATTCAGTTTTGACTTTTTAAAGTCAAATTGACCATATTTAAAATTAATTTTTGTACCATTTTTACCAAAATATAGATGAAGAGATTATAACTAAAAGAAAGTATATACTATTTGCTATTAACTCCAATTTTTATAATTCTAAAAATATGTTTATGTATGCATAATTATTAATTTTAAAAATAGTCAATTTAATTTAAAAATAAATAAATTGAACATTTAATTTGAAACCAAAGACAATATTTATTATGGCTGCCATCGAATGTATAGTTCTTAGCAACAAGCGAGAGTTTGGACAGCTTTGAGTATCAAAATGTATCTGCATTTGAAGTAAAATTATTCAGTAATCTCGGAGCACAGTCACGTGGTGTTCCAGGCCAATTACATTTTCCTATTTTAGTTATGTCCCATTACATGTAGCTCTGGACTTACTAAAATAGAAATATATGATTGATTTAAAATATCACGTAACTGTACTCCGAGACTACTGAATAATTATTCGCATTTGAATGCATCTTTAAAATGCCACGAGAGAGGTAATTCTTGTTGGACAGCTTTACAAGTGTTGAAAATGGTTATGTAGATGGGTTACTTTATAGTGCACATTTTCACAAATAGATAGTTTTATTTGTAAATTATATATATTATATTTATCCATAAATATAATGATACCTTATTTTGTAAAATAATGAAATTGAGTTGTTATATTTAAAAATATTATCTCATTTATATTTTCATCAACAAAAACATAATATTTTTGTGATTTTTTTTTCTTTTTTGTAAATAAGACATTTTTTTACGATGCGGAAAGTATTATCCAAAAACTTATAATTAGTAGTGATTAACTTTACTATTAATTTTTTGACTATCAAAACTAGACTTAATATATAATTTAGCTGAAAAAATATATATATTTAAGAACAAGACAAATAGTTTCTAAATTGTCACTCTCCTACAAACAATAAATTTGCAAACCCAATATTCTATTGTTGTGTATGAATTTACACGACTATGTCAATACAAAACATGAATTTGATTGATAATGGTTAAGGGGTAATGTTGATTTACCATGTTGCACCTGAGGACTGTTGGGACTATTTTAGTTAATCCCAGTACATTGTCTTTAAATTAAAGATCTCTATAATAAATATTATCGTCGTACCAAGAATAAAAAAACAGCAGCAGCATGACCAAATCTCAAACTCAATTTGAAGAGTTATGATCAATTGTCAACTCATTTGAGTTAACTCGACTAACTATCACTAAATTAAATGTCAATTGAGTGTGATACTTTTAGATACAGAGATTGATGAAAATAAATAATGTATTTAGGATAAGAGTAATCTCGTATCATAAAGAAGCCATTTGGTGTATACACCAAGTCCGACCAAAAGTTGACATTGTCTTCGCCATTTATATATGCAGCATGCAAGCATTCAACAAGGGAAATAAGTATTCCCTGTGTAAGCGTGATTTGACAGCGGACAAATGTTCACGTTAACAATTTGCAATATGAATTCTCCAACTTAACTCTTGGTTTTGCCAAGTAGTTTAAATTTTAACTCTAGTTAGGCCTTTGGGAACAAAGCTCAATCGGAACAAGACCTTTTGAAAATAAACACAAACATTCCAAATAACCATATGCGGCTGAAATGATATGACTTGTGTGTATGATTTGCACATATAATTATTAATATTTGCATGCATCACACCCGAACAATATATAAATAGTATTTGTTATACATCAACTTCAAATAACATAGCCTTTTAAATCCAAACTAAGCTTGTCGCTTACTTATTGAATCATTAGGGATAATTTGTACATGAAATTACGATACAACTAATATAAATTGTGATTGGTTATAAGTAATTATTTATTTTTTTTTCTTTATTTTTTATAATTAATATACAACTAATATAATAGTTGAGTACTGTATCTAATATTTTTAGATTAAAAAATCTAAAATTGTTGTGGACTCTCAGTTCCATAATTAAACTGAGAGTCCAACAATTAATACAAAAAGATTGATACTCAATTTATTCGTAATTTCTTTTTTAGTCAAACATTAGTATACTATTTATTTACAACTTAAAATTAATTCTTGGTAGATTTGAGCAATTAATTGATTGACGATAGCGGACTCAAATTTATATAATATAATATTTTTGGGTATCTCATACTCCTTTCCTTTATTGACAAAACTGAATGAGAAGTTTGACAACATTTATTTGCCTCCAGTATCTGTAATCATCGATCAATATGATCCATAAATAGTATTTTATGTGAAAAAATTGTAGTACTGTAAGTCATTTGGTGGGATCCAATGAGAAAAAAAAAAGATGTAAATATTAAAAAAAAAACTTTTGCATATATACTCAAAAGTATAAAATGAGCCATCTAAATCAAAACAAAATGTATTATTATAACACCAACTAAATCGCATCACCATAACATTTTTTTTCTCTATATTTTGTTTTTGAAATTGGACAAAAGATTATCATACCATGAGTCAGAGCTTACTTCAATAGTTGCTCTCGATATAGCCCGCAAAAATACCAAAGAGATGACACGTAATTACTCGTGTCTAAAGACACGTAATTACTCGTGTCTAAAGACACGACGTTGATTAAAATTTCAAAAATACTCTATTACCTAAAAACTCTTTGCAACTTAAAATAACTTACAAATTAATTATAATGAATCTGAACCGTCCATGTGATTTTTCGCCCAAATCAATTTGCATATGGAAACATAACGACCGCAATACCCGAAAAATAGGAAAATGACGTCAATGCTAAAAGGGTGATCCATGTTTTTTACGTACAAATTTATTTTATTTTATTTTATTATAATTATAATTACAGTTATAATTATAATTATTACTAATAATAATAATAATAATAATAATAATAATAATAATAATAATAATAATAGTAATAATAATAATAATAATAGATTATTATTATTATTATTACTATTATTATTATTATTATTATTATTATTATTATTATTATTATTATTATTATTATTATTATTATTATTATTGTTAGTTCCCGTGGACATAAAAATGATCTAGAAGGGGGGGTTGAATAGATCCTTTAAAAAACTTTTTCTTTATAATTCGAAAGTATATTAGTTATAATTAATAGAATCAATTCAAGCACAACAGAATATACTTTAAGAACCCCTTCAAAGATATATGCATGA